>JACYVW010000021.1:0-602412 GCA_023065735.1 Coffea humblotiana | reverse complement strand
TAATTCCAAATGTCCTAAGAGACTAGCCATGGACATTGGAAACTAAAAGTTTCTGAACGACTTCGAAAATGATAAAAAAATAAGTAATACTCCACTTTCCAAAATCACTCAAATGCTTATTGTAACCGGCAATATATTGAAGCAAGAAATGGAAACATCCAATTAGGTATCACCGCTTCTACTGCAACTTGGTTTCAAGCTCGCACTTGGGAAATTTTCTATGACCACGGCACCACTTAAACATCTTCAACAATCAAACATGGCCACCAAATCATTCGGTGGAAACTTCCCATTCAATAATTATCATGGAGCTTACACTTTAGACAACCGAAACAAGGTGCCAAGATTAGGAAACACATCAAACATTGACACTTAATACCAGATACAACAAGTTTCCTAAATTGAACCGGGAACTTCTCAATTCACCTCTCAAAAGTCATTTCAAGTTAATAGCTTCCAAATTCAAGTTCAAGACGCTGCTATAGACTACTGCGATCTCACAATGGACATCGACTTCCACTTTGCAACTTGGTGCTAGCACTATTTAAAGGAGCAAGACCCATTGAAAGTTGAATAGCCAAAGGTCAATCATCACAACGTCCTCTTGAAGGAAACACAACGAGCAAGCTTCACTTTAACCAGGTAACCATTGACATTCCTTGCTGCTTGAATTTTAATTCTTGTCAACTCATCTGCTGAATCAAAATTTACTTGAATCTCATCACAAATTTAGCAAATTTAGCGAAGTAAGCTGAAAATTTGCTTGTCGAGACTGCTGCTCATTTAATCTTCTTTTGGTTGAGGCTGGTGAAAATCAGGCTCTATCAAACTTTATTTGTTGCTAAAATCATTCGTGTAGCCTTGCACCTGAATTGTTTGTCAAATTGCCTCAGTGGTCATGCAACTCATATAATTGTATTAAAGCTCTTGCCAAACACCTGCTAAGTCCACCTCTATTGAACGTGTTAATTTAGGGGATTCATGTACAATAGTCATAAGACGTTTGGTGGCAACTGAAAATTTGGAAAGATTAGAAAGACTTCAACATTCCCTTTGCATGATAGAATTGGTGAATATTGCTCGATTTGAACCCCATAAATCCATCTTGCCAACTATTCATGTTACTCCGACAAAAGTCAAATCATAACATTAGAGAAGATGCATCTTAGCATGAGATTTATTCCATGACTTACTCCCCCACTTTTGTATTTGTTTCTACTAAAATTGCATCATACATTAACATTTTGAAACTTTTAGTTGGAATCAATATCTCCCATATAACACAACTTATTGGTTAAATTTGGGGATACCGAAATTATTCAAGTAAGCTATATTGCCCTCGTCTTTTCTTCTCTTTTTTTTTTTTGAATTACACCTTGTGTTGGTATCCATTATACAAGGTAAATTGACACCCTCCTTTTTTTTAGACTGCAAATAAAGCTGTATCTTTACCTCAATCGTGAGCGGGATTCTACAATCAAGGATTTTAGCACTCCGAACATTTAGGTAATTCACCTACTCCATGGCTTTTACTTCTTGTCAATGCCGATTTCTCCTCTTTTTTTTTTTTGCACAATGTGAAAGGAAGATCCCTCGTCACAAACATATATGGTGGACACTCAATTTGAAGAAGGTGCAACCGCCAACTCCCACAAGAGTCATATTATGGCTTGAGGAGTACATGAAAGAGGTGCGACCAAGATTTGAAGAAGGCGCAATCACAAACTCTCACGAGAGCCATATTATGGCTTGAGGAGTACGAAAGCCATATTATGGCTTGAGAAGTACATGAAAGAGGAGTACATGAAGGAGGTGCGACCAAGATTTGAAAAAGGCGAGGAGTACATAAAGGAGGTGCAAATGTCCACCTCAATAAGAGCTTGCTAAAGCTCTAGAAACCCCTTTATTTACCTTATGCTAACGATTTAGTACTCCATTTACTGTCTTTGATCACGCCATTGCGACCGTTTTTTTTATTGCAGGTTAGTCCTGACGAAATGGCAATATTCAAGGAAGTTACAACTTCAAACGAAAGATACCTCATCATCGCTAATAGTCATGATGACCCTACTGACAAAGGAACGAAATTATTGGTGCATCCCCCTATACAAGGAACTTACTCTGGTAAGTGGCCTGCTCACCAGTACCCAGAATTGAAGGATTGGTCACTTGAAATTTCTCAAGATGATGGCACGAAGGTTCACTTCTTGAAATCTCTTATTCATAATAAGGAGCCAAGGACAACTCCCTTTCAAACCCTTGGCAAGCGAATCATAGACGGAGACGCACATTAGGGTCTTTCCTTGAGATTTAGTGGTGAATTTAGTTATATCGAGAATTATTGGAAGTGGTTGAAGGATATCCTCGGAAGGAGCAAACAAGTGCTCCATGAAAATCACTTGTTTGATACCTTATATGCTTCACTTTTCACATACGATAGGAATCCTCATGTATTTATGGCATTTTATGAGGCATGGTGCCCGGACACCAATACCTTGCATACATCTGTCGGAGAATTGTCTCTCTCACTTTGGGATTTGCACAAGTTAGGAGGACTTCCAATCATCGGAGGTATCTATGAAGAGATAATCCCATGTGCAGAGGAGCTAACTGGAGTCAAACAAAATAAACCGAGACATATTCCTCAAAGTTGTGAATATTTGTTCGAGACCTTGCATCACCTTCAACATGGAGAATCCAACAAAGTTGGAGTTTCTGCTAACCAATAGATTATCTTTTGATTTAAAGGTAAAACGAGATATTCAAAACCAAAACAAAGAAGGATAAAGAGGCCCTCTCGTGCTCAAGCGACCCAAAATCTGGATGGAAAAATTGGACAACTACGCAAGTTTTCAAGTCAAGACAATGGCACATTTGATACCATCGGAGTTAAATCTCACTTGCGGGAAGAGACCTATCTTGCAGCATTTATATCTTGGCTCTGCGTCTTTGCTTTACCAGATGAGAACCTCTATTAAATTAGGTCATCTACTTTCAAAATGGCTAGTATGATGGCTGCCGGTCGTAAGACTTGTCTTGTTGTTCCTGTATTGCTAAATATCTACCGCGGACTCAATAAAATTTCAAATGCATCTATCCTAGGGTGTGCGCGTGCAGCTTTTTCGGTGCACTATGTATATGTTTGGCTAGCGAGTTATTTCTCTACCCATTATTTAACTCTAAATACCATGCCTGGACCAACAATGACTAATTATTTTGGAGAGGGTGGCGCATGATACTTTGATGCAAACAGTGCTCGCGACCTCATTCATCAGGGAGACAAAGCAACGTGGGGGACAACTTCTCTTGTGAAGAATCAAAATGAACTTTTTGTTGATAATAACAAGTTAGCAAATTCAGAACTAAGTTATTTTGTAAGCGATTGCTCAAATTACTTAGTTTTGCATGCTGAAGGAGATTTCCTTGTTGACTCATATAATCCATATAGATTTGCGCGGCAATTCGGATTTTATCAAGTTCCCTCATAGGAATTTGGAGCAGATGTTCATTCCACAAATTATGACTTGAATCGAATACTTTGGCGCACTACTATTCGCAATAAAACAGAGTCAAAGGTGTTTTTTCCTAACTATCCCTTGAATGCTAACAAACATACATCTTCAGGTTTTCAAACATAATGGTCTATGGTGCATGATGACTATCTCTTCAAAGGACATGATACTTTAATTAAGAGTGTTCAATCAAATGGGGAGAAAAAAAATCAAAGAGAAAGGAGCTTGCAAACCTGAATAATTCTTCCAAAGTTGGCAATAATCTTGAGACAAAGCAGAAAATCACCAAGGCTTTGAGAAGTGAAGACAAAGTTTTGAAAAATTCAAGCAACAAAGTTGCTGTTCCTAAAATCCTAACTTCTAATGAAGAATCTCGGAAGTGTACTTCATCTCATCTTCCTTCAATAATAGTGAAGGCTACGGATCATGGTTCTTGCAATTCTCATGAGAAGAAGAGAAGCGACCCTTTTGATGATGGGGATGAGCAATCTACTAGCACGGACCAGCACTGGAAACGCAAAAAATCCAAGATAATGACTCTCCCTTTGGATGATATTGCTTTAGATCCTAAAGAATTCTTTAAGGACATTATGGACATATCTGTGTTTGGTATAAGCCGTGCCAATATTGTAAGGACTCTCCTTGCCTTCTTTAATTTGGCATTTGAAATTTACTTTTTAATGTCATATTTATGATATGTCTCCTAACGTTTTCCTTGTAGTTGGACGATCAAGACTTGATTTTCATTGATGATGGAGAACCAAGTCAAGCATCAGTTGAAGGACCCATTGCATTTGAACTTTTGGCAAAACAAGTGGTCAGTTCTACCCAATAAAAAGATACTAGTGAGAACTCCAAAAAGGCAGTAGAGGATGAAAATGCGATCCAACAAATCATGTCATAGAGGGAAGAGCATATGGTTCCACTGGAGAAAAAGAAACTCAAAATCTTCAATCCACCATCGTGGCCAAGGGCACCTCAAGTGTCTAAATTTTGCCCCTAAACTGTGATCTCAACATGTCGTCGAGACTACATTCAAATGCTATAGAATAACCTGAAAGTAATGATCTCCCAAACGACCCTAGAACGCATGCTTGCTCTTGAGACGAAATCAAATGAAATCATGGAGGAAATGCAAAGTTTCAATGCCATGGATATCTCAAACTTGCAAGGCCTTTTAAAGGCTTTCTTTGCAAACGCAACTCGTTACGCCGCAGTGAAGTCTTCTCTCTCAAATAAATTTCAGTTGAATCGTATAACGAGTTGCTTTCTGCGGCTACCCAACATTTTAGGGATGCTCAGAGTAAGGAGAAACAACAAGCAGAGAAAATCTCAATGCACATGTTGAAGCAAGGAGGTAGAGTTAAGGAAATGGCTTGAATTTTTGGACACTTACAAGAAGGAAACACTCTCACTGCTACGAAAGGAGCAAGATGAGATTACCTGAATTCAAGGCAGGATGGTCGACTTACGAGATGAAATTTGAAAGATTGAGAATTCCCCACATTTACTTGCTGAGGAGAGCCAAACCTTGGACAAAATCCAAGCATTACTTGAAAGCAATCGCAAAGAACTGTCGTCGTTTGAGCTCTATGATTAGTTGCAATCTTTTATTCTATTTCAAGTTTCATTTGTTATTAATCACTCAAGACATGTAGCCATAGGCATGACTACTTTTCTTCTTACTGCATAATGAAACTTTTTTTTTCAATGACGCCCTTGTACATGTCCTTTGTTTTCTCTTACTCTTTCAATAGCCACTATTTTTTACTATCAACTACAACATAAACAATTCGACCTTTGCATAATTTTGACCACACTTGGAAAGATAATTGTCCAAATAATTTGATAATATGGACAACACACTTTCAAGTATATGCTCAAAATAATTTAAACTGTCCTAAAGAGGAACGTTTTTTTATGTGACATCTTTACAAAAGAGTCATCGGAGCAAAGAATTTAGTTTTGTAAGATTGTAACTAAATTTAGAAATTACCCTCTAAACTATCTACGTATACCAAAAGGAAATCAAGTCACACGTAATTTCTACCGTTCACAATTTAAACTCTTGTGGGTCAGGAGTATCCATTTATTTACCACTTTAGATTTGGTGGAGTGTTTTAGCAGCTTAACCACATGCTACACTATTAGTGGTTGTTATCCACAGTTTTAGCTCATGCTGCTCAGGAGCAATATGCAGTTTAGACTCATGCGTCACGGAGTACTTAAATTTTTTTCTATGGCATGTATATTTTCATGAATTTTTCATTTATATGACCAACTTTTACGCCATCTTTGTCCACCAGTTTATACACGCCATTTGTGTAGATTTCTCGAACAACATATGACCCATCCCATTTGGAGACAAATTTGTTTTTAGTACGATGAGTCATAACTATTGACTTTCGAACGGCAAATACCATGTCCCCAACTTGAAAGGAGCGGCGCCGAACTTTCTTATTAAAAACTCTAGAGAGACGAGCATGATAGCATTCAAAATTTTGTTGAGTCCCCAATCTCTTTTCACCTAAAGCTTCTAATTCTTCAAGGTGCAGGCGAACATTTTCTTCCTCCGTGAGCTCTTCTTGGATAGCAATTCTCAAAGAAGAAATTTGTTACTCAAGGGGCAGGACAGCTTCTACACCATAGACTAAAGCATATGGTGTGGCTTGCGTTGGAATTCGATATGTGATGCGATAAGCCCAAAAGATTTCGCCTATCCTTTTGTACTAATCTTTCTTTGATTTAGCCACCACTTTCTTTACAAGTTATACAAAATTTTATTGAATGCCTCCGCGAGACCATTGGCGAGGGCATTATACATGGAGGACTTGCGTTGCTTGAATTTAAATTTCTTACACAACTTATCCATTAAGCTATTGGAGAAAGGCTTTCCATTATCAGTGATAATGTACTGGGGAACTCCATAACGGTAAATAATATTCACACGAATAAAATTCGCCACATCTTCTTTTCTAACTTGTTTGAGAGGTATGGTTTCAGCCCATTTAGAAAAGTAATTGGTCACAGCCAATATATATAAATGTTGACCGGACGACTTTGGTAACGGTCCCACAAAATTAAGATCCCAAACATCAAAAGGCCAAGAAACAACGGTCAGGTATAATGACTCGAGTGGTTGATGAATGTAATTTGCATGAAATTGATAAGTTTGACATCTTTGAGCATATTCTATACAATCTTTTACCATAGTAAACCAATAGTAGCCCATTTTTTTAATCCGAAAATGCAGTTCGGGACCAGATTGATGAGATCCACATATTCCATAATGTATTTCGTGCATTACCCGATATGTTTCGTCTTCACTCAGACAACGCAAAAATACACCTATAAATGATTTTTAGTATAGCGTATCCTTGTACAAGATAAAACAAGGGGCACGAAGACGGATGTCAGCTCTCCTACGTTGCTCCTCAGATAATTTTTGATATTTGAGATAATCAACGAGGGGTTGTCTCCAATCTTTTTTATCAATTTCATAAGTTGAGACCACATGAGCGTTGCCTCCTTCAATATCTTTATCATCAAATAGTGGTGGAACTACCCATTTTTTGCATACACGAACTTGTATCTCATGATTCGGCATGATAAGTGAAGAGGCAAGCACAACTAATGCGTTAACTTGCTTATTTTCTCTTCTAGGAGCATGTTTAATACTTGCACCCCCAAGCCACTGTCGCCCCCCATTTTTTTTTAAAATAAAATAAAATTGTTTATGAAAAATGGATTATGAATTTTTGGTTTAATTTTGAGTGAAATGATGAATTTTTTATTTTTGGAAAATAAATAAAGAAATTGGGCCTAAAATGGGGTTTGAAAGTGCGACTATTTGGGCCCAAATTATAGTTTAAAAAGGATTTTTGAATAAAAAATCGGAGTCGTCACTTGGTATTGAGTTAAGGTGTATCAAGTCACTTAAAATATTTTGAATAAAAAAGGTAGAAAATCCTTTTTAAACGACTCCAAGTCTATGTAAATAAAAAAAAAGGTTCGGGAGTCACATTTGAAAAAAGGGAAGGTAAGGATAAAAATTCGAGACACCCTTTCGACCTAACCAAGGTTAGTTGCGTGATTTAGTCAAAGATTTTCTTTTTTAATCTAAAGATTTATCACATTTGGATGTACTATATGAATGCAAACCCTAAACCTAAGAGGGTATTGGGGGGTCAAAATATCTCTTCAAAACTTAATAGGTGCCAATCACATTAATTGTGATGCCCAATAGGGACTCTTTAAAGAGGTCACGAATAATGCAAAAATATGAGATTCTAAGAAAAGAAAAGGAAAATAATAATGTACAAATATACATGTCCTAAAGGGATGCGTCATAACGGGTACGGGGAACTAATGTTCGTGACTCAATTTTTCCTTTTGTAGAGAGAATATGAGCGTGTTAAGATTAGAAAGTCAAACTCGTCCATATCTCATATTCAAGGGGTTGTTTTTCTAATCTAATCAAGCAAATGTACTAACATATCTCTAATTTTCCCTATATGAAATATAAATCTAATGTCATGTTTCATGCATAGGATAATATAAAGGAAAATATAAAAATAGGGGATATGGGTATAAGAGGGAATATGGGATAGGGGATATATATAAGGGGGAATGTGGGATAAAGGATATGTGTATAAGAGGAATATGGGGAAAAATACATATATATAAGGGGGAGTATGAGATAAAGGTTATGTATATAAAGGGAACATACAAAAATTGATAAAAGACCCTAGAAAGTAAAATATGCATGAGATGAGGTGATTTTATCACACAATCATGATCTAACGCTCGAAAGGCTCCTAAGGGTCTAGCATTGGATTAATCCATATCTATGAGTTTTCACTAGCGTTGGACTAGTGGGAAATCGGAACAAAGGGTCACAACTAGCGTTGGACTAGTGTGGAATCGGGAAAGGGGGGCCACAACTAGCGTTGGACTAGTGTGGTGACATCACACATTTATTATAATCAAATAAATCATGTAAAATATAATAAAGCAAATAAACACATAAATTACATAAAGCACATAACACATAAGCATGATATCTAGATGCAAGACCCTAGGAAAACGAGTAACACGTAACACACAAGCATGCAAGGCACACAAGGCAAATAAAGCAAATAAAACCCTAACTATTATATTTGGGGACCCTAACTACAATCTGAAGGGGAAATAAAATAAATAAATAAATACCTAACTATTACAATTTTGACATTTAAATACCTTTCCAAATAATTACAAATTAAATTAAAATAAATATACAAAATTGAAACAAATAAAGTGGCTAAATGAATAAAAATAAAACATTCAAAAATCATGCAATTGCACACATAGAATCACATAGGAGCACATAAGATCAAATAAAATCGAAATAAGGAGTAGAGTGTACCTCCCTTGAATTGGTTGTCTAATGAAATGAAATTACTTATTTAGCCTCTAAATTAATAAAAAGGGTCAAGGCATCACTTTAATTAACAATTAATTACATAAAATGAGAATTAAACACGAAATGGAATCATTTAAGGTATTCACGTAAAATAAAACATCCATGTACAAGAAATTAAAGCAAACAAGGTCCTAAATGGAAAGTTTTAAGAATTTAAAATGAAATACTACAATTTAATGGCTTAAGATGAAACCTATCAAAATCACATGCTAAAAATTCACAAAAACGAATGAAAACTCATTTTCTATAATCAAACAAACAAAATTACCTATAATTCCTAATTATTTTACTAAACACCAAGCCAAACTATAAATCTATCAAACAATCATTAAACCTTCAAAAATTCATCCCAAAACTCATGAATATTCTGTCCAGGAATCAAATTAAAACACGCCAAAGGAAAACAATATGTTGAAGAAATAAAATTGATTATATTTTCCCAATTTTTGGGCCAAAGTAGCATTATCCAAAAACTAAGGGGATGAAATGCAATTCTTGGAAGATTTTCATGCAAATTTCATGCAAATGCTACGAAACATTTTTGCAACAAGAAAAACTTTCGGCAGCCAGCTGATGAAGCTTTCTGTAATTGTATACAAGCTTTCAACAACAAATTTCATACAAGACTTCGAACCAAATCCAATTAAAACCATTGCTCAACACCTCTTAACAACACTGAACACTTCAACTAACCAATGACCCCAAAGCTATTGCCTATAAATAAAAACTTCAGCTCTTCAAAACATCAAACCCAGACAAGAAAATGAATACCAAATGCGTGGTTCATGCTCCCCCCAATTTCAAAACTAACGGCTTTGAGATAGCAGATATGGTCATGGCATCCCAATCAAATAACAAGCAAATCAAACACTTCAAACAATCCAAAAACTTCAGCAACCAAAAGAAAGAAAAGGGTCTGTCCACGCTCCACATTGCTGCAATAAGCCGAGAGCTCCAATCTGCCAACATTGCTGTGACAAACAAGGAGTTCCAACCTTGTTGCAGCAACTCTTAGTTGCTCATGCCAAGTATAATACATTTAACCAGAAAAATAACTCAATGCAGGTCCTAACTTATTTAGACACACAAATGCAAGAAACTTGGGACAGGGAGAGAGGGGACATTCAACAAACTTCCGGACACAAAATGCAGCAATATCTTAGCCCAACATAATCTAAACTCAGTAAACAACCAGCAAGCATTTGCGTTTTGAACCACCTCAAGCATGTACTAAACCATCAAAAGATACATAAGGCAGCAAAATGAAAAGAAAACAACATAGAAATCAAAGTTTTCTTCAGCAATTTTCTGCTGCAAATGTACAGCTTCAACCCATGCGGGCTTCATACCAAAGACTTGCACAAAAACTCATTATTTTATCAACCGTACTCACATGCGTCCCCAACCATCAGTTTTTAATACTACCCAAACATGTTTGCCTACCTTTAGCTATCTCAACTAAGAGGAATCATGCCAAGAAAGCAAGAAAAACAGAAAATGCAGCAACGAAATCCTTAACATTTGCTTGAAATGTCAAACCAAAACATGCGAGAAAACCTTCTAAAATTCAGACTATTGATAGAGCAATTATTGGGCACATTTTACACTGTTATTTGGTCATGATTTTGGTTACTTATGGTGCGAAGTGTTGAGATTTTGCTCATATTTGGTGTTTGTGTAAAGTGTAGGTGGCTGGTGTAAAAAGTGCTCTCGCGAGGCAAATTTTCAGAAGACTCTCTATTTCATGGCGTGCCCACGCCAGAAACTCTAGAAGGATACCCAAAAGCCGGACTCGCGGGATTGGTAGCAGCAGGGCCAATTAGGAAATCAGGTCCGCGTGAACCGCGAAGATGCATGGGATTAAAACCCCTAGACAAAGTCCTGCTCCCTGACGTTTTCCTTTTACTGGCGGCCAATAGAAACGAAGCCAGATTCACGTCTAATAAGGAGATTAGCTTTTGCTTTGCTCTGGGACGTTTCTTCCTTTCTTTTCGGCGGCTGTTGTGCGTGAATTGGCTAAAAAGCCAGATTCACGTGGGATTGATTAGAGAGAGCTTTTTGTTTTTCTTGTCAGACGGACTTTTGTTTACTTTGCTCTGGTTCTGTACAATTTTGGGGGTAGCTTTCGTTTTGCTACCCTGGGGAGAATGGCCGCGGCAATAAACTCCAATATTTCGCACATGATTTTTCCATGAGATGAACTAAGCTTTCCTAGTCGAAGGTCAATTTGAGGAGTCGGTTTAAAACATCTGTGAGATCGAATTAATTTTATTTATTTCTTTTATTCATTGGTATTCGTACGTTTCTTGATTTAATTGCTTAAACTTGTTATGTTATTTGAATGTCAAGGGCCCGATATTCGAATTAACCTAATGATCTAATGCAAATTAATTGATTGAATCCGTAATTGTTCAATCGATTAATACCAGTGGCGACTAGCGTGATTGGTTTCATGTTAGGGAAACGTATGATCTAATTTAAACAAACCCTCGTAGCGTGTTTGTTGGTTAGGGTTGGGCTTTTCTAATTATTAATGCAATCGAGAAATTAAATCCTACGGTCGTACCAGGGTTGTTTCTTGGTTAGAGAAATAGTCAACGGTCGTACATTGGCTATCAATAGAGTAAGGAAAAGTTGGTTATCAGAGCTTGTTGATGGCTATAACCAATCTAAATGATGAGTAATTGAATTATCTTTGCATCGATGATCAGTTGAATGAACCGTGTCTGAAAGTTGCACCTTTGACTAGAGTCGAATTGGCTATTGATTAATTCTTGTTTAATTCTATTAGTAGTTTCATTAGTTAGTTAATTAATTATTTTATATTCTCCAAAAATCCCCCATACTTCGGATTCTGGAAGAAACAAATTATCCCAATCCTGTGGATTCGACCCTACTCACCGCTATACACAAATTTTGTAATTTTCTTGAGTAGGTAATTATTATTGCACAGGCTCGACACCTGTCAATTTTTGGCGCCGTTGCCGGGGACTGGTGCCTGATTAATTTGTTTCTTTTTGAGTTCATCTGCTTTCTTTTTTTTATTTTTCTCTTATTTTTTTTATATATAGTTTATGGCTGCTAACATTCCGTATTTTGGTAATAGACTGGATTTATTTCTAGAAGGGGTTATGAGACTCATGCTTTTTCTAATGATCAATGGGCTGTTGCAAATTGTGAAACTTATTTTGCCTCAGATCATTCAACCGACATATGCCCTGCATTTCAAGATGGTCTAAGTGCTCCAATCGATACTTTTGGAAATTTTCACCTCAATATCAAACGTGGTATGACCCTTATTCAAACGGGTATGATCAAGGATGGTGGGATGATTCCAATTTTAATTATGCGACCAGGCCAATGGGTTTTCAACAACAAGAGTCTCAAGAAACGTCATCTACGTTAGGTATGTCTCTTGAAGAAATAATTGAATCACTAGCTACTAACACATATCTATTTCAACAGGAGACATCAATTCCAACAGGAGACACAAAAGATGATTAAAGAGATGAAAGAAGGAAGACGTGAATTGACATCTACAATTAGTGAATTGATTTCTCCAATTTATGAAGAATTGCCCTCACAAACCATCAATGACCTTAAAGAAGATGAGAATACAATTATCCTGACAAATGACATGGAACTGCAAGAGTCTCAAGAAGAAGAATCTAAAGATGCAGTTGAAAAGGGAATTGAAGTGCAAGAAATGGGACCCCAATATCAAATGGTTCAAGTGAATGAATCAGTGAACAATCTCCAAATGCGGTGACATCTCCTCCATTCCTTAATCAATATTCTTCTGACTTTTATTCTTTAATTCCTATTGGTGAGATTGAATTTATTATGTCAGACGATTTTGAGTTTCATGACAGGAATAAGTTAAGAGTCACGATGGCAAAATATCTCAAACCAATAAGTGCTTGTGATGGAGGAGTGAGTGAAGAATTAAGATTCTTGTTGACTTGTTTGGCGCCATCTACTAATCCATGGAAAATCGTAGCTCGTGTGCTCAAGGATTACTCTATTTACGAGGGATACCAGGATTACATAGAAAATGAAACACTGAAACGAACTACACGATTTTATCCTCCGTGAATAAACAGGGCAATGTCTAGCCAAAGACGTTAAAGAAAGGCGTATCTTGGAAGGCAATCCAAGAATTTTAATTGTGTTTTCTTTCATATTCGTGTGTTCAAGATTAGTGGGTTTAGATTCCTATTGACAAACAATCTTTATTGTAGGTCATAGGTGTTTCTGTGCAGTTTTATTCTGGGTTAGGGGCAAAGATTTGTGGGCAGAAGATTTCATGTTACAAGGCGTGCCCGCGCCTTGTACTTACTGCACATGGTCATTTGTAAAATTTGGTGAACAGAAGACCTCGACCTCCAAGGCGTGCCCACGCCTTCCAACCTTTGCGACAACGAAAGTCAAAAAAAAATTGACCAGGACCCTCTCTAACCCCACTTTTCTACTTTTCTCTTTTCTTGTCTTGTCTGGTCTTTTCAATTTCTTTTGTCTTAGTTTCTACTTTTCAATTTCCTTTGTTTTGTCTTAGTTTCAGTTTCTTTTTTCCTCTTTTCTTGTTAGTCCGCCGTTCACAACGCACCGCTGCGGCACACTCCTCCTACCATGCTCCTCCTGTTGGGGATTCCCAATACCGTACTCTCCAAGATTCTATCCGTGAATCAGGTGTTGGACTGGATGACCGTTTTGCAGCGCTGCAGGTTTACGCCTGTATTCAGACAGAGAATCAGGCAGCTTTCTTTGCTCATATTGGATTCCAGCCGTCTCATCCGCCTCCTCCGCAGTGGTTCGCTGCATCGTCTCGGCTGTCAGGGAAGTTTCGTCCCTTTATATTTACAATCTATTTGTCTTTGCTACATTGAGAACAATGTAGGCTTTAGGTGTGGGGGGGATGGTTTCTATTATTTCTTTTTGCTTATTTCTTTTTGCTTTCTTTTTGCTCGAAAAAAAAGAGGAAAAATGAAACACACAGAAAACGAAAAAAAAATGAAAAAAAAAGAAAAAATTGTAGTTAGTGCCTTTCTTTTTATTTCTACATTTGTTAACTGTTATGATGGATTGCACAATCAGGGTGCACGGGTATGTGGTCATATATGCTAGTTATGCATTTTGATTTTCCTTGACAAAATCGTTGAATGTTGAATATGCTGGATTTGACCCATTCTTGAAATTTTTGGGAGCTTTTGAGCCATGCACGAGCACGTTATTTTGTTTGCTTCGTTTAGGTTGTTGAGTGGGTATCAAACATGGTATTGGCATTCTAGAACTTGCTATTTTATACATGTCGAGGCCACATTTTGTTGAACTGAATGCATTTGAAATGATAAGGGCATTTAGGATTTAGCCTTCTTTACCTTTCTACAAACCATGCCTTCATCTTGTCTCCCAATAGTGAACTGATTTGAGCTTTTATCCTTTTTTTTGTGTGTTAGCCATGTTTGATAACCAAGGACCTTTTTAGACTTTCTTGTTCAACCTTGTGTCACTAAGAGATGTCTGAATTTCATTGCTTGTGCAAGGCAAATAAATCTAGGGTCGCAAGTGTTGTTAGAATAAAACTTGTATGGTGTTGGTCCTGAGCATCTGAGATCAAAAAGAAAAGAAAAAAAAAAAAAGAGACAAGAAAAAAAAAGAAAAAGAAAAGAAAGAGAAAAAAAAAGAAAAAAAGAAGAAGAAGAAGATATTGACAAGCTGGTGAACAGAAGACTCTGGCTTACAGGGCGTGCCCACGCCTTGCAAGCTGCCTGTCAAAAAAAAAAAAGAGGAGAGTTTTGACACTTGCACAGTGAGAGTAGCAAATGGAGACGCCTTGCTTGTGAAATCTTCCCGGTAAAGCGTTGTGATTATGTAGTGGATATCAGATATTCTTTGACACATTACACCCTGTCTTTACCTTCTTATCCCGTCTTTTACCTAATCCTTATTACAACCCTATTAAAGTCCCTTTGATTTGTGTATTTAGTTCACTTTTGAGTGGTGGAGATGTGATAAATGTGCAAGCCTATGGTAATGTCATTCCGTGATGCTGATTTGAGCGTTCCTTATATCCATACATTCTCTTGAAGGTGGCGTGTATTATTGTTCATATTTTTTTTTGGATAACCACCTGTCTGGTATGTTCTAATTTTGGCGATATTGTCGGGGATGCAGGATGTTTGTGTTAGTATAGATGACTATGAAACCGTTGCTATCTTGATTGTACTTTTGAGTTTCGAAATGCTTGAGGGCAAGCATTGTCTAGGTGTGGGGGGATTTGATAGAGCAATTATTGGGCACATTTTACACTGTTATTTGGTCATGATTTTGATTACTTATGGTGCGAAGTGTTGTGATTTTAATCATATTTGGTGTTTGTGTAAAGTGTAGGTGGCTGGTGTAAAAAGTGCTCTCGCGAGGCAAATTTTCAGAAGACTCTCTATTTCATGGCGTGCCCACGCCAGAAACTCTAGAAGGATACCCAAAAGCCGGACTCGCGGGATTGGTAGCAGCAGGGCCAATTAGGAAATCAGGTCCGCGTGAACCGCGAAAATGCATGGGATTAAAACCCCTAGACAAAGTCCTGCTCCCTGACGTTTTTCCTTTTGCTGGCGGCCAAGAGAAACGAAGCCAGATTCACGTCTAATAAGGAGATTAGCTTTTGCTTTGCTCTGGGACGTTTCTTCCTTTCTTTTCGGCGGCTGTTGTGCGTGAATTGGCTAAAAAGCCAGATTCACGTCTAATAAGGAGATTAGCTTTTGCTTTGCTCTGGGACGTTCCTTTCTTTTCGGCGGCTGTTGTGCGTGAATTGGCTAAAAAGCCAGATTCACGTGGGATTGATTAGAGAGAGAGCTTTTTGTTTTTCTTGTCAGACGGACTCTTGTTTACTTTTTTTCTGGTTCTGTACAATTTTGGGGGTAGCTTTCGTTTTGCTACCCCTGGGGAGAATGGCCGCGGCAATAAACTCCAATATTTCGCACATGATTTTTTCCATGAAGATGAACTAAGCTTTCCTAGTCGAAGGTCAATTTGAGGAGTCGGTTTAAAACATCTGTGAGATCGAATTAATTTTATTTATTTCTTTTATTCATTGGTATTCGTACGTTTCTTGATTTAATTGCTTAAACTTGTTATGTTATTTGAATGTCAAGGGCCCGATATTCGAATTAACCTAATGATCTAATGCCAAATTAATTGATTGAATCCGTAATTGTTCAATCGATTAATACCAGTGGCGACTAGCGTGATTGGTTTCATGTTAGGGAAACGTATGATCTAATTTAAACAAACCCTCGTAGCGTGTTTGTTGGTTAGGGTTGGGTTTTTCTAATTATTAATGCAATCGAGAAATTAAATCCTACGGTCGTACCAAGGGTTGTTTCTTGGTTAGAGAAATAGTCAACGGTCGTACATTGGCTATCAATAGAGTAAGGAAAAGTTGGTTATCAGAGTTGTTGATGGCTATAACCAATCTAATGATGAGTAATTGAATTATCTTTGCATCGATGATCAGTTGAATGAACCGTGTCTGAAAGTTGCACCTTTGACTAGAGTCGAATTGGCTATTGATTAATTCTTGTTTAATTCTATTAGTAGTTTCATTAGTTAGTTAATTAATTATTTTATATTCTCCAAAAATCCCCCATACTTCGGATTCTGGAAGAAACAAATTATCCCAATTCCTGTGGATTCGACCCTACTCACCGCTATACACAAATTTTGTAATTTTCTTGAGTAGGTAATTATTATTGCACAGACTCGACACCTGTCAATTTTTGGCGCCGTTGCCGGGGACTGGTGCCTGATTAATTTGTTTCTTTTTGAGTTCATCCTGCTTTCTTTTTTTTATTTTTCTCTTATTTTTTTATATATAGTTTATGGCTGCTAACATTCCGTATTTTGGTAATAGACTGGATTTTATTTCTAGAAGGGGTTATGAGACTCATGCTTTTTCTAATGATCAATGGGCTGTTGCAAATTGTGAAACTTATTTTGCCTCAGATCATTCAACCGACATATGCCCTGCATTTCAAGATGGTCTAAGTGCTCCAATCGATACTTTTGGAAAATTTTCACCTCAATATCAAACGTGGTATGACCCTTATTCAAACGGGTATGATCAAGGATGGTGGGATGATTCCAATTTTAATTATGCGACCAGGCCAATGGGTTTTCAACAACAAGAGTCTCAAGAAACGTCATCTACGTTAGGTATGTCTCTTGAAGAAATAATTGAATCACTAGCTACTAACACATATCTATTTCAACAGGAGACATATCAATTCCAACAGGAGACACAAAAGATGATTAAAGAGATGAAAGAAGGAAGGCGTGAATTGACATCTATCTACAATTAGTGAATTGATTTCTCCAATTTATGAAGAATTGCCCTCACAAACCATCAATGACCTTAAAGAAGATGAGAATACAATTATCCTGACAAATGACATGGAACTGCAAGAGTCTCAAGAAGAAGAATCTAAAGATGCAGTTGAAAAGGGAATTGAAGTGCAAGAAATGGGACCCCAATATCAAATGGTTCAAGTGAATGAATTCAGTGAACAATCTCCAAATGCGGTGACATCTCCTCCATTCCTTAATCAATATTCTTCTGACTTTTATTCTTTAATTCCTATTGGTGAGATTGAATTTATTATGTCAGACGATTTTGAGTTTCATGACAGGAATAAGTTAAGAGTCACGATGGCAAAATATCTCAAACCAATAAGTGCTTGTGATGGAGGAGTGAGTGAAGAATTAAGATTCTTGTTGACTTGTTTGGCGCCATCTACTAATCCATGGAAAATCGTAGCTCGTGTGCTCAAGGATTACTCTATTTACGAGGGATACCAGGATTACATAGAAAATGAAACACTGAAACGAACTACACGGTTTTATCCTCCGTGAATAAACAGGGCAATGTCTAGCCAAAGACGTTAAAGAAAGGCGTATCTTGGAAGGCAATCCAAGAATTTTAATTGTGTTTTCTTTCATATTCGTGTGTTCAAGATTAGTGGGTTTAGATTCCTATTGACAAACAATCTTTATTGTAGGTCATAGGTGTTTCTGTGCAGTTTTATTCTGGGTTAGGGGCAAAGATTTGTGGGCAGAAGATTTCATGTTACAAGGCGTGCCCGCGCCTTGTACTCTGCACATGGTCATTTGTAAAATTTGGTGAACAGAAGACCTCGACCTCCAAGGCGTGCCCACGCCTTCCAACCTTTGCGACAACGAAAGTCAAAAAAAAATTGACCAGGACCCTCTCTAACCCCACTTTTCTACTTTTCTCTTTTCTTGTCTTGTCTGGTCTTTTCAATTTCTTTTGTCTTAGTTTCTACTTTTCAATTTCCTTTGTTTTGTCTTAGTTTCAGTTTCTTCTTTTCCTCTTTTCTTGTTAGTCCGCCGTTCACAACGCACCGCTGCGGCACACTCCTCCTACCATGCTCCTCCTGTTGGGGATTCCCAATACCGTACTCTCCAAGATTCTATCCGTGAATCAGGTGTTGGACTGGATGACCGTTTTGCAGCGCTGCAGGTTTACGCCTGTATTCAGACAGAGAATCAGGCAGCTTTCTTTGCTCATATTGGATTCCAGCCGTCTCATCCGCCTCCTCCTCAGTGGTTCGCTGCATCGTCTCGGCTGTCAGGGAAGTTTCGTCCCTTTATATTTACAATCTATTTGTCTTTGCTACATTGAGAACAATGTAGGTTTAGGTGTGGGGGGGATGGTTTCTATTATTTCTTTTTGCTTATTTCTTTTTGCTTTCTTTTTGCTCGAAAAAAAAGAGGAAAAATGAAACACACAGAAAACGAAAAAAAATGAAAAACAAAAGAAAAAATTGTAGTTAGTGCCTTTCTTTTTATTTCTACATTTGTTAACTGTTATGATGGATTGCACAATCAGGGTGCACGGGTATGTGGTCATATATGCTAGTTATGCATTTTGATTTTCCTTGACAAAATCGTTGAATGTTGAATATGCTGGATTTGACCCATTCTTGAAATTTTGGGAGCTTTTGAGCCATGCACGAGCACGTTATTCTTGTTTGCTTCGTTTAGGTTGTTGAGTGGGTATCAAACATGGTATTGGCATTCTAGAACTTGCTATTTTATACATGTCGAGGCCACATTTTGTTGAACTGAATGCATTTGAAATGATAAGGGCATTTAGGATTTAGCCTTCTTTACCTTTCTACAAACCATGCCTTCATCTTGTCTCCCAATAGTGAACTGATTTGAGCTTTTATCCTTTTTTTTGTGTGTTAGCCATGTTTGATAACCAAGGACCTTTTTAGACTTTCTTGTTCAACCTTGTGTCGCTAAGAGATGTCTGAATTTCATTGCTTGTGCAAGGCAAATAAATCTAGGGTCGCAAGTGTTGTTAGAATAAAACTTGTATGGTGTTGGTCCTGAGCATCTGAGATCAAAAAGAAAAAGAAAAAAAAAAAAAAGAGACAAGAAAAAAAAAAGAAAAGAAAAGAAAGAGAAAAAAAAAGAAAAAAAGAAGAAGAAGAAGATATTGACAAGCTGGTGAACAGAAGACTCTGGCTTACAGGGCGTGCCCACGCCTTGCAAGCTGCCTGTCAAAAAAAAAAAAAAAGGAGAGTTTTGACACTTGCACAGTGAGTAGCAAATGGAGACGCCTTGCTTGTGAAATCTTCCCGGTAAAGCGTTGTGATTATGTAGTGGATATCAGATATTCTTTGACACATTACACCCTGTCTTTACCTTCTTATCCCGTCTTTTACCTAATCCTTATTACAACCCTATTAAAGTCCCTTTGATTTGTGTATTTAGTTCACTTTTGAGTGGTGGAGATGTGATAAATGTGCAAGCCTATGGTAATGTCATTCCGTGATGCTGATTTGAGCGTTCCTTATATCCATACATTCTCTTGAAGGTGGCGTGTATTATTGTTCATATTTTTTTTTGGATAACCACCTGTCTGGTATGTTCTAATTTTGGCGATATTGTCGGGGATGCAGGATGTTTGTGTTAGTATAGATGACTATGAAACCGTTGCTATCTTGATTGTACTTTGAGTTTCGAAATGCTTGAGGGCAAGCATTGTCTAGGTGTGGGGGGATTTGATAGAGCAATTATTGGGCACATTTTACACTGTTATTTGGTCATGATTTTGGTTACTTATGGTGCGAAGTGTTGATTTTGCTCATATTTGGTGTTTGTGTAAAGTGTAGGTGGCTGGTGTAAAAAGTGCTCTCGCGAGGCAAATTTTCAGAAGACTCTCTATTTCATGGCGTGCCCACGCCAGAAACTCTAGAAGGATACCCAAAAGCCGGACTCGCGGGATTGGTAGCAGCAGGGCCAATTAGGAAATCAGGTCCGCGTGAACCGCGAAATGCATGGGATTAAAACCCCTAGACAAAGTCCTGCTCCCTGACGTTTTTCCTTTTGCTGGCGGCCAATAGAAACGAAGCCAGATTCACGTCTAATAAGGAGATTAGCTTTTGCTTTGCTCTGGGACGTTTCTTCCTTTCTTTTCGGCGGCTGTTGTGCGTGAATTGGCTAAAAAGCCAGATTCACGTGGGATTGATTAGAGAGAGAGCTTTTTGTTTTTGCTTTTTCTTGTCAGACGGACTCTTGTTTACTTTGCTCTGGTTCTGTACAATTTTGGGGGTAGCTTTCGTTTTGCTACCCCTGGGGAGAATGGCCGCGGCAATAAACTCCAATATTTCGCACATGATTTTTTCCATGAAGATGAACTAAGCTTTCCTAGTCGAAGGTCAATTTGAGGAGTCGGTTTAAAACATCTGTGAGATCGAATTAATTTTATTTATTTCTTTTATTCATTGGTATTCGTACGTTTCTTGATTTAATTGCTTAAACTTGTTATGTTATTTGAATGTCAAGGGCCCGATATTCGAATTAACCTAATGATCTAATGCCAAATTAATTGATTGAATCCGTAATTGTTCAATCGATTAATACCAGTGGCGACTAGCGTGATTGGTTTCATGTTAGGGAAACGTATGATCTAATTTAAACAAACCCTCGTAGCGTGTTTGTTGGTTAGGGTTGGGTTTTTCTAATTATTAATGCAATCGAGAAATTAAATCCTACGGTCGTACCAAGGGTTGTTTCTTGGTTAGAGAAATAGTCAACGGTCGTACATTGGCTATCAATAGAGTAAGGAAAAGTTGGTTATCAGAGCTTGTTGATGGCTATAACCAATCTAATGATGAGTAATTGAATTATCTTTGCATCGATGATCAGTTGAATGAACCGTGTCTGAAAGTTGCACCTTTGACTAGAGTCGAATTGGCTATTGATTAATTCTTGTTTAATTCTATTAGTAGTTTCATTAGTTAGTTAATTAATTATTTTATATTCTCCAAAAATCCCCCATACTTCGGATTCTGGAAGAAACAAATTATCCCAAGTTCCTGTGGATTCGACCCTACTCACCGCTATACACAAATTTTGTAATTTTCTTGAGTAGGTAATTATTATTGCACAGACTCGACACCTGTCAATTTTTGGCGCCGTTGCCGGGGACTGGTGCCTGATTAATTTGTTTCTTTTTGAGTTCATCCTGCTTTCTTTTTTTTATTTTTCTCTTATTTTTTTTATATATAGTTTATGGCTGCTAACATTCCGTATTTTGGTAATAGACTGGATTTTATTTCTAGAAGGGTTATGAGACTCATGCTTTTTCTAATGATCAATGGGCTGTTGCAAATTGTGAAACTTATTTTGCCTCAGATCATTCAACCGACATATGCCCTGCATTTCAAGATGGTCTAAGTGCTCCAATCGATACTTTTGGAAAATTTTCACCTCAATATCAAACGTGGTATGACCCTTATTCAAACGGGTATGATCAAGGATGGTGGGATGATTCCAATTTTAATTATGCGACCAGGCCAATGGGTTTTCAACAACAAGAGTCTCAAGAAACGTCATCTACGTTAGGTATGTCTCTTGAAGAAATAATTGAATCACTAGCTACTAACACATATCTATTTCAACAGGAGACATATCAATTCCAACAGGAGACACAAAAGATGATTAAAGAGATGAAAGAAGGAAGGCGTGAATTGACATCTATCTACAATTAGTGAATTGATTTCTCCAATTTATGAAGAATTGCCCTCACAAACCATCAATGACCTTAAAGAAGATGAGAATACAATTATCCTGACAAATGACATGGAACTGCAAGAGTCTCAAGAAGAAGAATCTAAAGATGCAGTTGAAAAGGGAATTGAAGTGCAAGAAATGGGACCCCAATATCAAATGGTTCAAGTGAATGAATTCAGTGAACAATCTCCAAATGCGGTGACATCTCCTCCATTCCTTAATCAATATTCTTCTGACTTTTATTCTTTAATTCCTATTGGTGAGATTGAATTTATTATGTCAGACGATTTTGAGTTTCATGACAGGAATAAGTTAAGAGTCACGATGGCAAAATATCTCAAACCAATAAGTGCTTGTGATGGAGGAGTGAGTGAAGAATTAAGATTCTTGTTGACTTGTTTGGCGCCATCTACTAATCCATGGAAAATCGTAGCTCGTGTGCTCAAGGATTACTCTATTTACGAGGGATACCAGGATTACATAGAAAATGAAACACTGAAACGAACTACACGGTTTTATCCTCCGTGAATAAACAGGGCAATGTCTAGCCAAAGACGTTAAAGAAAGGCGTATCTTGGAAGGCAATCCAAGAATTTTAATTGTGTTTTCTTTCATATTCGTGTGTTCAAGATTAGTGGGTTTAGATTCCTATTGACAAACAATCTTTATTGTAGGTCATAGGTGTTTCTGTGCAGTTTTATTCTGGGTTAGGGGCAAAGATTTGTGGGCAGAAGATTTCATGTTACAAGGCGTGCCCGCGCCTTGTACTTACTGCACATGGTCATTTGTAAAATTTGGTGAACAGAAGACCTCGACCTCCAAGGCGTGCCCACGCCTTCCAACCTTTGCGACAACGAAAGTCAAAAAAAAATTGACCAGGACCCTCTCTAACCCCACTTTTCTACTTTTCTCTTTTCTTGTCTTGTCTGGTCTTTTCAATTTCTTTTGTCAGTTTCTTCTTTTCAATTTCCTTTGTTTTGTCTTAGTTTCAGTTTCTTCTTTTCCTCTTTTCTTGTTAGTCCGCCGTTCACAACGCACCGCTGCGGCACACTCCTCCTACCATGCTCCTCGTGTTGGGGATTCCCAATACCGTACTCTCCAAGATTCTATCCGTGAATCAGGTGTTGGACTGGATGACCGTTTTGCAGCGCTGCAGGTTTACGCCTGTATTCAGACAGAGAATCAGGCAGCTTTCTTTGCTCATATTGGATTCCAGCCGTCTCATCCGCCTCCTCCTCAGTGGTTCGCTGCATCGTCTCGGCTGTCAGGGAAGTTTCGTCCCTTTATATTTACAATCTATTTGTCTTTGCTACATTGAGAAAATGTAGGCTTTAGGTGTGGGGGGGGGATGGTTTCTATTATTTCTTTTTGCTTATTTCTTTTTGCTTTCTTTTTGCTCGAAAAAAAAGATGAAAAATGAAACACACAGAAAACGAAAAAAAATGAAAAACAAAAGAAAAAATTGTAGTTAGTGCCTTTCTTTTTATTTCTACATTTGTTAACTGTTATGATGGATTGCACAATCAGGGTGCACGGGTATGTGGTCATATATGCTAGTTATGCATTTTGATTTTCCTTGACAAAATCGTTGAATGTTGAATATGCTGATTTGACCCATTCTTGAAATTTTTGGGAGCTTTTGAGCCATGCACGAGCACGTTATTCTTGTTTGCTTCGTTTAGGTTGTTGAGTGGGTATCAAACATGGTATTGGCATTCTAGAACTTGCTATTTTATACATGTCGAGGCCACATTTTGTTGAACTGAATGCATTTGAAATGATAAGGGCATTTAGGATTTAGCCTTCTTTACCTTTCTACAAACCATGCCTTCATCTTGTCTCCCAATAGTGAACTGATTTGAGCTTTTATCCTTTTCTTTTGTGTGTTAGCCATGTTTGATAACCAAGGACCTTTTTAGACTTTCTTGTTCAACCTTGTGTCGCTAAGAGATGTCTGAATTTCATTGCTTGTGCAAGGCAAATAAATCTAGGGTCGCAAGTGTTGTTAGAATAAAACTTGTATGGTGTTGGTCCTGAGCATCTGAGATCAAAAAGAAAAAAAAAAAAGAAAAGAGAAGAAAAAAAAAAAAAAAAAAAAAAAAAAAAAAAAAAAAAAAAGAAAAAAAGAAAAAAGAAAAAAGAAAGAGAAAAAAAAAGAAAAGAAAGAAGAAGAAGAAGATATTGACAAGCTGGTGAACAGAAGACTCTGGCTTACAGGGCGTGCCCACGCCTTGCAAGCTGCCCTGTCAAAAAAAAAAAAAAAAAGAGGAGAGTTTTGACACTTGCTTCACAGTGAGAGTAGCAAATGGAGACGCCTTGCTTGTGAAATCTTCCCGGTAAAGCGTTGTGATTATGTCGTGGATATCAGATATTCTTTGACACATTACACCCTGTCTTTACCTTCTTATCCCGTCTTTTACCTAATCCTTATTACAACCCTATTAAAGTCCCTTTGATTTGTGTATTTAGTTCACTTTTGAGTGGTGGAGATGTGATAAATGTGCAAGCCTATGGTAATGTCATTCCGTGATGCTGATTTGAGCGTTCCTTATATCCATTCTCTTGAAGGTGGCGTGTATTATTGTTCATATTTTTTTTTGGATAACCACCTGTCTGGTATGTTCTAATTTTGGCGATATTGTCGGGGATGCAGGATGTTTGTGTTAGTATAGATGACTATGAAACCGTTGCTATCTTGATTGTACTTTTGAGTTTCGAAATGCTTGAGGGCAAGCATTGTCTAGGTGTGGGGGGATTTGATAGAGCAATTATTGGGCACCATTTGCACTGTTATTTGGTCATGATTTTGGTTACTTATGGTGCGAATGTTTGAGATTTTGCTCATATTTGGTGTTTGTGTAAAGTGTAGGTGGTTGGTGTAAAAAGTGCTCTCGCGAGGCAAATTTCAGAAGACTCTCTATTTCATGGCGTGCCCACGCCAGAAACTCTAGAAGGATACCCAAAAGCCGGACCCGCGGGATTGGTAGCAGCAGGGCCAATTAGGAAATCAGGTCCGCGTGAACCGCGAAGATGCATGGGATTAAAACCCCTAGACAAAGTCCTGCTCACGTTCTTTTTCCTTTGCTGGCGGCCAATAGAAACGAAGCCAGATTCACGTCTAATAAGGAGATTAGCTTTTGCTTTGCTCTGGGACGTTTCTTCCTTTCTTTTCGGCGGCTGTTGTGCGTGAATTGGCTAAAAAGCCAGATTCACGTGGGATTGATTAGAGAGAGCTTTTAGTTTTTCTTGTCAGACGGACTTTTGTTTACTTTGGCTCTGGTTCTGTACAATTTTGGGGGTAGCTTTCGTTTTGCTATCCCTGGGGAGAATGGCCGCGGCAATAAACTCCAATATTTCGCACATGTTTTTCCATGGAGATGAACTAACTTTCTTAGTCGAAGGTCAATTTGAGGACTCGGTTTAAAACATTGTGAGATCGAATTAATTTTATTTATTTCTTTTATTCATTGGTATTTGTACGTTTCTTGATTTAATTGCTTAACTTGTTATGTTATTTGAATGTCAAGGGCCCGATATTCGAATTAACCTAATGATCCAATGTCAAATTAATTGATTGAATCCGTAATTGTTCAATCGATTAATACCAGTGGCGACTAGCGTGATTGGTTTCATGTTAGGGAAACGTATGATCTAATTTAAACAAACCCTCGTAGCGTGTTTGTTGGTTAGGGTTGGGCTTTTCTAATTATTAATGCAATCGAGAAATTAAATCCTACGGTCGTACCTAGGGTTGTTTTTGGTTAGAGAAATAGTCAACGGTCGTACTTGGCTATCGATAGAGTAAGGAAAAGTTGGTTATCAGAGCTTGTTGATGGCTATAACCAATCTAGTAATGAGTAATTGAATTATCTTTGCATCGATGATCAGTTGAATGGACCGTGTCTGAAAGTTGCACCTTTGACTAGAGTCGTATTGGCTATTGATTAATTCTTGTTTAATTCTATTAGTAGTTTCATTAGTAGTTAATTAATTATTTTATATTCTCCAAAAATCCCCCATACTTCGGACTTTGGAAGAAAACAAATTATCCCCAATCCCTGTGGATTCGACCCTACTCACTGCTATTTTCTTTGAGTAGGTATTTATTATTGCACAGGCTCGACACCTGTCAATTTTTGCGCCGTTGCCGGGACTAGTGCATGATTAATTTGTTTCTTTTTGAGTTCATCTTGCTTTCTTTTTTTTTATTTTTCTCTGTATTTTTTTTATATATAGTTTATGGCTGCTAACATTCCGTATTTTGGTGATAGACTGGATTTTATTTCTAGAAGGGGTTATGAGACTCATGCTTTTTCTAATGATCAATGGGCTGTTGCAAATTGTGAAACTTATTTTGCCTCAGATCATTCAACCGACATATGCCCTACATTCAAGATGATCTAAGTGCTCCAATCGATACTTTTGGGAAAATTTTCACCTCCAATATCAAACGTGGTATGACCCTTATTCAAACGGGTAATGATCAAGGATGGTGGATGATTCCAATTTTAATTATGGGACCAGGCCAATGGGTCTTCAACAACAAGAGTCTCAAGAAACGTCATCTACGTTAGGTATGTCTCTTGAAGAAGATAATTGAATCACTAGCTACTAACACATATCTATTCAACAGGAGACCACATCAATTCCAACAGGAGACACAAAAGATGATTAAAGAGATGAAAGAAGGAATGCGTGAATTGGCATCTACAATTAGTTGAATTGATTTCTCCCACTTTAATGAAGAATTGCCCTCACAAACCATCAATGACCTTAAAGAAGATGAGAATACAATTATCCTGACAAATGACATGGAACTGCAAGAGTCTCAAGAAGAAGAATCTAAAGATGCAGTTGAAAAAGGAATTGAAGTGCAAGAAAATGGGACCCCAATATCAAATGGTTTCAAGTGAATGAATCCAGTGAACAATCTCCAAATGCGGTGACATCTCCTCCATTCCTTAATCAATATTCTTCTGACTTTTATTCTTTAATTCCTATTGGTGAGGATTGAATTTATTATGCCAGACGATTTTGGTTTCATGACAGGCATAAGTTAAGAGTCACGATGGCAAAATATCTCAAACCAATAAGTGCTCGTGATGAGGAGTGAGTGAAGAATTAAGATTCTTGTTGATTTGTTTGGCGCCATCTACTAATCCATGGAAAATTGTAACTCGTGTGCTCAAGTATACTCTATTTACGAGGGATACCAAGATTACATAGAAAATGAAGCACTGAAACGAGCTACACGGTTTTAATCCTCCGTGAATAAACAGGGTATGTCTAGCCAAAGACATTAAAGAAAGGCGCTATTTGGAAGGCAATCCAAGAATTTTAATTATGTTTTATTCATATTTGTGTTCAAGATTAGTAGGTTTAGATTCCTATTAACAAACAATCTTTATTGTAGGTCATGGGTGTTTCTGTGCAGTTTTATTCTGGGTTAGGGGAAAAGATTGTGGGCAGAAGATTTAACGTTACAAGGCGTGCCCGCCCTTGTACTCATCTGCACCATTGAGCATTTGTAAAATTTTGGGTGAACAGAAGACCTCGACCTCGCAAAGGCGTGCCCCACCCGCTTCCAACCTTTGCGAACAACGAAAGTCCAAAAAAAATTGACCAGGACCCTCTCTAATCCCCACTTTTCTACTTTGTCTCTTTCTTGTCTTGTCCTGGTCTTTTCAATTGCCTTTGTTTAGTTTCTACTTTTTCCAATTCCTTTGTTTTGTCTTAGTTTCAGTTTCTTCTTTTTCCTCTTTTTTTGTTTAGTCCGCCGCGCACAACGCACTCTGGGCCAGCGCACGTCCTTCTACCATGGCTCCCTCCTATTGGGGATTCCCCAAATACCGAGCCCTTTCCAAGATTCTATCCGTGAATCAGGGTGTTGGACTGGATGACCGTTTTGCAGCCTGCAGGTTTACGCCTGTATTCAACAGAGAATCAGGCAGCTTTCTTTGCTCATATTGAATTCCAGCCGCCTCATCCGCCTCCTCCTCAGTGGTTCGCTGCATCGTCTCAACTGTCAGGGAAGTTTCGCCTCTTTATACTTTACAATCTATTTGGTCTTTGCTACATTGAGGACAATGTAGGTTTAGGTGTGGAGGGATGGTTTCTATTATTTCGTTTTGCTCGAAAAATGAGGAAAATGAAACACACAGAAAACAAAAAAAATTGAAAACAAAAGAAAAAATTGTAGTTAGTGCCTTTCTTTTTATATCTACATTTGTTAACTGCCTATGATGGATTTCACAATCAGGGTGCACGGGTATGTGGTCATATATGCTAGCTATGCATTTTGGTTTTCCTTTGGTAATATCATTGAATATTGAATATGCTGGACTTGACCCATTCTTGAAAACTTTTGGGAGCTTTTGAGCCATGCACGAGCACGTTATTCTTGTTTACTTCGTTTGGGTTGTTGAGTGGGTATCACACATGGTATTGGCATTCTAGAACTTGCTATTTTATACATGTCGAGACCACATTTTTGTTGAACTGTATGCATTTGAAATGATAGGGCATTTAGGATTTAGGCATTCTTTAGTTTTCTACAAACCTAGCCTTCATCTTGTCTCCCAAAGTGAAACCGATTTGAGCTTTTATCCTTCTCTTTTGTGGTGTTAGCCGTGTTTTGATAACCCAAGACCTTTTTAGACTTCTTGTTCAACCTGGTGTCGCTAAGAGATGTTTGAATTTCATTGCTTGTGCAAAGCAAATAAACATAGGGTCGCAAGTGTTATTAGAATAGAACTTGTATGGTGTTGGTTCTGAGCATCTGAGATCGAAAAGAAAAGGAAAAAAAAGAGAAAAGAGAACGAAAAGAAAAAAAAAGAAAAAAAAAAAGAAAAAAAAGAAGAAGAAGCTATCGATAAGCTGGCATGACAGAAGACTCTGGCTTACTGGGCGTGCCCCGCGCCTTGCAACGTTCCCCTAAAAAAAAAAAAAGAGGAGAGGAAGAGAGTTTCCGACACTTGCACAAGTGGGTATAGCAAATGGAAATGCCTTACTTTTGGAATTTCTCCAGAAAGTGCTGAGTTATGCAGTGGATATCAGACATTCTCTTGACACATTACGCCCTATCTTTACCTTCTTATCCCGCCTTTATCTAAGCCCCATTACATCCCTATTTAAAGTTCCCTTTGATTTGTGTATTTAGTTCACTTTTGAGTGGTGGAGATGTGATAAATGTGCATGCCTATGGTAATGTCATTCCGTGATGTTGACTCGAGCGTTCCTAGTATTTATACATTTTTTCGAAAGTACGTGTTATTACAGTTTCATATCTTTTTGGATAACCACCTATCTAGTATGTTCTAATCTTAGCGATATGTGGGGGATGCAGGATGTTTGTGTTAGTATAGATGACTATGAAACCGTTACTATCTTGATTGTACTTCTGAGTTTCGAAATGCTTGAGGGCAAGCATTGTCTAGGTGTGGGGGGATTTGATAGAGACAATTATTGGGCACATTTTGCACTGTTTATTTGGTCATGATTTTGGTTACTTATGGTGCGAAAGTGTTGAGATTTGCTCATATTTGGTGTTTGTGTAAAGTGTAGGTGGTTGGTGTAAAAAGTGCTCTCGCGAGACAAATTTCCAGAAGACTCTCTATTTCATGGCGTGCCACCGCCAGAAACTCTAGAAAGATACCCAAAAGCCGGACCCGCGGATTGGTAGCAGCAGGGCCAATTAGGAAATTCAGGTCCACGTGAACCGCGGAGATGCATGGGATTAAAACCCCTAGACAAAGTCTTGCTCAAAAACGTTCTCTTTTGCTTCTGTTGGCGGCGGCCAATAGGGAAAAAAAGCCAGATTTCATGTCATATAAGGAGATTAGCTTTTGCTTTGTGGAGGAGACGTTTCTTCCTTTCTTTTCGGCGGCTTTTGTGAGTGAATTGGCTAAAAAGCCAGATTCACGTGGGATTGATAGTGGAGCTTTTAGTTTTTCTGTGAGACGGACTTTTGCTTACTTTGGCTCTGGTTCTGTACAATTTTGGGGGTAGCTTTCGTTTTGCTATCCCTGGGGAGAATGGCCGCGGCAATAAACTCCAATATTTCGCACATGGCTTTTTCCATGGAGATGAACTAAACTTTCTTAGTCGAAGGTCAATTTGAGGACTCGGTTTAAAACATTTGTGAGATCGAATTAATTTTATTATTTCTTTTATTCACTGGTATTTTTACGTTTCTTGATTTAATTGCTTAAGCTTGTTATGTTATTTGAATGTCAAGGGCCCGATATTCGATTAACCTAATGATCCAATGTCAAATTAATTGATTGAATCCGTAATTATTCAATCGATTAATACTAGTGGCGACTAGCGTGATTGGTTTCATGTTAGGGAAACGTATGATCTAATTTAAATAAACCCTCGTAGCGTGTTTATTGGTTAGGGTTGGGCTTTTCTAATTATTAATGCAATCGAGGAATTAAATTCTACGGTCGTACCTAGGGTTGTTTCTTGGTTAGAAAAATAGTCAACGGTCGTACCTTGGCTATCGATAAAGTAAGGAAAAGTGGTTATCAGAGCTGTTGATGGCTATAACCAATCTAGTAATGAATAATTGAATTATCTTTGTATCGATGATCAGTTGAATGGACCGTATCTGAAAAGTTGCACCTTGGCTAGAGTCGTATTGGCTATTGATAATTCTTATTTAATTCTATTAGTAGTTTCATTAGTAGTTAATTAATTATTTTATATTCTCCAAAAAACCCCCATACTTCGGACTTTGGAAGAAACAAATTATCTCCAATCCCTGTGGATTCGACCCTACTCACTGCTATATACAAAATTTGTAATTTTCTTGAGTAGGTAGTTATTATTGCACAGGGTCGACACCTGTCATATACAAAATGACATTGAGAATTAGCAGTGAAAAGAAAAATATAAAATATAAAATAAAAATATGGCACAATGCAATAGGGCCAAGTGGCACACATGCAATAGAGCAAATGGGACACATGCAATAGGGACAAATGTCCCTTTATTTCTTGGACAACACAACACCTAGGGGGTGAGGTATTAGGACACTTGGGAGGCTTAGAAAAGTGGAAAAAAACAAAACGAAAGAAAAAAAAAAGAAAAGGCTGGCGGCTAGGTTGGAGGGGATTTTTTCGGGGGAAAATGGAAGAAAAAAAGAAAGAACCAGAAAACTAGAGAAAGAAAGAAGCAAAAGAAAGGGAGACTTCGGCAAAAGAAAACGAAGCAAGAAAATTGGAAAAAACAAGGGGAAACAGAGGGCGGCTGACAAGAGAGGAAAGGAACGGGAAAAAGCCAAAGAAAAATGGAAGAAAAAAGGGGGAGCTTCGTCTGAGGGTTGGGGAGAAAACAAGAAAAAAAGGGAAGTGAGGAGAGGTCTTCGGCTAAGGGAAAGAATAGAGCAACAAAAAAGGGCAGAAAAACAAGAAGAAAAAAAACAGAGAAAAGAAAAAAGGGCGGCGGACGGAAGGGCGGAAGGGCAAGGAAAAGAGGAAAACGGGAAAATTGGGAGAATGGTTTCGGGAGGCAAAAACGAGAGAGAGAGAGAGAGAGCCAGAGACAGTAGACAGAAGAGAAATGGGAGAAAAGAAAGAAACCAAGGAAAGATTTCGGCAAAAATAGAGAGCAAAGGGAAAAGGAGAGGAGGTCTTCGGCTGAACGAAAAGGGAGGAAGTTTTTGGGAAAAAGGAAACAGAGCAAGAAAGGTGGCCAAAGGGAAAAGGAAATCTGAAGGAAGAGCAAGAAAAGAAACATCGTGCGGAAGAAGGTGAAGAAAAATGGAAAAGAGCAGAAGGAAACAAGGAAATCAGCAAGGAATTGCTGTTGCTGCTGCCACCACCGGCTATTTCCACCACCACCTACAAATTTTCACCAAGAAACGTGTGTTCGGTCATTGGATTTCATTGAGAAGTGAGTTTGAATTCTTGATGTTGAGCTTTCAGGTAAAAATGTTGTTGTTGTTGTGCATTTGAATTAAACGCAGAAAGTTGTCAAAGAAATCCAGCAAAGAAGAAAGCCTTCGTAACATGCATGAAATGATTTTCTGATAAATTGCACTTTGAACCCTACATTTGCATGTTATGTTACTATGGCTTCGAAAATTGGAATTTTGTCCCTCCGACATGTTGTTTTTTCTCTGACATGCTCAATTTGATTTTTGGACAAAATATTCATGAGTTTTTGGGATGAAATTTTGAGGTTTAATAGTTTTTGAGAAGTTCATAATTTGAATTTGGATTTTTAGTGAAATTTTGGGTAATTTTGTTGTTTAATCGTAGCAAATTGGTTTTCATTTATTGTTGTGAATTTTATCCTTTGATTGGTAGGTTTTACCTTAAGTCCTTAATTTTAATTTATTTCCTTTTAGACCCTTAATATTTTTAATAATAATAAATTGATCCCTCGAACTTCTTTAATTCTTTCACATAGGTCCTTATTTGTTTCAATTTAATGAATATGGGTTATTAGTTTATTTAAATGCTTTGAGTGATTCAATTTCGCGTTTATTTCCATTTCATGTGATTATTTGTTAATTAAAGTGATACCTTGACCTTTTCTTTGTTTTTGGAGGGTAAATAAGTAATTTCGCTCCATTAGGGTACCAATTCAAGAAAGGTACACTCTACACCTTATTTAGATTTTTACTTGATCTTATGTGCCCTTATATGACTTTTTGTGCTTAATTGCATGCCTTTTGAATGTTTTATTTATTTACTTATTTATTTGTTTTATTTGTTTTAATTTTGTATATTTATTTGAGTTCAATTTTGATTATTTGAAAGGCACTTGAATGCCAAATTGTAATAGTTAGGAGGTTCGAGATCTGTATTTAGATAGTATATGTAATAGTTGGATATATATTTTATTTATTTATTTTTATTTCTTCCTCCCTTAGATTGTAGTTAGGGTCCCAAGTGTAATAGTTAGGGTTTTATTTACTTTATTTGTTTGTGTGTTTTGCATGCCTATGTGTTACGTGTTTATCGCTTTCCGAGAACCTTGCATCTAGATATCATACTTATTTGCTACGTATTTATATGAACTTATGTATTTATTTGCTTTTTATTAGTTTTATATGATTAGTTAGTTATAAATGAATGCATGTCGTCACCACGCTAGTCCAACGCAAGTTGTGACCCTTTTTACGATTCCACACTAATCCAACGTTAGTTGTGGTCCTGTTCCCCGTCTTCTCGCTAGTCCAACGCTAGTGAGAACTTATAGACATGGGTTAGTCCAACGCTAGACCCTTAGAAACCATTCCTACGTTAGATCATGATTGTGTGATAAAATCATTTCATCTCATGCATGTTTTTTCCACTTTTTAGGGTTTTTACCATTTCACATGATACTTTCCTTATATACGTACATCCCTTATCCCATACTTCCCCTTATATATGTATTTTTTTTCATATTCCCCTTATACACACATCCCTTATCCCATATTTCCCCTATATGTGTATTCCTCACTCCTTTGTATGAAAACATGACATTAGACTTGCATTTTATTTAAGTATTAGAACTAGATTAGATCATTTGCTTGCTTAGATAGGAAATAACCCCTCGAATATGGGATATGAACGAGTTTAGCTTTCTAGCCTTAGCAGGCTCATATTCCATCTACGAAAGGGAAAATTGAGTCACGAACATTAGTTTCCCGTACCCGTTATGATGCATCCCTTTAGGTCATGTATATTTGTATATTTTTATTTTCCTTCTCTTTTCTTAGAGTTTCATATTTTTGTCTTATTCGTGACCTCTTCAAAGAGTCCCTATTAGGCATCACAATTAATGTGATTGGCATCTATTAAGTTTTGAAGAGATATTTTGACCCTCCGATACCCTCTTAGCTCTAGGGTTTGCATTCATATAGTACATTCAAATGTGATAAATCTTTAGATTAAAAGTGAGAAAATCTTTGACTAAATCACGCAACTAGCCTTGGTTAGGTCGAAAGGGTACCTCGGATTTTATCCTTGCCTTCCCTTTCTTCAAATGTGATTCCCGAATCTTTTTCTCTGATTTTCGTAGACTTAGGAGTCGTTTAAAAAGGGTTTTCCATAATTTTATCTCAAAAGTTCATTTTAGGTGACTTGGTACACCTTAACTCTATACCAAGTGATGACTCCGATTTTTATTCAAAAACCCTTTTTAAACTATAATTTGGGTCCAAATCGTCGCACTTTCAAACCCCATTTAGGCCCTTTTCATTTTCCTTATTCATTTTCAAACAAATTAAAAACACATTTTTTTTCAAATTACAATCAACCAAAAATTCATTTTTCTAAACACTTTATTCGTTATTTAAAAATGGGGCGCGACACTTCTTGGCAGTGGTATTTCACAATGTCATCTCCACTATAGCATTCAACCTTTCCTCGGATGATTCCTCCAAGATACGAAGTGTGATATGCCTCGTTCCTTGAATCCCGATTGGTAGTTGAGCTAGACAACCCCTCATCCATATTTCTCCTTCGATTATGTATTCGGAAAGAGGAATTTGAAGACATGTTGGAATGGAAACGGTAGCAAAAAGCCCTAATTTGGTTTCATTCTTTCTCTGCCTCATACGTTCCCGCAATTTCTACCTTTTAATCGTATTTTTATCTTGTATAGAAGCATTGAGATGATCATCACATGAATTGCCTAAAAAGCCCCTGAATAGACAACCGTCCATTCAAATAAACATGTTTGGGGTGGCACTACCATAGGTTCTTATTTGGCATAGAGATTTTACTTGAAGGACTAATTTCATGTGAAAAAATTTTCAGGGACTAAATTGACATTAGTGAAAAAGTTTAGGGACTAAATTAGCAATTTTTCCTAAAAGGTATTGAATCATCAGCCAGTATTAGAAAAAATTTAAAAAGTACTTAATAATACATTTTATGTAATTTCTATTTTTATTAACAATCACTTATCCTAAATTTGTATAGTTCTTAATAAAATAGATATTAAATATTTAGTTGAAATAGTTGTATGTATTTCACTCTTTATTTTTTTCTTTTATCTTTCTTCTATATCCTTTGGCAAGTTCTATTGTTATGAATTGTTATTTTCTCATGAAAAATGCGTAGTGAAATTAGCATCAGAAATTAAGAAATACATATTTAGAAAAAGTAATTTATAGAATTTCTATCTTATTACTAGGTCCAAATTATTAATGTAACATAATAAAATGAATTTGTATAATTCCTATATTTTATTAGCTTAAAGAAGGTTGGTTGCATCAAAGAAGGAAGTGGGAAAAAAGAATTAAAGAGAAACAAAGATGGAAAAAATAAAAAAAAATGACACTTAAATGAAAAACATATAACGCATAGAGCATATTTGGCCATTTTTGCAACTATACTTCATCTTATCCTAGAGGATATTCATCCTTGATCATTTCAACACAATAGTGCATGAATAAAGGCTTAAGGAAGGTGATTTGCAATCACAATTTAAAACCTTTTTTCTTAGTTAGTTTTGCAGCCATTTTATAGTATTCTCTTTGTTGTTGTTCTAACACTTACTATGATAGAAATGTTGCTCTAAGTGGAATGTTATTCAGCATACACATTCTATCTCCTTTGTAGCCAACCTTTCAAATAGGTGTCAGGTCATAGAGAGAAAAACAAAACGAGAAGTTTCTTAACTGTACTTCTATTTTTCATTAGTAATAGTTCACGTGCTTTGCACATCATTATAGTATTATAAAATATAATATTTCTTATATATTAAAATTTATTTGTGAAAATTTTTTAACAAATTTTATATTTACATATTTTCTATTTGCCTTTTTATTTAATTTTCATCTTCTTTAATTAATTGTACTTAAAATCACTATTTTAAAAGGAAAAAAAGGTTCACAAAATGTTATATCTGTAAATTCATATATATTCCCCAAAGAATTTTTAACAAATAAGGATCATTCAATCTCTTTCAATTTAAAATAACAGTTTTAAGGACGATTAATTAAAGCAGGTGAAAAATTAATATTAAAAACAAAGATTTTATCAAATATGAAATGATTTGATAAAAGCATCAATATTTTGAATGATATGTACAATATCGATCTTTCTAGTTACTTATTTTATTTTTTTTCTTTTTCCCATGATAAACAAATTATGGTAACACCACTGAAATTGTTTGATTTTAATTAGATATATGAACAATTTTTTATTTTTCTTTTGGAGTTGGATGACCTAAATTTGCATGGTAAGCAAAAATTAATTATTTACTAACTATTGGGATTGGTCTAGCGATCAGGAGAGGGTCTTTAGAGTTCTCTTTGATAAAAGGTTAAGGGTTCGAATTTTGTGTTTAGGCCTTAGCGATGAAAAGGGTGTGGAAAGAGATAAAAGGGTAAAAATAAAAAATAAAAAATGTTTGTTTACATAAATATCAGTTGCATACTCTACCATTATTATTTTTCATATTACGTAAGTTAAATTTATCAGTATTTTGATGAAATTCCTCAAAATGAAGTTACATGCATCGTTTTTTTGAAAAATGAAATTATGTATATTGTTTGACGTTGAACTCTTTGTATTATTTTGTGTGTTATTTCTGTTAACAATGGAGTATAAATTATCCTCCATATATAATTTTTTTCTATCTCACTGCTCAATTTTTGAGAATTGAAATTTCATTGGCAGAGATAATTGAGTTTTTCTTTTGTTTTCTTCTATTTTTTTTATTTTTTTAGGTAGAATCTCATATAAAGCACGAACGACAAAGATTCTATTACCCTAAGAGCATCTTGTTTGGGTATCAATGATGATTTGAAAATTTAATTAAGCTATGACTAATTAAGAATTTTTAATGAAAATAAAAAACTGAAACTGGAATGCAAAGAGACACATTGGTTTGGAGTGTTGTATTTTGTTTATTGTCTTCATAATTCAAATTTAATTAGATTACAGTTTTTTCCTAACTGCCATTATTATAATGCAATAAATCTAATTGTTGGGGAGAACAGTATTTTGGACAAATAAAAAATTAATATCGGATCCTGCTTAGTCTCGAATGCTTTTTGCCATCATCCATTATTTTCTTCTAAATTAATTATAGATATGATATGATGAATTTTAATCATCATAAAAAATTAAAAAAAGTATAATATGAAACTTCAATCGTCAATTAATAAGGACATAATTGAAATAACAAAAACTAAGATCACAACAATAAATCTGGTAACTGCACTATGTACACTCTTGACATCTTACAAACATCAATAACTTTCCAAGCAATTCTCATTCTGAGTTTTAACAAGAATTACACTTATTTTCTGGTTTTATCGTACAACAATCAAGTTTTGTGGTCAGATCTGAGAAGGCCGATGAAACTTGTTATCTCAGAGGACATCAGGGACTTCCCTCGCTATTAGGTTGAGGGTTCAAATTTTAGACTCGACAATTGGGCATGGGAAGGGTGTGGAAAGAGGTGAGGATTAAAAAAATAGTTTGGCCCGGAAAAATTACGGTATTTTTACCTTAGATCATGTTTGGATTGCATTTTTCTGGATTTTTTTATAGAAAAATTATGGTAACGATTTGATATACGTGAGGTAGAAAGGTGATTGGGAAATGTATTCACGGAAAACGTAGCAATTTTTCTTTACAAACAAGGCTGTATTATCTTACTTTTTACCACTAAAGAAAAATTACTTTCCAAACAAGGCTGTATTATCTTACTTTTTACCACTATCATTACAGTTGCCTAATTGTGTATTATGGTCTGCAGCCTGCACTCACCAAAGAAAGGGTGAAAACTGAAAAACCGAACAACAAAATAATCATAATCATAATAAGATCATAAGAATTAGAAACTTCATTTTGTTTATTCTTTTTTTGATAAGAGAACCTCCTCAGTTGAATTCTAATTTACTTCCTGTCCTTAGCTAACACGGAGCTGAGAAAAGCGCTGAAATCAGCTCAATCGATGTGAATAATTGTTCGGAAAAATGGAATAACTGATTGTTGATTCACTAAAAGAGGAAAAGTGTAAGTTTTAAGTTCTACAAAAGATGTCAGTATCAGTATCAAATGAGGAAGATGAACTGAGGTGACTGTTTCACAAGACAGATTTTACTGTACTACTTACACCTGTTATGCCTTTCACAAGTTATTTGGTTGGAGAGATGAGATTCACTCAGCAGTTCCTTCTCCCCATGAAGTATTGGTAATCCAGCTTTTCATGTTTTTGTCATAAAAGTATTTTCGTTTTTCAAACAGAGAAAGAAAAGCAGATCCCAACAGGCAACGTATTGGAACACACATCCTGGTGTGTGTGAATGACATATGAAAACACTTCACATAATAATGCTCACTTGATACCAAAGCCACAGGAAACATAAGATAAATCAGCACATCTTATGAAAAAGCACTAGTGTGAATTGTGGCTCTGAAATTGAAACTCAAAAAAAAAAGGGATAAGGGAAGTCTTTTGCAACGCACAAAACTCATCTAAGTCAAGGAGTACATCCAAGTTGGAGAACTCTGTTTCATTTTACAGCTAGAATGAAAATGGTCACTCTTAGTTGCTATTTTCCGACAATCAGTTTTGCTCTTGCATGTCCCGCCTCAATTCGGAATTGCTCTCCCAATCCAAAATGAGCCATCAGCATCCAAACAAAAGTAATGAGCTCACCACCTTTACTGAGCTGCTGAGCATGAGCATTTGCTCGGCAGTGACTGGCAGCATAGGACAACAGTTCCACCCACACTTTACTCATTATCTCCCACCTTTTATTGTCATTCAACTTTTTCAAATCCTTTGCAAGCCTACAGGCATCGAACAATATTGATTTGCTTCTATCTCCCTTCACCTCAATGGCTCTAACAAGAGCATTTACATTAAGTAGCTTTTCGCATGCATTTCTTTTTCGATTTGCTGAACTTGATTCTCTTCCAGTTAATCCATTCTGGGCTATGCAGCAGGTGATCAATTTTCTGCAAATTCCCAAGCCTGGGGTTCTTATAATTAGTTCTGATTTCCACCTGCTGAAGAACTTCTTAGCTTCTTCACATGTGTCCCGAAATCGAATTTGTCCAATGCCAGCAACTGCAGACATCAAATTAGGCCTCATAATCAAAAGATACAACATATAATCAGATATAAGCTTACAATAATTACGATTGGAATTGCCATCATCAAGACTCGTGCAATAGCATAGCTCAGTGGCAATATGCCACAGCAACAGGCTCTCATCGTATTCAACTTCGTCACCTACACTTGATGAAATGGTGGGATATGGGTAGTGATTGGTGTAATCCAACAGTGCCCAATCACCTCTTGCTGAGTATATCTCTTTAGCAACATTTGTGGTTTTTGCTTTGGTAGCTTTAACCTTGAGCTCATTAAAGATGAAATCCTTTAAGTCCTCTGGAATGACAGTGTCCTCCTTGTAGTACATTTCATCAAGAACATCCTTGATTCCAACGGTTTCAGCTGCAATATCTAACCATCTCCAACGCTGATGCACACAAAAGTTTATCCAGTTACATTGCCAAATGGTATTAGACCACCTTTTGGAACATGACAGCTTTTCACGGACTGCATATACAGTTGTTTTGACTGTGAGATTCTTAAGCTTGACTATGGTCCAGTCTGAGAAAATGAGCTTAGTAAAGGCTACAAAATCCAAGAGAACAGCACCCGAAAGCAAAATGTAGGTAGTAGCAACATCAAAATGGTTAATATTGGGTTTATGATGTGATGCAAATCTCTCAAAAGAAAGCACTATAAGTATAGAGCAGATCAATCGAAGACAGTAACCTTTTTTACTGTGTACCACAGCCATCTTAGTGTAGAGAGTATCATATATGAAATTGAGCTCCACCTCCATTACTCTGAAAGCATCAAATGCATACCTTTGGAAGAAAAATTTTCTGCTCTTACTGCGTTCATGAAAGCTAAACATATGGTCAACAATCAGGCCCCTAAAAGTGGTAAACAATTCATACCCATTTTGCACAATATCTATATCACTGATGTATTCAGGACTCAAATTCTCTTCTTCTGGATTTGCAGAAGTCTGAGTGCCTCTCTCATGTTCCTTAACTATCTCTATCTCAACTGGAACTTGAGCAGCTTCCTTAGATGAGTACTCCTCCATAAGCTGGGCATAGTTTGGTCCAGCATCTGGCAGTGGAAGCATAGAATCCTTAATATTACCCAAACAAGCTAAATATAGAGCCCGTGTTCGCTCAGCATATTTAATAGTTCCAGCAAAAATCAAGAGTATTGTGGGGACATAGAATACGTTACGCAAGGATTGTGAAAAAACATAAGCAACAGCAGCAAGCTGAATGATAAGCCCAAGCAGATGCCTAATCCACAACTCATTGTCTTCAAGCGAGAAGGCAGTAATATTATCAGGACCTCCAAGATGTAGCAATAGAAATGGAGCCCAAAATGCTGCAAGGTCTTGATTTACTGCAAATTTCTCAGGACAATTATTACTTTGACCGTTGGAGATGAGCCCAACAGCAAAAGCAGCAAACCAATCAGCAAGCAGATAAAATAACCAGATTGTAGCGGTCACTATCATGTTTCCTGTTCTTTTACGTGATGTTGCACAGCATATTAGCACCACTTGGAAGAAGAGACTGATGAGAACAGCAGCACGAAGATTCCACTCATCCCATAGCCTCTTTACTCTGTCTGGAATGGGGAAGGCCATGCAACTTTTTGGTTCTTTCCTCTCCTTTCCTCTCTTTATTCACGACACCAATCCACCTATAAAGAAGAGAAACTGGACAGGAAGCAAGGACAAATTCCAGCATCAAAGACATAGACGATGGCACAAGATGGATTAGGCTTTTGTCATATACAAAATTTCTCAAGAACAACAGATGAAAAAAGGTGAAAATCTGCATAAGAACCCCATTTGAGACTTCTAACAGAAACATGGATGCATTGTCTTTAAAATGAGGGTATCAAATGGAGCGCCAGGCACACAACATAAATGATTGACCTAAAGACCTTATTACACCGGGAAATTGTGTCAGTACAAACCAAAAGTTTTCCTACACATCCACAATGAGATTTCTAACAGTAGTTTTCTTCAAGCCTTTCTGGACTTTAGTTGTCTGTTATCATCCAAAACCTTCAATCATGTAGAAGCATCTGTAAATACTTCAAAACGGACTAACTCCATTATGAAGGTCTGGGGTAAACGGAAGTGGTTAAGATCCAAATTCAGGATCCTCTAAAGGATTGTTGAGTTTTAGAGGCTTCTATAAGCTAGTGTGAGCTCAAAACAGGTCTATCAAAATGTGTATGGCAGCCTTGCATTCGTGCTTTGCACGATTTTACCATTTTATAGCGGAAAAATCAAATTCATCATCTGATTCAACTCTCAGGCATTTGAGCATCCATTTTCAAATATATAGATATATATATATAGATATATATATATATATATATATATATATATATCATCTGACAATTCAGCAACACCAAGGTTTAAAGGTATATGTGTAATTTTTTCTGCTCTCTAGTTGGTATCCTCAAGAAAGAAAGAGAGAGGAGGAGGAGGACGAGGGGGAGGGGGGGGGGGAACTTGCATAAGAGAGTACAAAAATTGCACTCTATACTTCTGAACAAGCAGTGAGTCAAATGCTAGCAACAATCAGAAGAATTAGGAAACATGACTGACATAGGATTGAACATCATTACCTGATTGCCTTTTACTCTCTTTGTTGTTCTTCTTCTGTAGTTCTACTTCTTGTGTGCCTTCAGTTGGTCATTTACGTTATAACAAAGAGTATAGTGGTTTCTGTAAGAGTAATCGGATTGAATTTTGCGGTAAGACTGGTTTGTCCTTTTGAATTTTGTACCTCAAATCATATCATTTAAAGTGTGAGTTGCCTAACGTGCTCAGTTTGGCAAGTAAGTTTTTTAAAAATTTATCTAAAATTTTACTGTAATTTATTATAAAAAATTTAAAAAAAAATTAAAGTATATTTTTTTAATATTTTAAAATGTATAATTTAAAATTTTTAAAAAATTTTTTAAAATTATTATAACTAAAGTTTTTAAAAAACTTATCTTCCAAACAATCCTTAATTTCGAGCAACTTCAGTTGCATTTTCATGAGAGCAGTTATGCTGTAAATTTCAACAAATCCAGTGGCGTTTCATAAGTTGTCGTCTGGGTTTGACTCCTGCTTCAAATCAAACCCTATTAGCCTTTCCCTTACCACTGTATCGCCGCCCCCTGTCCTTCTCTCTCCAGTATCCACGGCAGTAGGCCTGAACCCAAAGAAAAATTCCTTTTTCACTCGCCACCAGCGGAAGCGCCAAACAAATGACTAGAATTAAAAAATGAATCAAATTATTCGATACTTGAATCGAGTTCGATTTAATAAGAGTTCGTTCAATTTTAATTCGTCAATTAATCAATTCAAAATTGAACAATGTTTTATATTCGATAATATTTAAATTTGAAAAAAAAAATTATTCAATCTCAATTCCACAAATACATCATTCGCATTTTAACAAAATTTTATACCCATTAAAACAATCAAACAGTTTGAATATTAGAGTGTTCGATTTGATTAGACTCATTTGCAGCTTCTACAAATGTCCTTCCTCTCCCTTCACTTTTCCTCCCTTCACTAAAGTGTGTGTTGCATTTTCATGAGAGCAGTTATGCTGTAAATTTCAACAAATCCAGTGTATAGATTAGATTATAGGAATGTTATCGTTACCAAAAAAAAAAAAGACCTGGGATGTATGATGAAATTCCTTTTTGCCTTATGAATTTCCACAATTACTAATGAATGAAATCTAAAATTTCACATGTATTAGTTGATTACAAGATATTTGATTGTGCTTTTTGCATACTTAGATCAGATAAAATCCATCACTTGATGCTTAATCGAACAAGAGTGAGTAGAATGTGTTGCACATAAGTTATTCTTGGTCTGTCACTTGATTATTTGAATCATTATAAAATTTCAATAATCTTTTAGGATTAACCCTCTTCAATATATCTCCCAGTCCAGTCCTGGACAACTAGAATGAGAGAATATGACGCATATCTTTTGAAGAGAGTTCATTATTATTTTTTAGTTTCCTATTGACTTATACAACAAACAAACTAAAAAGTGCTTAAACCTAATGCTATCAGTTTTGTTACAATTATCTACTTAAAAGACCTTTTTAATGTAAGGGTGCACTTGTAAAAGTAATAAGATCATTTCCTTTTACTTCTCTCAACTCCCAACAATTTGAAGCATTGGTTTGAAAAGTTAAATAGTTATAAGAGAGGTTTTATTTTGAAAACAGGGGCGATGCTTTTATCAATTTTTGACTTGTAATAGTTAAAAAGTAATATAAAATACAAAAAGTTTATGAGAATTATGAAAAGTATTGTCAATGAATGATAATAAAATTATGAAAAATCAAGAAACAATTGTAGAAGGTATTTGGTATTGATAATAGGATAGAAAACACGAAAGCATCGTCGTAGGTACCTAAAAATGGCTAAATATGATTTGTTAATATTCCTTTATAAAAATGGTGAAATTAAAAGAAACTAATTGGAGTTAAGATGCAATTTGTGAGTACTTTCTTTTTTCGGTCTATTCATGATTACGGCCTAAAGAAACGAAGCCTCGTTTGAATTGCATTTTTCGTCATTTTTCATGAAAAAATTACTGTAATAATTTGATATATATGAAAAAAAAATAATATAAAAAATATAATTACGAAAAATGATGTAATTTTTCAACGAAAAATAGCAATTCAAACGAGGCCTAAATCCTTTCTTTGTCAAATTTTTTTTCCTTTTTGCTCTACTGGGAATGGCTGAAAATGCATCTTGAAAAACGCGCCTACCATGGATGACTATGGAAAATGGCTGCGAGCTCCTTTTCAATACCGAGTGAATTATTGAAATGGCCCAGTGAGTTCATTATTAGCTTAGATTTCTGAGCACACCATTAGTCAATCCGAGATGATAAGAATCCAATGCAGGTACCGGCCACCACCACAAGGTAGAAAGAAAAGCTCATGGATAGACTCAATCATGCTTTTGTTTAAGTCTTTTACGCGTCTTGGTACAAATTTTTTTTTTATCAATTATCACTTTATCTATAATATTTTATAATATTTTAATTTAAAAGAAAGATCCAATTGGATCTAGAAAATTCGGTGAAAATTAAATCAATGCCGGATCAAACAAATTAAGAAACCATTTAATATGACAATTGGTGGAAGATAAGATTGACAAGATTTAAACCTTACCTCCCACCCCATCAAGCATTAAATGACTTAGTGGTGGATATCAATCCAAAAATTGGTGATTTATGCGTTTTGGTACTTAGCTTTAGTTGTTTTATTTCGTGCAAGTCTATTTGCTCGTGATAAAGAAAGCAGAAAAATATCAAACAACAAATGAGTATTAATTCTTATTCAATGCCGGCCTAATTAATAAATGCAAGTTGTAATTTTTTAGGGTTAGATGCTGTGAAACCATGTGGGAGTGTTTGGATAGTAAAAATATCAGATAATATTTCGGTTCTATCATAAATATAATTTTCAATCCACTTTTTTATTTCACATATATCACATCACAAAAAGGGCTATAATAATTATTCTAAATAATATTTCGAATAATACTCTATTCAAATAAACATGTTCCATCTTCCCATTTTTTTGGCTTTTCCTTTTCTCGATTGAATTGAATTCCATCTTAGACGGTCAATTCACGTACCTTGATCTCTTGTAGACATTGAGGAACATTATTGAAAATCATCGTATATTATTAGCTTTTGTTTGAGAAACCATCCTAACTACTGGCGTTTGCTTGAATATTTAGCATCTGATTTTCTACTCGACAGTAACATGATTTTTAAGATAAAGTAATATTTGAGAATTAATAAGTACATATTACTACTTATTATCTCTTTCATCTGGATTTTCTAGCTTTAAGAAGCTAAATAAATGAATGAACTGCACACTTTTCTAAAGCACGGTGAGCCCCACCTAGCCATGACTTCTTTGGGAAAATCCCTTCGTCCCCTAAAATTTGTACTAGTACTCCTTTAGAAATGTTTTTATGAAATCAAAAAATTTGTACTAATCCTTTTATGTAATCTCTTTCATCCTTTAAAATTTGTACTAATCCACTAGCCGAACTTAACTTCCGTTTTTAACCTTAGTAACTTGGCTCTGTGACATTACCTAGATGTGTGGGTCCACGCCAAATGGATATTCTTGTCAGTATCCGAACTTTTGAAAACATGGAGCATGTGGGCTGCCGCACTCTTTCTCACTTGTATATATGGGTCTCGTGTGGTTCACGCACTTTAGTAGTAAGCCTCTGACTCATCAGTTTTGCTGCTTATACAGCACTCATGAACCAACAAGCTTTCATTATTTTCATATGCGAAGAGAAAAAAGACGCGAGTGAAGTGAAGCACGAAGGAAAGATCGGAAGCTACCATTAAGTCCGCATAATGAAGAATAAGAAACACTACAAGGCGACTGAAACAAAAAAAAAAAAAAATTTCAGGAAAAAATAAATAAATTTGAATTTTCTTTTTATATACCAACAGTACGTAGGTGTCAATAATACTCTATATGTCAACCAAACTGACTAAAAGCAAAAAGATCCCAATTAGAAATTTCGAACAGACAGTACGGAATAAGTAAAGAATTCTTTGCCTCCTGACTGTTACGTGGGTGATGATGATTGTCGGGAACCTTTCCTTGGATTCCTTCCTTTTTCATTAATTTTCCTTTTGGTCTCATTTCATCTACCGCTACATTCATTCAACTCTTTCTCACATTCAAACTTGCAAATTGCCACACTCTCAAAACTATCCAATTCTTTCTTCTTACTCTCAGATATCGACCTGACCTGATGGCGGATGCACTGCTTAGTGCCACTGTACAAGTTGTACTGGAGAAGGCAATAAACTTGGCTTCAGCACATATTGGCCCGTTTCCGGGCATCAAGAATGATTTTGAGAAGCTGAAGAATACGTTGACTATGATCCAGGCTGTCCTTCGTGACGCAGAGGAACGACAGGTGACTGAAAGTTTAGTGAAGCTTTGGCTGGAGCCCCTTGAACGTGTCGCTTTCAATGCCGAAAATTTGCTGGATGACTTCAACTATGAAATGAATCGGCGCAGGATTGAGATCCAAAACCAAACGAAGAGGAAGGTATGCTTCTTCTTCTTCTCACTCTTTAATTCCATTGCATTCCGTCGCAAAATGGCAAAACAAATTCGAAAAATCAACGTGAAGTTTGAAGGAATCCATAAACGAGCAAACTTCTTTGGCCTAATGCAAGTGGTTCACATTGAACGTGCTCTTTCTCCTCAGAACAGAAAGACTGACTATGTTACTATTGGTACGAGTTTTGTTGGAAGAGATGATGATGTTTTAGAAATAGTAACACAGTTGACTGCCATGGGTAACAATGAAACTATCTCCGTTCTTCCCATAGTAGGGATGGGCGGGATCGGGAAGACCGCATTGGGCTCGAAAAGTTTACAATGACCCAAATATTGGAAGACATTTTGACCTGAGAATGTGGGTGTGTGTTTCGGAGGATTTCAATGCCAATAGGCTATTTGGGTTGATGCTAGAATCATTGAAAGAACCAATACCCGAAGATGAGATTAGGGAAGTCAGGGTCAAGCAGCTTAAGGAATTATTGGATGGTAGAAAGTTTCTACTGGTCTTGGATGATGTTTGGGAAAAGGGCTCAGAACAATGGAATGATTTTCTTGTATGTTTGAAAGGTATTATTAGCCAAGCCATGGGGAGCTGGATTCTTGTGACTACTCGTGACCGAGGAGTGGCAAGCATCATGGGAAATTTCTTCTCCTCCTTGGTCCTTGAAAGAATTATCAGATGATCAATGTTGGCTCATTCTCAAAGAAAATGCATTTGGCACTGGGGAGGTGCCGAATGGGCTACAACATGTAGGATTCAAGATTGCGCAAAGATGCCGAGGCTTACCATTAGCTGCAAGCATTCTTGGTCGCATGCTGCGCAACAAGGGAGCAGATGAATGGCGAACTTTAGAGAGTGGGCTTCAAAGTTTAGGTGGAGATGAAAACATTGGGGTTGTTGAAATTTTGAAGTTGAGCTTCGATCGTCTTCCACATGCATCTCTTAAAAAGTGTCTTGCATATTTTTCAATTTTTCCCAAGGACTTTCAAATGGAAAGGAATCAACTAATCCAACTTTGGGCGGCAGAAGGATTTCTTCATCCAGATCCAAGAGACGAAATGTATATGGAGGGAGTTGGTAACATGTATTTTACCAATTTGTTGGATAGTAACTTGATTCAAGCTGGAGAGAAGGATGATTATGGGAATGTTTTGAATTGTAGAATGAATGGTCTTGTGTACGATATGGTGCAATTCATTTCCAAATCTAAAACCAGAAGTTTGAAAGACTCCACAGAAGCTGATTTTCTTGACGAGACTTTTCGGTATCTTGCAGTGGAGAGCAGTAGTGGGGAAGAGATACAATTTCCATTGAACGGGAGTTTCAGGTACATAACAACATTATTTTTATTGGAGAACAAATCAATTAATATTGATGGTTGGATCTCATCGTTGACTAGCTTGCGGGTGCTAAACTTAGCTTCATCAGATGTCGAGGAGCTTCCTGAATCAATTAACAAGTTGTCTCATTTAAGGTACCTCGATTCATCAGATACTCCGATCAAAACATTACCAGAGTCTCTTTGTCAGCTTAACAATTTGCAGACGTTAAGAGTTAAAGATTGCAAATTAGTGACAAAGTTCCCAAACAATTTCAAAATTTTGGTGAATTTGAGGCACTTTGAATTTTTCTCTAATCATAAATCAAAGGACCTAACGCCTCTTGAGGTCAGCCAATTGCGTTCTCTCCAAACATTGCCATTTTTCAATATTGGTGAAGAGGCGGGTCGACAAATTAGACAACTGAGAAATTTAAAGAATCTCAGTGAAAGTCTTGAGATAAGAAATCTTGAATTGGTGAGAAGCAAGGAAGAAGCCGAGTCTGCAAATCTAATTGGGAAGCCAAACATTAATGAGTTGAGATTATTATGGAATGAATTAGATAATTTGAGAGAGAAAGACAGCGAATACAATCAAGTGTTGGAAGGCTTGCATCCTCACCAAAATTTGAAAGGTTTGATAATTGAAAGATTTTTTGGTGATCAACTTTCGACATGGATTGGAAAACTCGAGAAATTGGTGAAGTTTTGAATTGCGAAATTGTAGAAATTGCAAGGAGTTACCAACTCTTGGACACATGCCTTTACTCAGATATCTTCACCTGGAAGGACTCGACAACATAACAACCATAGGGCATTCTTTTTATGGTGAATCAACCGTGCATAGTGGCAGTAGCAGTCAATTGTTTCCAGCACTTGAACATCTCATTCTAGAAAACATGCTAAATTTGCGTGAATGGGTGGAAGCATTAGATCATGATGGAGCAGTGGTGTTGTTTCCGGTCCTTAACACGATGAGGATTAAAAGGTGTCCCCAAATAGTCACTTTTCCAAGTCATTTTCCGTGTCTCAAGAACTTGCACATTGAGCACATCAACAATGGATCAAGTATAGTGACATGCATTTCCAATAGTTTCAGGACTCTCACGAGTCTTTCCATTGATAATATGAATGGGTTCACTGAGTTACCACACACTCATATTGTTGGCTCAACTCAAAATTTGGTTGACCTTGGATCCTTAGAGGAATTACATGTTTGCAGGTGCCACTCACTGAAGTCGATTTCAATCCCCAGGGTACACCCGTACCTCAACGCCTTGCGAAAATTAAGGATTTTTATGTGCAGTGAGTTAGCCCATTTGTCCATCCCGCAAATATACGAGTCAGAGTGGGATTCTAGTTCTTCATCCTCCTCTACTTGTCCTTCTTCTCCTCTTGAGGAATTGGAAATATGGGGATGCCCCAATCTTGTCTCCTTTCCAATTGATTTAACCCGCAGACCTTCTCTCTCTTTCCTGAACATACTATACTGTAAGAAATTAACCGACTTGCCTAAGGGGAAGCTTTGTTCTCTTACAAACTTGAGAAGCTTAGAGATTGGACCATTCTCAGAAACCACAGAGCTGCACTCCTTCCTAGACCTCTTTGATGCTCTCCTCCCACCACCGCATCCCTACTTGCCCTTCCTTTGGAAATTGAGTCTGGTTGGATGGCCTCATTGGGAATCTCTGCCCGACCAACTTCGGTACCTCTCTGCTCTAACGTATCTTGAACTAGATTGTTTTGGAGTAAAATCATTGCCTGATTGGTTTGGGAAGCTTTCGTCACTTGAACAACTCTACCTCTACAATTGTAAAAAGTTAGAGAATTTACCCTCTGACCAAACTATGAGAAGCCTCACCAGACTAAAAGAGCTGCGGATTGAAATGTGTCCCCTTCTAACAGAAAGATGCAATTCAGAAAGTAGCAGCAGCAGCAGCAGTAGCACCATCCCCATTTCTGAGTGGTCCAAGATCTCCGACGTTCCCAAAATTATAATTAATGGGCGGCGAATCAGAGGATAATTTCCCATTAAAGCTACTAGGTAATCCTCTGTACTACTACGGAATTTTTTGAATTAATTATTGCTTTTTCTATCCATCTATATTTCTTTCCCCTTAATATTTTTTCTTGGTATTCACAACAGTAATGTATTGATGATGTTTGTTAATCGAATCTTTGATTGTGCAGCCTACCTTCTGCTAAATAACTATTGCAAACCTGTCTTTCCTTGGTTCTCTCTGAATTTCTGCTTTCCAGGTAACCTCTCCCTTGTGTGCGTTTTTTTTTCTTTCCACTTTCAAGATATTCATTTGTGATCTACCACCCCTTTTTACTTCCTCCAGTACTTGTATCAGCATGCCATTAACACTTCGAAATTATTCTTTATGGTTTCTCCTTTATTTTTGCACATACTTTGAAGAGTAAACTGAATTCCCTACGGTTACATGGAGATTTTAAACTTGACATGATTATCAACATGATCCTATATCTACGAGATTTTTTGCCTCTAAAGTAATGAACTTGAAAAAGGTCAATATTTCAAGTGATAAGGATAAAACGAGGTTGGGCCTTTATATGGTTCTGGTAAATCAACTCTAACCTAATTCAGGATCTCAGGGCAATTAACCTGTTAATTGTTGGAAGTAGTGTAGTTTTATTTCTTTTGCCATTTCTGCTTTATTTCTTTTTTCATGATTATCAACATGATCCTATATGGTTCTGGTAAATCAACTCTCTAAACTTCTTTCAGGAGCTCAGGGCAATTAACCTGTTAATCTTTGGAAGTAGTGTAGCTTTATTTATTTTGCAATTTCTTCTATAGCATCAAATGCTACAAAAGCCCATCTTTCACTGCATTGGAAAATTGTAATGACTATTTTGTTTTGTCTGGCAAAGTATTTGATAACCATCTTTCTTTATGTGTCTGTTTTATCTTTTATTTTTTCCATGTATGAGCTTTTCTTTATATGGTTACAGAAATATTGGGACAAAAGTCTTCAGCTACCATAGTTTCCTTTTATATGGTGACACAGATAAATACCTACACATTCTTGGACTTCCAAAGAAGAGGGGCTTATTCACTTCAAATGGATCCAGCAGGGCTCTTTCAAAGGAGCTCATTCTCCTTCATTATATAGAGAAGGTTTAGGCACAATTAAGGATGACTTTTAACGCTTTTCCCTTTGCTATATTCAATTGTTGTGCAGTTCTGATCTGATGGCATCTTTTCTTGTATTGTAGGCAATACTATGTCTAGTTTGAGAGTGTAGAATGAACCATTGGTAAAAACCCATGGTATAGTATTAAAGGCTGAGGGTGTAATAGATTTTCTTGAGTCTTAGAGCTCTCCAAGATGCTGCAACAAAGATTACTCTGGCTGGCGACTGGGAATCTCATGCACGAGGTAAACTCTTGATTCTGATGAAAATTTTATGATTCCAAAAAGTTTATCTGACTTAGAAGATAATTTAAGAACTAAACTTATGACGATCTGGATGATCAAATTCTCAAACATCAGGAATACTTCTTTTTAAAAGCCCACTATAGACCACTTGCCCCGGCCGCCCTCCCAAAAAAAAGCACTACTTTTTGTATTCCTCTTTGGCAACTTTTTCGGTTATTAGTCCCTTAGATATCAAGAAATACTGATGCTTGTCCGATGGTTGAATAGTCAAGCCATGCCATGAAGCAATTCCTTTGATATATCTTCCAAATAGAGCTGCATGGGGTAATAATAGGCAATCTGCTTTATTTGAGGTGGTTCATCTCTTAGTTAGCAAACCATAATATTTGAGGTGCTTCATCTCTTAGTTGTCGATTTAGCTCTTATCCCGTAATAAATTATGTTCCTGTTGAACAATATTATAGGGAGATTGCATTCTTTTATGTTGTTAATTCTATAATGCAATTCTGCTTTGTCATACAGCTGTTTGACGGCTAGAAATTGGATGAATGGTCTGAAGAAATGTACTCAAATTTCCAATGTATGAAAAGCTATGAGCATAAGCTGTTCTCTCAATCTGGTGATGGGGCAGACGCTCTCATTCAGGGCTAGGGCTATCAGATGGCTGATGGAAAACATGCCATGGTTAGTACTCTCCCTTTGCGCATCTCAATGTTGCATAAAGTTCTCCAGCTGATTATGAGATATTTGTCATTTGGAGTCCTTGAAATGACTAGGTAATGGAACTGTGGAGAATATCAAATTTTTGCACAGCAGAGGAGAAGTTTGATGCATAGAGTATACATCGAAATCTTATCGATAAAATTCAAGCAGGAACTGAATTTCTGAGATGAGGGTGAGTTTCTGATATGTTAGTAGTAGATCCCATGTGGATGGCAGTCTCGTGGTGAAACGGTGTGTTATGCCTTATAAGGAGAACCTTTCATGAAAAATCTTGGTGAGTTTTTTTTTCTCTGCAAGAATCTCAAGTATGTTGAATAGGCGAAGTCAAATACCTTTTGTAAAACATAATGCAATTAGAAAAGCAAATAAAAATAAATATATAAAACAAGAAGATGTGACCACCTCAAAATATTATGGTATGGAATATATGAGGCTGACAGTGATAGATTTTCTTGAGGATCAGAGCTCTCCAAGAAGCTACATCAAAGATGATTCTGGCTTGCTACAGGGATGCTCATGCTTGAGGTACATTTTTGTGATGAAAATGTTCTGATTCAAGAAGATATATCTAATTTTCATCACCTCTGCTGGTTTCTTTGTCCTTTCTTCAAACTTTCATAATTGATAGAATCAGTAGGGTCTTCGTTAGTTGCCATTTATTCTAAACTTGCCTAAAGTCGTGAGTTCTTCACTCAATCTTTACTAGGTAAAGAACAGAGCTATGGATAAGCCAATACATGGGAAAGCTACAGGTTGGATTTTTAAGTCATGGTATGGCCTCCCTCTCATAATCATCGATATACTTCATGGCTCTACTACTTCCATTTTCAGGAGTTTGTTTGCCATTGCACTTAAACTAGTGGTGATCAAATTGCCTTATAACATGTTAGAAACTAAATTTCTCTCCATTCAGATGACAAATGCTGCGATTGAGGCTTGTCAGCCCCCTTACAGAGATATAGCCAGGTCGAAGTGAGAAGCTTTCACTTGTTGAAGGATTTGAAGTTGGAATATGTGAAAAACTTGAGTAGTAGCCTCCCCGCCAATCAAATAGAAGCCTCCCTATGGAATGTGTATCTTTTGATCTAAACGGATGATGCTGCAACAAGAGCAGCTACCCTGACTCTGAGTGGTGCAAGATTTCTAGATTTCTCACTTTGAGATTGATCATAGTCTATGGAAACTCTAGTCTACACCTGTATTTATGATTTCTTCGATTCTGTATGTTCGATAATGCTGTCTCCAATTCTGTATATTATTCTCATGATGCTAAACCTTTTCTGTGACATTCTGCTGAAGAGTACGTTGTTATTAGATGTAAAAGTGGACGAGTATTCCAACATCACACATTGTAAACTGTATGATCATTTAAATGATCTTGCACAACCTATTTTAAGTGGGGCTAATATCTACTAGAGAGCTCTGAGATCAATTCAGGATTTTGATACGCCAGAGAGCAATTTGATTTTTGGGTAACTGTCATGTCTTCAAACATTAAAATTCTGTAATGTTGGTCAAGACAGAATCATCAAATTAAAGAACTGGAACATTTCAATAACTTCTCCAGTAGGCTAGTTATCTGCAAAATTGAGCGCGTTGACAGTAAAGAAGCAGCTTGGGCTACAGTGTTGTTCGGAAAACCAAATTTGTGCAAGATGGAATTTTAATGGAATGGTGTTAAGAATAGCAAATTTGAAAAGCTTAATATTTTTGAGAGTTTATGTGATATTAGCTGCCTTCATGGTATATGATAATGGAAGTTTGTTCTGTTAATTCAAGGTGATTGATAGCATCACATTACCATCTATAAGAATCAGGTTCAGATGCCACAGGAATTATATTCGCAGGCATAACTCGAATCAAACTCTCCACCTGAGTGGTCCTTCGCCTACCTTGAGAGTTGAGACCATCGCCAGTTCCCAATCTGAATGATAGGCAGAGGAAATTTTAGCTGTTAAATTTCTTGCAAACTGTCTAACAAAGGGGTGTTTATAAAAACTTTTTAGATAGAATTCTTCTCTTCCTTCTCTCTACTCTTCTTCCTCCATAGGAGGGAGATCTTAAGCCAAGGTCTCCCTTCCTCTTCCTTTGTTCTTTTCTTTTCATTTAATAAAGTCTCTCCTAGGTATCCTAGTGGGAGTTTTCTTCTCTCCTAGGCTGTCTAGTATGAGTTTTCGTCTCTCCTAAACTATTTTAGTGAGAGTTTTCTTTAGTTCTGTTATTTATCTTCTCAGATCTTGGAGTTTTTTTAGATCTATATGTTAGATCTAAAATTTCTTGAGTCTTCTCATCAGATCTCAATATCAGTTTTGAACTTGAACCAGTTGGATAACAGATATGAGGGAATAGACATGCACAAATATTTATGGATGAATTTATTTCAGATTTGGATCTATCTCGGCAGACCTCATCATCTTTATTGGACCTTACAACTGTTAATTAACAGATCTGACGGTTACAGCATGCACAGAGTGAGCTACAGCGATTTATTCTATGATGGAATGATTTTAAAATTTATGGTACTTTTTAGATCTATACTTAATTTCTCAAGTCTTATGTATTTGTTAAATTGCATATCTAAAATTTTAGTGTATGTTTTATCTGCCATTAGGGCAGCAATGTATATCAATTGTCCTGGACAATTTCCAATAATCCGTTATTGAAATATGTTTTCTTATCAAAAAATAAAAACTGTCTAACAAAGGGTAAAATACCAAAAAATTCCTTGTACTTTACTAAATGTTTAATTTAACTCCCTTTGGTTTGGAAACCTACACTATAACTCCTTGTGGTTTCAACTAATTTGAAAATTGGACGGAAAGCATCCAATCTAACGGTTATACGTGAAATGTCAATATTGCCTCTACATAAATGAACTTCCTATGGTTTGTCGAATGTTCAATTTAACTCCCTCTAGTTTGAAAAATTACACTATAACTCTCTATGATTTCAACTCAATTAATAATTGAATGGAAAGCATCTTATATATAGTAGGGGCAATATTGATATTTTACACACAACCGTTAGATTGGATGCTTTCCGTCCAAATTTCAAATTGGTTGAAACCACAGGGACTTATAGTATAGGTTTCTAAATCAGAGAGAGTTAAATTGAACATTTATCAAATCACAGGGAATTTTTTGATATTTTACCCGTCTAACAAATTGAAAATGTCCCAATCATGCCACAAAAGGCGATCACTTCCATTCCCAATTACAGTGATGTCGTGCTGATGTGCTCTCTTGCAGTATTTCTGCGCTGCAATAACTTTCTCCATAACCAAGAAGAGTCCTGGGGAATTTTGACATAAAAAAAAGATTGAGTTTTTCAGCTTCACTGTATGAACTCATGCAATCAATAGAATATGTTTCTTGCTAAGAATACTTCAATTCTGTTTAAACAGCAAGGATTTATTCCAAACATTCATTCTAACAAGTCCCAAACCACCCTCTCTAGTAGGCCTACAAATCTCTTTCCCACTCACCTTATTGTCATTTCCGGTCCATAAAGAGAAGGCAGAATACTTTCAGCATACTTTCAGAGTACATGCGCTGCATGTTTTAAGTATCACCTTCGGTTGTGCTTGATCAAATAATAATTCGCATGAGATTAATAAAACAAATTCTAACTATTTTTGAGTGTTGTATTTTTATGATTCTTCTCATTAAATATATAGCATATATAAAAAAAAATTTGTGACATTTTTACAAATACAAATGTTTTATGTTTTGGTGGGAATCTTACAAAAGCAAGAGACAAGTAAATTAGAAGGAAATAAAAGAAACATTATTTTACATAAGGAAAAAAAAGAAAAAAAATCTCTATTACAATTTTAATTAATATTTCTGTTGAGTCTCCTATGCTTTGATAAAAGAATCTAATAGTTCTTTTTAATAAAATCAATTAGTTCTTCGTCACTAAATCTGATTACCAAAGGATAATCTACATGTTGTATTCTAGGCAATGTTGATTCCTGGGCATGTCTAAAACATTCTAAACCCTAATTAGGCCAAATTAAAATCATGCTCCTTTTGTCCTATACTTTTAATAATTAAATAATAATATTCAAAGCCATAAAGATACAACTAAACCAAATAGCCATATTTATTAATATAATCCCCTTACCCCTTCCTCATTTTTTAAGTCCCATCGTTCTCCTACTTGAAAAAAATATCAAAAAAAGAAATTAAATTATTTAAAGAGCAATATTCATGGGGAAAATGGCCAATTCCTCCCTAAAATTTTCACTAGTATCAATGTAGTCCCTAACTTTTATTCCTAGCCAGTTTGATATGTGAACTTATTTTGCGATTCCAATTAAAGATTTTCGCGGGGGCGCCACTACCTAAAATCAATCTGACTCATAATTGACCAACTAAATAAGGAATATTTTGGAAATGTCACTCGCGGAATTATAATAAATCAAGTAAATCATGTGAAAAATCATAAGATTAAGCTTTAAAAAAGTTTTATGTGGGGAATTTTTATACGATTTAAAAGTTTTATTTAGTAATTTTTTACATGATTTACTTGTTTTATTACAATCTCATGAGTGACATTCCCATACTACCCATGTTTAATTAGTCAATTAGGAGCCAAATTGGTTTTAGGTAATGATGCCGCTACAAAGGTCCTTAATTGGAATTGCAACATGAGTTCAAGTATTAAATTGACTAGAAATAAAAATTAGTGACTAAATTGACACCAGTAAAAACGTTTAGGGATGAAATTGGCCATGTTTCCCACCATTCCCATCGAACATACAGATTTATTTAGTAGGACGGAGTTGGAAGCTCCCTTGTACCGAAAAGATGAACATCCTGGGGGCATTCTCTAAACAAAGCACAGATATTTCTGTTATCCGCATCTACAAGCATGGAACTTCTCTAGGGGAAGAATGCTGTGACATGACTTCATAAACTAGAAGATGATATCCAATCTCCATCATCAATTTGAGTAATAAAATCCTTTGTTTCATGGACAAAGGGGATGGAATATAGATCTCAACCGAAATTATACAATTGCGGATATCATAAGTTATTTCATTATCCCTTTAATTTCTCTTTGAAAGAGTGTCTATAACAAATTGACCCTTGGTTTCCTTATATCCGAATCTCTACTCTTAATATACAAATAGTATAACTCTTATGTTGATAACTTAGGTCCCGTTCGATAAAACTAAATCTGAATTCTAAAGTCTGAATTCTGAAATCTGAATATTGAAACAATTAATTTGCTGAATTTTAAGCATTGAAAAGAACTATATGAATGCCTGAATTTTAATATTAAACCTATTTATACTGTTTGATAAACATTTTATAACTGAATGCTTAATAAGTTAAATTTGACAATTTTGCCCTTATATCTTTTCATCCAAAAAAGAAATAGAATCTATGATTTAATTAGGTTAAAATTGTTAGGTATGAAAATGACAATATTTATTTTTAAATCAAATTAATATAAAAGATGAAATATATTATATGAGAAGTATAAAGAAAATGTGAAAGTCATTAAAAAAAGGAGAAAAGAGACATAGAAAATCATTAGATAGAAAATATTAGGTTGTTTAATTATATAAGAATTTTGAATATAATTAACAAACAAGAGTAGATTTGGTAGATAAGATAAGATAGTTAAAGTAATTCTATTAATTCTTATTAGAATTAAGCATTCAATTAGGATACTTGTGCTAAAAAAATACACACAAATTCAGCACTACTTAACACGTTCAACAAATAGATTTTCATTTATCAAACATTCAAAACATCTGAATGTCTTAAAAAATTCAGATTCAGCACTTTTTTATGTTATCAAGCAGACCCTTAATATACGATCACCATAACTTTTAAATAACAAAAGGTACTTTATATAGATTAAAACCCTGTTTGATAACTCAATTTAACACTTAAATTTAATGAATTTAGATCTTAATGTGTTTAAACATGTTTGACAACAAAAAATTGAGCATCTTAATTAACTAAGTACCACTGAATTCCTAAACAAAATTTGCTCCTACAAATAAGTGATAAACTATTCACTTATCATTGAATGTGATATACATTAAAATGTATCTAATTTAATACTTAATAATTCAATAACTTAATAAATTCAAATTTTATATTCATATTTCAATTTTATCAAATGCGCCCTAACTCTAGCTTTTCTTGCATTAGTTATTAGTTATGATTAGTTTAAATTTGAGCAATAGTAATTAAAGAAATACCATACAAATAGGAGACAAAAAGACAGCCAAAGGAAATTCAATCAACAACTTTATTTATAGCACCATAAGAGCCATAAGCAACCAACCTTTGTCCGCGGACCTTTAGCCCGCCCAAGTCACCAGCCTCATAAGTCAAAACTAATGTCTTTTGTCTGTGATCTTCTCCAACTCCATCAAACCCATATTCTCATATTCTCCAACTCCAACTCCATTGTTGAAGCATTAACTCTCTTCAATTCCACTGAACCCATATTCCCCACCCCCCAAAACAAACAAAAAAACCTCCAAATTAAAAAAGAAAAAGAAAAAAAACCAGATCCGTCATCCGTCCATCCCTGTCTTTGTTGTCCAGATATCAGAGTATCGGACATAGTCACCAAAAGTTTGTGATGCAATGCAAGTCTGACCAAGATGATTGATGAATAACAAATTCCACATTGTCTCAGGTAAATAATGAAAATATACAGATACATCAGGCCTCATACTTTTTCGTAAATAGCCTATTCCAAACTACAAGGCAGGTTAGGCAGCTGCAATTGCATTCACTTCTAGATTTGGTTAACTTCCAGGAGCCTGCAACAGTAGAGAAATTCTAATGCAAAAGGAAAATTGAAAAGCCTGGAAAATGGATCCATAAAACATAAAGCTTTTTTCCCCTGATCTGAGTCACCACTGGGAGCAACCCATGAACAAGATCAATCACCGCATGAAATGGGCATTGCGTCGAACTTTGCCTCAAATTACACCATGCAAACACTTTGCGCATGGAGAGACTGGAGCAGTTTGAGACCTGCAACATAGACAAATCTTAATTGGCTTTTGGTCGAATTAGACAATAGATGCATCATTCACATACAAAATGGGGAATCATTGACAGCAAAAAACCCAAAGCATTGGATGAGAATCAACAGATGCCAAAAGAAGCTATAAAAGGTAGCTTTGGTTTTGTGTATTTGGTGTACCAACATTCCCCATTGACTAGGCTATCCTTTTATGCACAGATATTCTACAAACACCTCAGAGGCTTATTTAGACACTTAAGAGTTCCCAAAATCATTTAATGCACTTTATATTGCGCTTCTTTTTCTTCTTACGCAACTATCAAATCTTCATTTTCTAATTCAACATGATGCTCAGCAGAGGTCTGCCATCATCCCAAATGCAGCACTTGGACCCTATGCAATCTTGAGAGGCAATAAATTCATGATATTGCTAATTCACATTGCAAAGTGTAATGTTTTCTCACTCATACTACTTAAATTACTCAAAAAGTTGTGCATAAGATATTTAATAAGAAAGGTGAAGCACTTGGTGAATGATAACTTCTGTTGTATACTTGTTTTTTGTCCTTTTTTTTTCTAACTTTCTCCCTCGTTGTCAGATGTCATTACAGTAGACTTGTATAACTGTATCAGAAATTTTCTCTCTGGCTGATCCTGGATTTTGCCATGTCAGATTGTTGGCCTATTCCGCATGTCATGTCTATCAACAAAACTAATCCAATCCAGCATCTTGTTACAAAAGAGATGCTCAATAGTTTTGTGACGAACTGCAAACTTTGCAATTCTCTTTTTCTAGTTGTTCTTCACAATCAGGTAGTAGAACGTTACAATTTAATAAATCAGCTCTGTTCACATCTCCATATTAAATACACAGTGATAATTATAACTTTTAAAGAGAGATTATTGTTTATTGCCAGAATTTACTAACCAAGTACTCCTACTGATTTAATGCATGGAATTGATGAAAATGCCCACAGATGGTTCTATAAGATTATTGATCTTTTAGAAATTTCCTTTTTAATTTTCACAAAGTTGTGGCATTCAGTAAAAATAAAAATAAACAGCATTGATACTTTAGTGAAGACAAAATGGCATGTATTTTAGACACTTAAGCAAATAATTACTGCCACAATCTCTTTGATCTAAGTAACCATAGGAATTCGCAAGCTTGGCAGCACTCTGAAGAATATAACTCAAGTTTTTGGGGCCTGATTCAAGACAATTGTCAAGATGACTGACTAGCTTCATTGGGAATTTGGCCATTGACCCTTTATGCAACCAAATAAGGATCTAATTGCTGTTTCTTCAATTAAGACTTTTAGTTCAGTTTCCTAGTTAATCTAATCAAGAGGAGAGAATGCCAATCTATTGGCTCTCATGAAAGCAATGGAAACTGGAAAAGGTCTAGAATATGTTGTAAATGATACTCAAGACTGTAGTTTGGGGCAGATGAGTATAAAAAAGGGAAGGAAATGCCCATAATAAGCTGGAAGGCACCATTGGATAGCTTATCTCAGGATATTGCATCTATAAAATGTAAAGACATGAACAGCAGGCAGCACCATGTTGATCTCATGCACAAGAGAAATTATCCTTAAATACAAAAGACAAAATAATCTAATTTTCCCACAACAGAGAAAAATATTTCAATTGCAAATATGAGCATCAAATGATTCATTAGTTTTTTGTTTAATTCTACTTTATCCTATTTTTATTTTCAATATGCACTCAAAATTGCTTGGATCAAACAGGCAAGCTGACACCACATGAATACCAATTTTTTCACCTTACAAATTTAAAGCAGAAGGATTATCCAAGCAGCACTTCCTCTCTCTCCAACTCTCTGGACCATGCAGGTTGGACTTTGTCTTGCCAAAATAAGAATAACAGTTATATCACATATTCTTTTCTGCAGATTATGTCTTTCCACTATTCATCAGTTTTGAGGGTACTCTACCTAAAGATTGAAAGGAGAAGTACCTTGCTCTGACAGGTGGAGTAGCAAGAGAAATTTTAATTCAGACTGAAACATGAGATTTCAACACTAACAAAAAAATTTCAGAAACTTCTTCTGGCAATAATATGCTCTGAATATTAACAACGAAAAATCTTACAAGGATTGTAGGGAAAATAAAAAGAGATTCACATATTACCGACTCTAGAACACTCAATCATGGTCGGAAACAACGTAAGCAATTGATTCTTAGAAATTGAGTAATACAACTTGCTTTAGAAACAGGAGCTGGAGGAAATATAGGAGAAATCAGGAGCAATTAAAAATGAATAGTAAACGAAAAAGTAGCAGCAAAACTCACTCAAGTAGTTGCTACAATTGCTTTCTCATGCTGCCTTTTGTTCCATGTGATATCTGGATCATATTCATCTCGACCAATCTTGTTGCATTTGACTTTCTCCAAGTACTCCACGTCAGGAAACATCGTTTGTAATTCTTGCTCGTCAATTTTCAAGTTCTTCAGATACTTCAAACGTAAAATTTTAACTTTCCAGGTTTGTTCACCTTGGTTCTTTAAGCTTTTGAGTTCACCTCCCCTGATGTAAAGTTTTTCCAAATATATCAATCTGCCAGGCCCTAACCATTCAGGCATGGTCAGTATAGGGATACACCTGAGATCAAGTTTCTTTAGTTTTGGTGGAACTGAGAATGAACTCAGAGCAGCATTTGTACTCGGCTGCGACAAAACTATTCCCCAAGATATCACAAGAATTTGAAGAGCCGTGAAGTCCTTCAAGTTTGAAAACTCCCCTTCTGCTAAAGCTTCATTCCCTATTCTTATGCTCAATTTCCTTAAACCTTTCAACTGAGCAAGGTCACTTACCCTGCATGGATTTCTTCTGACGATTCCTATCACAAAACCCTTAAGTACTTGAAGAGCAGAGAGCTCTTCAATACCCTTTGGCATGCTTTCGAGCAGGTAACATTCTGATAAATCCAAATGGCTAAGGTTCCTCAGTGCTGATATATCAGAAGGCAGTTTCTCTAGATTGTGACATGCACGTAAATCAAGGATCTCAAGGCTTATTAGGTTAAGCACCGAAGCAGGTAGGTTAGTCAATCTAGAAACGCCTCTGAGGCTTAGATATCTTAGGGATGTCTGATTTCCCAAACCATCCAAAGAGACTTCATATTCCACTTTCTTTTTCTTCTTCGACTCAACTGTCAAATCTTTATTTTCCACTTCAATATGATGTTTGACAGAGTTTTGCCAGCGGCCCAACTGAAGAACCTCAACCTTATTCAACTTCGAAAGCCAGTCAGGTTTAAAACCAAGATATTGATCATTTACGTTGAAAACCATAAGAGTATCCTCGGTCATTGTGCTGTATGAATCACTACCACCAGCCAATAAGAATGCACGACGATGACCATTGCTAGGCATCCCTGCAGGAGTAAATACGAAAAAGCTAAGTCTTTTTGCAACCAAGATCAGCATTCTTCGAATCCAAGGGTGCACAATAAAAGTGTTTCTATTGGGAGAAAGGTTCTCAAATTTGGGGATTATGAAGCTTTCGTTTATCAATTCATTAAAGACATCTTCTCCAACCTCCTCTGCAGTCTTTTCTGAGGTTTTAGTGACCATACCCTCTCCTATCCACCAGTAAATAAGGGGTCTCTTCTTTATGATGCTATTCTCTGGGAAAATTGAAAGGCACAACGAGCATACTTTCAATCGATTGCTCTCCAGACAGTCAAAACTTTTCCGAAAATCTGATATTGCTTTGCTAGCATAAATTTTTTCCTCCACATCAAGTCTCGACCACTCTTCAGACATTGTCTGATCCTTCCTAACAGCCTCCTCAGAAGGGAATGGCATCCCAGAAGAAGGCATCGTACGTGTTCTATCCATCAGCTGCGTTTCCACTGCCGAAAAGAGCTGTTTTACAGACACAACACTCTTACTGATGCGCTCCAATCTATTAAGAATCTCATTAGCCTCGTCATGCTGTTTAAAGAAAACATCATCATCGATGTCTTGCTCCAAAGTTCTGAACTGTTCCATGAGTTTCCCTTCCCAATGTTTTATCCTGGGGAACAAACGTTTCATTTTGCCAAGTTCATTCTCGATTTCTCTGAATTTCCCAACTAGAGAGTCTCCCTCACTGTTCTCGCTGATACGCCCTACTACAAATTGCTTAGCTTTTTCCAGACGAGCCAGTAGCATTGGGACAATTTCCTCGGGTTTTCTCTGAGCTGGCATTCTTAACTACAGCAACAACTCTTCCAATTAGCTAAGAAAACATTAGCAATCAAATCTTCAAAGGTAAAACTTTTGTATGCTTAAAACAAACCAAGACAATCCACTATACTGCTGATTAATAAAATCCCACATTGCAAATCAAGATTTACTTCAAGGTCAAAGAACAGTTGCATACAAAACTCAACCATTTCAAAAGGAAAAAAAAAGTCAACTTTTATTTTTTGGGTTTTTGTTTTATAGTTATATTCACAACTAGTAAATGTCTGAGCGATCAATGAACCAAGGAGAAATTTAAACTTGTTGGAAGAACATTAAAGTACCTGGGAGCCTGCAGTCTGGAACCTTTAAAAGGGCTTCTTCTTCTTCTTCCTCAATTGTGCGATAGGCAGACCAGACGGGGAATAGAGAATATATTATACTTTTCCAATTTAGATTACTACTTTGAGAGAGAAGAGGTTTCAAGTTTCAACGAAACAACAAAGAAATGAGGAGGAAAAGAAAGAAAGAAGAGAGTAAAGAAACTTTTCTTCTACGTACCCAAAAAAAAAGTAAAGAAACTTTTCTTCTGTTTTTTCAGTAGAATAAAGAAAAAAATATATAGAAAGAAAGAAACGAACGTGGCCTGCATCGGAACGTGACGACGGCCATGAGAAAGAAAGAAAAGTGGAAACTGGAAGTTGCTTTCAAAAAGGAGCACAAAAGCGAGAACTTACAATCATGCCCAAAACTTTTCTGTTATTTTTGCTGTTGGCCCTTTAGTGTTTTAAATAACTATAAATAGTCTCATAAACTTTTTTTTTAAAATTTCAATTTACAGCCTTGATTTCCACATTTTTTCAAATATGTCTCAATAATTTATTTCTAGAGTCACTACAGGATGATTATAAAGTATTCCAAATTCGTCATTAAGGCATCCATGGTATCATATCAACATTCCACTATCTAATCTTTTATTATATTCTCACTCACAATAAATTACACTCTACACGGTATAATAGTATAGGTTTACAATCAAATCAAATATTTATTTTAATAATACATAACTCATATCCAGTAAATAAATAAAGTAATTTTTTAAAAATAATTTCATTATTTTTAAAAATAAATTATTAAACTTTCATTAAATTTTTTATCTTTTGGATTTTTTATTTTCTAAAAATAATATTATTAATTTTGCACATTTGTAGGAATACCAGAAAATGAGAAATTTGGGAAATTTTGGTGGTTTTGATTTGTGAGGTGGATGAATTTTCTATATTTGGAGCATTTAACATATTTCTAAACTACTAAAATTCTCATCCATAATCACAAAATATTGAAATTTTAGAAAATTGTGCAAAGAGATTGAGGAAAATGAGTGAGCGAGTAAGAGAAATAATAGAGTAGGATATTGAGATAATGAAAAAAAGGTGTCTTGTGTGTTTATATAAAGAGAACAAAAAAATAACCGTTGGAAAAAAAATTGAGCTTTAACTTGTACTACGAAGGGGCACGCTTAGCTTGATGTTTATAGTAGAAACACGAGTTCTTGGAAGATTATTGAGGATTCTTAGGACCGTCGTCCTATCGGGGAGATTTATTATGTTAATTGGAAGCTCCGTAGGAAAAAATGGGAAATATTTCTTATAATGGGGAAGATTGCTAGCCTTGATTTGACGAATGAGATCTCTGGAGAGGTGGAACAGCCATAAAATGACGTTATTGGGTATAGGAGGATGTCTTTCTGTGTTTTGCCACTATACACATCTTTGGATTATGAAGGAATATGTGGAAGGAATCTTGGACAAAAGTGATTTTGGTTACTGGATTGTCTTATGATCCTGCATCACACTACATACCATTATTTGAATCAAGGGACGGCCTAATTTTGAGCATGTTTAAGAGGTGGTTGGCACTTTACGATCCGAAACATGAATCCCTAGCATATTCTTGCATTAAAAATCTGGAAGATTAATCTGAGACAGTGGTTATGTATGATGAAAGCTTAGTTTTGCTCAACAACCATGGCAGAGTATAAAAGTCGAGGGCATGAAACAGGAGAAGATCATAGGCTAGCTAGGTGTAAATGTTTACTGCTTCACATTACCTGTACAGGTTGAAGATCAAACTTGAATCTGTAATCAAGTTGGAGAAATGTTTTACTACAGAAAAGGAGAAATGGTGCTGATTAAGTTGTGTAATTAACTCTAGGGGTTAAAATCAAATGGAAGCTTTTCGTTCTTTGCTCTTCAATTATTGTGACGAGACAACAACAGTAAATGCAATTTTTTGTTCTTATCAAACCTACTGTTCTATAAATTAACTTCTTAGGAACCCTTAGAAGATATGATTTTTGGTTTTGCCTTTTGTGGTAACACACTTAATTTGCTTTTAGTATTTGTCCAGCAAAGAAAACGGTTAGATATTTTACTACATTTGAAAGTTAATGAGATTTTGAATATAGTATTCCATCTCAAAATTGGATTAGAGCTTGTTTGTTATCTAATGTTAATAATAGATGTGAAACTGCCTATTTCCCATGCCGCCCTCTATATGGTGTACTGAGCTTGGAGAATTAATAGCATTCCAACATCTTATTAGAAGACCATATCTTGATGATCCTTAAAACTAACCGAAAAGTTAGAAATCTTGGATTTAATTTCCTCATTCTTCCTTCTCGCTTCTTAAATCCCACGATTCTCCCGTTTGAAAAAGAGGAACCGTAAAACGAAACAGTAGCTTGAGTTTAATATAAAGTATTATTTTAGAGCATTTGGTCGTTAATTTTTGTTACTCTATCTCTAACTCTAACATTTAAAATCAACTACCTATAGCAGTTTCCTTTAAAACAAAAAAAAAAAAAACTCTGTACTAATGGGAAAATGCAGTATTGCTTTAAGAAATTCAATATCCATTTAAACTATTAGCCTGTTTGCAACCATTAAGATTTCCCACAAGTCTAGAAATTTTTATATCAGATTAAGAATTCATATGCCACTAGTCTTGTCATGCAAACAATAAAGCTTATCTTAATTTCAAGGTTTCCACAACTTTGAACCGATGATTGTGGTTTCTATGCAAATTGTTAGGCACAATCATGTGGAATTTTGTTTCTCTGTTTGTTACGGGCTATTAGCATTTTTATGGAGATGGATGAGTCTGGAGGCCTTGCAAATGAATGGATATACAAGTAGATTCTGAGGAAAGACACTGTTTTTATTGTTATATGAAAAGTTTTATATATACATTTTGGAGTTCTGTTGCTGGAAGAGATAAAATGGTCATTTCTGATCACCAGGAAACTCAGTAGGTGGAAAAAATTGTTCTTTTTTATTTTCTTTTAAATTCTGTAGACCTTATATGACCGTTATTGAATATCTTTTTCTTTTTTCTTTTTTTGGCTTCAGATTTTCTTGCTGCATGTATTTTAAAATCCTAGCCTACAGAACTCTATCTTCCCAGTAAGAATAACAAGCAATTAATGTGTTATATATATATGGTAACCTCTCTTTTTAAAAAAAAAAAAATTATTTTCAATCTTTCTTTTTCTTTAGCATGTAATAGTTCTTGATTTGTGATTGCTTTCATTTTTTCCTTGTAATAAAGATTTTAAGGCAAAAGGACCAGTAGTTTGTTTACTTAATACAGAAATTGAAGGCACTGTGGAAGTTTAGTTAAGTAAAGCTTTTCTTTTCTTGGCTGAAGTCAGTAATCCTTACGGACATTGTTTTGGTATTTCAAAAAAAAAAAAAATTGGAAATGCTTGTCGATTTGTTGAACTGTTTTTTCACATTATCTTCTTGAAAGAAACTGTTTTTTAAGATTTGCCAGTTGGGAAATTTCAAATTGCAATGCTTCCCAATAAGCCTGTCATTACATGCTCACTATAGTAAGTGTAGAAAGTTTTGTAATTGAGAGTTTGTTTGGTAGTTCACCTGAGTATAAGCTACCTTCTTTGAAGCCCTTCGAATATATGATCCTTGGTTTTGCAGTTGCATTCTAATCAAATTATCAAAATGATGAAAAATTCTCTGAGTTATTATCTATACTTTATCTCCAAGTTTTTCATAATTTCTATTATATGGGGAGATTTATTAGTCAAAAAATTTCAGTTCTTCAGGTTACCTTTGAACTAAGAAAAAATCTTAATCTTCAAAAATCAGACATCGGATTCCTCAGAGTTTGCCTCCAATTTAGTGGGAAATCAGCTTTAATTAATTAGGTCTGTCAAACTGATGCATTTCGAAATCATGGCTTTCCTTGATCTCGAGCCCACAATTCATCCGTGCCCATCTCAACAAATTTTCCAACAACAACGACTACAATCACCATAGACTGATTTTTCATGTTCACCCTAGGAACATGCATGACAAAATATCTCTACGCCCGGTACTATATGCCCCTATCATCGAGGCAGCCAGCATTCAATATCCCTTTCGATGCAAAAGCCGAATTAGGAGTTAGTATAATTTTCAGATCGTGGGTTCTTCTAATGGATTGATACGTGTTGCAGTAGACAAAGATATTTTCTTGTGGAATCCAGCAATTAGAAAGTCCGCCGAACTTGGAACGTCCTGGCTCGATTCTTGTAGGATATGGGTTTGGCTTCGATGAATCTAAGGATGATTATAAAGTGTTCCGAATTCGTCACTACTGTGACATTATGATGGGGCAAAACTGGCCGGATGTTTACAGTAGAAGCTGGCTAGGTGTTAATGTTTACTCCTTCCTTCACATTACCTCTACACGTTGAAGATCAAACTTGAACGTTTTGGTCAAGTTGGACTAAGGTTTTACTATAGAAAAGGAGAGCTAATGCTGGTTACTGTAATCAACTAACTCTAGGGGTTAAAATCACAGCTTTGCTCTTCAATTTTTTTTTTTGGGTGCTTTGCTCGTCAATTATTGTGACTGAACAAACAATGAATACAATTCCTTTTTTAAAAAAAAAAATTGTGACTCGAAAAAAAAACTAATGTTCTATAAACTACCTTCTTTGAAGCCCTTCGAAGATATGATCTTTGGTTTTGCATTTTGTGGTCACATGCTTAATTGGCTTAGTATTTTTCTAACAAAGAAAACAATTAGATACGTTAGAAGGAAATTTTATCACGATTTTGGCAAATTATTTGGCAATTTAGTAATTCATCACTGCCATGATATATATCTACCATTTTAATCTAACGATAACATTCTACATTACTCCTATATTATGGGGGAATTTTTTTTTTAATCTAATAGTAGCAATCTACACTACTCCTACATTACGAGAGAAGGGGAACTCAATTGAGGTTGTATAGCGGCTGGAGGGTGAATATCAAAACCAGATAAGTGCACTACCCTATTCTTGATCTTTTTTTGCCCAGTGGTTAGATGTTGGCTTATCAAGTGGATTCATAGTTTAATCAAAAACCTTTCTAGACTCCTAAGCACAAGGATTCCAGCAAGATTTTCCCTGATCCCCCAAGCCCCACAATTCCAAACCCCTTCAGTATAGTATTAGCATCACCTTCACATCCCTCAAGTATAAATTTCTCGACTGTTTCCGCTGCTGGATCCAATCCTACAAACCCGCCTGAAAAGTCTGCTTCTTCATCATCATCATAAGCATCATCCTCCTCGTCCTCATTATTACCAGCAATTGAGGCGGGATCTACCCCTGTTGAAACCTTTCGACTGAGAACTTCTTGGAGCTTATTGTCTAGGTCATTCAACTTCGATTCTTTTGAATAATGAACCACAAACTCTTAAGTCGCAAGAAAACCTTCTTGTGCCCCACGGCCCCGAACCCGCGATGCTGTTGGGCGAAAACGCGGCACTCCGAGAGTTCAGAAATGAGGTCATAAATCAACTTCCGGATGTCAACAACTCAACATCCGTACCAGAATTAGCACTGGTGGTAATTTTGCTAGTATTGATAGCGTTGGTGTACTTGGATTTGATCTGGGTCTCTGCACTTCGCAAGCGAGAGATGCAAGAAAGTTTGCTGACATCTTTATCTCTTTCTGCTTCGTCAAGAAGGGCAGAGAACTTAGCTAAAAGATAATGGGATACTTCTCCAAAATCCACCGTCCCATTTTTTCTTTTTCCCCCACTCTCTGGAGTAAGAATCTATCCTAAAACTGGAAGAGAATCGGCAGATGGAACCGACGGAATACAGATAGATGGAAGGAAGAAGAGTAGAAGACTCGAATATTCTTTAGGCTGAGTTTAGATACATGGAAGGAAGAAGACTCGAAACAGTGAGAAAGTCTTTAGGCTGAGTTTGGATTGAGAGATTTGAGAAAGGATTTGAAATCTTTCCAAATTTCTCTAGTTATTTAGATTATTTAAGAGGTATTTAAATTTGTAAATCACAAATTAAAATTATTATAGCATTTAAAATGTATTTTGATAATTGATGAATTATAAATTCAAAAGCCTTTTAATTTAGACATTTTCTTTAATTTAAAAAATTCAAAGGCCTTTAGGTCTTCAAAGAACTAGAGAGATTTGAATAGATTTCAAATTCTTTATCAAATTCCTCAATCCAAATGAAGCCTAAAAAGAAATTAATTTTTTTAAGGGGAAAATTGGAGGAGCAAATTTAGTCCTCTATGTTATTAATTTGATGTAGATTTAGGACTACTGATTGATGCTTCCAAATATTGATGGAGTCAATTACATGCATTTAGATGTTTGTTTAATTAAATTTTAAAAAGAAGAAAACTAGCGAGTACTCTTGAACAATAAGAACAACTTCCATGATGGCACGTTAGTAACTAATTAACTAAACAAAGAAAGAAAAATTTGTTAATCTATATGACAAGTTAAATTACGAAGCTTGGGATAGTGGGGTTTGAGAAAGAAAATGAGTTCTATACTAATGAACTAGATACTCTTGACTAGTTTTAGTTTAAAATTTTTTCTTTATTTTACTATTTAATTAGTTAGCACAAGGTATTAGTTCTTAATTTTGTTGTTTAAATTTAGATATTGTTTTGCTTCTTTGTTTTGAAATTTAATTTAACAAATGAATTATTAGATGTGATTAAATTCTATGAATTGTTAGAAAAAAATTTTCAAATATCCTAAATTTGCTTTAAATTGGATACATTAGGAGCCGGATTTAGTCTTGTTAAATTTGAGGATTAAAATTGCATTGGGACTAAATATTGGAGATTAAGATGGCATTTTTCCCATTTTAAGGAATAATTTTTTATACACCATATCATTGTGCTTGACAACATGTGTACGTGTCATAACAATTAATTAATCTAAATTTTAATTTGAAATTCAGATTTAATTTTGCATATGTGTTCACCAAATTGTGATAGTAATCTAAATTAATCAGAGTGTCCAACTATGATTGCTATCAATGTAGAGAAGAAAAAGAGTTAATTACGCTAAGCCCCTATAATTAGGGGTAAGTATCACCTTGCCCCTCTAAGATTTTTTTATCATCATTCAATAGCCACAACTATCCATGAGCCATTATGTTTAACTTTACCATTTGAAATATCATATTTAGTCTTACTAGCAGCTATGCCTGGGCCCAGTATTTTTTATACCTAGAAATTTCTGCTTCAATTAAGTAAATTATACGAAACTATAAAAGAGGACTTCAAAGTTCAACTTTTAGGTATGTAGAAAATTGTGTACTCAAAATCTGAACAATTTAAACTACAAAACTTTTGAAGAATAATATCTGAAGGAGAAGAAGTTCATTCTTTGGACCCGCATTCCGGAAGTTAAAATGATGAATTGAATGTGACAAATAAATTCTAATGACTGAAGTATATTTATTTCGACAAAGTAATCTTAGCTCCAAAAAAAAAAACAAAAACTACAACTTAAATGGCATAATAAAGTTTAAACATTCTGCACCATGTCAATTAGAGAATGGATTTGCCATGATATGGGATTGGAAATATGTATTAATAAGACGAATAGTAGAAGCTTTTGCATTAATAGCTATCAAACATTAGAATAAAGCATGTCAAGTGAATCAATCCTAATCAGTTGTGTCTTAATTCTGAAAAAAAAAATTGCTTTACACCACACTCCCTATCTATGGAAAAAAGTAGCTCTAACCATGGTAAATAGTTTTTGCCACGGCTTTACCACAATTTTAGAGGCATCGTAAATATAGCCGTCACAAAAACTTTGTAATAATTTTGTGTTTGTGGCAAAAACTTTTTGCTACAAAAATGCCATAGTTTTGCTTTTGTCACTAAAGTACTGTATTAATGTAACTAACTATTTACCACGACTTTTAACATGGTTTAAAACCATTGCAACTAGTTTTTTTGCAATGAATTGTAACCACAATTTGAAAAACATTGAGAAATTTTAAAGCCACAATTATCTCTATGGTTTTGGATTTGTGGAGAAAAATTTACCCCAAAATTTAATCATAATTATATATGATTGTACAATTTTTTTTACAATAATATTATAAGCACCAATTTGAGATCCTTCATAGTCATTCGGCTTGGAAAAAAAATCAGAAACCTGACATTGCTATTTTAAGCTATGATGTTTTTAACCTAATCCAAATAATAATAAATTTACAATCGTGAATAAAATTAAAAAATTGCCTCCATAAATATAGTGCCACTTTATTGATATAAATGGATTGCATGTGCCACATAGAAGTGTCTCAATTTGAAAAAAAAAAACAACTTAAATGTCGAGTCTCAGTGCTAAATACAAAAGGTTCAAATACTCTTATTGAGATCTATCTAGAACATTGATATTTAAAGCAACCAAAGATGATTACTCCATCTACAAAATAGCCTCTCCAAATGAAAGCATCAAAATTCTTTCAAGCATTATTCTTCTAGATATCTTGTACAATGCGTCAAATTCATGTACATTATTATTGTTTTGGACATGTTAGTCTAGATATCAGTTACTACTATTTTCATTGCAAATAATCATTGCAATATAGGGACTATGGTTAGAGGATATGCATTAGAAAGGTCTTGACTAATGTAAAAAGCACTACCACACCTGATAAAAGATAAAAAATGCAGAAGAATAAACATTATGCCAGAAAGCAAGAGATGAAATATTACTACTACATGATTCTACTCATCCAACCAATCAAACAGAAGTATACAATTAGGTATATATCAACATTAATAAAATCAAGTAACAGGCTTAGATTATGGTCTTGATTTCAAGTTTCTCCAAAAAAAAAAAAAGAAAAAGAAAAAGCCCTTGAAATTGAACATTGGAAAACTGGCATTGAATTTTAGGTTCCCAATAGCCAACACAGATAAGCACGAGAATGACTTGTACTTGGAATTTCATCCATACTATTCTAAAAAGATTCTTAGCAACCAAATGAATTGCACCTAAGGAAGCTGATCTCGACTACATAAAGCTTCAAAATACCCAAAACTAATGGTTCAAAATCATTAAATCAAATAAGCATTGGATTTTGATTTTGGGTTAACCTTTTGTAGGACCAGGATTCTTAAGGTAGGATTGGACAATAATTTGGCACCACAAACAGAAAATAATACTCCATTCAAAAACCTTATCAAAATTGATTTGGCAACGTTCATTGACGTGCGCGGGGCATACATATACAATAAGTTCATCCACAATCAAGTTTTATATTTATAATTCCCAAATACCTCACACGCGATTTATCGCAAGTATACGAATCGTGAGCGAGTATAGGGTATTAAGGATCGATCCTACAGGAAAGATTTTCAATTACCAGTGATTTCAAACTCCTTTATTATTTAGACTATAAGCATAAAGTAAAAGTAATAAAATTAACACTAGAAAGCTCCTAGAGGTATGAAATTCCTTACTACTCTTGCAAATGAAGTTACCGATTAAGTGAATGTTATTATCTTGACTAGTTATGGCATAATTTCCTAATGTATGTGAAACCTACTCTCGTAATGAATCAACTATACTTGTAACTACACCATACCTCCTCTTGTGATTATGAAATTAACTACAAGTTCATTTCTTCTATGAAATTACATGAAACAAGTCACTAAAGCCACAAAGGTGCTCCTCTACTCTCGTGAGTGAACTCCCTAGGTTTATCACATTCTTGAACTAGTGTTAACTTCCAATTCTCATTGCAAACTTAACACCTTTAGATAATCACAACTAATGGCCAATTAATCATGATTATAAAAGCAAAAGTGATAAATAACTTGCTCAAAATAACATCATTAAATAACTAAATAAGCATCACAAACAAGATATAGCAAGTTCATTTATACTCTAGGCATAAACTTTAACTAAACATGAAGAAAATAAAAGAAAGATACATACTTGTATTATAACTAAACATAAGATGCAATACAAGAAATAAAGTGATAGGAGAAATGTCACCCATGTCACTTGAGCTCCATGCTCTCCATCTTCATCCTCAACTTCATCTAAGTTTAGCCACAAATACAAGAAGGAAACACAACACTAACTAATCTATACTACCCTAACCAATGAACTAAGAAAAACTAGTGAAGACTACATGTCTGTGGAGTTTTTCTCTAGCTTTCCAAAGGTATGAAAATTTTCTTCAAAGGCTGCTATTAATAGAGAATTCAAGAGCCAAATGAGTTGTTTCTAGTTGTCATTTTTGACTCCTGAAACTCTTTTGAGCTGTTTTTCCAACTTTCTCACCTTTTCTTGGTCAGACACAGTTGAGATTGATGGCTGGAATAGAGTTGGAAAATTTGTGTGAAAGCAAGACAAGTTGATCAGAAAATTGCAGCAATCAGGTGAGAATATGCAACTTGAAAATACGCGAGTTCAAGCCGCGTATTCATTGAGTCGCGTTTTCACTTCTGTGCATTTGGCACTATTTCAACTGCTATTTCCTCGATGATGGAGGCCAAAATAACTCTTGTGTAAAACATAAAATTGTAGCTCTTTGCGTTAGCTTTCTAATGCCTCAAGAATCACCCAATTTGGAGCTTTGTGGACCGAGATATGATCAAAATACCACTGACTGGTCAGAGCTCTGTTCCAGTTTTCGACAACAGAGTTGTACTTCTGTATTTCGACTTTTTGACTAGAAAAACGGCTGAACTGAACTTCGATGTCTTCATACCGAATGTAGATCTATTTCTTACTTCAAAATGGTATAAAGATCATCTCAATTCGATGTGTATAGCTCAAGATATAGCCGAAATACAAAGACGTGTCAAAACTGTCTTCTCTTGCATTTCTTCATTTGACTATTTTGCACATCATTTCTTCTTTAAACACTTCAAATCATCATCAATCATCCAATCCTCTTCTCAATTCACATCTTTTTGATGATTAAATCATTAAACCTATAAGAACATGAAGTTTTTACCATTAAAATCCATAGAAATGCAATTTTTACCACTTTAACCATAAAATGCATTTTTCACTAGAAACTTAGTTAATTAGCTATAAAATTAAATAAAACACACCAAAACTAACTAATAAACACACTAAAAACATGTAAAATATCTACTTGTCATTCATGATTTTAATTAAAACATCACCAAAATAAAATTCCAATCACTAATAAAGGAGCGATTATCACAAATATTTTCTAGTAAGATGGAAGCTAAATTCAACAAAAAGGATTACCTGATAATAGGAATGTACACCTATGGATTTGAAGAGGCACACTTGGTTTGGGTTTTCTAAACTCTAGCAAAATTCCACCTTACTTTATCAATTTTGGAGAGAAAAGCCCATGGATTAAAAAGAGGAGAATTGGAAAGATAGAGAGTGGAAGGAATAGTGGGAGAGATAGTGGTGTCTGGAAATTGGAAGTGGGATTATTGAAGAACTTTCTGCCAACACTATGTTGTTTAGTAATATACAGGTGTTACTTTAACAAAAATTGGATAATATACCATCTTAAAAGGGAAATTTTTGGAGCGAAGTGAAAAATGTTGTGAAAATTAATTTTTAAAGATACATACTACTACAAGAAAATTTTTGGAAATTATATATAGACCACACACACATGTAATTCTTTTTTGGAAATTAAATTTTAAATGAAAAAATTATTTGAAGAAATTTATTCTTTTTCAAAAATTTCATGTCCACAATTTTGTATTATACATTGATGAATTAGGGACATCATATAGAGGTATTTTACTTAAGGATATAAAAAAAATTGGTTTGTACCTTTTTTTAGTGCATTTGATAAAACTGAAATATGAAAACTAAAATCTAATGTTTGAATCCATGAAGTTACTAAATTATTAAGTACTAAATTTTATATATTTAATTATATATCACATTAAGTGATCTGTGAATAACTTATCACTTTTTTTTTGAAATAAGTTTTGCCTAGAAAATTTAGTTCCAATTAATTAAGTCAAATGTTCTAATTTTTTTTTGTTATGAAAAAATGTGTCTAAAGACTCTAAACATGTTAAGATCTGAGCCCATTAAATTTAATTACCGAATTAGGTTAAAAAGTAGGACCTTAGTATTAGTTAGGATATATGTATAAATAAATTGAAAATATAATTAGCAAATAAATATATCAAAATGTGCACATAATCATATCTATTTACCATATACATTAAAAATTTTTTGTATATAATATCAAAAAATGGAATAGAAAATAATACAAACAATATTGTCTAAGATTAATATAATTAGGATAAAAAACAAAAAAGTCCCATGTGGTAAAACTAATATATAGAAAAGCCCATCGTGATTTCAAAATATACAACATGACATCCCATGTTTTGAACAAAATTATAAAACTGATGAAATCCGTTAAGTTTAACAGAAATGACTTATTGAAACTTTAAAAAAAAAATTTATACCTAAATTTTAACAAATATACCTGTTCTATCTCTTAACCCTTAATTCTCTCTCTATAGAGAATAAAATAAATGATTTTGTTGAACTGTCTTTTGCTTAATTATATTAGGGCATTTTTGTTATTTCGTCTATTTTCGTTAAATTTAACGGATTCCGTCACTTTTACAATTTAGTTCAAAGCATAAGGTCTTATGTTGTATGCTTTGAAATCACGGGGGGATTTTTTTGTATATTAGATTTATTACGGGGGACTTTTTTTGGTTTTTACCCATATAATTATAATGTAATTGGTTTTTAATTAATTTCATATTGCAAACAACATTAAATTTGACAAAAATACTATGTAAAATGATAAATTCAACCATCATGAATATAGTAAAAATGTATTCTAATAATTTTGAATTGTAATACCAACTAATTTCTTTCATTTATGTTAAGATAATAAAAAGGTACAAATTAATTAATATCATATATAATGTTAATTAAGTAAGCTTAAGAAACTACATACATAAAATTTGTATATGTTTAGAAGTGTGCTATAACATTCATAAATATACATTTGCATTTACATTTATCTATTCAATCGGAATGAGCACCATTTCAAAATGTTTACGTATTTGATAAATGACGGGTTTTTGATATAAGTATAAGTTTAAATCCAATTTATACCTGTTTTGATTGCAAGTATACAGGTCAATTAGTAGTTTAGGATATATATCGGGTCGATCCCACGAGGAAGATTGGACAATTACCGACACTACTAAATCTTCTCTATTATTTAGACGATCAATAAATTAAAAGAAATAAAATTATGCTAAACTTATGCAAGATAATAACAAATAAAATCTCCTTAGGTTACGGTATTCCTAACTACTCATGCAAGTGCTATTTTTGGATCATTGAGTACTACTATCTTGGCTAGTTATGGCGTAATTCCCTTATGCATGTGAAACCTACTTTTGTAGTGAATCAACTATACTTATAACTAATCCATACCTACTCTCGTGGTTATGAAATTAGTTACAAGTTCATTTCTTCTATAAAATTACATGAAATGAATCACTAAAGCCACATAGGTGCACCTCTACTCTCGTGAGTGTACTCTCTAGGTTTAGCATTTCTTGAACTAGTGTTAAATCTCAATTTTCATTGAAAAAACAACACCTTAGATAAACACAAATAATGGTACCAAGTTAATCATGATTTAAAGAGTTAAGTGCTAAATAACTTGCTCAACATAATAACATCAAATAGCCAATTAATAAACACTAACAATCATAGTAAGTTCAACCAAACCCAAGGCATAAACTTTAGAGACACATAATAAACATAAAATCCAAAACTTTTATATTAACTAAATTTAGAATCAAGTACAAAAGATAAAGAGTTGGAAAGGAAAAGTAACCTTTGCCATATGAGCTCTTTCCTTGCCTTCTTCATCTCCATCTTCATCTTTGCTTAGCTAATAAACAAGTAGGATGAAATATATTACTCTATACTATACTACTAAACTAATTGAACTAAGAAAAATCAGTGAAAACTACATTTTTGTGGAGTTTTTCTTGCCTTCCCAATGTTCTGAAAATGGTCTCCAAAGGCTGCAATTTATAGAGAATTCAAGAGTCAAATGAGTTGTTTCTAGTTGGCAAAATTGACTCTTGAAACTCTCTTGAGTTGTCTTTCCGGACTTTCCAATGTTTTTTCATCAGATACAACCGAGATTGATCGCTGGAATTGGTTGGAAAAGTTGTGTGAAAGCAAGGCAAGTTGGTTAGCAAATTGCAGCAATCGGGTGAGATTACGCGACTAGAGAATACGCGACTTGAACTCGCATATTGGTAGTCGCGTTTTCACTACTAGGACACTTCAACTACTATTTTCTCACTAATGGAGACCGAACTAGCTCTTGTAAAAAACTTGAAAGTTTTATCCCTTTGAGATAGCTTTCCAATGCCTCAAGAATCATCTAATTTGGAACTCTGTGGTCCGAGATATGATTAAAATACCACTGACTGGTCAGAGCTCTATTTCAGCTTTCGACCATACAAATAAGCTTCTGTATTTTGACTTTTTGACCAGGAAAAAGGATGAATTGGACTTTGATGTCCCATAACAAATGTAAATTTATCTCTTAGTTTTAAAATGGTATAAAGATCACCTCACTCTGATGTGTGTAGCTCAATATATAGCTGAAATACAAAGACGTGTCAAAATTGGCTTCACTTGCATTGCTTCATTTGACTATTTTGCACTTTATTTCTTCTTTAAACATTTCAAATCATCACCAATCATCCAATTCTCTTCTCAATTCACACCCTTTGATGATTGAATCATTAAACCTACAAGAACATAAAGTTTTTATGTGACAGCCCCACCTTCCCCTAAGGCGAACCAAAGGGTTCGGCGGACCGCCTGCCCAGCTCTCGCCAGGACTCGTTCACTCACATCAAATAAAATAAAATAAAGCCTCGAGGATAAACGAAAACAATTCCCCACCTGGAAACATATATATACATTCATTCCAATCTCTACCAGAAGTACAGTCCCAAATGTAACAAAAGCTCTAACTTTCTCAATACATTCAGCCCTATCCAAACACTAGAGCGAGAACAAAAGCCAAAACAAAACAATTCAAAACAAAAACTAGACTATTCTATTCTATACAGGCCTCTCGCCCATGCTTGCCACCCCTGTAAGGAAAACAAAAGGCGTGGAATGAGCTAAAAGCCCAGCGACGTTCTATATACCTAAACAAGTAATTAAACAAGGACATTTAATCACATAATAACAAGTAATCCAGAAAACATTTACAATATGAAAGCAATAGTAACACATTCATTAAAAGGATACATGGAGCCATTCGTTCGGTCGTTCATCGGCCATGTCGTTCATCGGCCATTTCCTTATTCCTTCAATCATTTAAAAAACATTTTTGTAAGTGAAAACTCCTTCATTTTCTTGCCATTCATTCGTTCATTTGATTCTCCCCTTTTCTGGCTAGCGCACTGGCCAGTCCACACCAAACTTCGTGGTCATACTCGAGTATACCAAACGTTCACCCAGGGTCACTAATCGCCCGACCGAGTCCGCTTCTGGCTCGAGTCGACCAGTAACAAAGGGCAAGGGCCCAGTTCAGCCCGAAGGCTTACATTCATGCACACGTAACATTTAATCATTCAATCATTGGAAAATTTCACGTTCGTTTAGGTCGAGTGCGATAAAATACACACTCGCCTAGCAAAATTCATTTTGGAAACATTGGAAACATAACGTACCTCAATCACGTATTAAAGCAAACATCCAAATAGTCACAATGATTCACATAATCATTAGAAACAAATTGTATATAGAACACTCACCTAAATAAGCAAAATAACGTCCAAAGTATTCCTCCGGGTATCACTCTTAGTCACCCAGAAACCCTAAGAGTAATCAAGAAAACACATTATGGTTCTATCATCAAAATATCTAGGTGAATCAAAGAAAATCCGAATAAAACTAGTACAAGGTGGAAGTATGATTTTGGAAGTGAAAAGAGTGCATTTAGTCCAAAAGACATGAGTAAAATAGTTGTAAAACTTATGTCTGCTCTTAAATTTGAAATCGCCATTTGAGTGCAAATTTGGGCAGCACGCCCTTTGTATTTATCTATTTTCCAGCCATTTATGGCTTCATTATTTTCCTCAATCAGCCCCCAAAATCACATACAATAAGGTCACCACAATAGCCCTTTCATTAGGCTTCAAAACCATCCAGGAATAACACAAGTGCAAAAGTACAAGCAAATATCAATTTTGAAGACAAAAGCTAAATGGCAGATTTGACATCTCGTAACATTTTAGTCATCACTAGAGTTATGGTTATCAAATTGGGGTGAATTTTATACGATTTCGAAGCTAAGACAGAGGGGAACAACTTTCATGAAGGGCACTTAACCTAATTTATAGTTTATCTAAGTCGAATTTGCCAATTACAGATCCAGAAATTCATGATCAGTCTGGTTGTCAGCACTAACTTTAACCGGAAATAACTCAGGCTACACAATTCCGTTTTGGGTGTTTTTAGAGGCGTTAGAAAGCTAACACATAGGGCTACAATTCTTAAGAAGGCATCAAAAGCTAATTCATTCATCGTCTCAGCCAAACGAGCCAATACTGAAGCTGATTATCAGTTTTGGCAGAAACAGGGCAGCAAGGGTAAAATAGTCATTTCACAGGCTACAGTGCTCCGATTGAGCTGAATTTTACAGATATAATCTACACTCAATTCTCTACAACTTTCATGTTTTGAGCTAAGTCCAATTAGGTCTTCATCATGGCCGAATAACACTGGTCAGAACAGGGCAGAAAATCTCTAAGAAAACCGAAAATCCACACCTCACACTTATAACCAAGAATTAATGCACAAAACCACCAAAGTGGCAACCACAAGCCACTAATTTGCAACTATTGGAACCAAAGAAGGATGTTCTTAGCAAATTACCTTCAAACTTCCAAGAAAGTGGTGGCTTAGACTTTCCTCCTCCAAATCAACTCCACCAAAACCTTTAGCCTTCCTTAGCAATCACTTGTATGGAGTAGTTTCTAATTTGGTTGGTTAAAACTCAAGATTTGAGTGAATTTGGAAGCTAGAAATGGAAGAAGTTTTCCTTGTTTTTCTCCTCAAGAGTTCAGCCAAGAAGGTGAGAAAATGGAAGAAAATTGGGTCAAAATTGGAGTTTAGGAAAGTTAAATAAGCTTGGTCAAAGTCCACCCTCCAATAGGGTAGTGACACTTGGCTCCTTGAATGTTTTCAAGCTTATCTTCTCTTCCTCAATGATTCATCTAACTAGCTAACCTCTAATTATCTCCTAGCACCATGGAAAATAATATCACTTAGTATTTCATCACCTAATCGGCAAAATTATAACGCACTAGCGGGCCCCACATCCAATAAATGCACTTCAAGTTACGTACACTAACTTATACTAGGAAAATGATTTAAAAATTGTACTGACTTGTAAAATGTATAAAACATTTAATATTTTCAAGGGCAGTAATAAAATGTGGGCAAAGAAATAAAATAATATTTGGAAAATGTGAAAATTTTCGGGTTCTCACATTTTACCATTAAAATCTATAGAAATGCAATTTTCACACTTTAAACCATAAATGCATTTTCACTAGAAACTTAGTTAATTAGTTATAAAACTAAATAAAACACACCAAAACTAACTAATAAAACACACTTAAAATATGTAAAATATCTACTTGTCAAATACCCTCACACTTGAACCATTGCTTGTCCTCAAGCAATAAGAAATACAAACCAACAATGATCCAAAATTTTGAAAATAAACATATGTGCACCATTCAACATCATTTCCTCAAAACAAAGTAAATGACCATTATGCAATCATTCAAGTATCCTCAAGTACTCATAATATCAAGTAAGGAGAGCCAATTATACCATAATTTTGGCTAGTTCAACTCAATTTCTCATCTTTATCCAATTTCACAAGTAAATGAGTCATATGGTCAATAAAATGCTTTCTAACTCATGATCATCTTCTTATTCAACTTAGGGAGGGATTTATTCATATAATATCGCTATATATTACTCAAGTTGTGAAAGTGCCTTTTGATGCGAATATCGATATTTTTAGATGAAGATCGCCAGTTACCCAACACTTTACATCCTCAAATTGCTTTGTATACTCTTAATTCTAGTACCGTTTTACGTGAAAGTCGACATTTGTAGATGTAGACTCCCGGTTACTAAGCATAAGAATCATTGGAGTAGAATAACTTTTATTCATTTTTTTAATTTTTAATTTTTTTAATTTTTTTCTCATTTTTTTTTCATTTTTTCATTTTTCTCTCTTTCTAGTGAAGAAATAATAAAAATCCCCTCTAAAGAATAATCATGTGAAGAGTGTGACACTTATTGATCATATTAATCACTTAACTTATAAAATCAAATAAAAAGAAGAAATTTTATCAAACATGCAAAATATAGGCATAATTTTCTCCACTTTACAAGATATATTTTCCTACAAATGTAAAAATTATAATCACATAATAGTTATTTCCAAGTTAAATGAGAAAAGAAGTTTCCAAATCACATATATTTATCTCAAAAGTAGAAGGAATTTGAACTACTAATGGTATGGAACTTGTTACCCCTTAGATAAATTGAAAAAATTTGAAACTTTTTTAGGGCAAATTTGGAAATTTTGCAACCAACAAGTCAATCACATACAATGCATATAATCTCAATTCCCCCCCTCCCACACTTAACATGCACATTGTCCTCAATGTGTAAAAAGGGAAATCAAAATAAAGAAAGTAACATTCCCCTATGTTGCGATTGAAATGTCAGAGCATGAAGTTCACGAGCTATTGATCCAAAATGTACTAAATCAAAGCTATGAACTTCACGAGTTCCATAGGTAACCATTAGCAATAGAACCTAAAATATAAAATAAAATAGGTAAGGGTCAAAAGATGTAAAAAGTGACAAAGGCATAAACTAGGTAAGACTATTTTGCAAATAACTCTTTGCCAAAGTCTCTCACATTAGCACACCACACTTCTCAAACTCTTTAAGCATTCAACACAATTATCACCCCTTTTACCTAGAATAAGAGGTATAAACATGTTTCCTTCTCTAGGTAATTATAACATCATCATATAATAACAAAATTAGCAGTAAAACTCAATCAAGAACATACATTATGCACATGTTCAATTTTACTCCTAAAATATCACTAAAATTGCTAATTTCTTCATATATTCAAAATTCATCATCCAATCATGCTCTATATGAAGATTAAGCAACCAAATTATCCAAAATGTCACCATATAATGAATTTAGACATGTAGGCATCATAAACAAGTCACATTTTAGCAAATTGAACCATCCAATTATGCTTAATAACATTCCAAGGCCAATCACCACATTGATCATAAAATAGGAATGTGCATAAAGCGAAACATTACATGATCATCACATTCCCACATTCGATCATCTAAACATGTTTAGAGATGTTAAATAAGTATAATGAAGCTTATATACATCAACAAATAACATCACAAATTCACCATCCAAAGTGTATCCATAAACTCACAAGATATGCAAATAGTGAATTTAAAGTACCAAGTTAAATTGAAGAAATTTACCTCAAATTTGTAGAGTGATGTTTGGTGATGCAAATAATGCAAAAAGTCTATGAAAATCACCCCATTTGAGCTCCAATTGAAGAAGTTAAGAACTAAGAACCCTAGCCTTAAACCGGTTTTTGAGATGGTTTATGCGAATTTCAATTGGTTAATAAGGCTCTATGAAGGTCAAATGATGTTTGTTGAATGATTTCATGCAAGGTAATGATGCATAAAAGAAGATTGGTGAAGTGTGTGTAAGTGTGGGTAAGAAAACTTGAGGTGAACCAAGAAGAAGAAAAAGGAAATGAACTTGCGTTTTCTTCTTAAAACCCTTAGAATACGCGCCTTCAGACAAAACGTGCCTGAAGTCGCGTTTTTGCTTACCTGCATTTTCTGTTTTAAGTTTGCAGAAGACAATATGCGACTTCAATGAATACGCGACTTTGAGTCGCATTTTCTACTTTAATGTTATAGAAATGAAAGCGCGACTTATGGAATACGCGAGTCAAAGTCGCATTTTCCTGGGTCTCACGTTTTCTTCTGCAAATTTTGCAGAAATGTTAATTTTCTTAAAATTATACATGGTACCCTAATTACTCAAAATGCATCCTAGATCATTCTTTTATTAAAATAATCAATACACGCACATGTAAAATGATCAAACATGCATTTTAACCCCTTCTAATGAATCAAAAACAACAATTACTCAAATTCAGGGGAAATTGATTCAGATTTGGAGATTGCTCAATATCAATCCCGACTTTTTGACTTTGAGCAATGAACTTAGGCGCGCCCACGTGCAAATCATCAGAAAATCTTTATTTAAACGCTTTTGCTCCAATTTCTCTTTTTATTACTTTTTACTCCAACACCTTACAATTAACATAAAACACCAAATATAAGTAGAATTCGACAATTAAAACAATATTTGGCTAAAATCAAGGAAAAAATAATTATAACTTTAGCAACAAATTACAACCTATCAATTTCTTCCACACCTAAACCATGCTTGTCCTCAAGTATGAGAACAATAAATCAAGTAATCAAACTCAAAAATGGCTGTTACGCGAATCATCTATTGCCAAATATAATTAAAACATATGTCAAGTATTAGTGGCAATTTTCAAAAAAATATCTCTCTAGTTAGTTTTCAAGATCAAGAACTCTTTCAATTTATGACTAACTAATCTAAGAATATAAAATATTCAACCAGTATCCATCAGCAAATGGTTCGACTATTAAGCAAAATCTCAACATTAAAATTCATAGATCAGCGGGCTAACAATTCATTCATACACTTTCATATTTTTCACTATTAACAATTTTTTTTTCTAAAATATCTCCACACTTGATTGATATTTTTTTCAGGGGGAATACTTGGTCTTTAGCCATTTAAGCGTTTTGACACGAATTCCAACATTGGTCAAATGAAGGAACCCGGTTACTCAACTTTTATCGCTAAAGGACCACATAGCCATAATTATCGTCGCTTTTTGACGCGAAAATCGACACTTATGGTGAAAATATCCGGTTACTAGGTAACGATACTAGTGGAGTATAGCTGAATACTTTTCATAAATAAGCACTCAATTAAAATTAAAAGCCACACAAAACCGCTTCATTTCTTAAATATGGAGAAGTAAGATTAATAGTTGAACCAATTTGCATAAAAAAATATTAGGCAAATATTTACAATACTTAGAGAAGTTAACTAAAAAGTGTAAAAGTCACAAAATCTCAAATATTCACCAAACAGATACTCTTAAATTTAACCATATCATACTTAACACCTTTAGAGTATAAAATCTTAGCAATAGAAAATTTGAAACATCTAACCATCGTTTATCAGAAACAATCACAAATATGCATAAAAATAGTCAAAAATTGAATAAAATTCGATAAAGTCAAACAAAAAATTCCAACAAAAATGCCTACACTTACACTTTTTCAATATATTATCAATATACTACTCCCCCACACCTAAATCTTACATTGTCCCCAATGTGAGAGATAAAGAATTGTTGATCTTGATCTGTGTCTTTTGATGTTTACAAAATAAATGGATAGTACTAATATCTTTTCTAAGAAATTCTTTCAGTCTTGAAGTAATTTGATTCAAAGACAAGAGCATTTGAAAGAAGAAAAAGGAAGACAAAAGCTGTCGGACGCTCACAAAGACAATACCGGACGTCCGATAGAATTGAGATAATCCTTCAAACTCTCTGTCTGCTATCGAACGCAAGCATCGGAGGTCCGATAGAATCCTTAAAACTCTTTGTCTACTATTGGACGGAAGTACCGAATGTCCGATAGGATCCTTCAAATTTAACGAAAGCTGTCGGACGCTCACAAAAATAATACCGGACGTCCGATAGAATTGAGATATTCCTTTTAACTCATTGTCTGATTTCGGACGCAAGCACCAGACGTCCGATAGAATTGAAAAAAATTTTCAAACTCGCTGCCTACTGTCGGACGCATGTTTCGGATGTACCGGATGTCCGATATTTCCAACGGCTAGTTGACTCTTCAGCTACTTTCTATCCATCGGAAGTATTAATGAAACACTTTCTTGATCTCCTATAAATAGAGTATGGTCAGAATTTTCAAACAACTTTTGCACACTGAAGATACAAAAGATCTAGAGTAGTTTTATTGAGAAACACTCTCAAAGGAAGATTTATAGTCTTGGTGGTGTGAAGTTCATTGTAAGTTTTTCATTTGTGAGTGAATACTTCAATAGTGTAGATCTGTGAGGGTTGTCCTGAGGGATAGTAAAACTTCCTAACTTGACCGAGTGGAACTTGGGGTAAGGAAGAAATGAGCCTTCCTTTGTACACAAGATTGGTTGTATTTCACCAACTTGAAGAAACTTGTTTGAATTGATCTACAAGTTCAAGAGGAGCTTGGTAGTCAATTGGTTTGCAATTCTTTTCTTCTCATTTACTTATTGTTATGTTATGATCCTTAAATTACTTATCTCTTCTACTTCTCTCAAGTGATATTGTTCATTCATTGATTGATAAATTGTGTGATCACTTAGAAAAGAGGATAAATTTTATATTGAGCAAAAAGTGCATATAACTTAATTTCTAGGAGACCAAACTCAAGCGGCTTAGGAGTAAAGATGACAACCAACAATGCCATGTTTTTTGAAGGACAATCTGTGATTAGATCTCCAATATTTAATGGGTCAAATTATGTGAGTTGGAAAGAAAGAATGATTATCTTTTTGCAATCAATTGATATTGAATTGTGGTTTATTATTAGTGAAGGTCCATATGATGCCTCTGTTATAGATGAAAATACTCATAGATCTAAATCAAAAATAAGAAATGAACTGACTGCTAAGGATAGAGCTCCTCTCACCTTAAATGCAAAAGCCATGAATGTGTTATATAATATTTTATACTCAAATGAATCTATTAGAGTCAAGAGATGCAAATCAGCTAAAGAAATTTGGGACAAACTGAAAGAAATTCATGAAAGTAGTGAGAATATTAGAGGACAAAAGAAATCTATCTTAGTTACTAAATATGAGTCGTTTAAGATGGAACCTCATGAAAATATTGATCAAATGCATTGTAGATTCAATAATCTTATTAAAGATTTAGAAGTTTTAGAAAAAGAATATAGCTTAGGAGAGAAAAACAGAAAATCTTGAATGCTTTGTTTAAAGATTGAGAAAGTAAAAGTGACTGCTATTGAAGAGGTAAAAGATTTAAATTCAATGCCTATTGAATCTCTTATAATCTCTCTAACATCTTATGAGTTGAAACTAAAGACCAAAGTACAAGAAGAAAAAGATGCAAAAGTAAAAAGGAGTATCGCTCTAAAAGCATCTCAAGATGAAGATGACTCAATTTCATTAGATGGTGAAGATATGGATGATGATGATTTAGCTCTCATCACAAAAAGTTTCAAGAGAATCCTTAACAAAAGGAGATTCAAAAAAAGGAGGATCTAGCAATTCAAATTTCAATCAATTTAACAATGCAAGAAATAAAGGAAAACAAGAGATCAACAAAAGATAAGGTGACAAATGCTATGAATGCAATCAACTTGGATACTACATGAGTGAGTGTCCAATGAAGAAGAAGAAAGAAGGAAGAAAATCAAGATTCAACAACTTTCAATTCACATGGAATGAGTGCAACTCCGATGGTGAAATTAAAGAGGAAGAAGAATCTGCTCAATTGGCCTTTATGATCATTAGAGATAATGAGGTAACAACTTGTAACTCTCAACTTGAAAGTGATGATGAAACTAATAATAATCTTGAATCTTTTATTATAAAATTGTATGATAGTTTGAAAGAATCTTATGTTGAAAACAAGGAGTTAAAACAGAAAATTAGTTTTTTACTTCAAGATAATGCAAATATTTTTCAACAAAACAAAAAGTTGAAAGCTGAAAATGACTACTTCAAAAAGAATGAGACTGTCTTACATTTTGAGTTTGATAGAAAATAAAGTTTTGTGAATTGTTCAAAAAGGAACAAGATGATTTAAAAAAAAGAATGGATGATTTAAATGAGTTACTCCAACATAAAAAATAAAACTATTTTCAAGGGAATGAATCAAAGGCTCATTTTGGCACTTATAAGAAGAAGATAAATTTTGGTACAAATGATTTTGTTGTTTATAAGAAAAGACAAGTAAGATTTATTAAATCTGTTTATGCAAATAACTCGTTGGTTATGTATAATTTTTGTTGTCAAGAAGGTCACATGAAAAGTGATTGTTATGTGAGAAAGAACATGAGAAGAGGTATAAAATACATGTGGATAGTTAGAAATGATGCTAACTCTCAAAGACCCAAATCTCTCGGTTGAGAATGGTTTTAAAAAGTGGATAGTTTTTTTGTTGAGAATGTTTTTAAAAGGGGTATTGTGGATACCACTCTTTTCACTATACAAAGTTCAAATGATTTTCTATTTGTATAAATATATGTGGATGATATTATCTTTGGTGCTTCTAATGAGTATTTGTGCAAGGATTTTTCACTATTATACAAAATGAGTTTGAGATGAATGTGATGGGAGAGTTGAATTTCTTCCTTGGGTTCCAAGTGGTTCAAATCCAAAAAGGTATGAAAATTGATGAGAAGAAATATAAAGGTATGATTGCTACAAGTATTCTGTAATGCTTTTGATATTTCTAATGTTCTGAACTAAGTTTCCTTTGATGGTTTTTGAAGGACTAATGAATGTTGGTTGATATGAATGTTGGTCTCATTGATATTCATTGTTATTTTTGGTATCTTTTGATATTATTCTTCTGTTATTGGCTGATGATGGTTGTCACTACTGTTATTTTTTTGGCAATTACTCTCTACTTTTATGATGATAAAAGGGGGAGAAATTATAAAATGGATGTTGGTTTGGAATGCTATGAGTAAGGGAGAGTTCATTTGATGTTGGTTTTGGGATGCTATGAGTAAGGGGGAGCTTCTGCTCATTTTTCTTTCTTCTATCCATTATTTTGTCATCATCAAAAAGGGGGAGAATGTTGATCTTGATTTCTGTCTTTTGATGTTTACAAAACAAATGGATAGTATTAATATCTTTTCTAAGAAATCCTTTCAACTTTGAAGCAATTTGATTAAAAAACAAGAACATTTGAAAGAAAAAAAAGAAAGACGAAAGCCGTCGGATACTCACAAAGACAATATCGGACGTCCGATAGAATTGAGATAATCCTTCAAACTCTCTGTATGTTATCGGACATCCGATAGAATCTTTCAAACTCTTTGTTTGCTATCGGACGGAAGTACTGGACGTCCGATAGGATCCTTCAAATTCGACGAAAGCTGTCGGATGCTCACAAAAATAATATCGGACGTCCGATAGAATTGAGATATATTCCTTCTAACTAATTGTCTACTTTCGGACGCAAGCACCAGATGTCCGATAGAATTGAAGAAGATTTTCAAACTCACTGCTTGCCGTCGGACGCATGCTTTGGATGTACCGGATGTCCGATACTCCCAACGGTTAGTTGACTTTTCAGTTACTTTCTATCCATTGGAAGTATTAATGAAGCACTTTCTTGGTCTCCTATAAATAGAGTATGGTCAAAATTTCAAACAACTTTTGCACACTGAAAATACAAAAGATCTAGAGTAATTTTAGTGAGAAAACACTCTTAAAGAAAGATTTGTAGTCTTGGTGGTGTGAAGTTCATTGTAAGCTTTTCATTTGTGAGTGAATATTTCAATAGTATAGCTTTGTGAGGGTTGTCCTAAGGGATAATAAAACTTCCTAACTTGACCTAGTGGAACTTGGGGTAAGGAGGAAGCGAGTCTTCCTTTGTACACAAGATTGGTTGAATTTCACCAATTTGAAGAAGTTTGTTTGAATTGATCTACAAGTTCAAGAGGAGCTTGGTAGTCAATTGGTTTGCAGTTCTTTTCTTTCATTTACTTATTGTTATATTATGATTCTTAAATTGCTTATCTTTTCTATTTTTGTCAAGTGATATTGTTCATTCATTGATTGATATATTATGTGATCACTTAGAAAAGAGGGTAAATTTCATATTGAGTAAAAAGTGCCCATAACTTGATTAGCTTTTTAATTAACCTAATTCGCCCATCTCTTAGGTTGTTTTCGATCCTTACAAGAATATAATATGAAATAAAAAGGACAATGAAACTTCCCTGAGCACGTAATGGAGGGTCTCGAGTAGCTATAGCATAGGTGGGAAAGGTGGTGAGAAGCCAATATAATGGACCTCCACTGCCCCCAAAATCAAAATCAGAGATGCCAAACAATAGGGCACTGTTGGATCTTTTTTTTTGGAACTGCTGCGTTAGACGTGGGCATGCCTAACTGCCTTTGAATCTTCTGACCAACCGTCTGAAATTAAGATCCTTAAGCGTGACCACCTAGTGTAGGCACGTCTAATGACGGGATTTTGATATAAATACAAGTTTAATTTCGAATTTTACCCATTTGACTGCAAGTATACAGGTCAACTAATAGTGTAGAGCATATATCGGATCGATCCCACGAGGAAGATTGGACAATTACCGGCATTACTAAAGCTTCTCTATTATTTAGACGATCAATGAATTAAAAGAGATAAAACTATGCTAAACTTAAAGAAGAAAATAGTAAATAAAACCTCCTTAGGTTATGGTATCCCTAACTTCTCATGCAAGTGCTATATTTGGATCAATGAGTACTACTATCTTGGCTAGTTATGGCGTAATTTTCTTATATATGTGAAATCTACTCTTGTAGTGAATCAACTATACTTATAACTAATCCATACCTACTCTCGTGGTTATGAAATTAGATACAAGTTCATTTCTTCCATAAAATTACATGAAATGAATCACTAAAACCATATAGGTGCACCTCTACTCTCGTGAGTATACTCTCTAGGTTTAGCACTTCTTGAACTAGTGTTAAATCTTAATTTTCATTGAAGAAACAATACCTTTAGATAATTACAATTAATGGTACCAAATTAATCATGATTTAAAGAGTTAAAGTGTTAAATAACTTGCTCAAAATAATAGTATCAAATATCCAAATAATAAACACTAATAATCATAGAAAGTTCAACCAAATCCAAAGTATAAACTTTAGAAACACATTATAACATATAAATCCATAACTTGTATATTAATTAAATTTAGAATCAAGTACAAAAGATAAAGAGTTAGGAAGGAATGTAACCCTTGTCGCATGAGTTCATCTCCTTGCATTCTTCATCCTCCAACCTCTTCTTCATCTAGCTAATAAACAAGAAGGATAAACTAACTAACTAAACTATCCTATACTATACTAACTTAACACTATGAAAATGTAAGAACTACATTTTTGTGGTAATTCTTGCACTCTTCAAGCTCTCCTTTGTCCTTGCAAGTCCATGGCTATTTATAGATGATTTAGTCAAGAAATGAGGTTTCAAACATCACTTTTACAGCTGCAAAGTTGGTGTCACACGTCCATCAATAGCTGTGAATTATTGGAGGAGGAAACAAGTTGTGCAAGTGGAGAGCAGCCTTTTCTGACCGGAATCTGGCCACAAATCCGGCCGGATTGCTCCCCTGCCTTCCTTTGCAATTTCTGTCCAATCTTCAATGTTGCTCCAATTCTATCTCAACTTCAACTGAACTTTTCTTGATGATGGAGACTGAATTAACTGTTGACCAAAACATGAAACTTGTAACCCTTTGAGTTAGCTTTCCAATGCATTAAGAATCACCTCATTTAGATTTGTGTAGGCTGAGAAATGACTAAAATACTCTTGACTGCTCACTGTCTTGTTCCATCTTTGACCGATAGAAATTGGCTACTGTAATTCGGCTTTTTGACAGGGAAAAACTTCAAACTGGATTTCGATGCTTTCATAAGATTTGTAGATCTATCTCTTATCTTAAAAATGGTTCAAGAATCATCTCAATCCAATCATTGTAGCTCAAGTTATAGCCAAAATATGAAGATGTGTCAAAGCTATCAACTTCCTCTTTCATCCAAATGAATTATATTTCCAACTCCTATACAGATTATGAACGAAATGCAAGTAAAAAGTGACAAAAGTCCCATTTAAACACTTAAGAGCATTTTACACCAATTATAGACAAAATAATCTATTTTCTTCTTACAATATTGCCAAAGTAACTAAAAATAGCATAAAATATCATTCAAATATAATGTAAATTAGTCACTTATCAACTCCCTCACACTTGAATCATTGCTTGTCCTCAAGCAATTCACACATAATCAACTACAATGATTCAAGAGGTGAAACAATATATGCACTTTTTCAAATTTAATTTCTCATGACTTTGGCAAATACTTATTATACAATTGTTCAAATTACACTAAATACTTATAATATCAGGTAAAGGAAAGATAATTATGCCCTAAATTCAACAAGTTAAACTTAATCTCTCACCCTAATCTAATTTCTCAAATAAACAAATCACATAGTCAATTTATAACTTTCCTCCTCTCAAAATCATCTCTTTTCTCAAAATTTTTAACTAAGAGAGATTTATTCATATTTGATTTTTACTCAAATAGTGAAAATGCCTTTTGATGCAAAAATTGATACTTTTAGGTGAAGATTCTCGGTTACTTAACATTTCACGTGTTCAAGTTGCTACGCATACTGTTAATTCAAGTACCTTTTTACACGAATGTCGACATTTGTAAATGCCAACCCCCGATTATTCGGTACAAGAATCATTGGAATAGATCAAAAACTCTTGTTCTTCTTTCTTTTTTTTCTTCTTTTCTTCTTTTTTCTTCTTTTTCAAAAGTAAAAGACAATAAATAGATATTCCCTCTTAACACATACACAAGAATAATCAAAGGAAGAGTATAGCCTTTATTGACTATATCAATTAGTTACTTGCAAAATTAAGTAAAGATGAGAAATTTCATTAAACATGCAAAATTATAGGCATAATTTTTCTCACTTTATCGGATATACTTTCTAAAATGCAAAAATCCTAATTGCATAATAACCATTTTCAAGTCAAATGAAGACTAAATCTTCCAAAATACATATAACGTTTCAACAAGTAAAAGATTAGAGCACTTAAAGTTGAAACAATTTGGCCCTTTTTAAGTAAAAGTGCAAAAATTTGAAGAATTTTTTTAGGCCATAGTGAAATATTAGAAAAGATTTTAGAAAAATTTTGACAGAATTTCTCCTTATAACTGGACGAAACTCCCTGCCAATAAACCCAATTTCAAGAAAATTATCCACCTGGCAACATTTGCAAACTCAATTCCAACATTTCTCATGCATTTAAATCCTCAAAATATCATCACATGGTATAAAATAGCAAGCCAATTATTTCCCTACCCCACACTTAAACTTCACATTGTCCTCAATGTGAGAAAGGAAAAATAACAAAAATAAGATAAAGTAATATTCCCATAATGAACTTGCGCTGTCCAAATCCATGACCAAGTGATGAATTTCCAACTTTAAGAAGGTTTGAAGCACTAAAACCATAACATAAATGAAGATCACTTGGATGAGTTCATACAAAAGAAATAAGAAAAGCCACTAAAAGATAAACATCAAAAGTATTAAGGAAAACAAAAGAAAAATAGCAGCAATGTCAAGTGGTGATGAGCACTCCCTCAAGTGGCCGTTTGGTCAGGTGAAGAGGGTGGAGTCGGAGGAGCTTCAATGCCAAGTTTGTCCTCAATTCAACAAAGATGCTTGAAATTTCGTTTGTTCTCTTGTCTACTCTTCTTCACTTTGGCCTCTACGCAAAGCAGCTTATCCATTATTTTTTTAAGAAATGACCGAGTGTCTTGAGGTGAAGATGGGCGACGTGAGAAGGAAGGATCAGTTGAGAACGGTTGGGCAGTGGTCTCAACACTTTGAACTTCTTCAATACGTGCAATTTCAGCTTCTTCCTCTTGCCGAATATCACCTTGAACATCTCCTTGAGTTGAAGGACCACCCACATCTTTACTCTTTAAAAGAAACCTGCAAAAATCTAATGTGAAGATGTCCTTCTTCTTATGGCCTGTAGGGATAGCATTAGAGAAGTCAACTCCAACTCTTTGAAACACCAAGGTCAAGAAGCGAGCATATGGGAAAGCATGTTTGACGTCGTTACTTCGAACCACAGCCCACATGTGGTTGGTGATAATGCTTCCTAATGGAATGCCTTAGATGTTGCCTAGACCATGCTCCATTTTATCCAAGAAATAGATATCACTTGTGCGCGCCTCATTAGTACCACTTGCTCTCGGAATTATATTGAAGACGAATAAATAAATGAGAAGGCGTTGAGACTCCGGAAATGAAGAAGTTAACACGGAATATCGTCCAATTTTACGAGTAGACTTGTACTCAACTCAAGCGTACAAGTGCCTCTAGCATGTTCCACGAGTCCAAATCACGCGGTTTGAATGCTTTCATCAAATCTACCTTATATCCAATGTTAGAAACTTGAAAATAGCTTTCCAAGTGAGTTCTATGGAGTCGAACTCTTCTTCCTCGCATTGTACTTGTAATCACTTCCGTGTCGAAGTGAAAAGCCTGTTTGCCCTCCACATTAGCGTAAAATTCACGGACAAACTCCTCATAATAAATATTTGGGATGTTAAAGAAGTTCTCCCATCCCAATTTGATAAAGTAGACCTTGATATGGTAGACCTCCTCAACATCCAGAGTGACATCCTTCTCAACCAATACCTTAGCTCCCCTCCTAGCATTATATCATGCTTCATTTTGGCGGAGGTGAAGCGTGATCTATCATAAGGAACTTGCTCCTCTTGTTCCTCTTCTTGCTCCACTTGCTGTTGAGTCTCCTCTTCGGATAATGGCTCATCTTCAAGCACAAGTTGTCTACTTGCTTTTCTTTTCATACGTGGTGGTCTAGAAGTAGATGTCGAAACTTCTCCTTTCCTCTTGGGAGATGGAGATTTCATCCCAACTTTCTTAGTACGAGCCATTGTACCTAAATAAAATTATTAAACGTTAACTTCATTTAATAGGTACATTGCTAAATAAAGATAACGAACACTCGTTTACCTTTATCTATAAAGAGACAAGCTTATTAACTTACATACATAATAATTTAGCACTCAAAACCATAAGTAATTATCAACAACAAGTGCTCCTATTATTTTTCCTAAATAAAACATTTAAGCATATAATATCCAAATAATTAGAGAAAGCAATTAAGCAATCACACAACTCACTCCCAACTTAATGACTTAAATAAGTATAATTAAATGCTAATAACACCTTAACCATGAGTTTTAGGTTTAAAAAGGTCATTAATTCTCCTTTCATCAAAATTCTAGAATAAACATGCCAAAAATCAAGGGATAAGCCAAATAAACCTAAATTTAGCATGTAAATATCCTAGAGCAATCCATTAATCTCATTATATTTTCTTCAATCCAATTAATTCAAGAATTTAGCTAATAATTATCAAGTCACATTAATCCTCAAAATTTGCTAAAAATTACTAAATCCACCAAATAATCACAAACCCATGAGTTAAACATCACCAATAATCATCAATAACCTCAATAAGTACAATGTAAAGCACCAAACTTCTTAAAATAAAGAAATTCAAAATTGCCCAAAAATTAGAAAAAAGTGAAAAATGGCAAAAACATTTGGTGAAGATTTGTTACCTCAAACTTGTTGGTTGATGATTATGGATGCAAATGGTGAAGAAACCCCCAAAAATCTCACTCTAATTCGGCCTCAAATGGAGAGTTAAAAAATTTGAAACCCTTGTTCTTGCCAATCTCAAATCCAAATTTAAGCTTGTTTTTTAAAGAGTTTAAGTTATGGAATCATCTCTCAAGTGAAAGGGGAGTATTTTGGTGTATTTAGTTGGAAGATTTGAGGGTGAAAGGAGAGATTTTGGTGAGTAGTGTGTGTTTTAGGTGTGAGTGTGTGTGAAGGTTAAGGAGAAAGGAAGAAGAAAAGTGAGGATTCTGCGGACGGATTTCTTTTTGTGCGCTGGACTGGCCAGAAATCTGGCTAGAAATTGGCACTGGATTGGCCGGAAATCCGGTCAGAAATGTGAGCTGGTTTGGCCAGAATCCGGCCATTTTCTGGCCGAATTTTCGGTAGAATTGTCGGCTGGATTTTGGCCAGAGACCAAATTTTTTTTTTGTTCTCCCCTGTGTATCCGGCCGTGAATCCAGCCAAAAAGTGGTCGGATTTCTGGCCGGATTTGGTGCAGAAATGTTTTTTCTTCCAGTTTCTTGCTTGATCAAATTTCCGCACTCACCCGATTTTCGACTGTTTTCATGTTCTTTAAGAATTCACTTTAAACCATAAAAAGATGCTTTTCTTAACCAAATGCACTTAGAAACATGAAATCACGCATCAATATAATTTTAGCATAAATCACTTTAAATGCATCAAATGCATCAAATGAACATCAAAACTCCCTTTTTGCTTCACGTTAGCACTTGAGATCATTTGCATGAATCCTTGCCATTGCCACCAACAAAACACACAAAAATACTAATCAAACAACTAAAAGTTACTAAAAACAAGAAATCGTTGGGTTGCTTCCCAACAAGCGCTTCTTTATAGTCATTAGCTTGACTATATAACCTCATTATCAAGGAGGTTTAGTTAACGAATAATCCACCATTTTAAGTCGTGGTGGATCATTAAAAGGTGGCTTAACAACTAAAGCCACGTGTTCAAATGATATGAGAAATGGAAGTAGCTTACCTAACTCAAGTGAGTCATAGATATTACCTTGAACATGCACCACTTGAGAACTTACCAAAGGAACATATACATGGCTTTCTTGGGTTATAATACCTTTCGAACCTATGCTATCAACACATTCCTCAAGAGAGGTGGAAAATGAGTCATTAAGGCTCACCTCTTGGGATTCAATGTTAGCTCCAAAGGTACTATTATATGAAATGGACATTTTCTCATTGAAACTCAAATTAGATTCATCATTTTGATCATAATTTAATCCATTGTCACATACAACATTCCCACCATTCATAACAGAGTCATTTTGCATATTATTAGAAGAAATAACTTCACACAATACATATAATTGTTCTTGTATTCTACAAAAGTGAGAGGTTAATTCATCTAATCTTTTCTCAACCCTATCAAAACGATTGGAAGTCGCGTTAGCTAGCTTTTCTATGTCTAAATCGAATTGATTAGAAGAATTTTCTACAGCTAGCTCCCAAGATGCATTAGAATCATTAGCTAATGGTTCACTTTCTAATTCCCAAGGTAGAGGTGCATTAGCTAACTTTTCTATTGTCAATTTCCAAGATGGTTTTGATTCAAATTGGGCACATTCGGGTTGATAATCATATAAACAAGGAGAAGCACTATTAGCACATTGATTATTCCAATCATAATCACAAGATTGCCCCATTTAGAACCATATTGATCAAGATAAGGATTGCAATGCCCATATTTATGATGATAATCCACATTTTGTGCTTGTCTACATGTATAAGTAACATGATGACCTCCACACAAGTTACAAAATCATTTGATTAGAATTAAAAAGTATTAACATTCCTCTTTTGCTCAATCTCATGCATAATGGTATCTATTTGAACTTTTAACATTATAACATCAAATGTAGCCTTTAAGCACTTTAAACCATCTTGGAAAGACATGCTTTCGGTAATTTCTTGGTTACCTATATCAAAGGAGTTTTGCACTTGATAACCATTCGCTATCGAACTTCCACTTCTCATGCATTATTCTCCATATTGACCTACCCTCCTCATTACCTAAAATTACTTTTAAACAACTTAAGAGCAAAATTAGTAAGAAAAATAGGTGATAAAACACATACACACAATAAATACTAAAATAAAAGAAAATAACATTCAAGACTAACTCGACAAACACACAACAAACTAGACTTAATTAACACGTTAGAAAACTAATAAAATGTCCAAACTAATAAAGTTGTTCTTCACACCGATATTGCCAAAAATCTTCCCCGGCAACGGTGCCAAAAATTTGACGAGATTTTGATATAAGTACAAGTTTAATTTCGAATTTTACCCGTTTGACTGCAAGTATATAGGTCAACTAGTAGTTTAGGGCATATATCGGGTCGATCCCATGAAGAAGATTGGACAATTACCGGCATTACTAAAACTTCTCTATTATTTAGACGATTAATGAATTAAAAAAGATAAAATTATGCTAAATTTATGCAAGAAAATAGTAAATAAAAGCTCCTTCAGTTATGGTATCACTAACTACTCATGCAAGTGCTATATTTGGATCAATGAGTACTACTATTTTGGTTAGTTATGACGTAATTTCCTTATATATGTAAAACTTACTCTCGTAGTGAACCAACTATACTTATAACTAATCCATAACTACTCTCGTGGTTATGAAATTAGATACAAGTTCATTTTGTCTATGAAATTCCATGAAATGAATCACTAAAGCCACATAGGTGCACCTCTACTCTCGTGAGTATACTCCCTGGGTTTAGCACTTTTTGAACTAGTGTTAAATCTCAATTTTCATTGAAGAATCACAATTAATGGTGCCAAATTAATCATGATTTAAAGAGTTAAAGTGCTAAATAACTTGCTCAAAATAATAGCATCAAATAGCCAAATATTAAACACTAACAATCATAGAAAGTTCAACCAAACCCAAGGCATAAACTTTAGAAACACATTATAACATATAAATCCATAACTTGTATATTAACTAAACTTAGAATCAAGTACAAAAGATAAAGAGTTAGGAAGGAATGTAACCCTTGTCGCATGAGTTCATCTCCTTGCCTTCTTCATCCTCCAACCTCTTCTTCATCTAGCTAATAAATAAGAAGGATGAACTAACTAACTAAACTATCCTATACTATACAAACGTAACACTAAGAAAATGTAAGAACTACATTTTTGTGGTAATTCTTGCACTCTCCAAGCTTTCCTTTGTCCTTGCAAGTCCATGGCTATTTATAGATGATTTAGTCAAGAAATGAGGTTTCAAACATCACTTTTACAGCTGCAAAGTTGGTGTCACACGTCCATCAATAGCTGTGAATTATTGGAGGAGGAAACAAGTTGTGCAAGTGGAGAGCAGCCTTTTCTGACCGGAATCTGGCCACAAATCCGGCCGGATTGCTCCCCTGCCTTCCTTTGCAATTTCTGTCCAATCTTCAATGTTGCTCCAATTCTATCTCAACTTCAACTGAACTTTTCTTGATGATGGAGACTGAATTAACTCTTGACCAAAACATGAAACTTGTAACCCTTTGAGTTAGCTTTCCAATGCATTAAGAATCACCTCATTTAGATTTGTGTAGGCTGAGAAATGACTAAAATACTCTTGACTGCTCACTGTCTTGTTTCATCTTTGACCGATAGAAATTGGCTACTGTAATTCGGCTTTTTGACAGGGAAAAACTTCAAACTGGATTTCGATGTCTTCATAAGATTTATAGATCTATCTCTTATCATTTCAATCCGATCATTGTAGCTCAAATTATAGCCGAAATACGAAAATATGTCAAAACTGTCAACTTCCTCTTTCATCCAAATGAATCATATTTTCAACTCCTATACAAATTATGGACGAAATGCAAGTAAAAAGTGACCAAAGTCCTATTTAAACACTTAAGAGCATTTTACACCAATTATAGTCAAAATGATCTATTTTCTTCCTATAATATTACCAAAGTGGCTAAAAATAACATAAAATATCATTCAAATATAGCGCAAATTAATCACTTATCACTTAACTGCTAGAGAGTCTTCTGACCAATTTTCGAAAATTGAGTTCCTTAAGTGTGACCACATGATGTAGACACGCCTAACCAGTGGGTAGTCTTCTATCTGTCAAATTAAAAATTTCATTCTTAGGCATGACCAACAAATGCGGGCACGCTTAACTACCAACTTCCTGCCACAAAAACAACAAATCACTAAATGCAACTAACACTTAATAAAAACTCCAGAAACATAAGAAAATCAAAACAAAGAGCCTTGGGTTGCCTCCCAAGTAGCGCCTTTCTTTAATGTTTTTGACTAGACATTGCCCTGTTTATTCACGGAGGATAAAATCGTGTAGTTTGTTTCAGCGCTTCATCTTCTATATAGTCCTGATATCACTCGTAAATAGAGTAATTATTGAGCACACGAGGTACGGTCTTCCATGGATTAGTAGATGACGCCAAACAAGTCAGCAAGAATTTTAATTCTTCACTCACTCCTCCATCACGTATTCTTGCTGGTTCAAGATATTTTGCCATCGCAACTCTTAACTTATTCCTGTCTTGAAATTCAATATCTTCTGGTATAATAAAATCAATCTCACTAATAGGAATTAAAGAATAAGAGTCAGGAGAATATTGATTAAGGAATGGAGGAGGTGTCACCGCATTTGAAAATTGTTCACCGAATTCATTCACTTGAGTGATTTGATGTTGGGGTTTCATTTCTTGCACTTCAATTCCCTTTTCAACTACATCTTTAAATCCTTCTTCTTGAGACTTTTGCAACTCTTTGTCACTTGTTAGAATAATTGCATTCTCATCTTCCTTAAGGTCGTTCATGGTCTGTGAGGGTAATTTTTCATAAAATGGAGAAATCAATTTGCTTATTTTAAATGCCCATTCACGCCTTTCTTCTTCCATCTCTTTTTGAATTTGATCCTGACTCTTATCCTTCAGAACCGTAGGCCTTTTAATTTTTTTTCCACTTCTGAGAGTCATGGCACTCACGTTCTTTGGGTTAACTTCAGGCTGAGATGGAAGTCTTCCTTTCTCTTGAGACTCCAAGCGATGTAGTGTAGAGGCCATCTAACTCAACTGATTTTCTATGTTTCTTATGCTCGTGTCCGTCCTTTGTTGGTATTGAATGGTATTTTGCTGGAATTGCCTGGTGTTGGCAACCAATGTCTTGACCATATCCTCCAAAGACATGTCAATATTTGATGAATGAAATTGAGATTTCGAGAGGTACTGCGACTGAAAACCTTGCTACCTATTGGGAAAAGAATTTTGCTGCTTGTTACCTCCATAGCTGAAATTCGAATGGTCTCTCCAATTCAGATTATACGTGCTGGAGTAAGGGTCATACTGCAGGTTACCAGCTATGGTCACTTGTTCAATTCCTTCATCTTGTAACATTGGACATCAATCTGTGAGATGACTCGTGTCCTTACAAATACCATTGACCTACTGCAAATTTTCTACAACCAACTGTCGAATAGCTGAAGTTAATTCAGAGATTTATTGTTGAATTGATGAGACATTTATCTCATTTACTCGATGAGTATGGATATCCTCCTTGTGCCAAATTGTTGAGAATTTTCTGCCATCCTTTCTATCAATTCCCAAGCATCTTGGGGAGGTCTTATTCATCAAAGTACCTCCACTAGCAGCGTCTATAAGATTTCTATCTGTATATAACAAACTTTCGTAGAAATATTGAATTAAGAGCTGCTAGCTAATCTGGTGCTGGGGGCATCTAATACACAATTTCTTGAATCTCTCCCAATAGTCATAGAGAGACTCCCCTGGATACTGTGTAATGCCGCATATTTCCTTCCTCAGACTAGCGGCTCTTGACGTAAGAAAAATATTTTTCCAAACACTTCTTCTTTAACTGTTCCCAAGTTGTTATACTGCCTGGTGGCAGATAGTAGAACCAATCTTTTGCCGCGTCCTTGTGGGAAAAGGGAAATGCTCATATTTTTATCTGTTCCTCAGTAATCCCCGGGGGTTTCATACTTGTGCATACGATATCAAATTCCTACAAGTGCTTGTAAGGCTCCTCGCTTGAAAAATCATGAAAAGAAGGTAAAAGGTGACTTTAATTCAAAAGGAGTTTTTTTCAATATAAATTTGGAAAGGTAATGCATAATGATTGTTGATTAAAGTTTGGAGCAGTCAACTCCCTTAAAATTCGAGCATTAGCCATGGCGACGTCTTCTTGATTAGAATCGCTCGAGCTGGCACCATGCGCAGTCTTCTTTATCTCATGGTCAAAAATTAATTCACCTGCTCAAGAGAAACGGGGCATAAAATTGAAACGAAAAAAATACAAAAAAAAATAAAAATAAAATGAATTCAAAAAGAAAACGAATTAACAAACGCCAGTCTGTGAGAACCCGAGAAAATTATGTGTATATCCTAAAATTATTTTATTTTATTTCCTTGATATTAGGAAATTATATATAACGAATAAACGGTTACCTTAAATGCCTAATTGAATCCCTATAAATTGAGAATTTAGAAAATAAATTCAATAAGTTGCATGTCTAGAAGTGTAGAAAATTTTATAAATCAAATAAATATATGACGTGCATATCGTAAATTGTGTTAATTGTAAATATTACTAGACACGTAACATACACTAGAAATTTAACAAGTGCATGTCTAATGAATTTTTCTTAAAGTTAAATATGTCAAAAATCAATGTAAGAAATCTTCCATGAAAATACAAATGAAGTTAGGAGTTTATACATGATATTATGAAAATTTTAGGTCTTGGAGAGTAATTAAACTACAACTAAAAGACCAAACTAACCTTAAAATTCTAGACTAATTACCATGAAGCCATAGCTTGAGCTATCAGAATTTCACAAAAACAATTGGAACCGAATGGAAGCCTGGCAACTACCTGACAGATTAAGCGGTAGAAGGATTGAAAACTTAGCTGGGATTTGGGGCGGTGAGTAACCTTCCTAGGACAACTGTCAGAAAGGGAATATACTATCAAATGTGCTGAGTAAGCACTGATCGAGTGAGAGAGCAGCTGAAAGGCATGAAACTAGCGGGCTGAGAGCAAAGAAAACTTCCATTTCTCTTCTTACCAAGCTAATACTGAGAGTAGGCTAACACTGAGAGTAAACAAAGACCTGAGAAAGTGTGAGCTGGAGCGAATAATCCTAACCAAGGCTAAGGAGATTACTGCAGGGAATCAGGATCAGAAGTTCTAGCAGCTTGCGACAAGAAACCTTAGGGAAGAAAGGTAACCTTCTTCACTATAACTCACTGTTTAGCTAGTTTAGTTAGCTAAGCTTGAGCTGCAAGTAGAGATAGCTAGGAACTTGGCTCTGGTGCGAGAAACGTATGCAGAAATGATGAAATTTCAGATGTTTTACCTACCATAACTTCATGCTTATATGGTAGAAAATGAATGAATGAATAAGCTATAGGTTAAGTTCAGTAGGAAAGGATTCTGTTATGTATATGAAGTAACCAAGTGACTAACCTCGGTAGGAGCTATAGAAACCTATAAAAGTTGGTTTAATTAGTTAAACCTGAGCTTTATACGATGACTTTAGTTATGAAATCAGTTCTGATTCAAAAAACATTATACATCAGAAATTGTAACTAAGAGCCAAAATGAGCTATGATTCTGTTTAGCTCTTGAAATTAGTCTCACGTTTTGTTTAGTTCTTGAGTTATACCTTACATGCTAGCTGGAACTTGAGATTGAAGGGAATCCTAAGGAACTAACCAATAAAATTTTGTTGCTAGATGCATGTGAAAGCATGCCAAATCTGATGCATGCATGGCTGCACTAGATTTGCAGCTAGCTGTGGAAACGAAACCGAACTCAATTGTTTTCTTGTCCTTTGAATCCTGGTCATGAACGATCTTGTTTAGCTTAGGATAACCTGCAACAAACAAGGTTAAAGCAAGTAGAAAACTGAAGTGAGCAATGGACGACTCTTGACTGCACAAAGAAAACCTCAATGCTCCTGACCTGTTCTCATGTGGTTCTAGTCGGCCATTTTTGACCCTGAAATGTGAGAACTGGGTGTCGATGTTTTCATAAGAAATGTAGGTCTATATCTTAGCTTCAAAACACTATAATATTCGCCTCAATCTGATAAGTGTAACTCCAGATATGATCAAAAAACCAGAGAGTGGCAATGCAGAATGTTGGCCGATGGAATGAAGCAGAATGTGCTTCTGTCCAGCCATTTTGACCTTGAAAATGTGAGAACTGGAATATCAATGTCTTCATAAGAAATGTATTTCTATATCTTAGTTTCGAAACGCTATAAATTCGCCTTAATTCGATAAGCGTATCTCCAGTTATGGTCAGAACACTAGAGGATGGCAAAGCTGTCTACATGTTTCATTTCTTTTTGGTTCTCAAATGTACTTTGCTTTGATTTTGGCCGTGAGAAACCAACTTTGAACCAACAATTCTTCTAATTTCCAACCTTGTAAGCTTACATAGATGATAAGTTACAGTTGTCCTGAGATTTAATGATTATATTTAGATCTACGAATGGAGTAAATTAAGGCAATTAAGAGAAGAACTCATTACAAGTATAATTATCTTCTAATCATTTGATTTTTCTTCATGAATATTTTAGAGACTATAAACTTAAGTGGTTAGGGTTGTGAAACAAAATCTAATTTACAAATAACCTAGAGTTTAGTAGTTTAAAATAAAAAGAGAAAAGGGTACCTATAAGTCTACTTAATATTGGATTGAGGAAGTATATTGATTTGAACGTTATACAAGTTTATAAAGTTTAAGATAGATAGGTTCCGAGATTAATAATAAAAATGATAATAAAGTTAATAAGATCGAAAATAAAAGGATGAGTAAATATTGAGAGTATTAAATTGGTATTTTAAGGTCAAACTTGATTTTAATAAGTTTAAAGGTTAAACTTAATTTTTCATAAATTTAAATAAAAGAATAATAAAGGATTATTTACAAATTAATATATTTACCTTGGAATTATTGATTTGTACCAGGAAATACCCTGTGAACCAGGGAACCAACTTGAGACTCGAGAGTAATTTATTTGGATATTTAGTGAGTGTTTCCGAATTTATGTGTTTACTGTTTATGTTTGCTTAAGTGAGGTTATGTGTAAATGTGTTTATTATGAAATATTGTTAAATGATTCATTGTAAAGTGTATCCCAATTGTCCCTCGCCTTCTAAGTCAAGGGTGTACTTTATCGCACTCGACTTAGTTTGAGTTTGAAGGTTGATAATTGATCAAGTGGATATTGTATGTGTGCATGACTGTAAGCCATGTGTGTACTTTATCACACTGGCTGAACTGGGTCCCAAAACCCTCTGTTCGAGTGACTATTCGAGCCAGCAAAGGGCTTGGTCGGGTAAGAACAGTAGCTTTGGGTAAGTGTTTCGGTATGCTCGAGTATTACCACGAATTAGCAGATTACTGATATTGATATGGCCATCTAAGTGAGGGAAGTGTTTATTGTTTGGAGGTTATAAGGAGGAGTTCGGTGGAGTGTGTAGTGGCATTGAAGTGGCTCTAATGCGAAGCACCGTGTTCTTTTAAAAGTGATTGTTCAGTGAAGTGAAGTGTTTTCTCAATTGCTTAATGAAAGTGATCGTACAGTGAGATGTGCACTACTTGCTTAATTGTACTAATTTAAGTGCTTATTAATTGTTGCTTGGCATGGAAACCTCACGAGCGTAAGCTCAACCTTTTAGCTTTGTTTTCCTTACAGGGGTTGAAGTTTGAAGGATGATCGAGTAGGGTTTGAGTGTTTTGGGTGGTCTAGTGTTATATATATAGTTGATGATAAGACTTGCATTTTGTATCTATTAAGGATAGATTTTCTATTTCGCACTTAGTTGGTGATGTACTTTGTGACCGGCCCCACTCTCTCCCTAGGGCGTACCAAGGTTCGGCGGGTCGCCTGCCCAGCTCTCGTCAGGACTCACTCACTCGTATCTCGAGAAATTAACTTACATCCATAGAAACAAATAAATAATATCCATAATTCAAACTATAATATACATTGATACTGCAACTTAAAATATAAAGCTCCTTCACCAACCAAATTACAATTCAAGTACAAATCACCCTAGCTCGAGTGAATAGAGCGAGTACAAACTTCAAAATTCCAAAACAACTAAACTACGCTAGGCTTTACAAATCTCGCGCGCCTCGCTCGTACCCACCTGTAAGGGAAAACAAAACTAACGGAGCTGAGCTAAAGCTCAGTGATGTTCCAAATAGCCAATTGACCAGTAATGAAACGGTGGAATGTAACATAATAGTGAAATAGCGAGCGAAAACCAAGTCATGAAAGTGAGTAAATAATGCTTCATATAAGCCAAACGATCAATATTCCGCATTTCACATATAAGGATACAGGTGCTCATATATCGGCTCCACATAGCTTGATCGATTGGTAGTTGACACTCCGTCAACTTTCAAGTAAGGTAACTCATCCAGTAGAACACCACTTAACTCCAATCTCCGTCCACCGACCAAACCCCCTTACGGGCCCGAACTCCACAATAAACACTGGTGGAAATACTCGAGTATAACCGATTAGTCGAGGAGATAACACTCCACTCGACAACACTAGATACCCATGGTTCGTTATCTAATCGACCCAAGCCCTTGCCGGCTCGACTCGATTACTAGCCAGTGGGGTTTGGGGTCCCCAAGAATTCGATGAGACAACATCTCCAATCGAATGAATCAAGATAAAAGTACGGAGAAGGGAATGAGAGGGTACCTCCCACTCAGATCGAGTGTGGTACATACTGCCGCTCCGCACTTACAAGTCAAGCACAAGTATATCAAGTCGATTGCAACAATAAACAAGTAAATATCACATTAGGGCAAGTGCGATAAAGTACACCCTTACCCGACCATACCAATCACATTTCATTCGATCACATTGGTCAAGTATTGAAAACAAGTGTCAAGTTCAATCAGGTATTTGGAAACACTCACCAAAAGATGTAGTGCTTTTAGTGATCACGTCCAGGTAGTACTCCTGGCTTGGAGTCCAAATCTGCGATAAAATATCGTTTAAGAAGCTTTGAAAATCGACTAAGGTTCGAAACTTAGACGTTTCGTTTAACAAGAATCAAGAAACTGAAATTCATTTGGAGCATATACGTAAAACTCTTGCTCGCTATACAAACTGTGAAATTTGGTAGCAATTATACTTTGAAATACCATTTAAGTCGAAGGAACGAGGAAAACATATTTCCTATTAGTCGTAAATTTCATTTTTCCAAGGGTACAAAGTTTCAGCCGACCTTCAACTTATATACCTCCATAAAAGGGAACTCGAATAACCTAGACAAATCGAGTTAGATTCGTCCTCAAGCTTTACTCAAGACGAGCGTAATTCTACTTAACCTTCGAGTGCAAATTTGGGCGGCACGCCCTTTGTGTTTACCTAATTTCTAGCCATTTATAGCTTCCTTATTTTCCTTAATTCAGCCCCACAATAATGCACAAGTAATATTACCACAATAGCCCTTCATTAGGCTCCAAATCATCCAGGTACAACACAAGTGCAATGGTACAATCGGAAATCAATTTTGAAGACAAAAACTGAACGGCAGATTTGACACCCCCATAGCATTTTAGTCATAACTGAAGCTATGTTTATCAAATCGGGGTGAACCTTATACCTTTGCGAAGCTAAGACGGAGGGGCACAACTTTTCATGAAGGCAACTTAACCTAATTCACAGTTTATCTAAGTCGAATTTGCCAATCACAGATCCAAAAGTTCATGATCAGTCTGGTTGTCAGTACTGACTTTAACCGGTAACAACTCAAGCTACACAATTCCGTTTGAGGCGTTTTCAGAGCCGTTGGAAAGATAAAACATAGGGCTACAAAGTTTTTGTTTTTGGTCAAAGCTAATTGGATTACGAATCAGGGTGAAAAAACGAAAGTCAAACTGAATGAATTCACAAAACTGTTTACGAATTGCAGCTTGTGGCAGTCAGGGTAATTTCGGTCATTTCACATCCTACGTGCTCCGATTGAGCTGAAATTTTACAGAAAGCTATAGAACATCATTTCCTACAACTTGCATGTTTTGAGCTAAGCCCAATTCGGCCTCCATCATGGCCGAATAGAACTGGTCAGAACAGGGCAACATAAGACCTCTAATCTGGAATTTTATGAATTCATGGTGCAAACTTCACTTTTCTAGCTTGAACCACTACTTCAACCTCCTATACAAGATTATAGACACCATATGCCATCTATACATCAGAAAAACAACTGCATAATACAACCCTAACTCAACAAACCACCATAGCATCCAAACCACTGAAATAGCTATCATGAGCCAAAATTTAAGTTGTTATACCAACTAAACAAGCTTAAGGGAAAGTAAATGGAAAACCAGCCTTAGTACATTGCTCAAGAGACTTGCAAGAGAACCCTAAACCTTTCCTTCCAAACTTTTAGTACACCAAGCTTCCCAAGTGCTCAACTAAGAGATTAATCGGTTTAGATTCTTGATTTTCACTCAACTAAGCTAGGAATCAAGATAGAATGAAAAGTTGTTTTCTCTCTTATTTCCTCCTTGAGGTTTGGCCACCATGTGCAGAAAATGAGGAAAGATGAAGTCCTAGAAGGTTTAAGAAGGTTGGTCTTGGTTTGGGTCAAATGGTTGGATGCCCTCCACTTGTCACCACAAGGTTTCATCTTGAATTTTTTTCTTTTCCTTTCTTTTCTAGTCAAGAATTTCGGCTGTCTCACAAGCATAATTAGGGCTGATATTTTGGCACTAATGACAATGAGATTAAGTTAATGAAGTGGTGGTCAAGTGGTATGTTCAATCGGTAGTGAGCGGTACCGGTCGGTTCAAGCCGATTTTCCTTAAACCACGTATACTAGGGTTTTAACCTCTAATTCACTAACTTATTATTATCACTTCTAATCACACATTTAATATCATCTAAAACTCATTCAGAATCACTAAATTTAGTACACACTTTGTACAGATTACTCATACTACGAAAAGACGTAAAAACCCTAGTTTGTCTTAACGAAGAAAAGTAAAAAGGGAAACCCTTAGTTCTATGATTATTTGTAACTATTGGGAAAGTGAATGTGCAGTAAAGTTATTGTAAAGTAATAATTTCCAAATTAAAGGGAATTTTAAGAAAAATATAAGGGATTTTACAAGTCCTCACACTCTCTCCCCCTTAAGAGAATTTCGACCTCAAAATTCATATATTCATTCGTAATATCTCAGGGTATTTTTCTTGCATGTCCTTTTCTAGCTCCTAGGTCTCACCATTAACAAAACTTTTAGTCAGCTAATGGACATCATGAATCGTACCTTGGTGGTCTAAGGCATACACTCTGGCTGGCACTTTGGGTTTTTCCCCTCCTACATTCGGTTGTTTAGGGCTTGATCTGCCGACTGGTTGGGTATCACCGATCAATGGACAATTGGCGATCTGGTGCTCAGGACTTCCGTGTGTGGTTGGTTTTCCACAGTACACACAAGATACTCGAGAAGCCGAGGTCTGACCTCCCTGCGAGGCACCTCTTGCTTGTCCTCTTCCACCTGGGGCTCCTCTTGGGGTAACTTCCTTAGGTGTCCCCGAAATTTCTCCCCACTATCTCCCCGATCCATCTTGGAGGGTGGCATATCCAGATCACCTTATTCCTGCCCTTGATTTCCACCAGGCGCACCTCTCCGTTTTGCATGAAAAGTCCTTACCTGTGCCCTAACAATTTCTATCCTCTGGGCTTTCCTCAAGAACCTCGGTGAATGTATTAATTTGTGCCGTTGCCAAGGCTTCCTGTATTTCCACATTAAGTCCCTGTACAAACCTCCTAACCCTCCTTTGCTCCGTAGTTATCAATTCGGGAGCAAACTTCGATAGCTTAGTGAATTGAGTCTCATACTCAGATACACTTAGGGTTCCCTGACGGAGCTTAATAAATTCATCCTCCCTCTTTTCCTGGACTATCGGTGGAGGTACTTTTCATTAAATTCCCGCACAAAATTCAACCAGGTCCATGCGAACTCCCTCTCTCTCCCATTTAGCTCTAATTACATTCCACCAAGCCCTGGCTGGACCCTCAAACTGAAACACAGCAAATTGCACCTGTCTATCCTCTGCATAGTTTAAAGCGGCGAATATATTGATCATGGTTTCTAACCATCTCTGCGCTACCTCAGGGTCTGGTCCTCTAGGAACTTCGGAGGAGAAAACTTTTGGAATCTCTCTAGAGCCCTATCTTGCTCTATTTCAGGATCCCTAGGTTGATTAACAGGGGCTTGACCCTGCTGCTCTACCAGTCGAGCAAGTATATTGGTCATTTGCTGAATTGCCGTTGCTACCTGGTCCCCACCTTCAGCTCGAGGTCCAGGTTGTGGCTCAACCATTTCACTTCTCTCCTCTCTCGGTTCCCGTACTGGTTCTTGTGCCTGTCTAGCCCCACGGCCACGGCTAGAACCACGTCCTCGGGTAGTTCCACGTCCTTGACTCCGCCTACCCTCCATACCTCTTTTGAACAATAGCCTATATAAGTATAAGCAAAATAAAGTAACTATAAGGTTCGATAAAAAGCATTTTCAAATCATAAAATGAAAAATAATAGAACACATTGAATATAACATACGGTCTATCATGGCAATTCACATATACTATGGGACATTAACTCTACGTATTGCTCAAGCACTACACTTAATCAAAACTTGAAGAAGTACAACCAAGTACGTACACGTGAATAAGAAGGGTCCCAAATCTCACTAATATTTTCAATATATTCCAAATCCAGACTATTCGCATCCCTTGTGTCTTGGCTTTCGCCATCCAAACTTATCCTAATATCACTCGAGATATTGACTTGTCATAGAGGTATCACTCTTTGGTACTCAGGTACAGGAATCCATAATAAGGTAATTCACAACTCGAGCCGGCAGGTCCCAAGAGTAAAATCACCCATATTAGAGATTCCTACCCAACATACATATCTAATGTCCCCAACCATAGACATTTGTTCCACACTTAACAAACCAATCCCCCACAGTCCGAGAATCCTCTCCCGGCACGAGCTCGATGAGAGCTCTGATACCATCTGTGACGGCCCCACCTCTCCCTAGGGCGTACCCCAGGTTCGGCGGGTCGCCTGTCCAACTCTCGCCAGGACTCACTCACTCGTATCTCGAGAAATTAACTTGCATCCATAGAACAATAAATAATATCATAATTCAAACTTATAATATACATTGATACTCAACTTAAAATATAAAGCTCCTTCACACCAAATTAACAATTCAAGTACAAATCACCCTAGTCGAGTGATAGCGTGAGTACAATCACCCCCTAGTTTCTTCTATTCGTGTTTTATTTGCCTTAGTTTCTATCCATAAACTTATTGTTCAATCAAATGGATGTAAAAACAGTTTTTTTTAAATGGCGATTTAGAAGAAGAAATTTCTATGTTTCAACCTGAAGGATGTGTTGTATCTAGACAAGAAAATAAAAAGTGTGTAAATTAATTAAATCTCTTTATGGCCTAAAATAAAATCCTAAACGTGGCATGAGAAATTTGATTAAGTATTGATAAAAGACGAATTTTCGTCTGTAGAAGTGGATAAATGTATAGAGAAAAAATGCAGTTTTGGTACCTAAACTTTGATGCATGAGCAGTTTTTAGTCCCCCAAATTTTGGACGAAAGCAAATTTGGTACCCGAACTTTCAAATTTTGAGCACATTAAGTACCCTTGATGATTTGTTTCCCAAATTGCTACCGGGAAAAAGCCATGTGACAGTCACGTGTCCGGCAAATGGAATAAAAAAAGGCCAAAAATGCAGTTTTTGGTACCTAAACTTTGACGCACGAGCAATTTTAGTCCCCAATTTGGACGAAAACAAATTTGGTACCCCGGACTTTTCAAATTTTGATCACATTAAGTACCCTTAACGATTTTTTCCCAAATTGTTATCGAAAAAAACCATATGACAGTCACGCGTCCAGCCACAATTGTATAAAAAAAGGCCAAAAAAATGTCAAAATGCCATTCTAATACTAAGTATTAAATTTAAGGACTAATAGCGTAATAAAGAAAAAATTCAAGGACTAAATAACATCACATGAGTCAAAAAAAACCCAAGAACCGATACAAATGAGCTCCAATTCCAGTACATTAATCCAAACTGTTTTTTCATTGTGTCAAACGTGTATGACGATCAAAGGTTTGTATCTGTTTTTTTTCATTGTGTCAAAGGTGTATGACGATCAAAGGTTTGTATCGGTTCTTTGTATCGGAGCTCATTTGTATCGGTTCTTGGATTTTGTTGACTCATGTGATGTTATTTAGTCCTTGGATTTTTTTTATTACATTATTAATCCTTAAATTTCATACTTAGTGTTGGAATGACATTTGACATTTTTTTGGCCTTTTTTTTATACAATTGTGGCCGTGATTGTCATATGGCTTTTTCAATAACAATTTCGAAAAAAATCGTTAAGGGTACTTAATGTGATCAAATTTTGAAAGTCCGGGTACCAAATTTGTTTTCGTCCAAAATTTGGGGACTAAAATTGCTCGTGCGTCAAAGTTTAGGTACCAAAACTGCATTTTTTGGCCTTTTTTTATTCCATTTTGGCCGGACACGTGACTGTCACATGGCTTTTTCCGGTAACAATTTGGGAAAAAATCGTCAAGGTACTTAATGTGCTCAAAATTTGAAAGTTCAAGTACCAAATTTGCTTTCGTCCAAAATTTGGGGACTAAAACTGCTCGTGCATCAAAGTTTAGGTACTAAAACTGCATTTTTCTCTAAATGTATATATACTAAAGTTGTGAATGATCAATATGGGGTAATTAAGCCTATATGTGGATGACATGCTTATATTTGATACAAGTATAGAGATTGGTTTGGGAAGCTTTCGTCACTTGAACAACTCTACCTTTACAATTGTAAAAAGTTAGAGAATTTATCCTCAAAACCAATCTATCAGAAGCCTCACCAGACTAAAAGAGCTGCGGATTGAAATGTGTCCCCTTCTAACATAAAGATGCAATTCAGAGAGCAGCAGCAGCAGTAGTTCGACCACATTTCTGAGTGTCAGACGTTCCCAAAATTAGAATTAATGGAGGCTAATTTCCCATTAAAGCTACTAGGTAATCCTCTATACTACTACAAAGCTTTTTCAATTGATTTTTGCTTTTTTTTTATATCTATCTATATTTCTTCCCTCTTAATATCGTTTCTTGGTATTGACAGCGGTAATGTATTGATGATGTTTGTTAATCGAATCTTTGATTGTGCAGCCTGCCTTCTGCTAAATAACTGTTGCAAACCTGTCTTTCCTTAGTTTCTTCTGAATTTCTGCTTTCTAGGTAACCTCTCCCTTGTGTGTTTGTGCATTTTTTTTTCTCTTTCAATGTTCATGTATTCAATTTGTGATCTACTACTCTTTTTTACTTCCTGCAGTATTTGGTATCAGCATGCCATGACACTTCAAATTTATTCTTCATGGTTTCTCCTTTATTTTTGCACATCCTTCGAGCAGTAAACTGAATTCCCTATGTTTAGTAGAGATTCTAAACTTGACATGATTATCAACATGATCCTATATCTAGGAGATTGTTAGCCTCTAAAAGTAATGAACTTCAAAAAGGTCAATATTTCAAGTGATAAGGATAACACTAGGTTGGGCTTTATTTGGATTTGGGTAAATCAACTCTCTACCCTAATTCAGGATTTCAGGGCAATTAAGCTGTTAATTGTTGGAAGTAGTGTAGCTTTATTTCTTTTTCATGATTGTCAACATGATCCTATATTGTTCTGGTAAATCAACTCTCTAAACTCCTTCAGGAGCTCAAGGCAATTAACCTATTAATCTCTGGGAGTAGTGTAGCTTTATTTCTTTTGCAATTTCTTCTATAGCAACAGATGCTACAAAGGCCCATCTTTCACTGCATTGGAAAATTGTAATGACTATTTTGTTTTGTTTGGCAAAAGTATTTGACAACCATATTTTTTTATGTGTCTGTTTTTTTCTTCTTTTTTTTTCCATGTATGAGCTTTTCTTTATATGGCTACAAGAAATATTGGGACAAAAAGTCTTCAGCTACCACAGTTTTCTTTTATACGGTGACACAGATAAATACCTACACATTCTTGGACATCCAAAAAAGCGGGGTTTATTTACTTCAAATGGATCCAGCAGGGCTTTTTCAGAGGGAACTCATTCTCCTTCATTATATAGAGAAGGTTTAGGTACAATTCAGGATGACTTTTAACGCTTTTCCCTTTGCTATATTCAATTGTTGTGTAGTTCTGATCTGATGGCATCTTTTCTTGTATTGTAGGCAATACTGTTGAAATGTCAAGCCGCAATGTTTGACATTTGTGTGGCAAAATTCCCGTCCCACATCGAAGCAAGCAGCAGGAAAGGCTCCTTCGTGAGCCTATAAATATAGGAGGCCTTTGAGAGGTTTAATGGCACCACTCAAGAGAGTTATATGGGCTATTAGCTTATTGAGTCATCTAGCCCATTTATAGTCAAATATTTTAGGCTCTCTTGTTTTGAATTTAGGAATATTTCCTAACTCTTTTGTAGTGCCTTATTGGCCTAGGAACCACTTTCCTACGGCTTTTGTATTCTTTTTCATAGTAGAAATATTGCTCCTCCCTCTTCCCGTGGACGTAGGTCAATTTGACCGAAACCACGTAAATTTCTGTGTCTTTTATTTTGCTTTGTTATTTGTCTTTATTGGTTGCCACAACCCTTTTATATGGTCGGTTTTACCGCCTAATTATTATATGGCCGGTGTCTACCGCCTAATCTTTATATGGTCCGGTTATACCGCCTATTTTGTTCTAACTTTAGTTTGTTTATTCCTGAGCCAGTCCTAACAAACTGGTATCAGAGTTGGTTGATATATTTTGTAAGACAGGTTCAATCTCGTGGGGCCCGTTCATCTTGTGGGGTCCGTTCAACCTGTGGGGCCCGTTCATCTTGTGGGGTCCGCTCACCCTGTGGGACCCACTCACGAGATTTGCATATTTGTTTGACCAGTTTTTGAGACAAACTTCAGGTTACAAATTTTGTGGCAACAATGACGATAACAAAGACGGTTGTCGAGAAATTCGACAGGAATGTCAACTTCGGCATGTGAACAGCTCAAGATGGAGTTGATCTGGCAATACAAGGAGTAGAGAAAAAGCCAAGAAGCTGTGAAGGATGCGGATTTCGCTGAAATGGATAAGAAGGCCAGATCCAGCATAATTTTAAATCTCTCCGATGAGGTATTGCGTGAGGTAGCAATGGAGACTTCGGCCAAGGTTATGTGGGATAAATTGAAAGTCTTGTATATGAAGAAAACAGTCGAGAATCGGCTATATCTGAAGCAGAGTTTGTATATGCTTTGGATGTCCTGAAGGTACATCTATACTCTCCCATCTTGATAAATTTGATTCCATTATTATGGATTTGGAGAATATAGATTCAAAAATTGATGATGAAGATCAGACCCTATTACTTTTGTATTCCCTTCCCCAGTCCTTTAAACATTTCCGTGATACTATGATTTATGGAAAGGAAACAATTTCGTATCGGAAAATTAAATCTACATTAAAATCTAAAGAGCAGATAAATAGGGATATCACTGGGGAAACTAATGGGAGTGAAGCCGATGGCTTGTTTATTCGGGGTAGATCTGAAAGGAGAAATACAGAAAATAGAAATAGATCCAAATTCAGACATAAAAATGTGGTGTGCACTATTGTAAAAAGAAGGGCCATGTTATCTCTGATTGCTTTAAATTGAAAAATAAAGAAAAGTAAAAGGAGAAAAGGAGTGAGACCACCGAGGCTAGTATTGCAGTTGATGAGAATGATGGAACCATTTTAACGAAAAATAATTTTAGGTCTAACAATGAGTGGATTATAGATTCGGGTTGTTCATATCATATGTGTCCCAATAGGGACTGGTTTTCAACATATGAATCAACTGAAGGTGGAGTTGTCTTAATGGGTAACAACGCCGTTTGTACAGTTGTTGGCAAAGGTACAATCCGGATCAAAATATACGATGGTATTGTGAGGACGCTCACAGATATTAGACATGTTCCAGATTTGAAGAAAAATCTCATCTCTTTGGGTACTCTTGAATCTATTGGGTGCAGATATTCAGGTGGAGATGGAGTTCTCAAAATTACTCGTGGTGCTCTTGTTGTTATGAAGGCACACAGATCTGGTACTTTGTATATTTTGCAGGGATCTACTGTTACAGGTGCTGCTACTGTTTCAACATCGTCTTTGTCAGATACCGACATCACCAAATTATGGCATATGCGTTTGGGGCACATGAGCGAAAAAGGCTTGGGCATACTGAGCAAAAGAGGACTTCTTTGTGGTGAAAGTACCGGGCCATTGGAATTCTGTGAACACTGTATTTTTGGGAAGTAGAAAAGAGTCAGCTTCAGTTCACCAGCAATTCACAAGACAAAAGGTACTCTTGATTACATTCATTCAGATTTATGGGGTCCAACTCGTGCTCCTTCTAAAGGTGGTGCCAAGTACATGTTGACTTTCATTGATGATTATTCAAGGAAAGTTTGGGGTATATTTTCTTAAACATAAAAAATGATGTTTTCCTAACTTTCAAGCAATGGAAAGTTTTGATTGAGAAACAAACATGAAAACATATTAAGCGGTTGAGAACAGATAATTGGCATGGAATTTTGTGAAGGAGAATTTGATAAATTCTGCAAAAATGAAGGAATTGTTCGGCATCGCACTGTCAGAATGACGCCTCAACAAAATGGTGTGGCCGAACGTATGAACAGAACGCTTTTGGAGAGAGCAAGATGTATGATCTCCAATGCAGGGTTGACAACGACTTTTGGGGCAGAGGCGATCAATATGGCCTGTTATATTGTCAACCGCGCTCCTTCTGCATCTCTTGATTTCAAAACTCCTGAGGAAGTTTGGTCAGTACTCCTGCTGATTACTCCAATTTAAAAGTTTTTGGATGTCTAGCATACATGCACGTGAATGATGAAAAATTGGAGTCTAGGGCCTAAAAAGTGCATTTTTCTTGGGTATGCTTCTGGGGTGAAAGGATACAGATTATGGTGTCCTGATCCCAAATCTCCAAAATTTGTGATCAGTAGAGATGTTACTTTTTGATGAATTGTCTTATGTTATCTTCCAAGAAGGAGTTTTCTAGTCCTTGTACTACTGATAGTACAGAAGCAGGTGGAGCTTGATATTGGCAGTTCTGGTCCTTCTCAGACCAAATCTTCTATTCAACAAGTGCCAGTAGATGCCACCTGAATCTACTGTTGAAGATAGTTCAGAAGAAGAGGAGTATTCCATAGCCAAAATAGACCAAGGAGAGACATTCGACCACTACAAAGATATGCAAATTTAGTTGCATATGCTTTGTCTGTTGCAGAAGAAACTGATGCAGTTGGTGAGCCTTCCACCTATTCAGAAGCAGTTTCTTGTGATGATCTGCAAAGTGGTTGATTGCGATGAATGAAGAAATTGAATCTCTTCATCAGAATGGAACTTGAGTTCTTGTGAAACCACCTTCAGATAAAAAAAAAAAAATTTCGTTGGAATTCAGTTGGGTTTTAGAGAAGAGTTATTTGCCCCGTTGGAATTCGTTGAAGGTTTGGGAAGAAGGTGGAGCATGACTACTATGTTCGTGTTTTTTAACCCGTTGGGATCTATTGAACCTTTTGTAAGATTTTGCCCGTTGGGACCTGTTGAGCCTTTTTGCATCTTAGTTCATTGGTGGCTCGTTGTGGTTCATTGGGACTTTTGTGGTTCGTTGAGATCCGTTGGACTTTTGTGGAGAAGGTGGAGCAGTTTTGCTATTGTCGATGGTGGAACTAAAAATTATGCCAAGGTGGAGATTTGTTGAAATGTCAAGCCGCAATGTTTGACATTTGTGTGGCAAAATTCCGGTCCCACATCGAAGCAAGCAGCAGGAAAGGCTCCTTCATGAGCCTATAAATATAGGAGGCCTTTGAGAGGTTTAATGGCACCACTCAAGAGAGTTATATGGCTATTAGTTTCTTGAGTCATCTAGCCCATTTATAATCAAATATTTTAGGCTCTCTTGTTTTGAGTTTAGGAATATTTCCTAACTCTTTTGTAGTGTCTTATTGGCCTAGGAACCACTTTCCTACGGCTTTTGTATTTCTTTTCATAGTAGAAATATTGCTCCTCCTCCTCCCGTGGACGTAGGTCAATCTTGACCGAACCACGTAAATTTCTGTGTCTTTTATTTTGCTTTGTTATTTGTCTTTATTGGGTTGCCACAACCCTTTTTATATGGTCGGTTTTACCGCCTAATTATTATATGGCCGGTGTCTACCGCCTAATCTTTAATATGGTCGGTTATACCGCCTATTTTGTTCTAACTTTAGTTTGTTTATTTCTGGGCCAGTCCCTAACAAATACTATGTCTAGTTTGAGATTGTAGAATGAACCATTGGTAAAAAACCCATTGTATTGAAGGCTGAGGGTGTAATAGATTTTCTTGAGTCTTAGAGCTCTCTAAGATGCTGCAACAAAGATTACTCTGGCTGGCTACTGGGATTCTTATGAAGGAGGCCAAACTCTAGATTCTGATGAAAATTTTATGATTCCAAAAAGTTTATCTGACTTCGAGGATAATTTAAGAACTAAACTTATAGGATCTAGATGATCAAATTTCTCAAACATCCGGAATATTTCTTTTGAAAAGCCTACTATAGATAGCCCCCCGCACACATCCCCTTCCCAAAAAAAAGGCACCACCTTTTGTATTCCTCTTTGGCAACTTTTTCGGTTATTAGTCCCTTAGATATCAAGAAATACTGATGCTTGTCCGATGGTTGAATAGTCAAGCCGTGCCATGAAGCAATTCCTTTGATATATCTTCCAAATAGAGCTGCATGGGGTAATAATAGGCAATCTGCTTTATTTGAGATGGTTCAACCCTAATATTTGAGGTGGTTCATCTCTTAGTTGTCAATTTAGCTCCTATCCCGTAATAAATTATGTGCCTCTTGAACAATATTATAGGGAGATCGCATTCTTTTATGTTGTTAATTCTATAATGCAATTCTGCTTTGTCATACAATGGTTTGACGGCTAGCAATTGGATGAATGGTCTGACGAGATGTTCTCAAATTTTTGATGTATGAAAAGCTATGAGCATAAGCCTGTTCTCTCAATCTGGCGATGAGGCAGACGCTCTCATTCAGGGCTATCAGATGGCTGATGGAAAACATGCTATGGTTAGTACTCTCCCTTTGCGCATCTCAATGTTGCATAAAGTTCTCCAGTTGATTATGAGATATTGTCATTTTGAGTCCTTGAAATGACTATGTAATGGAACTGTGAAGAATATCAAATTTTTGCACAGGAGAAGAGAAGTTTGAATGACAAGTAGATATTTTACGTGTTTTTAGTTTGCTTTATTAGTTAGTTTTGGTGTATTTTAAGTTGTTTTATAGCTAATTAATTAGGATTCTAGTGAGAATATGCATTTTATGGTTTAAGTGGTAAAACTTGCATTTTATGGATTTTTATGATAAAAACTTCATGTTTTATAGGTTTAAGGATTCAATCATCAAATGGAGTGCATTAAGAACATACTTGGATGATTGAGATGGTTTAAAGTGATAAAAAGAGAATATGAAGTGCAAAAGAGGAAATGCAATCAAGAACAAAAGAAAGCAAGTTTCACAGCTTTGACATCTTGTGGTATTTTGGCTATATCTTGAGTTACAATGATCGGATTGAGATGATTCTTAAACAATTTTGAAGCTAAAAGATAGATCTACATTTGGTATGAAGAATCGGAGTCCAGTTCAGTCTTTTTCATTGTCAAAAAGTCGAAATACAGAAGTGCAATTCTGTGGTCGAAAGCTGAAACAAAGTTCTGACTAGTTGTGGGTATTTTGGTAATATCTCAGTCCACAGAGCTCCAAATTGGATGATTCTTGAGGTATTGGAAAGATAACTCAAAGGATACAACTTTCATGTTTTGAACAAGAGCTAGTTCGGCCTCCATCATCGATAAAATAGTAGATGAATTAGTGCCAAATGCACAGAAATAAAAATGCGACTTCATGAATATATGACTTGAGTCGCGTATGATTTCTGCAACTTGCTCATCAACTTGTCCTGTTTTCATACAACTTTTCTAACTCAATTCTAGCTATCAATTCCTACTGTATTTGATCAAGAAAAGGCTGGAAAGTTAGAAAGACAACTCATGAGAGTTTCAAGAGTCAAAAATGACAACTAAAAACAACTCATCTGGCTCTTGAATCCTCTATAAATAGCAGCCTTTGGAGGATATTTTCATAACTTTAGAAAGTTAGAGAAACTCACCAAAAATGTACTCTTTCCGTTCCATTGAAAGTGTCATACTTTCTATTTTAAGATGTCTCAAAATATTTGTCACTTGCTAAAAATAGTAAAGAATTTTCATTCAATTTCACTCTTTTACCCTTTTGGTCACCACTATAATCAAGTTAAGTGTGCCCTTTGAGCCCACTTGTTCAGTATTCATGTGTTTGAAAAGTTCATATGAATATGTGCGTGGAGTGAAAAACCATAAGGAACTTGGTTGAGACCTCAGCGTGCAAAGCATGCACAAGATATATGCAAACAAAACATAAGTTCTGGTCCTACTGTCCAGTAGTTGTTTAGGCTTTCAATTTGAATTGGCATCAATACCTGAACCTATTGCATTTACACAATGAGCTTGGGTGAGGTACAATATGGTAAGCAACTCACCTATGCTGGAACTGTTCATAACAAGCATAGTTTTCTAAGTGCGACGAAATTTTTGGGACGGAGGGAATAGCTTTCACTAGAATTTTCTTAGTTCATTAGTTAGAGTAGTATAGTATAGGTAGTGTAGTTTATCCATCTTGTCATTGTAGTTAGATTTGGATGAAGATTGGAGGAACAAAGATAGAGAGTTTGAAGCTCAAGTGACAAGGGTGACTTCTCTCCTATCACTTTCTCTTTTGTATTTAAGTTCATGTTTAACTATAATACAAGTTTGGATCTTGTTATCATGTTTAGTTAAAGTTTATGCCTAGAGTATGGATGAATTTGCTATCTCTTGTTAGTGATGTTTACTTGGTAATTTGATGATATTATTTTGAACAAGTTATTTATCACTTTTGCTTTTCTAATCATGATTAACCGGCCATTAATTGTGATTATCTAAAGGTGTTAAGTTTGCAATGAGAATTGGAATTTAACACTAGTTTAATGAAGTGATAAACCAAGGGAATTCACTCACGAGAATAGAGGAGTACCTTTGTGGCTTTAGTGACTTGTTTCATATAATTTCATAGAAAAAATGAACTTGTAGTTAGTTCATAACCACGAGAGTAGGTATGGCTTAATTACAAGTATAGTTGATTCACTACGAGAGTAGGTTTCACATATATAAGGAAATTACGCCATAACTAGCTAAGATAATAGCATTCACCTAACCGGTAACTTCATTTGTAAGAGTAGTAAGGAATTCCATACCTCTAAGAGTTTTCTAGTGTTATTTTTGTTACTTTACATTTATGGTAGTTTAGATAGTAAAGAAGTTCGAAAACCATCGGTAATTGAAAATTTTCTCTGTGGGATCGACCCTTAATACCCTATACTCGCTCATGACCTGTATACTTTCAGAAAAATCACATGTGGGATATTTAGGATTTTATAAATGTAAAACTTGACTGTTGATGAACTAATTGTTGTATGTATACCCCACGCTCGTCAATGCATAGAGTATACATCAAATCTTGTGGATAAAATTCAAGCAGGAAGTGAATTTCTGAGATGAGTGTCAATCTTGTTAGTAGTAGAATCCATGTGGATGGCAGTCTCTGGTGAGTATGCCTTATAAGGGGAACCTTTCATGAAAAATCTTGGTGAGTTATTTTTGCTCTGCAAGAATCTCAAGTATGTTGAATAGGCAAATTCAAATACCTTTTGTAAAACATAATGAAATTAGAAAAGCAAATATAAATAAATATATAAAACATATGAACCACCTCAAAATATTATGGTTTGGAAATATGTGAGGCTGGCAGTCAGATTTTCTTGAGGATCAGAGCTCTCCAAGAAGCTGCATCAAAACGATTCAGGCTTCTACAGGGATGCTCATGCACGAGGTACATTTTTGTGATGAAAATGTTCTGATTCAAGAAGATATATCTAATTTTCATGACTTGCTGACTTCTTTGTCCTTTCTTCAAACTTTCATAATTGATAGAATCAGCAAGGTCTTCGTTAGTTGCCATTTATTCTAAACTTGCCTAAAGTTGTGAGTTCTTCACTCAATCTTTACTAGGTAAGAACAGAGCTATGGATAAGCCAATACATGGGAAAGCTACTGGTTGGATTTTTAAGTCATGGTATGTCCTCCCTCTCATAATCATCGATATACTTCATGGATCTACTACTTCCATTTTCTGGAGTTTGTTTGCTATTGCACTTAAACTAGTGGTGATCAAATTGCCTTATAGCTGTTAGAAACTAAATTTGTCTCCATTCAGATGACAAATGCCGAAATGAGGTTGTCAGCCCCTTTACAGAGATATAGCCAGGTCGAAGTGAGAAGCTTTCCTTGTTGAAGGATCTTGAAGTTGGAATATGTGAAAAACTTGAGTAGTAGCCTCCCGCCAATAAATAGAAGCCTCCCTATGGAATGTGTATCTTTTGATCTTTTGACTCTGAGTGGTGCAAGATTTCTAGATTTCTCACTTTGAGATTATCATAGTGTATGGAAACTCTAGTCTACACCTGTATTTATGATTTCTTCAATGCTGTATGTTCAATAATGCTGTCTCCATTCTGTATATTATTCTTATGATGATATACCTTTTCTGTACATTCTTCTGAAGAGTACATTGTTATTAGATGTAAAAGTGGACGAGTATCATAACATCACACATTGTAAACTGTATGATCTTGCACAATCTATTTTAAGTGGATAATCTGGTGTCAAAAGAATTTATGAGATTTGTTGTATTGCATATTAATCATTTACAGAAATGCCATGTCGATTAGAAATGTCAATACAAGACTTGCAAAAAATTTGCTTTCGAAGACCAGTGCTCTTCATGCTATTGTCACCTGCAAGTTTTTTGCATGTTCTTATTTTAACATGGGCAGGTATTTTGCAATGCAGTTGCCAACCTAAATTAGCAGGCTGATAGATATGCATTATCTTGGATCTATCACAATCACAATTTTCGCAATCTCTATTTTCAAGCTTTACAACTAAGAGACTTTGAGAATTAAGGAGCAATACTCTAGTTTCTGTGCTAAATCTCTACTAGAGCTTCGAGATCAATTTGATTTTTGTGCAGTTGCATATAAATTTAAAATGCCATCGAAGATAGGATAACTGTCTTGTCTTCAAACATTAAAATTCTGTAATGCCGGGTAAGACAGAATCATCAAATTAAAGAACTGGAATGTTTCAATAACTTCACCAGTAGGCTAATTATCTGCAAAATTGAGCGAGTCGAGAGCAAAGAAGCAGCTTAGGCTACAGTGTTGTTTGGAAAACCGAATTTGTGCAAGATGGAATTTGAATGGAGTTGGGACAGGAACAGTGTTAAGAATGGCAAATTTGAAAAGCTTAATATTTTTGGGAGTTTATGTGACATTAGCTACCTTCATGGTATATGATAAAGGAAGTTTGTACTGTTAATTCAAGGTGACTGATTTTGAGAGAGATGGTTAATAGAGGTCAAATTGCTATGCTTCAGTGTCTTCTTGTATGGAGGGACTAGAAAGACAACAAGCGTTAGATCTTCGTTCTGCGACATTGGTGCTTCCACTGCATGCTGATCAAGGAACCAGAAATTTATTTCCATAGTGTCAATGGTTATGTGCATTCTGTGTATGTTTCTCAGTCACAATGACTTATATATCGGATTTTTGGGTTTCGAAACATCCTGCGCATTTAAGGTTACACCCTGCGCGTTTAAGGTTACATTTCTCACTGAGGAAAAGGTACACTTGATGCATTTTGGGTCATAAGAGGACAAAAAATTGGATGAGGTTGAAATTGGTTATTTCTTTCTTTTTTTTTTTTTTTTGGCTCTGTTGGTTTGATTGTATGTGCATTCATTTTCACATTTTGTTTTTTCTTTTGGTACTGATCAATTTGAGTAGTTTTCAACATGGAAATACCGATTGTATATGATTGATATGGCATTCAATTTCTACTCAGCCAGATTAGATTGTAGAATACGTAGGACCTCTTTCTTAGATATTATGTTTAGCATTTGTCAATTTCTTGTCGCTTTCAGCATCATAATGCCTCCTATTCTATTTGTCATGTAAATACACTTTTTATATTTTTTTATATAAGCGGAAAGTTTAGAACGCTAGATCTCTTATTTACAATCCATCCCACCTTATCCTATTATTCAACCCATTCTGTAATACTCAATAGTGATGTAATGCGTCTAATGGCATATATCTACTTCTAGAAACATAGCAGTGAACAAGGACTAGAGAGACTACCATGTAAATCCAAAGTGTAGAAAATCTCTCAAACTTATTTTTGAGGAGCTTTTGGAAAAAAAAATTGCTGTTAGCATGCATTTTTTTTTAAGATGTAATATTTGTGAGATAACAAAAGTAATTGAAAAATGTATGGAAGAAATATTCATGAGAAAGGACAAAAATTTTTCTCAAAAAAGAAGCAATCGAAACAAGGCTATTTACATGTGAAAAGGTAAATTACATAGAAGGTTAGGTATAAATAATGTGTTACCATAATCAATAAGATGAGGATTTTTCTAACACACTTAAATTTCACTCGACTTATCATGTGCATAATATATACTAAACAATTTCTTGTCCTCCATTGCATTTATATGCATTTTGTGTATGGTTGTATGACTAGAAATTTTTGGGCTGCAAAGCATCTTCATTGTTCCTTTGGACATCGGCTTTCTGGGTGACCTATCCGTTTGTGTCTCTGCCAGCAATTAATTCAAAATTTGTTTTTCTTTTTCTAGTGGTCGAATAAAAAACCATTTTTGTACTTCCTCCATCCAATGTTTACTTCTTTCATCTTTTATTAGGTGAAGCAACTCCTTCATTGATAAGCAAGGTAATGGCCTCAAGCAGACGATACAGAAGGAAAAAAGAACATATTGCTGTGGCCCTAGTCCATCACAAACCAATACAAAACTACAATTGCTACGCTACAGAATCAACTATCAGTAAAAGTACTATCGCTAAAGCTCCAATCCACGCACAAATCCCAACTTTTCTTTGTTTTCTTCACAATCCTCCAACCAAAGATAACAGTTTGATTGCACCATGGGAATCAACAAATCTTTCAGCCGGCATGGGTTTCCCTTGGAATTGCCTAAATTTCTTTCACGCCATAGATAGTAGGTAGATAGCTTCCCAATGCTGCCTTTCGCACGAGATTGAGATAACAATTAGCCTTCAAAATTCTCACAAGACAAGACCACTCCTGATTCCACTCATAAGCTCCTCTGTAAGCTGAGTAATCACAACTAAAAAATAGATGATTAATTGATTCAGCAGCACAGCACCACAAACATAAAGGGCAAACAAACATCACATCTAGCTCCCCACCTAGGTAACCTATCTGTTGTGGTTGTTCTCTTTTTATAAACGAGCCACAAAATGAATATCAAGGTTCAAACTTCTTGAAACCAGACCAAAGAATACTGGGAGGCATCTCCTGCATTATGATCCCTTAGCAATTGAATGATGACTGAGTTGTAAAGTCTCCAGAAGCATCACATTTCCATCTATAAGAATCAGGTTCAGATAGCACAGGAATTATATTAGCAGGCATAACTTGAATCAAACTCTCCACCTGAGTAGTCCTTCGCCTACCTTGAGACCATTGCCAATTCCCGTTTCCCAATCTGAATGATAGATAAGACGAAATTTTAGCTGTCAAATTACTTGCAAACTGGTAAGAAATTAATAAGGTCCCCAACCAAAAACATCCAGCAGAAGGGCATGAAGGGTGCCAGGATCATACCACAAAAAAACGACCACTTCCATTCCCAATTACGGTGATGATTTACTCTCTTGCAACATTTCTGCGCTTGCAATAACTTTCTCCATAACGAAGGAGAGTCCTGGGGAATTTTGACAGCCAAAAAGATTGATTTTTTCACCTTCACTGTATGAATGCATGCAATCAATAGAACATTCTTTCTTGTTAAAAATATTTCAATTCTGTTTAAACAGTAGGGATTTATTCCAAACATGCCATTCTAACAAGTCCCAAACCACCCTCTCTAGTAGGTCTACAAACCCCTTTTCTGACTCAACTTGTTGCCAGTCCCAGCATTGTCATTTCCAGTCCATAAAAAGAAGAAAGGATACTTTCAATTACTTTTAGCATACTTTCATACTTTCAATTAACTAGTATGAGAAAAGGGGTTTGGTGGCACTTGATCAAATAAAAGAAATTCTAACTATTCTGAGTGTTGTACTTCTATGATTCTTCTCATTGAATATAACATATAAAATATTTTTGTAATATTTTTACAAATACAATTGATTTATGTTTTGGTGGGAATCTTAAAAAAGGCAAATGACAAGTAAATTAGAAGGAAAATAAAAGAAACATTATTTTACATAAGGCCAAAAAGGGAAAAAAATTTCTATTACTGTATTAATTAATATTTCTGTTGACTCTCTTATTCTTTAATAAAAGAATCTAATAGCTCTTTTTTATAAGATCAATTAGTTCTTGGTCACTGAATTTGATTACCCATCGATAATCTACATGTTGTATTCTAGGCAATGTTGATTCCTGGTCATGTCTAAAAAACATCCTAAACCCGAATTAGAGTATCAAATAAAAATCATGCTCCTTTTGTCCTATACTTTTAATAACTAAATAATAACATTCAAAGCACTTAAGATACAAATAAACCAAAGAGCTGTATTGATTCCTTTTCCTACATTAATATAATCTACTTAACCCTTCTCCGCTTCTTAAGTTCCATTGTTCTCCTGCTTGAAAAAATATTTAAAAAAGAAATTTAAAAAATTTAAAGAGCAATATTGAGTCCTTTTTCCCCACTAATGTTGCAAAATATACTTTTATAAACGGCCATCCAAGTTTACTATGTGGAAGTAATATCCGATTTCCTCTTCTTTAACTCCTGTAAAGAATGAAAACCAGTCCCATCCCAAAAAGAAGTTTATGTGTCATTTTTATTCTTTTCATCAATTAAACTACCTAACCAATTATTGCATACTAATTGTCGCACAAAAAATCAAAAATATGTTAAGCATTCAATTGAACATTAACATACGAAATGAGCACATTCACTCATAAAGCCAGATATGTGAACAAAAATAAAATGTATACTTTTCATCCTTTTTATTTGCACGAGGAATTTTTTTCAGTCATTGATGTTATAAATATACTATCCTAAGTATCAATTTAAACTAACCATGGGTGCTTAGCCTTTTGTTAGAATATAACTTTTTTGGCCAAGACGATTAGCCAGTTTTGGTTCTACAAGTCTATTTGAACAATTTCCTAATCACGTTTTCAAGTGACTAAAACATAAGTTCTCCCCTCCAAAAAAAAAAAAAAGCTGTATAAGCAAAACCTTTTTTTATTTCCATAAAGGCATTTTATGTGTTTATCAATTTTTTTTAAATGAGTTACTGTGTAAAGTAAGTGTCATACTTTCACGGTTTTAAATAAATTATTGGCTCATATCGATACTTATCCAAGCTAACAATTTCTATGTTGCTTAATTAAATTCTGAGAAGCCTACCTTGTATTGGCTAATATTCTCTAAGTGATCTTCAATATCAAGTTCTAAACAATATTTGTGAAAAGCATGAAAGTTTTCAATTCCAAATAATTTTCATGTAAATCTTCACTATATTTGATTGCAAATGTTTTATATTCTAATTAACCATATACACAAAAACCAAAATAATAAAATTAGGAGTTAGAGTTTTTGTGTTAGAAGCACTTTCAGCAGAAACTTAAATTTTGGTGCTTTTAGAATACCTTTTGTGTTTAAAAACTAAAACATGAATTAAGGGATAATATCAGAAACCTCCCCTGAAATTTCTATTAATATCATATAGCACCCCTAAGGTCTTAAAAATATCATTTACCTCTCTTATTTTTGTTATTTGTGTAACAAAATTTTAAAAAGGTATAATTTCATAAACCTCCCTCAAAATTTCTAACAATTACACTTAAATACCCTCTAATATTGAAAATTACATTGCCCTCCCTTTTCAGTAATATGTAATCAATGTAACCATTGGTAGCTTCCAAATGACCAAAAATTGCCCTGAAAACCTTGTGCATTTTCTCCTATTGAAAACATGAGCAACTGAAATTGCATCAAGTATATGTTTTCTATTTCTTGGTGCCAATATGCTGGTGGTATAACAACTTGAGGAGTCAAGATATTCTACAGTACCATTATTGTCAAAAAACACCAAACTGGCTTTGATAAGAGAGGACTCAAGAGACCAGAGCATTCTCAAATTGGTGATTCTTTATCTAGTAGGAAAAATTAAACTAACTATTTTCTTCTGCTACTTGCTTTTTCTTCTTCATTGCTATTATACCACTTGACATGGTCACATCTGGCACAATAGAAGTATAATTTTTCACTTTCTGAAATTCTAATTGTTACGTTGCATCCGTCACCACAAATTCTATTTTTTGATCCTTAATGATATTACTCCATGAATTGAGTCTATGCAGTAACTTGATGAAGATACACTTTATCTTTAACAGCTGTACTAGTCAATGTGTACTTCTAATATTTGATGAAGGTCACAGCTCCCTTCATAGAAGAACGCCTTCTCTAGAAATGGAATGCATATTTTTCACACTTTTTATATGCTGTCAGGATAGAGTCATTGCAATTGATAGTGCAACGGTTCTTCTTGGCTTTAATAGTCAAAAGTTAACTTTTCTATATATATTCTTTCCTGTCTTCAGAGGATCATTGGAGCGCCAATAATTTTCCTTTTTCTTGTTAATTTCATAAAAGAGTGGTACATGTTTTCTCCTACATACAATGAGGGTAAATTTGGTAGAAAATTATGTGTCAATACCCTTTCTCAATTTTTAAGGAAGCTTTTCTTGACAGGGGTTGAAGAAGTTATAAAAGATGTCATTCGAGGGGAGGGCGATGTAATTTCCAATATTAGATGGTATTTAAGTGTAACTGTAAAAAATCATGAGTAAAAGAGAATGTTGAAAAAATGATAGAGAACAAAGTGACTTTTGTTTCTTTTTTTTTTTAGACTCCATTTATTTGATATGCGAATTATGTATCAAGTGAGAATTAATATAGTTTTTTTACAATTATTAGGGATGGTAAGTAATATTTTCAAAATGTCAGGGTACCAAGTGATATTAGGAGAAACCACAAGAGAGGTTTCTGATATTATCCCTAAATTTAATTTTTTTATCTTACATTATGAACTAAATAAAGAGATAAATACAATTTTAAATTTTAGATTATTTATTATCGAATACAATAAGTGCTTATTGAATTATGTATCAAAATAATATACTTAAAATCACTTAATAACTGCTTTTATTAAAAGCTCTATTAACAGAAATTCTTTTTAATAAATTACCTCAACTCTAAATGGCTCCTAAAACAGATAATAAATTGAGCTCATTAAGCAAAATATCTATCTTAAGGCCTTTGACTGTGGATTCTGAAAAAGAAAAACTACTCAATCTTTTTTTTTTCTTGTTTTCTTGTCTTTAGTTCTTCGGTCCATTGTAATTGTACATTTTGATAAAACTAAAACTAAATAAATCTTTTATGTTTGACGGAATGCAATGGGAATGGTGGGGGGAAATGACCAATTTCGTCCCTAAACCTTTTCACTAGTGCTGATGTAGTCCCTAACTTTTGTTCCTAACTAATTTGATACGTGAACTTATTTTGCAGTTCCAATTAAGGCTTTCAAGGTGGCGCCACTACCTAAAATCAATCTGGCTCCTAATTATTCAACTAAATAGGGGTATTTTATGAACGTCACTCACGTAACTCTGTAACAAATCAAATAAATTTTAAGGTTTGCCCACCAACTCTTGTAGTATTTTACTTTCACCCCAAGACTAAAGTGCTGGCCAATTCAAAGTCATGTACAGAAGAGTTTACAGGGCAGATAGGTAATTCTAGATTAATGCATTAAGAAAGGTTGACTTTTAGGTGTTGACTATTACAAATAACAAAAAAATTGGGTTAATCACATTTATCTTCAGGTTAAGTCAAACTACGAAAAGACCCCTAAATCTCACAACTTAATAATAAACACACCCTTGCCATTAGTTGACTAATGTTGGCCAATCAACTGTGTTAGTACTATTGACACAAAACTATTATGACATCCCTAAAATGCCCACCAAAACCGGACGTTCTTCTTCCATCCCAACACCAGTTCTAAGCCTTTTCCGATAGCAAACCAATAACTATTGGAATTGCCAATTCCAATCTATTTGTCTCTCTCAAATCCTTTTTTTTTTTTTTGAAAATTAGCTTCAAAAATCACCCCAATCCAGGAAAACATGTGTTTATATTCAAGCCAAATTCTCTACAACAAGGAAATTGTCAAGCTCCACGTTTAATAAATGAGCACTCAGATTCAAGGGCAACGCCACACCTGAGATTCAACCAAAACATAGATTAAGCACAGATAAGAATAAAAAACAAGCAAGATTTGGTTATTGGACAAAAAACCATATTCAAGTCCCCAAAGAAAATTTTATTAAAGTTCACCATTTCTTTTTTGTCATTTGTGTTTTTATCAAAGAGAAAAAAAAAATGAATGGAGAAAGAAGTGGTAAGGCACAGGTGGAAATGGAGAACTAATAATTGTCGAATTCGATAAACATTGACAAAAATAGGAGGGGTTGGGCTTTCAATCTTTTTGCCTCTATCTTCCTCTCCTTCTCTTTTTGTTCTCCTTTCATGCAATAGATGGTTTTGAATTTTGCAAACGACTTTTTTTTTTTTTTTGGGTGAATTTAGTTAGTATCCTGCCATGTCTTTGGCAGGATGAACCATGCTGACGAAAGCATTCTCCAAGTCCATGAGAAGATCGCAGGGTGACGTTGTGATGTTAAGTGATGGAGATGATGATGAAGGATGCTAAATGATGATTGTGGATTAGCATGGCAAAGAGCTCTGCTCTTCCCCATCTTTTTTACTTCTTTTTTTTTTTTTTAAATCCATTCCCTTCATTTTTTATTTTGCCCTCTTTCTTTTTCCCCCAAAACAGTTGGTTTTATTTATGCTCTTTTTTCTTAATTCTTGCAACTCCACTATTTTTTTTTATATATTTGTTTTGTTGTATTGGGATCTATCTTTTTTTTTTTTTGCCTTTTGTTAAAAGAAATGTTCATTTAGTGTGTTTGAATTTTTATTTTTTAATTCTCTTACGCTACGATTTTTTAGTCATTTTCACATATCTATTAACAGGGATTGGCAATAGTTATTAACCGGGGGAAAGCATTATTTGATCAAACTATAGGGTTCTTTTAGTAATATAAACAAATTCTAGGGAAGGTAAATACAATTAACCCCCAGAAAAGTAACAATTTCACCTTTGTAAGTTTTCAAAATATAAGGAGGTTTTGTGTGCATTCCTCATACTCAGGAGGGGTTTATGTATTTAACCCAGTATCAAATGAAATAGCAGAAAACATTCGCCTAGTGCTGCAAGCTAGCAACACAAGGTTCGAATCCCCTTTCCCATTTATTCAGCCTTCTAGTTTCCGCTTGCACCAAAATGATCAGAATAGGCTAAAGCGAACAGTGAAAAACAAGCAAATGGTTTGTCTTGACTCGAGCACGAGGTTCACAAAGTTTGCCGTCTAAAATCGTGCAAAAGTGTCTCATCAATTAACAGATGCAGTATATTTTAGTAGGGGTGTTAATCGGATTTTCTAAGTCGAGCTTTAATAAGTTCAAGTTCGACTCATAAATTAAATAGGATTTTTAGACTTCATACTTTCAGATTTCCGACTCAAATCAAAAATGTTTAAACTTAACTCACACTTTTGTATCAGTTCGGAGTTCAAATCGGACTAAGCCCAAACTTTAATTAAACACATAATTTTATATAACATATATTTCATAACTATGAATTACTATAGTACATATTTAACAATTTTATATACACATACATACATATTTAATTGGGCCTGAGGCTTGCAAACGAGTTTTATTACGGATAAAACGTCTTTATCAACTGCATATATATAGACACAAACGAGTAGAGCCTTAATTGGGCCTGAGGCTTGCAAGACCCAGACTCAAGTCATATTTAATTTGGATCTAATATTCGAATCCAAACTCTATTCGACCCAATTAAAGATTAGATTTAACAGGTCTTTTTAGGTTGAATGGATCAAACTCAAGTTGACCTAACATGAGCAACGGTGGAATAAAAAGGAACTCCTAAGGTGGGAAAAAGAAAACCATGAGGAAGCTTCGTTGAAAGCTACATCAACGCATCTTATGGTTTTTTTTGTTTTCATCCTGCGTAAGAAAGTCCATTGCCATTTGGAACAAAGTGGTAACGGAATATTGAGATGCGCCATCTCCAAACATCGCAATGAATTGGGTTGCTCTTTTTCCACGAGGAATAAATGTTATTGGAAAAGAAAACTCTTCCTCGGATTCCCAAATGCATCTGCACAATATCCACTAAGTAAAAGGTAAAAGATACGACCAACGATATTACTAATTGACAACAAATCAAATAATAAGCAGCACCGAATGACCACGATAAAAGAGCCCGGCGCATCATAAAAAGACACCGCGGGCCTCGTTCTGGAGGATCCCTCGAAAAAGAGTCATTGCATATAGCACTTCTTTTTTTTTTTTTTTGGAGAATTAGTAATGATTTCTTATTTATCTTTCCTAATGATTCAAATAAGTGATTTGTCGATTACGGATAAAACGTCTTTATCAACTGCATATATATAGACACAAATGAGTAGAGCCTTAATTGGGCCTGAGGCTTGCAAGAACCAGACTCAAGTCACATTTAATTTGCATCTAATATTCGAATCCAAACTCTATTCGACCCAATTAAAGATTAGATTTAACAGGTCTTTTTAGGTTGAATGGATCAAACTCAAGTTGACCTAACCTAATGGGTCGCAACCCAACTAGCAGGACGGAGTTGGAACCCCCTTGTACGGAAAAGATGAACATCCTGGCATTAGGCATTCTCTAGACAAGCAGACTATTATCCGCATCTACAAGCAAGGAACTTCTCTAGGGGAAGAATGCTGTTACATGACTTCATAACTAGAAGATGACATCCAATCTCCATCATCAATTGGGAGTAATAAATCCTTGTTTCATGGACAAAGGGGATGGATTATAGATCTCAATCGAAATTATACAATTGCGCATGTCATAAGTTATTTCATTATCCCTTTAATTTCTCTTTGAAAGAGTGTCTAACAAATCGACCCTTAGTTTCCTCATATCAGAATCTCTACTCTTAATACATAATTAGCATAACTCTTATGTTAATAACTTCTAAATAAAAAAAAGTACTCTATATAGCTAACTCTTTAGTTTTCTTGCATTAAATACTATACAAATAGTAGGAAACAAAAAGAAAAACAAAGAAATTCAATCAACAACTTTATTTATACCAGATGCTAACCACGTAAGGGCCTTTGCTGTCCAGATATCAGAGTATCAGACAAAGTCACAAAAGTGTTTGTGATCCAAGTCTGACCAAGATGACAGATGAATATCAAATTCCACATTGTCTCGGTAAATAATGCAATACACAGATACATCAGGCCTCACACTTTTTTGTAAGCCTATTCCAAACTACAAGGCAGGTTAGTTAGCTGCAATTGCATCACTTCTAGATTTGGTTAACTTCCAGGAGCCTGCAACAGTAAAGAATTCTAATGCAGAAGGAAAGTTGAAAAGCCCGGAAATGGATCCATAAACATTAAGCTTTTCCCCTTGATCTGAGTCACCACTAGGAGCAACTCATCAACAAGATCAATCCCTACACCATGCAAATACTTGGCGCATGGAGAGACTGGAGCAGTTTGAGACCTGCAACATAGGCAAACGTTCACTCACTCACACACAAAATGGGGAATCATTGACAGCAAAAAGCCCCAAAGCATTAGATAAGAATCAACAGGTGCTAAAAAGAAGCTATAAAGGGTAGCTTTTGTTTTGTATATTTAGTGTACCAACATTCCCCCATCAAATCAAGTTATCCTTTATGCACAGGTATTCCATTTCCAGAGGTCAAGTTTAGTGAGTTCCAATCCCCCTTGCTCGTGGGCGAGAAATTATAATCCAAAGGTCAAGTTTACTCAGTCCCAGGCTCCATTGGCTCACTGGTTAATAGATGTCAGACGCAAGTTTAGCTTCCATAGTACTTTCTTTCCTCACCAGACCAAAAAAGTTGCTGATAAACTATCTAATTTCTTAAATACTTATTTTGGAAGTACCAAACACAATAGTCCAATACACGCTGAATATTTAGAACACATTTAAACAAGCTGAAGTCTGTCCACACGATCAGTGTCTTGACAGACCAACTGTATTATCTTATTTTGCTATCATAACCTTCCAATCAGCAAAAGACAGCCTGAAGAGGTTAATTGAAAGTCCTAGATAAGTCACAGGCAACTGTCCAATAGGCATACAAACATTATCACACAGCTGCATACTTCTCCCGAAAACACTGCAAATTAGGACACAGATCAGACAATCCCCATATTCTGTTGAAGTACCATTAACAACTTCAAAAGCTTTATCAGAGGTAGCACATAGAATAAGGAAATAGCACGAACGTGCTGTATGTGACAATTTCATATCAGCATGCTTAGGATGGTAATCAAATTACTGATTATTAATATTCCATTCAAACAATTGAACTGAAGATTTGTAGTTATTCTCCAAACATCTCAGAGGCTTACTTATACACATCAGAGTTTCCAAAATCATTTAATGCACTTTCTTTTTCTTCTTAATCAACTATCAAATCTTCATTTTCTGCTTCAACGTGATGCTGGACAGAGGGCTGTCATCATCCCAAATGCAGCACTTGGACCCTATGCAATCTTGAGGGGAAGTAAATCCATGATAATGCCAATTTACATGGCAAGGTTTAAATGTTTGCTTGCTTATACCACTATAATTACTCAAATAAGTTGTGCATAAGATATATAATAAGAAAGGTGAAACACCGGATGAATGATGACTTCTGTTGAAGGTGAAACACTTGCAAGGCGTAACTGTTTGCTCACTCATTGTTTTTTGTCTCTATTTTTTCTCCCTCCCTTGTTATCAGATGTCATTGCAGGTAGACTTGTACAACTGTATAAGAAATTTTCTTTCTGTCTGAGCCTGGATTTTGACATGTCAGATGGCTGGCCTATTATGTATGTCATGTCTATCAACAAACCTAATCCAATCCTGCATCTTGTGACAGGAGATGCTCAATAGTTTTATAACCAATTGCAAATTCACAATTCTCTTTTTCTACTTGTTCTTCACGCTCAGGTAGTAGAACTGTTACAAATGTAATAAAGTCAGCTCTTTTCCCATCTCCATATTAAGTAGTCTTTTCAAGAGAGAGATTATTATTTAATGCCAGAGTTTACTTACCAAGTACTCCAACTGATTTAATGCATAGAATTGACAAAGATGCCTGCACATGGTTCTATAAGATTATTGGTCCTCTAGTAATTTCCTTTTTAATTTTCACAAAGTTGTGGCTGGTAAAAATAACATAAACAGCATTGTGATGTAGTGAAGACAAAACTGCATATGTTATAGACACTCGAGCAAATAATTACTGCCAAAATCTCTTTGATCTAAGTAGCCAAAGAAATTCAAAGGCTTGGCAGCACTCTGAAGAATATAGCTCAGGTTTCTGGGGCCTGATTCAAGATAATTGTTGAAGATGACTGACTTGATTCATTGGGAATTTGGCCATTGACCCCTTTATGCAACCAAACAAAGATCCAATTGCTGTTTCTTCAATTAAGACTTTTAGTTCAGTTTCCTAATTAATCTAATCAAGAGGAGAGAATGTCAATTGGTTGGCTATCAGGAGAGGAATGGAAACTGGAAAAGGTCTAGAATATGTTGTAAATGATACTAGTGTAGTTTGGGGCAAGTGAGTGTAAGAAAAGGATGGAAATGCCCATCATAAGCTGGAAGGCACCATTGGAGAGCTTATCTCATGATATTGCATCTCTGAAATGTAAAGACATGGACAGCAGGCAGCACTATGTTGATTTCATGGACAAGAAAACAATCCTTAAATACAAAAGACAATAATCCAATTTTCCCACAACAGAGGAAAAAAATATTTCAATTGCAAACATGAGCATCAAATGATTCATTAGTTCTTTGTTTCACTCTACTTCATCCTGTTTTTACTTTCAACCTGCACTCAAAATTGCTTGGATCAAAGAGGCATGCTGAAACCTCACAAATATCCTCTTTCCACCTTACAAATTTAAAGCAGGAGGAGTTCTCCAAGCAGCACTTTCTCTTTCTCCTACTCCTGGGACCATGCAGGCTAGATCAACTCTGTCTTGCCAAAATAAGAGTAACAGTAATTTCATATAGTTTTTCCTCAGATTATGTCTTTCCACTATTCATCAGTTTTGAGGGTAGTCTACTTAAAGATTGAAACAAGTACCTTGCTCTGACAGGTGGAGTTAGGAAGAGAAATTTTAATTGAGACTAAAACACGAGATTTCAGCACTAACAAGAAAATTTCAGTTACTTCTTCTGGAAATAATATGCTCAAAATATTAACAGCAAAAAATCTTACAAGGATTGTAGGGAAAATAAGAGAGATACCCGTATTAACAACTGACACTAGAACACTCAATCATGGTCCAAAACAACATAAGCAATTGATTCTTAGAATTTGAGTAATATAACTCACTTTAAAAAAGGGAAACTGAAGGAATATAGGAGAAATCAGGAGCAATTAACAACAAATAGTAAACGAAACAGTAGCAGCAAAACTCACTCAAGTATTTGCTACAATTGCTTCCTCATGCGGTGTTTTGTCCCATATGATTTCTGGATCATATATACCTTGATCATTCTTGTTGCATTTGATTTTCTCCAAGTACACCACCTCAGGAAACATATGTTGTAATTCTAGCTCATCTACTTTCAATTGCTTCAGATGCTTCAAAAGTAAAACTTTAACTTTCCAGGTTTGTTCACCTTGGTTCGTTTGTTTACCTTTGTTCTCTAAGCTTGTGAGTTCACCTCCTCTGATGTATAATTTTTCCAAATCTTGTAATTCACCAGGCTCTAGCCAATCAGGCATATCTTGCAAAGGGATGCACCAGAGGTCCAATTTTTAAGTTTCGGTGGGACTGAGATGGTCTTTAGAGCAGCTTCTGTATGAGCTCCACATGATATTACCAGAATTTCCAGGGCTTCAAAGTCCTTCAAGCTTCAAAACTCCCCTTCTCCTACAGCTCCATTCCCAATTCGTATACTCAATTTCCTTAACCTTTTTAACTGAGCAAGTTGACTTAGCTTGCACGGATTTCTTCCAACACTTCCTATTACAAAACCCTTTAGTACTTGGAGAGCAGAGAGCTTATGGATACCGTCTGGCATGCTTTCGAGCAGGTAACACTCTGACACGTCCAAGTGAGTAAGATTTCTGAGTGCTGATATATCAGAAGGCAGTTTCTCTAGATTGTGACATGCATGTAAATCAAGAATCTCAAGGCTTATTAGTTTAAGCACAGAATGAGGTAGGTTAGTCAATCTAGAAATGCCTCTGAGGCTTAGATATCTTAGGGATGTCCGACTTCCCAAACCATTCAAAGAGACTTCATTTTCCACTTCAATATGATGTTCGACAGAGTTTTGCCACCGGCCCAACTGAAGAACCTCAACCCTATTCAACCTCGAGAGCCAGTCATTTTTAAATCTAAGATATTGACAATTCACATTGAAAACCGTAAGAGTATCGTCAGTCATTGCACTGGCTGGATCACCAGGACCCGCAAGTAAGAGTGCACGACAAAGATCATTGCGATGATGATCATTGCTAGGCATCCCTGAGGAAGTAAATTCAAAAAAGTGAAGTCCTTGTGCAACCGAGATCAGCATTCTTCGAATCCAAGGGTGCACGATAAAAACTGTTTATCCCGGAAGAAGGATTCCCAAATTTGGGGATTAATGAAGCTTTCGTTTATCAATTGTCCAAAGACATCTTCTCCAACCTCCTCTGCAGTCTTTTCTGAGGTTTTAGTGACCATACCCTCTCCTATCCACCAGTAAATAAGGGGTCTCTTCTTTATGATGCTATTCTCTGGGAAAATTGAAAGGCACAAGGAGCAGACTTTCAATTGATTGCTCTCCAGACAGTCAAAACTTTTCCGAAAATCTGATATTGCTTTGCTAACATAAATTTTTTCCTCCACACCAAGCCTCGACCACTCTATAGACATTGTCTGATCCTTCCCAGTAAAAGACTGACTTTCTTTCGCCGGAAAGAGCTGATTTACAGATGCAACACTCTTTCTGATGAGCTCCAATCCATTAAGAATATTATCAGCGTTGCCATGCTTCAATCTATCAAACCAAAAATCATTATCGATGTCTTGCACCAAAGTTCTGAACCGTTTTATGAGTTCCCCTTCCCAATCTTTCATCTTTTCAAGTTCAGTCTCAATTTCTTTATCGATGTCTTGCACCAAAGTTCTGAACCGTGTTATGAGTTCCCCTTCCCAATCTTTCATCTTGTCAAGTTCAGTCTTAATTTCTTTGAATCCCGAAACTAATTTTCTCATCTTTCTTATGGATGGGTTGTAATGCATCCCAAGCTTTTCCCAGACGAGCCAGTAGTGTTAGGACAATTCCTCAGGTTTTCTTTGAGCTGGCATTCTTAACTACAGAAACAATACTTCCTATTAGCTAAGAAAACATTAGCAATCAAATCTTCAAAAGATAAAACTTTATATACTTGAAACAAACCAAGACAATCCATCGTACTGCTGATTAATGGAATCCCAAATTGCAAATCAAGATTTACTTCAAGGTTAAAGAACAGTTGCGTACAAAACTTTACCATTTCAAAAAATGTCAGCTTTTTTACCCCCTATACTTATCGTCACAATTAATAAATGTCTGAGCAATCAATGAATCAAGAAGAAATTTAAACTGGTTGGGAGAATATTAAAGTACCTGGGAGCCTGCAGTTTGTGAACTTTTTAGAGGGCTTCTTCTTCCTCCTCCTCAGTTGGGGATCTTCAAATGTGATGTCAATAGGCAGACTAGATTGAGAGTAAAGAATATGTACATTTACCGTATAGACTATGCTATTACTTTGGTTGGATTGGATCTGGACAAAGACATGGAATATTCTCTATTTTCTAAGGACAAAACCAGTTCCTGTAGTTTTGGACTTCTTTCACTGTTTCGTAAAATCTGATTATGAAGGGTGATTATAGAGATTAATCAAAACCAGTAAAAATGACTTTTTGTAAATTATAAAATTTGTCTTTTTGTTTATTTAAAAATTTATAATCTAAATGCAAAACTAAAGAAAATAAGAAAGAAAAAAAATGATTAGAATGTATAATCAGTCAAAATAATTAACAGAAAATAAGCCTAAAATATCTTCAAATTTTTAGTAATTAGTCCCTTGCATAATTACAAGTTATTTGAAATCTTAACATGAGTACCGGTAGGTCCGGTACAACATAATCCACATATGACCCTTTATGTTACAGGGAGCTATTACAAGTAACTTTTTGGTATTACTTCATAACTTTATTATTATTTACCCTCATAATTATATATGTTGAGATTAATGCTACCACAGCGATAGAGTACACCTCAAAACAACTCATTCGACCTTTTTTCCAATACATTATTGTTGAAACATAAACAAAAATTGTAATTAATTAATTTTACAAATTGATTGTAAGCTCAAAATTTTATTAGTATTTACCTTTAGGTACATAAATATTGAGATCAATACTACCACAAATTTAGAGTACACCACACCACAATTGCTGTTTTGAAATTTTTGAATTCATTATTAGCCAAACATAAACTTACAAATTGACTGTAAGGTCGATAAGATATCTAATTGATATAAATTTTACGCATAAAAAGATTTTAAGATTTAACTCGAACTTCAATTGATGACACTGGTTAAATCTTTTTTTTTTTCTTTTTGAAGTTTGCTATTGTTCAAAACCACATCTTATGCAACATTTGATTCATATTCTCTTACACAAAATACAACCAAAGAAAAGCATATCTTACAGAAAATTAATTTCTTTAGGTTCTCTTGCACCGGATCAAGGACCTCTACAATGTCAATGGCAATTATATTTGCAAACATTAGTATAACTAATATAAATATTAAAATACTAACTTGTTGAAATTGGTGCCGAAAATTATTAGTATTTATACTTGTTATTTTAACGCCTGTACACTGCAATTACCAGTGACAATTGTACAACCCTTAATCCTCTGATACCCCAACCACCACAAGATAACTGCGAGAAAAAGATTTTTCTCCTTTTGGTATAGGTTAATAAACTGATAAAGGTAATGACACAAATAAATTCCAAAGAAAATTTTTTGTGGGGTTCCACTGATCAGAGAGGAAATTCCATCTACAAGGGTGGGAGACTGTGACTAGTGCTAAAGACCAAGGAAGGTTCGGTATAAGATATACTGATGACATGAATAAAGCAGCCATAGCTGGTTCATGCTTGAGAGTTAAATGAACCAATCTCAACTTTGATTAAAAATTCTGAAAATCAAAAACTTCAATAAAGCTGCTTCTATCCAGAGAAAGGAGATGTTGGGTCTACTAATAAAAAAAAGCCTAAAATTGGGGTGATTCGCTTAACAAAGATGCAGGCTGGATTACAAGAATGTTAATGTGGAGGAGAATTCGTCGAGATAACTTGACTAGTCTAGTAGACCCCTGAGACGCAAAAGACAAGGGCCACTTAGATCTAGAGAAGAAGATTTACTAGTCAATCATCCTTTGGCGAGACGGGTTTCTTGGAATTTAGAGAGGCTATCTTTTGTCTTGCTTCCCCGATTGTTCAAAAGATTCAAGAAATTCCCGAACAACATCAATCTAATTCTCAAGATTTTTTATAGGTGGAAAGGCCATTATGATGGAACCTTTTATTTCAAATCTTACTTCTCGATGATGCAATTACCCCTTGGAGGTAGGTCAAATGAGTTAGCTACCAGGGAGAAACTCAGAACTCTTATTGGGTGGTATAGATCAAGAGATCAAATCTCTCGACTTGTATTATTATTTAGGCTTTCCTTCAAATTCACCAACAGGTGCATAGCCACTCCTTTGGTCTGGTGGCGATTCAATCCTCTCTACATTTCACATTGACTCCTTCGATCCACCTCTTCCCTTTAGTATAGAGTAAGAGTAGGTGTAAAATAAGAATTATCAAGTCGACAAAAAAAAAAGAAAAAAAATGATGCAATTACCCCCATATTATGTTTGACAATCATCCATGTGTTTATCCCTCTTAGATGTCGAAGCTGCAAGCAAATGAAAGAGTTAGGAATAATATGTGGCTTTGCTTCTCAAAGTAGACTTGCTTCTAAACAAACTCTTCATAGAAGAAATATCAGTCAAGAAAGCACATGTCACGTCTGCCCCATGGACAACATATTTTATGTTTCTACCCCTTTGTCACCTGTATCTGGCAATAGTTGGCCAGTCCAATTGCCCTTCTTTTAAAGAGGATTTATTTGATAAGCGTTTATTTTGTGATTATTTTTGAGATGTTTCATGTTGCTTTTGAGTCAAATTTTGAAATGCTATGGTCTAAAGTCCTTATTTTGCCTTGAATTTACGCATTGAGTTGATAGTAGGAAGTATTTGTGATTGTGCCATTTTATTTGCAAATTCTTTACGTATTTGTACGGTCGAATGATCAAGCCTTAATTTGGAGCTAAATGAGAGAATATTAAAGAGTGGAAAGAGGCTTGAAGGCACGTTTGAAGTCACAAATGTTATTGGAGGAAGATGCCCGACACATGGAAAAAATGATGAAGTATTGCACTTGAATAACCAACTTGAAGATGAATGGAATGGCAATAAGCTGCCTCTTGATTAGAGTGACAGGTCTGATTTCGTGGAGTGCGTATGAATTTCTTTCTTGGTACTAACTCAGAGTATTGCATGAAAATTTTGTTTCGTCAAGAACTAGGTACCAAACCACTGAGCTTTCACCAAAGAGAGACTAGATTGGGGGTTCAAATCTCACCTGCAGTGAAAAAAATCCAAAAAAGGTGTCAGAACATCCTTTTAATCTAATTAGATTCTTATTTTACTATCCTCTTATACACAACCTCTTTAGAATCTCTTCCTGCCGTTAAAAAAAAAAAAAAGACTAGGTACCAAGCTTGCAAGTTTGTTTGATATCACTCGTAAGGAATTGTTAGGTGTCATCGTCATGGGATTATTTTTCGCACAAATTTTGTGACGTAGGATTGCAGAAGGCAAAAGGACTTAAAGTAGGCGCTTCTTGGTAAACTAATCTACATGACTTCTGTTGCGGAAGCTCTACCAAATTAAGGTATAACGAGTAAATTATTGTACCTAAAATTGTAAAATGGTAATTCCCAGGAAATATTTGGTGAGGCACACTGGCCTGCTTAAGTACCAATTTCCTAGACAGAATCACCTATATAAGCAATTAATTGCACAATAACTCACTACAAATATACCTACAAATATAGCTACTAAATAGACAATAAAATAGAACACCAAAATTTAACGAGGTTCGGCTAATTTGCCTACGTCCTCGGACACTACCGACAATTTAATATTTCACTAGAAGAAATATTACAAAGAGAGAGAAGAAAGCAAGTTATTAACTCTTGCTTGGTGTATTTGATCATATCAAAGGATCCATCTATTTATAGCTTACAAATGAGAGGATTTCTACCAAAACTAGCAATGTGGGATGTATAATTTGTGCACAATTGTCAACAATTGTGGCTTTGTACAATTGTCAACAATTGTGGCTTTGTACAATTGTCAACAATTGTGGCTATTGAGCCAACAAGTCAACAAATCTCCACCTTGGCGAAATCTCTACATCTTCAATGCTTCACTCTTCTCCAACATTCGGTGGTGTCTTCAAATGCGTTGTCAAGCGCCAATCTTCAAGTTGTGCATAACATTTATCAAATTCAAACAATGTTGGAATTTGATAGTTGTCACAACCTTCGTAAGCATATCAGCAGGATTCTCCTTGGTCTGAATCTTTTGAAGTAGTATCGTACTATCTTCCAAAATCTTCCTCACAAAAATGATACCGTACGTCGATATGCTTCGTCCTTGCATGATAAACCTGGTTCTTTGCTAAATGAATAGCACTCTGACTATCACAATGAATTTTGATAGACCTCTGTCCAATTCCCAATTCATCAAGCAACCCATGAAGCCAAATTGCTTCCTTAACAGCCTCCGTAACTGCCATATACTCTGCCTCTGTAGTAGACAAAGCAACTGTTGACTGTAAGGTAGACCTCCAACTGACTGGTGCCTTAGTAAGTGTAAACACATAACCAGTCGTTGATCGACGTGTATCTTGATCACCTGCGTAGTCGGAATCACAATATCCAACTGCGCCTTGACCAATCTTTTCATCCCGCTCAAATACTAATCCAACATCTACGGTATTCAAAATGTACCGTAGAATCCATTTCACAGCCTGCCAATGCTCCTTGCAGGATCATGCATGTACCTGCTCACAACTCCAACTGCTTGTGAAATGTCGGGTTTTGTACACACCATAGCATACATCAAGCTACCCACCGCATTTGCATATGGTACCTTTGCCATTATTCTCGTTCTGCATCATTCTTTGGAGATAATGATGCCACTGAGTTTGAAATGAGGAGCAAGTGGAGTATTAACAGGTTTGGTCTTTTCATTCATGCCAAACCTCTTTAATACCTTACTAAGATACTCTTTTTGAGTCAAATAAAGTCTCCCCAATTTTCTATCTCTGCTTATCTCCATGCCGAGAATCTTCTTGGCTTCGCCGAGATCCTTCATTTCAAACTCCCGACTTAAATGAGATTTTAATTTCTCAATCTCACCTTGATCCTTGGAAGCTATCAACATATCATCAACATAAAGAAGAAGATAAATGTAGGATCCATCTCGTAAGCTTGCGCAAATATACACAATCATCATATTTACTTCTTGTGTACCTCTGTCCCATCATAAACTTATCAAATCGCTTGTACCACTGCCTTGGAGACTGCTTCAATCCATACAACGATTTGTCAAGCTTGCACACCATTTTTTCTTTACCAGCAACTTTGAATCCTTCTGGTTGAGTCATGTAGATTTCCTCTTCTAAATCACCATGTAAAAACGCTGTTTTTACATCTAATTGGACAAGTTCCAGATCCAATTGTGCTACCAAAGCCAATAAAATTCTGATGGAGGAATGTTTCACGACTGGAGAAAACACTTCGTTGTAATCAATTCCCTCCTTCTGAGCGTAGCCTTTAGCCACCAATCGTGCTTTGTAGCGAACACCAGACTTGTCAGGAAATTCTTCTTTCTTTGCATATACCCACTTGCACCCAATTGCCTTCTTTCCCTTTGACAGATTGACAAGTTGCCAAGTCTGATTCTTATAAAGGGACTGCATTTCTTCTTCCATGGCTGTCCTCCATTTTTCTTTTTCTGAACTTTGGACAGCTTCAAGATAAGTGGTAGGAACTTCATCTATTGCAATTGCAGATGCATTAGCCACCATATTAACATACCGAGCAGGTACTTTAATATTCCTCTTTGGCTTACTCAATGCAATTGATTCAAGTTGTTGCGAAGACTCTCCAACTGGAACATCTTCTTCAGTTGATTCTTCGTCTACCATAGGAATCTCTTCATCTGCTCCTATATCCACCGCTGGTCTGATAATGCTTCTTTCAAACTCCACCTGCTTTGGAGTGCTCTCCACCTGTTGTGGAGTACCATCATTCTGCTGTATATCTACCTTTGTTAACATGGTAGATTCATCAAAGGTGACATCCCTGCTGAAAACTTATCTTTTTCGTCTCGGGACACCAAAGGCGATAACCTTTAATGCCTGTCGTGATCCCCACAAAAACGCCTTCTTTCGCCCTTGGATCCAGCTTTGATTCTTTAACATGATAGTATGCCGTAGAGCCAAACACATGTAAGGAATCATAATCTGTAGCAGGTTTTCCCGACCATTTCTCTAAGGGCGTTTTGCCACCAATAGCAGTTGATGGTAAACGATTGACGAGATGATTTGCATATGCTAAAGCCTCAGCCCAAAATTGTCTGCCCAATCCAGCATTGGACAACATACACCGAACTTTCTCCACCAATGTCCGGTTCATACGCTCTGCCACCCCGTTCTGCTGTGGTGTATCTCTGACTGTGAAGTGCCGAACAATGCCTTCATTTTCACAGACCTCCATGAATGGGTCGCTAGTGTATTCACCTCCGTTGTCTGTTCGAAGGCGTTTGATCTTTCTTTCTGTTTGAGTTTCCACCATCTTTTTCCACTTGATGAAAATTCCCAATACTTCACTTTTCGCCTTCATAGTATACACCCATACTCTTCGAGAGAAGTCATCGACAAAGGTAACAAAATAATTTTTACCTCCCAAAGAAGTTGTTTTGGAAGGTCCCCACACATCAGAGTGCACATAATCCAAAATACCCTTGGTATCGTGAATTGCAGTGCTAAATTTTACCCTTGTCTGCTTCCCTTTGACACAATGCTCGCAAAAATCTAACTTGCAAACACTGGCTCCTTTCAATAGTCCTTGATTCATCAGAAGATTCAAGGATTTTTCTCCAGCATGCCCTAAGCGCATATGCCACAATCTGGTTATTTTCAATTCTCGATCATCATTGGAAGCCACTGCCGCTACTCCAATAACTGTATTACCTTGATAGTAATACAAGTTATTATTTTTTCGGATTCCTTTCACCAGCACCAATACACCTGAAATGATTTTCATCACTCCATTATATGCCGACACCTTGTAACCCATTGATTCTAGTACTCCTACAGAAATGAGATTCTTTTTCAATTCTGGCACATATCGGACATCAGTTAGAATCCTAATTGATCCATCCTGATTCCTCAGCCGAATTGAACCAACCCCATTTGTTGCTAATGTGGTCTCATCTGCCGTGTAGACGACTCCACCTTTTTGTTCCTTGAAATCAAAGAACCATTCCCTATTGGACGTCATATGATGACTACAACCTGAGTCCAATAGCCATGTACTAGAATGACCAGTAGGCATGACAGCTAATGAAAAGTCTGAGTCTTGATCAATGCACTCAGTTACATTTGAATCCGCAACAACTTTTTCTTTGTCAGGTCTATTCTTCAACTTTGGGCAGTCCTTCTTCCAGTGCCCGTTTTTCTCTGCAAAAAACACACTCATCTTTGCTTAGTCTCGCTCTCGATTTGGATCTTCCTCTCGTCCCCTTTCTCTGGTTTTGTGAGCGTCCTCTAGTTACCAGAGCTTCTGCTGCTCCATCTCTGCTACTTTGCTTGTCCTTTCTTCTGAACTCGTAGCTGTACAGGGCAGAGCTAACTTCACTGAGGGACACCGCAGCTTTCCCATGGAGTAGAGTTGTTTCGAGATGCTCAAACTCCTCTGGAAGAGATCCCAATAACATGAGAGCCAAATCTTCATCTTCAAATGTCACATCTAAATTCATTAGATCAGTGATTAACTAATTGAAATTAGTGATGTGATCACTTAGAGTTGTGCCGCGAATATAAGTGAAGTGAAATAAACGCTTCTTCATATGGAGCCTGTTCTGACAATTTTTTTTCAAGAACTTCTCCTCCAATCCAGTCCACAATTTATTTGCAGACGTTTCTTTTGAGAACACATATTTCTGTTCTCTTGAAAGGCACGATCGAATTGTACCACACGCTAAACGATTTAGTGTCCTCCATTCCTTCTCTTCAATCTCTTCTGGCTTCTCTTTTTCGATGGCAATGTTTAGACCTTGATTAAAGAGCGCGTCTAGAATCTCATTTTGCCATATACCGAAATGATCGGTACCATCAAATGTCTCCACATTTAATTTTGCATTCATCATAACATTTCTCGCCATAATAGATGATGACGAACTTGTCGATGGTTGCATTGTAGATGAAGATCTACTATCGGTCATCTCTACAAATTCTATTTAGTAGCTCCTAAATGTAGAATAACAATAGCCCAAGAAATCTTTTCTGATGTGGAAGATCAGACTATGCTGCAACCACAGAGCATACTAAGAAACCTTGAACTCTGATACCAATTGTTGCGGAAGCTCTACCAAATTAAGATATAACGAGTAAATTATTGTACCTAAAATTGCAAAATGGTAATTCCCAGGAAATATTTGGTGAGGCACACTGGCCTGCTTAAGTACCAATTTCTAGACAGAATCACCTATATAAGCAATTAATTGCACAATAACTCACTACAAATATACCTACAAATATAGCTACTAAATAGACAATAAAATAGAACACCAAAATTTAACGAGGTTCGGCTAATTTGCCTACGTCCTCGGACACTACCGACAATTTAATATTTCACTAGAAGAAATATTACAAAGAGAGAGAAGAAAGCAAGTTATTAACTCTTGCTTGGTGTATTTGATCCTATCAAAGGATCCATCTATTTATAGCTTACAAATGAGAGGATTTCTACCAAAACTAGCAATGTGGGATGTATAATTTGTGCACAATTTCAACAATTGTGGCTTTGTACAATTGTCAACAATTGTGGATTTGTACAATTGTCAACAATTGTGGCTATTGAGCCAACAAGTCAACAACTTCAACATCACTAGCAAAGCTTTGCTGAACAATGTAAATAGCAGATATTGCTTATGCCTTGACTTACCCTATTAAATAGCAAATGGTGATGCAGTAAAGTTGAAATTGATGGGTCATACTTGTATCGTTGTCTGGCAGGAGCTACACCTTCCGGTTAATTAATTATTGGTCGTGCTAAGATTAAAACTGTGAAAATTTATTAAGCAGGTATGATCTCTTCTGGATTTTGCTCGTAACGGGTTGATTCATGTTGTAGTAGACAAAGATTTTTTTTGTGGAATCACCAGTTTGAAAGTCTCAAAAATTACCTAATTTCGAACATCCTGACACAAATCATGTATACGGGTTTGGGTAATGATGAACCCAAGGATGATTATTAAGTGTTCCAAACTGGTCATTATGGTAACATCTTAAAGGGGCAAACTAGGCTTGATGTCTACAGCGGCAACACGAGTTCTTGGAAGACTATTGAGGATTCTTGGGGCGGCCGTCCTTTTGGGGAGATTTATTATGTTACTTGGAAGCTCCATAGGAAAAAATGGAAAATATTTCTCATAATGGGGAAGATTGCTAGCCTTGATTTGACGAATGAGATTGAAGGAGAGGTGGAACAGTCAAAAAATGATGAGGATTGTTATGATTGGACATTATGGTTTATAGGAGGATGCCTTTCTGTGTTTTGTCACTATACACATCTTTGGATTATGAAGGAATATGTGGAAGGAACTTGGACAAAAGTGATTTTGGTTACTGGATTGTCTTACGATCCCGCATTACTACATACCATTATTTGAATCAAGGGACGGCCTAATTTTGAGGAGGTGGTTGGCCCTTTACAATCCGAAAATGAATCCCTTTCATATTTTGGTATTAACAATCTGGAAGATTACTCTGAGAAAGTCGTTACGTATGATGAAAGCTTAGTTTTGCTCAACAACCATGGCAGAGTATAGAAGTCTAGGGCATGAAACAGGAGAAGAGTACAGGCTGGCTAGGTGTAAACGTTTACTGCTTCACATTACCTGTACAGGGCGAAGATCAAACTTGAATCTGGGGTCAAGTTGGACAAATGTTTTGCTACAGAAAGGGAGAAATGGTGCTGATTAAGTTGTGTAATTAACTCTAGGGGTTAAAATCACATGGAAGGTTTTCGTTCTTTGCTCTTCATTATTGTGACCAGACAACAACAGTAAATGCAATTTTTTGTTTTGTCAAACCTAGTGTTCTATAAATTAACTCCTTAGAAACCCCTAGAAGATATGATTTTTGGTTTTGCCTTTTGTGGTAACACACTTAATTTGCTTGTAGTATTTGTCCAGCAAAGAAAATAGTTAGATATTTTACTACAGTTGAAAGTTAATGTGATTTTTAATATAGTATTCCATCTCAAAATTGGATTAAAGCTTGTTTGTCATCCAATGTTAATAATGGATGTAAAACTGCCTATTTCCTATGCCGCCTTCTATATGGTGTACTGAACTTGGAGAATTAATAGCATTCCAACATCTTATTAGAAGACTATAAAACTGCCCGAAAAGTTAGAAATCTTGGAGAATTAATAGCATTCAACATCTTATTCTGCTTATAAAACTACCCGAAAAGTTAGAAATCTTGGAGAATTAATAGCATTCCAACTACCCGAAAAGTTAGAAATCTTGGAGAATTAATCTTGGAGAATTTCCCATGCCGCCTTCTATATGGTGTACTGAGCTTGGAGAATTAATAGCATTCCAACATCTTAATGATTCATAAAACTACCCGAAAAGTTAGAAATCTTGGATTCAAATCTCTTATTCTCCTTTTTCGCTTCTTCAATCGCACAATTCTCCTGCTTGAAAAAGAGGAACTGTAAAACAAAAAAGTAACTTGAGTTTTATATAGAGTATTATTTTAGAGAATTTCGTCGTTAATTTTTTGTTACTCTAGCTCTAACTCTAACATTTAAAATCAACTACCTATAGCAGTTTCCTTTAAAACAAAAAAAAAAAATTCTGTACTAATGGGAAAATGCAATATTGCTTTAAGAAATTCAATATCCATTTAAACTATTTCCCTGTTTGCAACCATTAAGATTTCCCACAAGTCTATAAATTTTTATATCAGATAACGAATTCTTATGCCACTCATCTTATCATGCAAACAATGAAGCTTAGCTTAATTTCAAGGTTTCCATAACTTTGAACTGATGATCGTGGTTTCTAGGCAAATTGTTAGGCACAATCATGTGGAATTCTGTTTTCTCTGTTTATTACGGGCTATTAGCATTTTTATGGGGATGGATGAGTCTGGAGGCCTTGCAAATGAATGGATATACAAGTAGATTCTGAGGAAAGACATTGTTTTTATTGTTATATAAAAAGTTTTATATATACAATTTTGGAGTTCTATTGCTGGAAGAGATAAAATGGTCATTTCTGATCGTCAGGAAACTCAGTAGGTGGATTTTGTTTTCCTCAATCCTCATACGTCAGTTTTCTTATTTTTTTGGAAAAATTTGTTCTTTTTTATTTTCTTTTAAATTCTGTAGAAATTATATGACCGTTATTGAATATCTTTTTCTTTTTTCTTTTTTTGGCTTTAGGTTTTCTTGCTGCATGTATTTTAAAATCCTAGCCTACAGAACTATATCAAGCAATTAATGTGTTATGTGTGTGTGTATTTATATATATATATATATATATATATGGTAACCTCTCTTTTTTCAAAAAAATTTATTTTCAATCTTTCATTTTCTTTAGCATGTAATAGTTCTTGATTTGTGATTGCTTTCATTTCCTTGTGATAAGGATTTTGGGGCAGAATGACCAGTTATTTGTTTACTTCATACAGAAATTCAAGGCACTGTGCCTAGTTAACTAGAAAATTTTGTACATAGAAGTTAGTTAAGTAAAGCTTTTCTTTTCTTGGCTGAAGTTAGTAATCCTTACGGACATTGTTTTGGTTTTTACAAAAAAAAAAAAAAATGGAAATGCTTGTCGATTTGTATCAATGCTAGATGAAATAGAGTTGTTATGATATGCTGTTCGATGGAATTTTAACAGAGTATTTCTTAGAACAAGTTGTTGAGCTGTTTTTTCACATTATCTTTTGGGCAAATTATAGTTTACCCCTTTATGGTATAGTATTTTTTAACATAACCCCTCATGGTTTCAAAAGCAAGATATTACCCTTTCACGGTTTGGATTAAAGTGTCAAAATGATAGAAATCAGCATTCGTAACGGAACCTTTAAAAAATGTCAAAATTACCCTTATAAATACATGATACACTAACCCCATATGATTTTATGTTTACCATATAATCCCCTTATGTATTAATGTTTTACTATATAACTCCCTTATGATTTTCAAAAAATACATATATAACCCCCCCTTGGTTAATAAATAATTTTTAACTTTATATAAGGGTATTTTTGATATTTTAGATGTCTCTGTTACGAATGATGATTTTCGTTATTTTGACACTTTAATCCAAACCACGAAGGGATTATGTATAGTTTTAAAATCATAGGGGGTTATGTAGAAAACTACTAAACCACAGGGGATAAAGTGTAATTTGCCCTTATCATTTAGAAAGATACTTTTTTTAAATACATTTGGCAATTGGGAAATTTTAGCTTACGATGCTGCCCAATAAGCCTGTCATTACATGCTAACTATAGTAAGTGTAGAAAATTATGTAATGGGCAAAAAATCTCAGCGGCCATTAAACTATTGGCGGGATCATGTTTTGACCGTCGAACTATTTTTTGTCAATAATTGGCCACTAAACAATTTAATCAATAAACCCATGACCATTTCGTCATTAATTGCTCTTAATTTCTGAAATTAGCATTACATGTGGCAAAGTCCAGGGGTAATTTTGTCCAACAATTTACTGACCGTATAACTTAGTTTTTATTAAATCATCGAAGAGAAGGGAAGAGAGAATGTTTTGTAGATTGAAGAGAAGGTGTCTGGTCTTTTGTGAAGGAAAAAATAGGGAATCAATTGGGAGCCCTAAATCATCAATCGGAAATCGAACAAGCCAAAGAATGTCAAGATGCTCTCCTAAACCCATACCTAGATGCTCTTGCGGATTAACAGCAATGATAAAGACCTCATGGACAAATTGGAACCGAGCAAGAAGATATGTGATTTGCACTTTAGGAGAGGTAAGATGGTAGATTTGTAATTGAAATATTATAACAAGAGGATTTAGTCTTGGAAAACGTAAATTTGTAAATTGCAGGATAAGGGATGTGGCTTTGGGAATGGTATGATCTAACAATGTGTGAAAGATCAACTCAAGTGATTCCCGGTTTGCTGCGAAGAATGAATAGAATGGAAAGTAATATGGAGAAACTAGAAACTTCAGCACGAAGATAGGAAAGTAAAGCTCAAAAATTGAAACTTAAAGGTTCAAAATTGGAGGGTGAAGTGGAAAAGCACAAGACTATAGAGCAGTATCTCCTAAGAACTCTTCTCGGTACATGAATTTTTGTATTGCTGTATTGTCCCTGTTGCTATTTGAAGACTGTTATTGAGAGTGATCATATGTTGGCCATCAAGGGATAGTTAATGTTGTTAGGTGATTGTGGAAAAATGGGAGTAGTAAGGTTGAGTGGATGCAGCTTTTGGTGGTAGTGTCCGTAGCAATAGCTGGCAAAAAAGATTCCTATGCTGTATTTTGTAGTGAAATTTTCATTGGTTTGTTTTGTTCTGTAATGGAATCCCTATTGTAATTGTGTTGGTTTTTACTGAATGAATGGATACAAGTTTTTTTTGTAGTTTCTTATGAATGCGGCATTATAACACAGTAAATTAGACAAAAGAAGAATCTTCATTGGATAAAACCAACTACAAAAGTTTCCAATTTGCAGAAGTACACAACTTTCTTTTGAGGATGCAAAAAGACAATGGATGAAAAACAAAAGGCATCACCAACAAAAGCCATCCACTAATAACATGAAGTGGATCCCCTAAACTTTATTGCATCTATTTTAATAGCCCCACTTAAATAAACTATTATAAGTCAAAAGTTAAGTCATTTACATTTCAATCAACATCATCAACATCTAAAACTCTATTCAATCCCATCTAACTTGCAGCTGCACCTCTGTCTCTTGCAGATCTAGATCTACCAAAATTTGCACCTCTTCTACCCTTCCACCTATCATCCTTGAAGGGTGGTTCCTCTCCCAAATAGGCATCAGTCAAGGGCCGCTTACCATTTTTGTTGAATTTCATGCTAGATCTAGAACTTGCAGTTGTTGGATCTAGTTGCTGAACTACTGGTATTGGCTGTTGAAATGGGTGGCTACTGTTATTGACTACTGGTATTGGCTGCTGAAGTGGTGGAGTTGGGTGTTGGGACATTAGATCTGATTGCTGAGTCGCAGATGCAATTGGTTGGCTTGGTTGGTTAGCTGATGGAGTTTGCTATTGCTAGGACTACTTTTGCTTGCTATTTCTTCTTCTTGAAACCTTTTACAAATGGAAGTTGATTAGAGACTACAAGTAAGACATTTAGAATACAAGCTGTATGTATGCTCACGGGTTGTTTGTTCTTCTTTGGCTGACCAAATTCTTGGTGCTGAGTCACCTCTTTGCATGTTGTAGCATTGTGCCCTGTTTTTCCACATTTTCTGCAATGCATAGTGACATTTTTTCTAAGCTTTCTTCCATGGTTTTTCCCCTCTGTCTCATCTCTTCTTCTTGCCTTTTTTGTTCTCCTAGGTTGGACAGTGAAAATTGGAGGATCAAGTTGAAGATTGCTGGACTCAAGCCAAAGTAGTTGGCTACTGATGGGTTGCAAGACATTATTATAAGCCTGTAAAAAATAACTTTTGTAGTAACACTGCAATCATTTCATGTGGACCACCCTCAGTTTGCTTAATTGCTGCAATGACATGGGTACACGGTAAACCAGATAATTTCCAAATTTGACAACTGCAACTCTTCTTTTTCAAATTCATAGCAAACTGGGAATTCCTTGGGCCTTTACCTAATAACCATCAATCCTATTGAACTATGGGAACCATTGGAAAGACTCTTAATTCTGTCCTCAATAATTTTTCTAATCAAAGGACCAGTTGAGTGTGGATATCTAGTCATGGCAGCCTTTCTTTTTTGAATTCTTTCCATCATAAGTTCTCTAACATTCTCCAATAAAGATATAATTGGCTTATCCCTGGCCTCTAGTATATGTGAATTGAAAGACTCGCATTGATTATTGACAATCATGTCATATTTAGTGTGAGGAGAAAAGTAAGCCTTACACCAATGCATCGGATGAGAAGCCTTCTGCACCTACTTGTATGCTTCACTATCGTACTCTATCAAGTCCACAGTAGCTTTCTTATACATCTCAATTGTGTTGCTCCTAGCTATTGTCCATAGCATCCCTTTAAGTGCCTTTCCAGGATGTTTCTTCTTGAAATTCCGATACATGTGCTGTACATAATATCTTTGCTCAGAGTTGGGTAGCACCTCAGATAATGCTCTGTCCAATCCCTGCACCAAAGGGAAATGAATTATTGCTTCAAGTAGCCACAAGCCTCACACCAAATGATGGATAATAAGATCCTTACCTTTTGTTGGTCTGAGATGAAGACACTGATCATCTATTTCAAGATCTGTTTTGAGAAGTTGTAAGAACCATTTCCACTGGACTGTAGCTTCCTTCTCTACTATGGCCCAAGCAATAGGCCACCAGCCATTGTTGGGATCAACTACCACTGCTAATAAAAGTTGACCAGCGTAAGGGCCTTTTATATGGCAGCCATTAAGTACAATCACAGGTCTACATATTTTGAATCCTTCTTTTAGTGCACCTAAACAACAGTACAGCCTCATGAACTTAGGATTCGAACCCGGATCTCTAAATGGAGTGAACTCAACTACCATGGTAGAATTAGTATGGTTTTCTTAATCTCCTCACAATATTCCCATATATGCTTATGCAGTTTTGATTTTGTCAACAATTATACCTCTAGCATTTCTAGCTATTGTTTTTGATATTTGTATCTTGTACTCCTCATGCATTATCTGCCTCAAAGAATAGACTGGAATGTTCATATTAGCCCTAATTCTATCCTCATATCTCTCAGCAACCTATTTAGCAGTCATCATTTTATTTTTCCAGGCATAACTACAGTTTTCATGTATATCATAAAGGGTCTTAATGACCAAATCATTCAGCCCAAGTGCTTTCTCTTGAAAAACATAACACTCCCAGTTGCATGGATCCTTGCACCTTACCCTTACTTTGAGTTCTTCATTAGTGTAGTACCAAATAGGTCTATCATTAGCAATAGAATAATTCTGGATTGCGGCCTTGAACTCAGTTGATGATGTAAATTGCATCCCAACTTGAAAATGTGGATTTCTCTTGTCCTTTTTTAGCATTGAAGTCAATGTATTTGATTTCTTTTTGCACTTCATCATCTTCAGCAGAAGAGCCATCAGCCTCCTGCAGGCCATCCTCCATTGTGTTGTCATGCAACACATCTTCATCATCAGCTTCTTCCATTTCTTTAGCAGCTGCCTGTGATGTATTCTAAGTAGCTTGTGATGATGTGTTCTGGTTAGCTTGTGCTGATGATGTCTTCTCCCCTCTTGCTGACCACTTTCTTTTCCCTCTTGCTGTTTATGGAGCATACTTTTTCTTGGCTCTCTTGCTGCCACTAGATGCTCCATCAGTTGCTTGTGATTTTTTTTCAGCTTGGGCATCATGTTGACTACCTCCATGTGTATCACTTTCCAAGTCATTTGCATCCTGGCTCTCATGGAGTATAGATTCAATAGTTCTCCTCGCAACAGGAGAGGAAATTTCAACCGTGGGAGTTGGTTTCTCACTTCCAAACATTTGATCATTTTTTGCAAAACTCTTCGTCATTAGTGAAATGCTCCCCTTTCGAGTTGTTGTCCTCTTTATCATCTTCTTCAACTTCCCTTGCATTCACATCAATTTCATCCTCTCTACTCCTACTCTTTACAACAGTCCCACTAGCTTCTCCCTCAATGATAACATTTACTCTTACACCTTCACATCTACTTATACCTCCTATTGTTGGTCCAGGGGCTGTCATATTTGCATAACAAAAGAGCTACCAAAAAGATTCTTTTGAACCACTAATTGTTGATCAGGTTCTACAACTCCATTGCCATTTCATCTACAACTACATTGCCATCAATTTCTTCAATAACAACCCCTATTTTTTTCGTACTACCTAATAGTGAGGAATTTGACTGCATTTCAAGAATTTCATGTAAAGGGTTATGGTCACAGTAAACATCTATTAGTTTTGTGCTCATACACCCATTTGCACATTGTATTTATATCTGTATCTCCTTGTACCTCTCTTAATCCCTTATTCAAATCACTCCCAGGTTCTAAATAATAGTAGAGCATTGAACCATGATGTCCTAATTTCTCAACCGTGGCATTTATCTCATGGACAGACATTCTCTCTACATCACACACATCAACATAATCTATTTTACCACCAACATATGTTTTATACTGATGCCCACTAAATCTACCACCGTGAAACATTCTAATACTGAATAGTTGAGAATTAGGCACTGCAATGAAACGGAAAAAAAAAAGGATCACTTCATCTGAAAAAACAAGGCTGAAAAAAACACTTGTTGATGTAATATAGTTCAAAATTTTGTCACTTTTACAACTGGCACTTGGATGAAAACCCTAACATTTAAACCCCATAATACTGCTACATATTCACAACCCACAAGTAAGCACGTTCGATTTCAGAGACAAACTTGAGTAATATACCCATTACATTTAGGTTAAAACTATAATTTCAGTTCATTTACATGATTTTTCACAGAAATAAAAACTTATCGTAAATTTCATATGAATTAATGTCAACTTCTCTTCTCCTGATGATCCAATCCATAGATTCACCAAGATTTCCCCTTCTCTTCGATCTTCATAACCCTAAGCTTGAGCTCCTAGGTTATTTGCAACGATTTTGAGAATGAAAGTTAGCTTAGTGGCCTTGCACTTCTTTTTTTTTAGTCGACGGGTTATGTGAGTAAACAGTCAGTAAATTGTTGGACAAAATTGCCCCTGGACTTTGCCATATGTAATGCTAATTTTAGAAATTAAGAGCAATTAATGACGAAATGGTCACGGGTTTACTGATTAAATTGTTTAGTGGCCAATTATTGACGAAAATAGTTGATGCCCAAACATAATCCCGCCAATTATTTAATGGCCACTGAAATTTTTCGCCCTTATGTAATTGAGGGTTTTGTCTGGTATTTCGAAGATATGATCCTTCGTTTTGCAGTTGCATTCTAATCAAGTTATCAAAATGATGAAACTTGCTCTGAGTTATTATCCATACTTCATCTCCAATTTTTTCATAAATTCTATTTTATGGGGAGATTTATTAGTCAAAGAATTTCAATTCTTCAGGTTACATTTGAACTAAGAAAAAATCTTAATCTTAAAAATCAGACATCGGATAGCATATAAAGAGTAGAATAATTGCATCAATTTACCTCAGAGTTTGCCTCCAATTTAGTAGGAAATCAGCTTTAATTAATTAGGTTCAGGTAACAATTTCTTTACAAGCACATATAGCTCGAGTAAAGTCCATATAATATAAGGAACATATGAGATTAAGGTGATGCAAAAATCATGTAGCAATAGCAAAGCGAAGCATTCAGCTTTAGAACCCTTCCATGACAAAGTGACTAAAAATAACAGAATGATAAAGCTATTCTACAAGAAGCAAATCTTGAATTTTGTACATGAGATTTGACCAAAATAGGTGGTGTGCCAATAGCCTGTGGCGTGATGAATCAGGCCCTGGAAGGTGAACATAATCATTCCATTACAGCAAAGTAAATTGACAATGATCACACACATAATCAAAAAGAATTTGAAATTTCTCAATGAACTGGGGATATAATTAAACTTTTAATAAATCAACTGATAGATTCTGCTCAACTTCAACTGTGGTTTTATATTTTTACTTTGGTTGTGGTGTTCGTCTTCACAATTTCTTAGTTGCTGCGTATCTTTTTAGGATTCATATTGCTATGGTTTGAAACTATCAATAACAGATATTGACTTTATGTGTTGGAGTGATTTTTGATCCAGATTTATGAGTTTCACCTGAAGCTAAATAGGAACAAGCCAAGTTATCTTTATAGGAATTTGGTCATAAGTTACCTTGGTAAACAGGACATGCAATGGATGGAAATAAGAATCAACAAAAGCAAGAGGCGATAAATTGGGTTCCTACTCCTTAACAAATTTGCAGTCATAAAAGCAATGTCTAAGAAATAGATTATTTTTCAGCACAGAAAATCCTGATCCCTTGATACATTGATCCCATTGATTTAGAACCAAAGATGCAAGGAATCCTGCATGCTAAATGACAAATTATATAGAAATTTTAGAAGTGAAACCAAATAGAAGTATAACGGAAATTTCAGAGAGTTGAATATTTCCATAGCTTATGATGAGGACTGAATAAGAAATTAATCCATTATGATTGTAGGAATATGAGAAATCCTGGACCACTGGCTGTTGGGGTTGCTGTTGCTTCTCTGGATGCAACTAGCTTGTAACAGAGGACAATTTGTAATTGTAAATTCCTTCAGTTTGATCATATGTCTCATGGCCTCTAAGGAAGGCAGCTAATGCAGTTTCTCGCAATTGAACAGCCTCAGAGTTTCGAGAGAGAAAAGATTCCCTAGCCAATTGAGCAAAGTTTCAACTCCAAAATCATTTATGCTCAGTTGTTTCAAAATGTGAGGTACTGAAGTTGATCAGGCAGAGAATCCCAGTCAGAGCACCCAAACAATTGTAGTTTGTAAGGGGAAAAATTCTGCTCAATGCCATTGAAAATGATTTGGAATGAGCCAAACTCCAAGAAATAACCAAGGTCCAATTGGCTCAGCCTAGTCAGACCACACAATCCTCTGGGCACCATATCCAATTTGGACAGATGTATCATTAGACACATGAGAGAAGGCAACTTCTGCAAATCCATGGGAAAGCTACAAGCTCATCGCAGTACTTTACTGACAGAGACTCCAAGAGGTGCAAACTACAATGCTTCTCCTGGGATGTTGGTCAATCCATAACAACCAACAAACTCACAGTTACGAAGAGAAGTAAGGGCCCTGGCCCAGGCCCTCTGGTGCTGGTATGGATCTTAGAGACTATCACATTATCACATTCCCTTTATTGTTAGTTTCTCAAGTGATTGGAGGGTGTGAAAAACCTTGTGGTAACTCAATCAGACTATTGCAGTACTCAATCTCCAAAATCTTAAGAGAACTGGCACTACCTGACAATCTTGAAGCAACATTTGTTAGGTTTGAACAATAGGGCCAAAGCAAAATGTGCAAGCTTCAGATTGTTCTGAAATAACAATCTGGAAGACGCATTAGATCTGACAGACCAAATATGCGAAGTGTTTCAAGAGCGAAAACACTTCTACATATGCTTGACATGGCAAGATGCTGTTGTCGCCCATTAGGTTTAAACCAGTAAGACAACGAAATTTTCTTGGAATAGTCCCTTAATGGGGGCAACTTATGATGGTTAAGTTTTTAAGGAGGAAAAAAACTCACTTAACTTGATGCTGTTGTACTTGAAGATGGCATATCTGGAAAATCAATCATTCTATTAAGCTCGTCATTCTTTCTAGAATGAGTTTTTCAAGTGATGGAAACCATATGGTTCTACATAGACTATTGCTCGATCCAATGTAGTAATCAGTACCATTAGTTGCAGGAACTATAATTTCTTTACATCTTTCACACTGAACTAGTTCTATCTCCACCGAATTCTCAATTAATAACCATGCATTCTCAGTTTTGACAGCCATTTTGATAGCCCACAAAGGACACTCATTGCCCATGAAGTTCTACATCTTCAAGCTTTCTATATTTGGGTGAGTCAGGGCCTTCCAGTACATTTTTGTCCTGGTTGTCGCTTTGTCTATTTCTTCCCCAATAATATCAAATTTGTAGATATTTGGCTTCCCAGATAAATTTGCACTTCTAGCTTCTTCTGCATCATTTAGCAGTTCTAGATCGCGTATCTTCAATTCACCTTCAAGGTTACTCAAGCACCCCAACTCGCTAATTCTACGGCCTTTCTCTTGATCTACATTAAAGGGTGACAATGTTTGAAGATCAGTCAGTTTTTCCTATCCATATGGCACTTGAAATCTATCAAGAAAGTAAAATAAAGGTGTCTAAAGCTGATCAAGTTATGAAATTTTTGTGGAAACTTACGGATAGCATGGTTTGCAATATCGGCTGATACCGATATGTATCGGCTGAGTTGTAATCGAAACGGAGGGGACCGGTACGATATTGATTTCTGAATCAGGGATATTACCATGTTTGTGACAACTCACTCTGACTCGGTCGATATTGGCCGATTTAAATCCATGATACATGATATCAGTCGATATATCTGAGTCCACTCGGAATCTACTCGGATATTTTTTTTAAATTTTCTAATTTTAGTAATTTTTTCAAAATTTTTGGAAACTTTGATGTGCTATAATGTGTGTAACATCTAATATTCAATCGATATGCCGCGATGGATGCAGAACAACCGAAACCATGACGTGACCGCTACCCGCGATGGCGAACCATGATTGATAGAGCCATGTAGATAAAGGGCCCTTAGAGTCTGCAAATTATATAAACCATGCTTATCCTCAAGTATGAGAACAACAAATCAAGCAATCGAGTTCAAACAATGGCTATTACTCAAATCATCTATTACCAAGATGCATTAAAGCACTCGTTAAGTATTAGTGGTTAAGTCCCAGAAATATTTTCCGTTAGTTTTAAAACCATGGGCTCTTCTAATTCTTGACTAACTAATTTAAGAACATAAAATATTCAACCAGTGGAATTTTTGAGATTAATTTTTTTGAACCCTTCCTACTAGGAGAAGACGTGACACGTCATAAAGTGGAAGAGTCTTCTGATCATGATTTTGGAAAATTTCTTCCTAGCACGTGACTAGAAGGCGTGGACACATCATAAAGGCTGGGAGTCTTCTGACCAACATTTTTGGATGTCTCGAAGTGAAGCGTGCCCTACCAGCACGGGCGCGTGATTTGCCCCTGAAGTCTTCTGGAAAATTGTGATGGACGCAACAATATTCAACATTCAATTCTGACTTGAGCACATCTTCTAGTGAACTACTTTCTTATATAAAAAAACAAATCACTTTTTATTGACCTAAAAATTAAACAAGAAACATGAAATGACTAAAATTAAAAATTGAAAAATTTTGGGTTGCCTCCCAAGCAGCGCTTTTCTTTAATGTCTTTGCTAGACATTGCTATATTTGTTCACATTAAGATAAAATTATGCAGCTCGTTTCAGTGCTTTATTCCTCTATGTAATCCTAATAACCTCCATCAGTAGAGTGATCCTTAAGCACACGATTTACTTTTTTTCCATTGACTAGTTGATGGCTCCAAACAATTAAGCAATGTCCTAATTCTTCACTTAACTCCTCCATTACAAGCACTTACTGGCTCAAGATATTTGACCATAGTAATTCCTAACTTATTCCTGCCACGAGACTCAAAAATTTATGGTATAACAAAATCAATCGCACTAGCAGAAATTATTAGAATAAGAGTCACGATAATATTAATTAAAGAATGGAGGAGGTATCACCACATTTGAGAAATTGTTCAATGGATTCATTCACTTGAACGATTTGAGATTGGGGTCTCATTTTTCATTCTCAACTTCCTTTTCAACTGCATCTATAGATCCTTCTCTTTGGGACTCTTGCAGCTCCTCGTCACATGCAAGATAATTGTACTCTTATCTTTCTCAAGGTTGATAATGGTCTGTGAGGACAGTTCCGTCACTCTAGATGCCATTAGATACAATTAATTCTTTATGTTACGAATATTCATTTCTATCTCCTGTTGAAATCGATATGTGTCCGCAACTAGTGATTTCATCATTTCTTTAAGAGACAAACCTTACATGGATGACTGGTTGTTGCTGTTGATATTGACATTAGAAACTTATTGGTTCTGTTGCATAATTAAAGTTGGAGTTATCCTACCATCCTTGATCATACCCGTTTGAATAAGAGTCATGCCACGTTTGAGATGGGAGGTGAAAAATCTCCGAAATTATAATTGGGCACTCAGGTCATCTTGAAATGTAGGGCACATGTTGATTGAATGATCCGAGATATAACAAATTTCATAAGTTGCAACAACCGATTTTTCTGCATAAGGAGGTTAGTGTATGTAAAATTGATCATTAGAAAAAACACGAATCTCATTATCCCTCCTAGGAAATAAAATCTAGTCTATCACCAAAATACGAAATGTTAGCAGCCATAAACTAGCAAAACAAAAATAAGAACAAAAATAAAAATAAGATGACCTCAAAAAAAGCAACAAATTTATTAGGCACCAGTCTTCGATAATGGCGTAAAAAATTGATAGGTGTCGATCCTATATAATAATAAATATCTGCTCAAGAAAAAAAATATAATTTTTATATATAAAATAAGTAATTTGAATCCACAGGGATTGGGAGAAAATTTGTTTCTTCTAGAGCCCAAAGTAGTGGAGGCTTTTATAAAAATGTGAATTAATTAAATAAGTCAAATAAAAAGGCCTAACTAATAATTTACTAAAATGAAACAATAATAAATAAACTCTATCCAAGAAATAACTTTGGAGATGTTTACTCAATTGATTATGGATGCAATAATAATTTTATTTATTCACTAATAAGTAAGTTATAACTGTCAAACACACGATGAAAATTAATTTCTCCTTGCCATGTAGGCGATCAAGTACGACCATTAATCAGTTTTTTAATAAAAAAAAAACCCTATATATGACCGTAGAGTTCAATTTTCTAATTGCTTTAAGAATTAGAGAAGTCCTGTTCTAACCAAATAACATGCTATGAGGGTTATTTTAAGTTAGTCCATATGTTCCCCTAATACAAACCCAATCATACAAGTCATACTAATTTAAAGCAATTAAACAATTACAGATTTAACTGGTCTAACTGGTTTTAGGTTATTAGATTAAATTAAATATCGAGCGTCCTTGATATTCAAATAAAATAATAATCATAAGAAATTAAATCAAAAACATACGGATACTAGTTAAATAAAGGAAATAAAAAATAATCAATTCGATCTCATAATTTTATATGAATCATGTCCTTGGTTATTTCATTGACTAGAATAAGAAGTTTAGCTCATCCTTATGGAAAAAGCCACGCGCGAAAATATTGGAGTTTATTATTGTGGCAATCTCCCCAAAAAGATGAGATGAAGTATCTAATAAGAAGAAGAGAAGAAAAAATCATCTGTTTGTTTCTTGAGAAGAAGACAAACTGCCTACTGCCGTACTGACTACTAAATAGCCTCCCCAAAAAGAAGGAATAAGAAATGAATAAAACTCCCTATCGGTTTTGTTTTCCTACTACTACTAATACAAATGCAAATAGTTTAACAAATCCATCTTATCCGAAAATCAAAGATCAACAACGATCATCTGATGAAACATCCGTAATCTGACTTTTGAGACTCCAACTCATGGCTGGAGATTATGCTTCAACTCCCAAGCTTCATGGACGAGCATAAAAAGTCAATGAAAATCACGTCTTTAATCCTTTTTTACTCCAAATCCCTACAACCAACACCAATTACCAAATATAAGAAGAATACATCAATTAATACAATATTTGGTAAAATAAAAGAAGAAAACAATTCATAAAATTAATGACAAAATGCAACCTATCATTATACGAATAATCATTTCCATCACTATAACATTTTAATCCAAACTATAAGGGGGTTATGCATAGCTTTTGAAAACCATAAGGTAGTTATGTACAAAAATATTAAACCATGGAGAGGTAAAATGTGCCCCAAAAACCCCCTATCCACTGCTCTATCTCTCACTGCACCATCCCTGTCATATCCTTTGCCCTACCCTTTCTCGTTATCTTGATGAGTAACTCACCCTGCCCTATTACTATTTTCATTTTTATATTTGACTTTATTTTCATATATGTAGAATACTAATAATTTTTTTAAATTTTTAGAAAAAATTAACATGAAATAATGTTTAAAAATTATTTTGATCTTGTCAATATGATACTCTATATTTGATGTTATATAAAATCTAAATCAATTACCGTTATTTTTTTTATAAATTACATGTCATAACGAAGAAAAAAGAGCAAACTAACATAACAAGTTTATCATTAAGCCATAAAAAATTAACAAATTTTTTCATAAGAAAATATCACATTATCAATTTCATTTTATATGTATATAATTATATTATATTATGTATTTTATATTTATATATAATACTAAAAAAATTAAGTGAGCGGGGCTAGTACTCCCCAGCTCCCCATCCAGTTTAAAGCGTGGGGAGATTTTACTCCCCCCACCCCTTACTTCATGAATTTATTACTTCAAGTTTACATTAATTTGATGGTTCTATAATGAACTAACAAATTACGAGAGGATGAATGTTCAAACGTATTTCTTGAGGAGAAATATAGACGTCCACACTTATTAATTTCATAACAGTAAAACTATTTTTTGAAATTTGAACACTTCAAGCTTGGGTTAGCACGACTGTTTTGAAGCCGCTACCCGCCTTATGGCAAACTTTATAGTGGTCATTGAGCAAATTTATAAGATTTCCTATATAAGTTTTTTTTTTAACTCAAAATTATAGTTTTTTATTAATAATCAGCAGCAATACAAGGAATTTGAGAGTTGGAAGCACAATCCCCAGCAAACAACTAATTGGAAGCACAACCCCCAGCAACAACTAAGAACCTAAGAAACTACGCCTTGTCAACCTACATACATACATAGCCAAGCCCTCGACAATTAAGATTCAAAGCCGCCCAAATCCTCCCTGGAAGCAGATCAGGCGAGGTACAAAGAACTCCGATGCAAGTCGCAACTTAGACAGCATATCTGCAAAGGAATCAGCCTCCCTAAATATATGCTGAATCAAATCCGAAAAGAAAATTAACAGCGCTCGTATCCTCCTGAGCGTGTTATAGAGCGGCCACTTGGCCACTGCTCCTGTAGTGAACAATCAAACCAGGCTTTCTGAGTCCACCTGTATCACCAGCCGCTCCTAGAGCCGTTTCGAACACCGCTGAAGTCCATACAATAGCGAGGCACTTTCTGCAGATAGCATATCACTCTCCCCAAACTCCTTGTCGAAAGCAAAAATTAACTTACCATCCGAGTTGCGCAACAAACCACCCCCATAAGCGCGGCCTTGACTAACACTTGCATCCGTATTTAGCGTGAACCAGTGTATCAAAGGTTTCGTCTAGGTGACCACAACTGCACTATGCTTCAGACTCATAGTTACCGCCCAACAAGACCATGGGTCCTCCAAGTCACCCTTAAAGTTGTTCCCTGATAACATCCCAGCCCTCCCCAATTGCTCGACGAACTGCTCCACCATGAAAACCACATCTCATGCCTGATAAGGAAGGCCTTCAAATTGAGCCTTATTTCTCCTCTTCCACAAGAACTAGAAAACTAGCAATAGAATGATTGTTCTTAATATGTGACCCCGCAACATCCGGTAAGTAGAACAGCACCGCGAAAGAAGTGTGGCTGAAACAAAGGAGGAAAGACCATCCAAAATCCAGAATCTTTTCCGAAAATGACCCCACACCTCTCTCGCTACTGAACCAGTCACAAAAACATGCAATAAGGACTCCTCCGCTGCAAAACAACAGGGACATTGAGAGGCCAAAGAGATATCTCACCTCTTCAGAACCATCTCTAGGGGAACCCATCCTCGAATCAACTTCCATGCAAAGAAAGACATCTTGAGGGGGACACTACCATTCCAAACAAATTTGGCCACATGTGAGACACTATGCCTCTGTCTATTAGATTCCCATGCAGCTCTGACTGAAATTCTCCTGTGGCAGCACCCAACCATACCATGCAACCTCCTGGTCTGGATATAACTAGGCATCTTGTATTTGATGCACCAAACTCTTTGGCACCCCATTTCCTCAGCCTCTCAGCCTTCCATCCACCATTATCGAAAAAACTCTGCTAGCAACATATGCGGAAGGTTTAAAATAGAAGCCATCTCGACAAGTGGTAGGTCAAAAAGCCAATGGTCGTACTAGAAGTTAACAAACCCCTTGCTATCTAAGTTGCTCAGTAACTATTCGCATCTTGCTAACTATTTGACAATGGTTCTAGCTATCAACATTTAGATTTCTTTAAATAACAATAATGATTTAATTAATATTAACATGGGATAACTTTTTTTTAAGACTTGGTTTATTGAAGCAAAATTGCAATATTAGATATGTTAACATTATCTGAAAATGAATACAATGGACACTTACCAACAATCAACATCAATATAATACAATATTAGATCAAATAATTGACTAACTCAAAAACCAAATGACTGATTTTCATTAAATTGCTACTTCATATGAAAATATATACAAATGTATTGCTTAAAACTTGGCAAAACTATTACATTAATTCCATTAAGACAGATATCTAATTTTTTAAATTGTAGTACCCATTCACAAACTAAAAGTTTTGAGAGCTTTTAACTTTTTTTTTGGGGGGTTCAATCTTCCAGCATATGTCTTCAATGATTACTTTTTCCCATGGCAATAGATGGAGCAGTGAGTTATCTCCGAATCGGTAAAATCATGAATAGGGATTTAAAGAAGTTTTTCTTTATTTTTTGTGCTCTACAAATCATATCAAAGAATATGAAGTCAAATTTCTTTGGTTGCCATAAGAAAAATCCCCATTTGGGTTTTGGATAAGGGTGGCAATTTTTTCATATGATACGACAACACGGCTCGAACATGATTTGAAATTAATAGCCATTAGCACAACCTGAATTTTAATGGGTTATTATTGGGTCAACTTGTTAGTGGCACGAATATAAGCAGGTTGAGTCGAGTCAACCTCTGAATTGACATGCTAACTCAATAAGGTGCTTACTTTATGATAATAATTAAACTCTATAGAAGTCATTTTGAATATTTAGTAGAAACTAACAATGATCAAATTTGGCTTGAAGATTTCAATTCGAAGTTTTTAAAAAGGGATAATTTCAAAAACCTCCATTGAGGTTTCTGACAATTTCACGAAGTTCCCTTGAGGTTTTCAATATTGCAGTTATCTCCTTTGATGATAGACAATGACTATAATAACCTTCATAATTTTTCAAAAAACAAGCTAACAAGAAGGTAAAGATAACAGAAAAAATTACAGATAAAAAAGGGAAAAGATAATAGAAAAAGGAAATCAATTTTGCTTGACCAGGCCATAAATTGCGGCCAAACTGTTTCACCCATGGCCATTAAATTGTAACTTTCTTTCACTCAAATATGCTAACAAGGTAGATGTCTCATTCCTTATTGTCTGCCTGCCATCACCATCTCTATCACTGTTAGATGGCTAATTGTGCATATAATTTGTAAATAATTTGCCCTTTATTTTGCTAAAATATAATGTTAATTGATAGATTCTACTGATAGTTGATTTTCAGTGTTACTTCTAGGAAATTGCTATGAAAAAGAGAATAAAAAGGCCATTAAAGCTGAATTTCCAGAAGACTACATTCTATAAGGCGTGACCACGTCTTATTCTACTATGGAGTCCGAAGCTCACGGGACACTAGATGAATCTATTGTTCGATTAAGAAATTAGCTACATCTCTTGGTTGTCCATTTTAGCCACAAATTAGAAGTTCTAATTCATTGTGAAGTGGTGCATTCCATTTGGAAAGTAACTAGCCCTATTGAATTTTTATTAGTTTATCAGTTTAAGTAGGAATAAGACTAGAAAAGGAAGTCTTTTCCTTTTAGGAGACTATTCACGTGAGACCAAGACGAACGAATAAAGCCAGAAATGTTTCTCTAGCTTGGGGTTTCCTTTTCTCTTCAAAAGAATAAACCTTAATTTAGTTTTGGCTGCGAATCCGCCATGAGGAGTGGCTAGGTTTTTGTTCTAGTTGAAGGATAATTGAATCTTTGGTTCAATAATACTGTGAAAACAAATTTGATTTATTTGTTTCATTTATTTATGAGTATTTTTATATTTCCTATTCATTCACGATTATGATTATTTTATACTATTAAATAACTGGCCATTATTTAATTGTAGGAATAATTTACTGCCATCTAAAATATCAAATCCGTAATTGTTTGATGGTTTTAGTATTTGTGATAAATGATATGATTTGATTATAGAAGAAACTTTTGAATTTATGTCACCCGGAATATATAATCTAATTTAAATGAACCTAGCTTATGTATTTGTTGGTTAGAATTGGTATCTTCTCTAATTATTAATGCTATCACTAAGTTCCCTTGAAGTTTCCAATATTACACTTAATCCTTTGATGATAGACAATGACTATAATAACCTTCATAATTTTTGAAAAGACAAGCTATTGATAAAACGGGAAAAGATAACAAAAAAAGGAAAATGAAAAAAGGAAAACAATTTTGTTTGACTAGGCCATATGTTGTGGCCAAGCTATTTCAACCATGGCCATTAAATTATAACTTTCTTTCACTCAAATATGCTAACAGGGTGGATGTCTCCTTCCTTATCGTTAGCCTGCCATCACCATCTCTACCGCCCTTCTCAAAAGTGTTTCTTGAATTCCTAATCTCTTAAATGTTAATCCAAAACTTGTAACTCTTTTTTATTTTGCCACCCTACTCATTACAACATTGGTAATTGTATCCATAAATTGAAATAGAATGGAAATCTAAAATTTTCACATAGAAAACCCTTTAGAAGCCTTTATCTCACTAATCTTTATCGTCATGCTACTGTTGTTGATGATGATGGAAGTAATCATCACTGCCAACAACTCAATTGTTCATATCATTGAGTACAAAAAAACTACTAGATTACAGGAAAGTATAATTTGATAAATTGTACTAAAATTACTACCCAAAACTTGCACTTTGTTGATGTTTTGTCTGGTTCCTCGTAATAAACATCAAACTTGCACTCAATAAAATTGTATCAAGTCAGAGAAAAAAATGTGGACTGATTTAGGATAACTAGCCGAAATGTTGAGAGCAAAGGTTAGAAGAATTTTGGTGGCTGAGGGTTTGGTTGTTTGAGTGGGGAAAACATAAGGATTGTGAGTTTTATGAATAATAGTTTGGTATGCAATATATGGAAGAAACCTATGGAGAGGTAAAGATTGTGAAGATAAGAATTACAATGGTGGACTTTGGCATCTAAGACAAAGAGTTTGTTCGAAAGAAGAAGTGACAACAGTTTGAAAATTTAGATAGATGTAGAAAATTGATAAGTATGTATTTTATGTATTTTAAGTATGTTTTATTCACTTTTATAGCTAATGAACTAAGTTTCTAGTGAAATTATACATTTTATGGTTTAGATATCAAAAATTACATTTCTATGGATTTTAATGGTGAAATTTTCATGTTTTTGTAGGTTTAATGATTCAATCATCAAGTAGAGTGAATGGAAAAGATATTTGGATGATTTTTTATTATTTGAAAGGTTTTGAAGAAAATATGAAAGTGCAAAATATTCAAAAGATGAAATGCAATTAAGAGTTAAAAAGGAAAAGTTAGACAGTTTTGACACCTTGTGATATTTTGGATATATCTTGAGTTACAAGTATTAGATTGAGGTGATTCTTATGCCATTTTGAAGCCACCTCATAGATCTACATTTCTTATGTAGACATCGAATCCAGTTCATGAGTTTTAAATTAAAATGTCAAAATACTTTCAGCAATTTTCATTGTCAAAAGCCGAAACAGAGTTTTGACCAGTTGAAGGTTTTTTGGTCATTTATCAGTCCACAAAGCTCCAAATTAGATGATTATAGAGGCATTGGAAAGCTAACTCAAAGAGCGATAGTTTTCATGCCTTATAGAAGAGCTAGTTCAGCCTCCATGATTAATAAAATATCAATGAAGATTGGTACAAAAATAGAGTAAGGATGAAAATTAACCATAATTGAGCAGACCTACAAAAAGGGCAAAAATGAGGGGTCAATAGGCGAGGTAGATCACGTTTCTAGCTCATGTTTTCTTCAATTGTAGTTACAACTTACTGTACAACTTGTGCTCTATTCACACAAGCCATTTGACCAATTTATTTGCAAGAAATCTGGTTGGAATTGAGCAAGCAAGCATAGAGAATTCAAGAAACAACTTTTGGTGATTCCAAGATGCATATCACTTTAACAATTCACCTTAATCTTGAATTCTCTATAAATAGAATCCTTTCGAGAGCTTGCTTTATAACTTTGGAAGGCCAGTGACACTACCAAAATGTAGTTTCACTAGTTTTTCTTAGTTCATTAGGTTAGTTCATTTGTTTAGTATAGAGTAGTATAGTTTCCGTGATTTCTTGTATTAGCTAAATTTGGATGAGATAGAGGATGAAGATGGAGATGTTTTGAAACTCAATGTGACAAGGGTGATTTCTCTCATACCTCTTTGTTTCTTGTATTAATTCTTATGTTTGGTTACCATACAAGTTTCGTGTTTGTTTTTATGTGTTGTTAAAGTTTATACCTGGAATTATTGATGAACATTCTATATCTTGTTAGTGATGTTTACTTGGTTAATTGATAATATTATTTTGAGCAAGTTATTTATGATTTTTGTTTTTCTAATCATGATTAACCGGCCATTAATTATGATAATCTTGAGATGTTAAACTTGTAAGAATTGGGATTTAATACTAGTTCAAGGAAGTGATAAACTTAGGGAGTACACTCAGAGAGTAGAGGTGCACCGATGTGGCTTTAGTGACTTGTTTTATATAATTTCATAGAAAAAAATGAACTTGTAATTAATTTTATAGCCACGGGCATAGCTTAGTTACAAGTATAGTTGATTCACTACAAGAGTAGGTTTCACATTACATGAGAAAATTATGCCATAAACTAGTCAAGATAATAACATTCAATTAATCGGTAATTTCACTTGCAAGAGTAGTGAGGAATTCCATACTTCTAGGAGTTTTCTATTATTATTTATATTATAATATTTCATATTTATAGTATAGATTTCATTTTTTGCATTTGTGATTAGTCTAAATAATAAAGAAGTTCGAGAAACCACTGAGAATTTGACAATTGTTCCTATGGGTTCGACCCTTAATACCTATACTCGCCGATGACCTTTATACTTGCAAAAAATTGCATGTGAGGTATTTAAAATTTATAAAATGTAAATTTGACTGTGTAATGAGTTTAATTGTTATATGCATACCCTGCACTCATCAAAATCATGGAGATGGAAAAATATCAAGACATTAGCTGAGGCAATAAAACACATAATTTTGGTTAATATACAAGCGTATTCCTGACTTTTAAAATATTTGAATGATTATTCATATTAAGGAAATTTAGATGAGGGCAATTTTGGGCATTCATATACTTTTTTGGTCTTATATCATCTAGATGAAACCCAAACTATGTTCTAGGAGAGGTATGTGTAATTTTCAAAACGTGAGAGGAGCTGTCTAAAATTACTAGAAACCTCAAGGTAAGGTTTCTGAAATTATCCCTTTAAAAAAACTTACAAGTTTATATCTTGTCACTAGTAGGGATAATTTCAGAAACCTCCCCTAAGGTTTCTGACAATTTCACTAGCCTTCATTAAAGTTTGTAAAATTACACAAACCTCCCTTGAGATTAAGGTTTTGATAGCAAATTGGTTCAATTAGAAAACAGTGAACATTAAAAAAATACTTTAAAGAGAGAGATGAAAATTTTATTCCATAAATAACCCCTCATGCATGTATACAAGTTGTATTAATAAAAAGTTTAATATTAAGGTTTTGATAGCCAAATTGGTTCAATTAGAAAAAGTAACATTAAAAATACTTTCAAGAGAGAGATGAAAATTTTATTCCATAAATACTCCTCATGCATGTATACAAGTTGAATTAATAAAAGAATAAAAATAATTAAAATTAGAAACAATTAATAACATATTTCATCACTCAAAAAGATCATATTTAATAAATTAAACAATACAAATAAGTAACAAACTACACTAATGATCACAAAATTCAACAAAATAGATTAGTCACTCTTTTATATGATTGTTTACTATGATTCTTGAGATTTTGAATAGAAAAAATTTCTTCCTCTATTCTCTATTACTAATATCTAACAATTAAGTATTAGACACCAATTAACTATTAGTAACTACTTAATGAAAATAATTGTTAAAATTTCTTTACTAATGAATGATGACTTGTAATTACAAAATAACATTAATTGATATACCTAATGGATGAAGGAGAGAAAATTTTGAAAATTTTTCTATCAAAATCACAAAAATCATAGCAAACATCATGCTAAAAGAGATGATTAGTCTATTTTGCTAAATCTTGTGATCATTAGCGTAGATTTTTTGCTTATTTATGTCATTTAATTTATTAAATGTGAAACTTTTTGAGTGATGAAATATGTGTACTAATTGTTTCTAACTTTAGTTATTTTATTCTTTTTACTAGTACAACTTACTATATGCATAAGGGGTATTTTTCGAATCAAAGTTTCATTCTCTCTCCTTCAAATACTTTTTTAATGTTACTTTTTCTAATTAAACTAATTTTGTTATCAAAACCTTAACCTCTGGGGCATTTTTTGCAATTTTATAAACTTCAAGGGACACCTAGTTGAATTATAAAAATTTCAGGGGAGGTTTCTTGAAATTATCCATATCATATATGAAACTATTGGATCATGTTTCGAAAGGTTGTTTGGATCGCTTTCTAAAAAGTTTTTGGGAATTTTAAGACGGTGTATATTAGATAAAAGGTGATTGAAAAAGCTATATAAGCAATATGGGAAAATTGCCATTTTAGTCCTTGAACTATTTTACTTAAGCCAATTTCATCCCTCAATGTTTTTTAGCCTAATTTAGTCCTTCAACTTAAATTTCTTGTCCAATTTAGATCCTTTAATTGGGGCACCACCCACTAAACCTTTTTCAATACAGAAGCATTGCTAAACAAGGGCAAGAATAGAAGTACAAGTCATTTCCTACATTAAAATAAGAAATCTGAAAATTTTTCATCTATGGGGTTAAACAAAAATTTTACTCTAAATTGGGGAGCAAAATAAAATATTTGTAAAAGAAGATCCCAATTTTCATCCGCATTTATCACTGGTCAACAAGTCATCGCCAACTATGTCACCAATCTTCTTTGACAAACTTCAGAAACAAGGACATCTTCTTTTTTAACTCTTAAATCAATGGTCTTTCTCAACTAGACAATCAAGTATCCTCTTTGAATTTGTAAATATTTTTACAAATGAAGCACTGCAATTTTTTATTTTAACTCTCACATATTCTCTGCCAGTATTGCTACATTGTTAATTCCAGAGGATTCATTAATTGGAAAAAAAGTCTGTGTGATTGGCGTAAAAGCAGCTCATTTGTAGGATATTTTTGCGAGCAGTTTTTTTTTTTGCTCAATATGTGCTCTACATTGTGTATAGTTATTTACTCAATATGTATTCTAGATTGCATTTTGTTGAAGAGGCCCGAAAGTGTTTGATGAAATGTTTAAAAGAAATTATAGTTTCATGAACCACCATGGTTTTCTAGGTATGCAACCCCTAGACTTGCTATGGAGGTATTTCTAGTTTTTCAACCTCTATTTGATGGAAGGTAGATAGAGGACTTGAACGAATTTCTTAGAGCTTTTTATGATGATATTGGTGATGGTACTGGACTGAAGAGGGAAAAGCTTTATCTCCTCTCTATTTGAGACACAATGGGTTTGGCAAGCATTGACAATTTAATTCCATAAGTTCTATGCCTTGAAACTTCATCAATTTTCTAAATTTTTGCCATCTACGTGAGAAAAAGAACAAATAAAAAAAAAGAATGAGAAGGCGATGGAATCCAAGAGATGAAATATGGAATGAGAGAAGATGGCGATGCTCAAGGCAAGGTTGTGGTTGATAATTATTAGTAGATGGTAGTAATAGTGAAAAATTTTGTTAAGTGACTAGGTATGACTTGGGTCGGGCAAAATGCTTTGACGCAGAAGGATAACTCAAATGCTCTTTTGACGATCTCTATTTTCTTTCCCAATTTGGCGGAAAATTTGTTTTTCTCCCCTTTTTAATGGAAATCTTTTTTTTGGGGTTCTAACTTTGGCCCTAACTTTGTAATTCCTGGATTGCCCTTAATTGGGTGGTGATTTTGTGCTAGAAAGATTTTAATTAGTGGTGCGTCTGTGAAAGGATTTAATTGGACAAGAAATTTAAGTTGAAGGACTAAATTAGGCTAAAAAGACATTGAGGGATGAAATTAACTAAGTGAAATAGTTTAAGGACTAAAATGGTGATTTTCCCAAATATTTAAGAAAACAGAGAAAATTTTCAAAAAAGAACAATCCAAACAAGGCTTAGAAAACTTCATCATCTATTATCTTTTGAATGTTTTGAAAAAACCTAAAATTTTGTATTGACTATGTATCTCAAAAAATTTATGGGGTGCTTTAACAACAACATCGAATGGATTACATGATCAATTGGGTTAAAATAGGTTAATACGTTAATTTAGCAAAATAATGCATAGTATTAAAATTATTTTAATCGTATAAAGTGTTCAATGAATTATAGTGCGTTGGGTCGAATCAACCCATTAACAAAACAAGTCATTACATGACACGACATAACATGAAAAGCTTCTAATGGATTAAGTTAGATATGAGATGTTTTGACACGAATACGATAACGACACAATATGATAAGCACATGATATGACCCATTGCTACTCCTAGTTTTAGAGGGTAATTGTAGTAGCAAGGTAGGAAATGAGAGAATTTAGGAGAAAATAGTGAATGAATAGAGGAGAAAAAGGGACATATAATTATTCTTGTTATTGTTTGATAAGATAGCAAAAATTAATCTTTCCCAACTAGATCCATTAGTTGTGTAGTTGACAAGTTTTAATTGGTTATGAAAGGAGAGAATTTAGGAGATAATAATGAATGAATAGAGGAGAAGAAGGGACATATGATTGTTCTTGTTATTGTTTGATAAGATAGTAAAAATTAATCTTTCCCAACTGGGTTATCTAGTTGGCAAGTTTTAATTGGTCATAAGTAACTTATAGGACAATTCATAGATTGTTGAATGACAATAGTAAAACTTACTTCAACGCTGTCCCAACTCGCCACCAATCCCACCAAAAATATTATGCCTCATTCCCCTCTCTTACATGCCATTTGTGAATCCTCTCTTCGTTATATAAAATGCACTTCTAGATGCATAATGCATGTATTCATTTTGTTAATGAGAGTTAGAATTAGTCAAAGTTAAAAATGATCTTGTCATTTTCTAATAAATGAAACGCATGTCATGGATCGAGATGTGTATTGTGGGAAATAGATGAGAAATCCATTGAGAAGATCCAATCCATGGTGTTGTCTAATCAAACTTTTGCCTTCTTTTTTTTTTGAAATGCTTGGTACTATGAACCAAAATACTTTAGTCCTAAAACATAAAAAGCATTTTATTATTTTATCTTTAAAAGATTAAGAGCGTTTTTTTTCTCTCCTAACCAAAAAATAGGAGCTAAAAACTGTGAATTACAAAAAGAAATGAGATTTTACATTTTCGGTAAAGTTAGAAATGAGGCTAAAAAAAAATGAAAATGCATCTATTTGGCGTGAAAAGGCGCGATTGATTTATGCAAGACGTATGGAGCGGTCCCAGTAACGAAGTGCATTGTAAGCATTCGACGCTGGCCTTTCGATTGGCTGTGTGTAGTCGTACACAATCACACTGCAATGACAACTTTACTCTTCAAGTCAGTGAATACTACAAAGAAAATGAAGGAAGAATTGCAAAACTCAGCTCAGGTAAATAATGGGTTCATTTCATGTTATGGGTCTTGATTACTACCATGTTTGCTTGTTTGTGATCTTTACAGTTTTGTTTGAACATTCTTGTAAGATCTATCATTCTACCTTGACTAGAAGAATCAGCTGTAATTCAGGCAGCAACATATTGGACAGTCTGATTTCTTGCTAATTGATTTTATGTTCAGAATTGATTGAGCAATAATATGTGCATTCTGAGCATGCATAGAAGACTTCTCTTCAGTTTTTTTTTAGATCTGAGTTCTCACACACTCAGTCACACACATAAACACAAGCACTTAGTGTATATGCATGCTCTAGCTTCCAAGAAGTTGGATTATGGAAGAAAGGTTCTTAGGAGGTAGTATTATTCTTGCAAAGCTTGTGGGTTTTTCTTTTCTTTTCTTCTCTTTTTTTGGTAGGAGGTAGTCTTGAACTCTGGTGTTTAAACCTGCAAAAAGGGCTTAGCTTTAGCATTGAAAAGTTTACCAGTTGGTATTACCTCGTGAAAAGCTAGCTTGGGAATTGGGAGATTAATCGGGGTGACAATAGTTTTTTAAGTTTTATTACCTGCTCCTTTGACGATAGTAATTGCACTCTGATATAAAAAAATGATGTTCTAACAATGAAAAACATAATAAAACATTTAAATATGAGGATTAAGCCCAAGAAGTGTTCAATTTGCAGCATCCTCAAAAGTCATAGGAAGTTCAAAAAGTAGGATTGGTTTCAAGGCTTGTGATGTTGCCCGGCCTTATAAACAGAAACTATTGGCGTGAGATTTAACCAATGAAATTAACCTGTTTTAGTGCCATTTTACTTGAACAAGTAATCTAAATGATTTTTACTAGCACCTGATCGTTACAAATGGACGACGGAGTGCCCGAGAGATTGTGGTTATTGTTGAAATGTCAAGCCGTAATGCTTGACTTTGTTGGCATCAATTTCTTCGTCTGCCACAATCCCACATCGGAAGAGCCAGAAGGAAAGCCTCTCATTGCTTCCTATAAATATAGGAGGCCTGCGATAGATCGAATCTTGAGTCATTTAGTCCATTTATAGTCAAAATATTTAGGCTCTCTTGATTTGAGTTTAGGAATATTTCCTAACTCTTTTGTAAGTGCCTTATTAGCCTAGGAACCACTTTCCTACGGCTTTTGTATTTCTTCTTCATAGTAGAAATATTGCTCCTCCTCCGCCCGTGGACGTAGGTCAATTTGACCGAACCACGTAAATTTCTGTGTCTTTTATTTTGCTTTATTATTTGCCTTTATTGGGTTGCCGCAACCCTTTTATATGGTCGGTTTTACCGCCTAATTATTATATGGCCGGTGTCTACCGCCTAATCTTTATATGGTCGGTTATACCGCCTACTCTGTTCTAACTTTAGTTTGTTTATTCCTGGGCCAGTCCTAACAAACTGGTATCAGAGCTGGTTGATATATTTTGTCCGACAGGTTCATCCCGTGGGGCCCGTTCATCTGGTGGGGCCATTCAACCTGTGGGGCCCGCTCACCTCGTGGGGCCCGTCATCCTCGTGGGGTCCGCTCACCTGTGGGGCCCGCTCATCCTGTGGGGCCCGTTCTCCCTGTGGGGCCCGCTTATCTCGTGGGGTCCACTCACCTTGTGGGGTCCACTCACGAGATTTGCATATTTGTTTAACCAGTTCTTCGAGACAAACTTGAAGTTACAGATTTCGTGGCAACAATGACGATAACAAAGACGGTTGTCGAAAAATTCGACAGGAATGTCAACTTCGGGATGTGGCAGCTCAAGATGGAGGCCATTCTTGTTCAAGACGGAGTTGATTTGGCAATACAAGGAGTAGAGAAAAAGCCAGAAGCTGTGAATGATGCGGATTTCGCCGAAATGGATAAGAAAGCCAGATCCAGCATAATTTTAAATCTCTCCGATGAGGTATTGCGTGAGGTAGCAATGGAGACTTCGGCCAAGCTATGTGGGACAAATTAAAAGCCTTGTATATGAAGAAGACAGTCGAGAATCGACTATATCTGAAGCAGAGTTTGTATATGCTTCGGATGTTTGAAGGTACATCTATACTCTCCCATCTTGATAAATTTGATTCCATTATTATGGATTTGGAGAATATAGATTCGAAAATTGATGATGAAGATCAGGCCCTATTACTTTTGTGTTCCCTTCCCCAATCCTTTAAACATTTCCGTGATACTATGATTTATGGAAAGGAAACAATTTCGTATCGGGAAATTAAATCTGCATTGAAATCTAAAGAGCAGATAGATAGGGATATTACTGGGGAAACTAGTGGGAGTCAAGCCGATGGCTTGTTTGTTCGGGGTAGATCTGAAAAGAGAAACACAGAAAATAGAAGTAGATCCAAATCCAGACATAAAAATGTGGTGTGCCATTATTGTAAAAAGAAGGGTCATGTTATCTCTGATTGCTTTAAATTGAAAAATAAAGAAAAGCAAAAGGAGAAAAAGAGTGAGACCACCGAGGCCAGTGTTGCAGTTGATGAGAATGATGGAACCATTTTCTGCGCAACGGAAAATAATTTTAGGTCTAACAATGAGTGGATCATTGATTCGGGTTGTTCATATCATATGTGTCCCAATAGGGACTGGTTTTCAACATATGAATCAACTGAAGGTGGAGTTGTCTTAATGGGCAACAACGCTGCTTGTAAAGTTGTTGGTACAGGTACAATCCGGATTAAAATGTACGATGGTATTGTGAGGAACACTCACAAATGTTAGACATGTTCCAGATTTGAAGAAAAATCTCATCTCTTTGGGCACTCTTGAGACTATTGGGTGCAGGTATTCAGGTGGAGGTGGAATTCTCAAAATCACTCGTGGTGCTCTTGTTGTTATGAAGGCACACAGATCTGGTACTTTGTATATTTTGCAGGGATCTACTATTACAGGTGCTGCTGCTGTTTCAACATCATCTTTGTCAGATACCGACATCACCAAATTATGGCATATGCGTTTGGGGCACATGAGCGAAAAAGGCTTGGCATACTAAGCAAAAGAGGACTTCTTTGTGGTGAAAGTACCGGGCCATTGGAATTCTGTGAACACTGTATTTTTGGGAAGCAGAAAAGAGTCAGCTTCAGTTCACCAGCAATTCACAAGACTAAAGGTACTCTTGATTACATTCATTCAGATTTATGGGGTCCTTCTCGTGCTCCTTCTAAAGGTGGTGCCAGGTACATGTTGACTTTCATTGATGATTATTCAAGGAAAGTTTGGGTATATTTCCTTAAGCATAAAAATGATGTTTTCCTAACTTTCAAGCAATGGAAAGTTTTGATTGAGAAACAAACAGGAAAACATATTAAGCGGTTGAGAACGGATAATGGCATGGAATTTTGTGAAGGCGAATTTGATAGATTCTGCAAAAATGAAGGAATTGTTCGGCATCGCACTGTCAGAATGACGCCTCAACAAAATGGTGTAGCCGAACGTATGAACAGAACGCTTTTGGAGAGAGCAAGATGTATGATCTCCAATGCTGGGTTGACAAACGACTTTTGGGCAGAGGCGATCAATATGGCCTGTTATATTGTCAACCGTGCTCCTTCTGCATCTCTAAATTTCAAAACTCCTGAGGAAGTTTGGTCAGGTACTCCTGCTGATTACTCCAATTTAAAAGTTTTTGGATGTCCAGCATACATGCACGTGAATGATGGAAAATTGGAGTCTAGGGCTAAAAAGTGCATTTTTCTTGGGTATGCTTCTGGGGTGAAAGGATACAGATTATGGTGTCCTGATCCCAAATCTCCAAAATTTGTAATCAGTAGAGATGTTACTTTTGATGAATTATCTATGTTGTCTTCCAATAAGGAGTCTTCTAGTCCTTGTACTACTGATAGTACGCAGAAGCAGGTGGAGCTTGATATTGGCAGTTCTGATCCTTCTTCATCCAAATCTTCTATTCAACAAGTGCCAGTAGATGCACCTGAATCTACTGTTGAAGATAATTCAGAGGAAGAAGAGTATTCCATAGCCAGAGATAGACCAAGGAGAGACATTCGACCACCACAAAGATATGCAAATTTAGTTGCATATGCTTTGTCTGTTGCAGAAGAAACTGATGCAGTTGGTGAGCCTTCCACCTATTCAGAAGCAGTTTCTTGTGATGATTCTGCAAAGTGGTTGATTGCGATGAATGAGGAAATTGAATCTCTTCATCAGAATGGAACTTGGGTTCTTGTAAAGCCGCCATCAAATAAGAAAATTGTTGGATGCAAATGGGTCTTCAAAAGAAAAGAAGGTATTCCAGGGGTTGAGGATGCAAGGTATAAAGCACGATTGGTTGCAAAGGGCTATAGTCAGGTACAAGGTGTTGATTTTAATGATGTGTTTTCACCTGTTGTTAAACATAGCTCTATTCGTGTTTTGCTTGCTTTAGTTGCCATGTATGATTTGGAGTTGGAGCAGCTGGATGTTAAGACAGCTTTCTTACATGGCGAACTTGAAGAACAAATTTATATGAAACAACCCCAGGGTTTTGAGATTGAAGGTAAGGAAGACCATGTTTGCTTGTTGAAGAAATCCTTATATGGATTGAAGCAGTCTCCAAGACAATGGTATAAGAGGTTTGATTCCTTTATGTTGGGTCATGGTTATTCAAGGAGCATGTATGATAGTTGTGTTTACTTCCGGAAGTTAAATGATGGTTCTTTCATTTACTTATTACTATATGTTGATGACATGCTCATTGCTGCCAAGAATTTGTCAGAAATTCACACTTTGAAACTGCAGTTGAAATAGTGAATTCGAAATGAAGGATTTGGGAGCAGCTAAGAAAATTCTTGGCATGGATATTAAACGAGATAGAGGAGCAGGGAAGTTGTTATTGACCCAAGAAAATTACCTGAAGAAAGTCTTGGAGCGTTTTGGCATGAAAGATGCAAGACCTGTAAGTACTCCTCTTGCTAGCCATTTTCGGCTATCTGCTGCTCAATCACCACAATCAGATGAAGAGGAAGATTATATGGCACGGGTTCCTTATTCCAGTGCAGTCGGCAGTATTATGTATGCAATGGTTTGTACTCGTCCAGATATCTCACATGCAGTCAGTGTTGTTAGCAGATATATGTCTTGCCCTGGTAAAGAACATTGGCAGGCTGTGAAGTGGATTCTCAGATACTTGCGAGGTACTTCAAATGCATATTTGGAGTTTGGAAGAAATAATAACACTTTGGTTGGTTTTGTAGACTCAGATTACGCCGGGGATCATGACAGAAGAAGATCGCTTTCAGGCTACGTATTCTGCATTGGCGGTTGTGCTGTTAGTTGGAAAGCTACTCTACAACCTGTCGTAGCTTTGTCTACTACAGAAGCAGAATATATGGCTGTGACCGAGGCAATCAAAGAAGCCTTGTGGTTGAAGAGTTTATTTAGCGAACTTAGTCTACATCAAGGTGTTACTGTTATTCACTGTGATAGTCAAAGTGCCATACACTTGACTAAAGATCAGATGTATCATGAGAGGACGAAACATATTGATGTGAAGTATCACTTCATTCGGGATATCATTGCTGAAGGAAAGGTCCTTGTTCAGAAAATCAATACCAAGGACAATCCAGCCGATATGTTTACAAAATCTCTTCCAATTTACAAGTTCAAGCAGTGCTTGGACTTGGTTGGTATTCATTGTTGGTGATTTCGGCCCGTTGGGGCTTATGTGGAGAAGGTGGAGCAGTTTTGTTACTGTCGATGGTGGGATTAGAAATTATGCCAAGGTGGAGATTTGTTGAAATGTCAAAGCCGTAATGCTTGACTTTGTTGGCATCAATTTCTTCATCCCACATCCCACATCGGTAGAGCCAGAAGGAAAGCCTCCCTTTGCTTCCTATAAATATAGGAGGCCTGCGAGAGATTGAATTGCACCACTCAAGAGAGTTATATGGGCTATTAGCTTCTTGAGTCATTTAGCCCATTTATAGTCAAAATATTTTAGGCTCTCTTGATTTGAGTTTAGGAATATTTCCTAACTCTTTTGTAAGTGCCTTATTAGCCTAGGAACCACTTTCCTACGGCTTTTGTATTTCTTCTTCATAGTAGAAATATTGCTCCTCCTCCGCCCGTGGACGTAGGTCAATTTGACCGAACCACGTAAATTCTTGTGTCTTTTATTTTGCTTTATTATTTGTCTTTATTGGGTTGCCGCAACCCTTTTATATGGTCGGTTTTACCGCCTAATTATTATATGGCCGGTGTCTACCGCCTAATCTTTATATGGTCGGTTATACCGCCTACTCTGTTCTAACTTTAGTTTGTTTATTCCTGGGCCAGTCCTAACAGTTATGATGTGTAACAAGAATGAAATTCCGCAAGGTACAGATAGCTAAATTGTTTTGACTAATATAAATTAATATTTTCTGCAAGTATCCTCTAGAAATAAAGCGATAGTTATTTGGAAGTCGTCAAGGTTTCTTAAGCACTTTTCATTTGCCAGACATACTGAGGACAGCGTGAGTGCTTGCAGAAACTGGTAACAGAGTTCTTATTGTACATGTGGAGGGTATTCAAAACTTTTCACTTGTAACAGTAACATCTAACAACCGAAGTTCCTGTTTGTTTGTTCTTCGAGCTCTGCAAGATACAATTAATTTAGAGAAATGCATGCATTTTTTTTTTTTCAGAAATCTCAAATTGGCATTTAATTTCATGTTGAAATTTGTCTTGACTTCCCTCCAGTTTCTCTAGGCTAGCTGGATTGATTTTATTAGAGAAGAAAGAAGGGAAAGAAGCAAAAAGAATACATGGCCTCCCTCATCCCTCACATGGTAAAGAGGCTATGGGATGAGTGGAATCTTCGCGCTGCAGTCCCTTATTAGTCTTTTCTTCCCAAATGGTGTTTAATATCCTTAGCAACATTTCGGAAACGAAAAGGAAACAGAATAGTGAATGCCATAATATGGTCTGTTTATCTGCTTGCCGATTGGCTTGCTGCTTTTGCTGTTGGACTCATCTCTAATGGCCAAGTAATGACAATCCTGATAAATTCAGAGTAAATGAAGATCTTGCAGCATTTTGGGCTCCATTTTTATTGTTACATTCTTGGTGGCCCTGATAACATCACTGCTTTCTCCCTTGAAGATAATGAGTTGTGGATCCGGCATCTGCTTGGGCTTGTCATTCAGCTTCTTGCTGTTGCTTACGTCTTTTCCCAGTCCATCCCTAACGTATTCTCAGTTCCCACAATACTCTTGTTTTTCGCTGGAGCTATTAAATATGCTGAGCGAACTCGTGCTCTATATTTAGGTTGCTTGGGTAATTTCAAGGCTTCTATGCTTCCAATGCCAGATGCTGGACCAAATTATGTGCAGCTTATGGAGGAGTACTCATCTAAGAAAGCTGCTGATGTTCCAGTTAGGATAAAAATAGAGAAACGAACCTGAGAGAGGCTCTCAGACTTCTGAAATTCCAGATTGGACTACTGAAGAAGAAATAACTCCCCTAGAAGTTGTGCAGAAGGGGTATGAATTTTTCACCATTTTTAGGGGGCTGATTGTTGACCATATGTTTAGCTTCCATGAACGTAATGAAAGCAGAAACTTCTTCTCCCGAAGGTCTACCCATGATGCTTTCAGAGTGATGGAGGTGGAGCTCAATTTCATGTATGATTCTCTCTACACTAAGATGGCTGTGGTACACAGTAACATAGGTTATGTTTTCCGTTTCATCTGCTCTGTACTTATAGTGCTTTCTTTTGTGGAATTTGCATCACATCATAGTCCTGAGATCAACCATTTTGATGTTACTGTTACCTACATTTTGCTTTATGGTGCTGTTGGCTTGGATCTTGTGGCTTTGACTAAGGTCATTTTCTCTGACTGGACTGTAGTTGTGCTTAAGAATGGCCACAGTTAAACGAATTGTATCTGCGGTCCGTGACAAGCTGTCATTTGATCGAAGGTGGTCTAATACAATCTCGCAGCATAACTTGATCAATTTTTGCCTGAATCAGCGGTGGAGATGGTTAGATATTGCGGCTGAAACCGTTGGACTCAAGGCATTTCTTGATGAACTGAAATACAAAAAGGACTTTGTCATTCCGGATAATTTGAAAGAATTTATCTTTCAGGAGCTCAAGGGTAAAGCCAGCAAAGCAGAAACCAATGAAGTTGCTAAAGAAATATACTCGGCAAGAGGTGAACGGGCTCTGTCAGATTACATTCGCTGCAGATCTGAGAACATGTCATCAAGTGTAAGTGAGGAAGTTGATTATGAGAACATGTCATCAAGTGTAAGTGAGAAAGCTGATTATGATGAAAGCCTGTTGCTGTGGCATATTGCCACTGAGCTATGCTATTCAGAAAGTTCTAATGCTGAAAATTCCAATCGTGAATTTTGCAAGCTTATATCTGATTATATGTTGTATCTCTTGGTTATGCGGCCTACAATGATGTCTGCAGTTGCTGGCATTGGACAGATTCGATTTCAGGACACGTGTGAAGAAGCTAAGAAGTTTTTCAGCAGGTGGAAGACAGAATTAGGGCCACCAATTTCATCAGCCTTGGATATCTGCTCAAAATTGAATACGTGTCCTGCAAGAGAATCAAGTTCAGCAACAACCCGACAAATAGTTGCATGTGAAAAGCTACTTAATGTAAATACAGATGTTAAACCCATTGAAGTGAAGGGTGACAGAAGCAAATCAGTGTTGTTTGATGCCTGTAGGCTCGCAAAGGATTTGAGAAACTTGGAGGATGGTGAAAGGTGGGAGATAATGAGCAAAGTGTGGGTGGAACTGTTTGTCCTACGCTGCCAGTCACTGCCGAGCAAATGGTCATGCTCAGGAGCTCAGCACAAGGGGGTGAGCTGATTACTTTCGTTTGGATACTGATGGCTCATTTTGGATTAGGAGAACAATTTCGGATTAAGGCTGGGCATGCAAGAGCAAAATTGATCGTGGAAAAGTAGGGATTATAATCAAGGCCAAATAAGAATTTTCTTCTTGACTGTGGAATCAGATAGAGTTCTTCAGCCAGGATTGCTTCCCTGGCTTGGTGAGTGATTGTTCTTGTGGCAGAAAATTTTCATTTCAGCATGATAAGTCAAGCTAATATTTCTTTATTCATCGAAAGCTGTTTTGTAGATCCATCTTGTTTGACATTATGGCACTAGTGAAACTCAGCAAGTATGAACATTTATGAAGCATGTATGCAGATAACAATTGGTATGCGTTCCATTGCCTGTCACGGTCTACCATTCCCTCCCCTTTTGAAGGTATCAAAGAGTTTCATTGGGAGAAGACAAAAGTTGCAAGACCACTAAAACTTAGAGGTCCATCTACACGGTAGGGACATTTTCAAAACACGACATTTGCCAAAATATTTAAGAGTGCGTAGTTCCTAAAAACGCATATACTTGGATTAGAGTTTTTAATGAACTGAGCTGTTTGGTGAAAATCTTCATGTTCTACTCGTTTGAATTCAGAAAAAAGTTTGATACGTAATAAACAAATTGAATTTCAACACAGAATTAGGCTCATTTAATAATCCATCTAAATATATTTCTGAACCTTTCGAATAGATTCCTAAACACATATAATTAAGTAACTACAAATATTTGCCATCGTTTATATATATACATATATATATATATATATATTAACAAATATGGGTGTATACACATGTATTTCCCCTTAACAAAGTAATTATCCATAAATAGTATTATTTATATTCTAAACAAAACCAATATAATTATAAGTATTTCTAGATTATGTATCAATTTTAAAAAATTAGAATTAAATCATTTTCAACCTTGAATTTGAGCTCAATTCGACTCGTTGAAAGCTTTATAAGACAGCTATAGCAGTTGTGCATGATTAATTACCAACTCAACCCTCCGTGTCTGAGTCAATTATGAGAAACTAGCTTAGCGTGTTACAAGTAATATATCTGTAAACATGTGGATGTGTTCTCGTCAAGTTTGTTGGGAAAAGAAAAATATAACAACAATAATTGTGTCACCTCATCAAATAAACATCTTGAATTTACGGTCTATTAATTGGATGGTATATCTTTTTCCTCTTTTATAAAAATAAAATTTATTTAAAACACTATCTACAGTCACAGTCTAAAATACCCATAAGCTGAAGAATAGGAGCATGATGTTTTAGATAAGGTGACGGGTATTGAATTTACCGAAAATAAAAGGGAAAATGGACAGTTTTATGTTTCACATTTCACAAAAATATTCTTTTCATCCTTCACTTTTAAAATGAAGCAAATTTATTCTTGACATTTAAAATTTGAAACTATTACACCCTAATTTAACTTTTAATCTGAATCCAAACCGGCATTAAATTTTGAGGATATAATTGCTAGATCACTTGGTGAACTCAACTTAATATTCACATGAATTTATTGAACCCCAAAAAAGAAAAATAAAAAATTATAACATAAAAAATAAAGCTTAATTTTTCTTACATTGCCATTGTGTACATTGACAGGTCTAGTTGTTAGCTATATCATTTCAATTTAAATTTAAACACTAAACTTTGTAGGTATGATATACCTCTAGATTTGAAAGGGCATACACTAATAGTGCATGAAAAAGATTTACCCAAAAAAAAAAACCCTACTATTCCAAGACAAAAAATGGCCTTTTTATGTTGTAATTTTTATTTTTTTCTTTTTGGTTTAATAAATGTCATGTGAATGTGATAGAGTTTACCAAGTGATCTATCAATTTTTATGTTGTAATTTTTATTTTTTTCTTTTTGGTTCAATAAATGTCATGTGAATGTGAAAGAGTTAACCGAATGATCTATCAATTCTATCTCTCGAAATTTATTATTAGGTTATTGGATGGTTTGATTCAGATTAAAAATTGAGTTCAGGGTGTAATAGTTTCAATTTTTAAATGTCAATGATGAATTTGCTTCGTTTTAAAAGTAAGGAATGAAAAAATATTTTTGCAAAATGTGAGAGATGAAACCGATCATCTTGCCAAAATAAAAATACCTGTATGAAAAAAATTTTGCTTTTGTGTGCAGTGATGAGTAGACTCATTTGCAATAACTATCATTTGAGTAGACTCATTTCCATAGGAATCAATTGATTTATTTCTTTGCAATAACTATCAATAAGAGGAAAAGAGGGGGGAGGGGGGTTGAGAACTTAAAACTAAAGTACCTTAAATAAAATAAAGTAATAACAAAAATACGAAATCAAATAAAATTGGATTAATAATATATAAACCTCTAGTCAAAGGAAAATCTTGGTTTTGGTTTATTCCATTGATTATCGATGTACGGATACATTGAACAAATTGGTTATGATAATCAATAAATTCTGAAAACCTGCTTCTCCTTAGTTTTTCAATAACCAAAACAAACTTTTTGATTATTTCTCTTGTTAATAGACGACCCTAAACAAGCTCTGAAGATTAAATGTATCAACAGCATTAATAACTAGAAAGTTCACCGATTCTAACCAATAAAGTCACAAGTTCGGTTCATTTAAATTAGATCATATATTTTCATGACATATAAACAAATATCCCACTCGTCACAAATATCAAAACAATCAAACAATTATAGATTCGACGTTTTATTGACAATAGACTCTTTTGAATAATTTAATATTGACCACCAATCTAATCACACAAAATGCTCATCACGCAGGTTGTAGGAAGTTAACAAGTTATCTTCCAATCACTAAAAAGCCTAACAAGACTCTACATCCAATATGTTGGAAGATTGTAAGAGATTAACAAGTTATTGAAAACCTTATTCTTTTTAATCATGTAAATTTGATAGTTAGAAAAAATAATAAAAATGAATTGATATGTTAATTGACTAGAAACGCGTGAGAAATGAAGGATGTTGTTAGTTATGCCTTGCACCAAAGAAATCAAATAAAGTAGATGGCGGATGAAGAACGAAGTAGGTAGTATTTAATAGTCAAACGTCGTATGCACTACCTCAATGGTGTTTGTATAAACTTGCAAATCGAGACTAGTTGAACATAGTTTACAAATTTTTTTTTTTAAAAAAAATGTGATTGCAATCTTTGAAAAGAAAAGGCTTTTTGAAAGAAAAACTCAAGTGGAATTGAGATGAACTCAAGGTGGGCTCAAAGAGAATACTTGAAAAGTATAACACCGCAGGCGAGGAGGGGGGAGGAGAATCGAAACTAACACTTCTATTCTCTAGCATTTTAACCACTCTAGGCAAATTTGGTTCGTTCGGTTCTATAACACTTCCCTTATTAGTCAAGACATTGTAGTTGGTTGCATTTTTTTTCTTTTTTTTTGTTTGATGTCCCAATATATTTATTCTATTGAAAAAGTTAAAATACATTTTAGTCTCTTTTTCTAATATAATCTATCCTCTAATATATGCATGTTTATCATTCAAATTCAAAATTTGAATTTATAGGGATAAATTGAAATAAGAAAATACAAACATTACAATCAAATTACTATTTTTAAAAATTAAATTCCTGAAACAAGACCAAATAATTTGGATGGAGGGAGTAATAATTATCAGACTGCTTCGATTCACTTTGGCTTTTGGGTTACATCTTTCTCACAATTACCAGATTGGTTGTCAAAAATATATTGACTAAAGATGTCCTTTTTTTTTTGCCAAATGGTAATATTTTTATAGATATTAATACTTAATAATATAAGAGTTAAGTACAAAAAGAAGCAACCGCCTCAATTCTTTCCGTGTCGTGTCAGTTAACCACACAGGAAAATTTTAGCTTCCCGTTCAATGTCCTTGAGAGTCGCAAGCCTTACCCAGAAATGCAAGAGTTTTTGATGCAATTAGTAATTTAGTATCTGTAAATGCAACCTGAGTATTCTTTTGACGCGTAATGGAGGTTGGGCAGAGTGGGACAACATCCACTCCGAGGAACACGTTTTAAAGAAATAAATGTGATCCAGAGAAAAGAATCAAAAGCAGACTATCTACTTTTATTATTTTTCTTTCTCAGACATAAAAGTAAAGAGAAATAATATTGGTTTACAGGTTGCCGCTGAGATATCTTGGATCAAAAGCAGCCTATTTTACTTTTATGATGCATTCAACCCTGCAGAGTATGGCCCACAAAAAAGCCAAAGGGTATTTCCAATCTACATGAACTCGTTATCTGGATTAAAAGAGAAAAAATAAATAAAAACTTGCACTTGGTGTGGCATTACTGTTTCTTTCCATCATTTTTAAAAAAAAGCAAATTCGTTCATGACATTTAAAAAATAAAACTATTACATTTTTTAATCTAACTTTCAATATGAATCAAAGCATCCAGCAACTGATAATAAATTTCGAAGATAAAATTGATAGATCATTCGGTCAACTCCATCCTATTTACATGACATTTATTGAACCAAAAAAGGAAAAAGATAAAAAAATTATGACATAAAAAGTTTGTTCTTTGTTTTAGAATAGCAGGGTTTCTATTTGGATAAATCTTTTCATGCATCGTTAGTATATACACTTGCAAGTTTAAATTTATACCATACATAAAATAATAAGAATAATAATAATAATAATAATGTGCCATCGTGCATGGGCAATATTGTTTAGAAAAAATAAAAAAAAATGGATTTTGCCAGATGTATTGTGATGCTAGATTAAGCAAGCCAACCCACAAAGCCCCACTTTTGTGATCTTTTTCTTTTTCAGTATTATTTCGAGAAATTTGCCTCTCAAATATTCCTCTTTCAAAGGTAGAGTATTTACTATTTGCGCTTATTCACAAGCGGAATCATCAACTCTCAAAGGTAGAAAATCAGCAAGTATGCATTACAAGTATGCCAGCATCTCAGAAATTACAACCGGAACTATTATATCATAAGATCAAGTGCCATTAGAAACAAAGTAATTCGAGCCATTAACATCAATTTTTCTTCTTCTTTTCTTTTTGTGTTAGCACGAAAAATTATGTACACAGCAGAAGCAATTTTAGCATATATAAAAATATGTGAGAAGAGGGAAAGAAATAAACTCACAATCAAACCTCAATAATTTTATTAAACCAAATCTCAAAAACAACAAAAGACAAGCTGGAGACCTTTCACTCTTGTGCTCATGGCTCTCACAATTCTCACCAGGCTCTAACAATTTCTTGAGTCGTCCCTCCTCCAGTGTTTAACATGTTAGCAGTAGTGCTATATATAGACTATTGAATCAAGAAACAACTCGGACAAGGAAACCAATGACACATAGGAAACTAACTATTCAATTAGATTCTATCTCAAACTAATACTAATCACCGACTAAGCCTTTGAAAAGGAAACTAAACTAATAACTAATACTAGTCTTCAAATAACTCTGGAACTTACAGGAAACTAAAACAATTAGGAAACAAAATAGCTTAGTTCAACTTCCTTATTTTTTTTTCTTTTTCTAACAAAGGAATGATGAGATTTAAGAAGCGAAAAAGAAACTTGAGCTAAGAACCTAAAATCCTTAATTTATGGGATCTCAACTTTAATCATGAATTTACAATGAAATTTGGCCTCTCCAAGTCAAGATAGACAAAAAGTGAGAACTCAGTTTTGTCCATTCCAGCTCCACAACGCACAAGTATGCCAGCTTCTAAGAAATTACAACCAGAACTAAATCGCAAGATCAAGTGCCATCAGAAACAAGTAAATAGAGCCATTAAAAGCATTTTTTCCCCCAACAGAGAGGATGAGATTTAAGAAGTGGGGAGCGGGGAATTATAAATTAGAATCTGCCATAAGCCACTAGAAAATCGGTCAAATTCTCATTCACCCCGGCCTGCCGTCAGCCACAGGTCGGCCAGCCATTGCCAGCGCTCGGCCGCCTGCACTCGTCGCATCTCATGTGGACGAGCCTCCTCTCGTCGCATCCCAGCTAGATGTCGTGCTCGCATCACAGCTCGACGTAAAGCCACCTCTCGTCGCATCTCAGCTGGATCTCGCATCTCATCTAGACGTAAAGCCTCCTCTCGTCGCATCTCCTCCTCCTCCTTTTGGATTTGTTCTGGAATTATCGTTCCCAAAAGTCCGGGCAACTAAGGGAAGGCCAGCACATTCTTTGCGGATTATCTCCTTCATCTTTAACAAAGTGCTGTTATTCACATCAACTCTTCGATTTTCACGGACAGCTTCATAAAACACTGACCAGCCAATCTCTTTGTCCAGCAGAGTATCAATTGGCATCAAGTTCTTCTCACCTATCATTTCTGTTGCAACACTCTTTCGCCTAGTTGTGACAATAATTCTCCCACCACTTTCTTTGGGCAATGCATGAGATATGCAGTCCCCGAATGATGCATCATCGCCTTTTGGCAGCTCAGAGCATAAATCCCCATACCAACCATTAACATGCCAGGCCTCATCGAACACAATAAGATACCTCTTGCCCGTTAGTCGACGGTAAAGCTTCTCAGTGAGATTGGGAATATCGCCAACATTAGCAGTCGACAATTCCGAGACATCACCACCAGCCTGGTCCAGCATTTTCCTTAAAATTTTCACTCTCAAGTCCCCGCTCACCGGCGCATCATAAAGGGTCCCAGACAAAGAAAACCCAAATCCTTGGCCAGAACATATTTCTCAAATTCCAGAAAACCTTCCGGGCAAGTGTGGTTTTCCCTGATCCCCCAAACCCCACAATTCCAAACCCCTTCAGTATAGTATTAGCATCACCTTGACATCCCTCAAGTATCAAATTCTCCACTCTTTCCGCTGCTGGATCCAATCCTACAAACGTACCTGGAAATTTTGCTTCTTCATCATCATAGGCATCATCGTCGTCCTCATTATTACCAGCAATTGAGGCTGGATCTACCCCTGTTGAAATCTTTGGACTGAGAACTGCTTGAAGCTTGTTGTCTAGGTCATTCAACTTTCGATTCTTTTGAATAATGAACCACAAACTCTTGAGTCGCAAGAAACCTTCTTGTGCCCCACGGCCCCAACCCCCGCGATGCTGTTGGGCGAAAACGCGGCACTCCGAGAGTTCAGAAATGAGGTCATAAATCAACTTCCGGATGTCAAGATCCGTACCAGAATTAGCACTGGTGGTTATTTTGCTAGTATTGATAGCTTTGATGTACTTGGATTTGATCTGGATCTCTGCAATTCGCAAGCGAGAGATGCAAGAAAGTTTCCTGACATCTTTATCTCTTTCTGCTTGGTCAAGAAGGGCAGAGAACTTAGCTAAAAGATAATGGAATACTTCTCCAAAATCCAACGATCCCATTTTTCTTATCCCCCACCCTCTGGAGTAAGAATCAATCCTAAAACTGGAAGAGAATCGGCAGATGGAACCGACGGAATACAGATAGATGGAAGGAAGAAGACTCGAACACTCTTTAGGCTGAAAGGAAAAAAAATGGAGTTTAGATAGATGGAAGGAAGAAGACTCGAAAGAGTGAGAAAGTCTTTAAGCTGAGTTTGGATTGAGAGATTTGAGAAAGGATTTAAATCTTTTCAAATTTCTCTAGTTATTAGATTATTTAAGAGATATTTAAATTTGTAAATCATAAATTAAAATTATTATAGCATTTAAAATGTATTTTGATAATTTATGAATTATAAATTCAAAAGCCTTTTAATTTAGACACTTTCTTTAATTTAAAAAAATTCAAAAGGCTTTTAGGTTTTTTAAATAATTCAAACAACTGGAGAGATTTGAATAGATTTCAAATCCTTTATCAAATCTCTCAATCCAAACGAAGCCTAAAAAGAAATTAATATTTTTAAGGGGAAAATTGGAGGAGCAAATTTAGTCCTCTACGTTATTAATTTGATATAGATTTAGGACTACTGATTGATGCTTCCAAATATTGATGGAATCAATTACATGCGTTTAGATGTTTGTTTAATTAAATTTTAAAAAGAACAAAACTAGCGAGTACTCTTGAACAATAAGAACAACTTACATGATGGCACGTTAGTAACTAATTAACTAAAAAAGAAAGAAAAATTTGTTAATCTATATGAAAAGTTAAATTACGAAGCTTGGGATAGTGGGGTTTGAGAAAGAAAATGAGTTCTATATTAATGAACTAGATACTCTTGACTAGTTTTAGTTCAAAACTTTTCTTTATTTTACTAGTTAATTAGTTAGCACGAGTTATTAGTTCTTAATTTTGTTGTTTAAAGTTAGATATTGTTTGCTTCTTTGTTTTGAAATTTATTTAACAAATGAATTATTAGATGTGATTAAATTCTATGAATTGTTAGAAAAAAATTTTCAAATATTCTAAATTTGCTTTAAATTGGATACATTAGGAGCCACATTTAGTCTTGTTAAAATTTTAAGGACCAAAACTATAGATGGCTAAATATTGAGGACCAAATTTGTTTTTGTCAAAATTTAAGGACTAAAATTGCATTGGGACTAAATATTGGAGATTAAACTGTATTTTCCCATTTAAGGAATAATTTTATACCACTATATCATTGTTATGCTTGACAATATGTGTATGTGTCATAACAATTAATCTAAATTTAATTTGAAATTCAGATTTAATTTTGCATATGTGTTCAATCAAATTGTGATAGTAATCTAAATTAATCAGAATGTCCAACTATGATTGCTATCAATATAGAGAAGAAAAGGAGTTAATTACACTAAGCCCCTATTATTAGGGGTAGTTCACTTTGCCCCTCTAAGATTTTTTTTTTTTTTTTTATCATCATTCAACAGCCACAACTATCCATGAACCATTATGGTTAACTTTACCATTTGAAATATCATATTTAGTCTTATTAGCAGCTATGCCTGGGCCCAGTATTTCTATACCTAAAAATTTCTCCTTCAATTAAGTAAATTATACGAAACTATAAAAGAGGACTTCAAAGTTCAACTTTTATGGATGTAGAAAAGTGTGTATTCAGAATCTGAACAATTTAAATTTTAAACTACAAAACTTTTGAACATATATATCTGAAGGAGAAGAAGTTCAGTCTTTGGACCTGCACTCCGGAAGTTAAAATGATGAATTATAAGAAATATGACATTATCAAAAGTAGTGATAAGCTTGCATATCTTGCTCATTTTCTCTTTGTTGTGGCTTTTCTTGGAGTTCAGGCAGAGGGGTGGTTGTGTTCATTTGCCTGCTTGGTGGTGCTTTGGGTGGCTGTCTTTTCAACATTCATGGTATGCTGCATCTCCAGATATTGAGTTGCATCAAGAAAGGCCAGATTTTACTTATTAATGTTGGCTCCATATGAATTAGGTATTTTTTGGGTAAATTTTATTATATCAGTGTACGTGAAAAAATTTTTTATTGTAGATGATTCATTTGGATTCGGTGGTTTTTCAAGTTGTATTTTCGAGTGTATTCAGGAATTTAAAATTATTTTGGATATATTTTATAAATTTGTTAAAAATTTCCTATCACCAACCACCACTGCCACTACTGACCGCAACCGCCAGCCAGCAGCCACCTTCCCCTCCATTCTTCTCTCTCTCTCCCTCCCCATTCCTCTCTTCCTCCCTCTTTTTTTCTCTTCCTTTCCTCTCCTCCTATCCTCCTCAGGCATGCCCTCTCTCCACCCTCATTCTTACCCTGCCCAGGCCCCTCTTCCCCCTCTCCCTTACCCTGCCCAGCTCTCCTTGCCTCTCCCTTTGGCGACCTCTGGTTGAGTGACTAGAGCTGACTGCACAACCAGATTTGGTCGCCGAGGAAGGCGGAAGAGAGAGGGGTTGGGCAGGGTAAAGGAGAGGAGGGAGAAGAGGTGACGAGGGAAGCGGGAGGAGGAAGATGGGGGAGAGAAGGGGGGAGGAGAGGAGACAAGGAGGGGAAAGAGGGACTAGGAGGAGAAGGAGAGAGAGAGAAAGAAGATAAAGAGAAGAGGGGAGGGAAGGGTGGCGGCTGGTGGTAGCTGCCCATTGTGGTGGCCCCACGGTGGGCGGTGATAGTTTGTATAAAAAAAAAGAAGTTTGGGGTTTATTTTATTTTTTTAATGTAGTTGAGATTTTGTGTTTTTAAAGTTTGTTAGTGTAGATCCCACAAACAAAAAAAGTTTGTGCGAAAAATAGCAAATCCAAAAAGCGCCGATGTTTTTGTAGATGTATAGGCAGAAATTTGAGTAATTTCATCAGGCAGATTTTAGTTCGGAGGAGTAAAAATCTGAATCTGCTTGGTGGAGTAAAAATCTGCTTTTCACTAGTGATATCTATCCAGGAAACATCTTCAAGCGCCTATTTCATGTCTTCATCAGCAGTCCTTAGACTAAGACGGATCAGTTTCTTGCTCGTATAAGCTTAACAGTGGAGTAAATTCCCAAAAGAGGGATTTTTTAATCTAACTTTCCAAAGTGTGGCGATTTTTTAGTCTCTTCCCAAAGGATGAAAAACGCACCAAAGAATGCATTTTTTCAAATAAAAACGTAATTTTCGAATACGTTATTTTAATTTCATAAATTTATTTAAATAGGAAAAATTGATTAAAAACGTATTAGTGGAATGCGTTATTTGATAGACCAGAAAATGCATTTCGGCAATGCGCTATTGTTTAAGAAACGCATTAGATGAATGCGTTTTTTCGTTTATCAATATGTACCCCTTTTTTTCATTTCTTTGATCTTGACTTGAGTTATGTAAGGTTTTTTTAAAAAAAATATTATCTTATTATTTTATGGAAGTTATTATTAATTTAGCTCACTAACACAAGTCAAGATCCAAAAAAATTGTTATTTCATAGTTGTTATTAATTTTATCTGGTATAGATTTCATTTCAAGTTGGCAAAAGGCTTAAAGGTTTTTGAATTTTGGATTTTACATATGCATGCACATATTTTGTATCTTAAATGTTGGTAATTTGTCTTAAAAATCGTAACACTTTTTTCTAAAGAAAATTTTACGATTCATAAAAAGTTAATCCTAATGTTTAGTGTAAAAATATGATGGCCCAAAATGAGTTAGAATAATCACATACCTTGAAAACTTTAATCAAAGGGAAAATTGCGGAACTCCTCTGATGCCCAGCTGACACTAGCACTCACCTATTTGTAAATAAAATTAAAAATGCGTTACACAAATATTTTATGAAAGGGAAACTAGTAGCGTTTGTATTTAATATAAATTAAGTATTTGAAAGTGAAAAAAAATTACCCACAACATACCAGTTCTTTACGGCTTTCTTTCATTACAAAAAGTGCTATAACAATATTTTTACGAAAGGAAAACTAGTAAGTTTTGTATTTAATATAAATTAATATGTGAAAGTAAAAAATAAATAAATAATTGCCCATAACATACCAGTTCTTTATGGGTTTTCTCTATTACATGAACAAAGTACTAGCTATTTATGAGCATTTTATTCTTAATCATTTAATTTATATTAAATATACAAATGGTTGTAAGTAAAATTCAAAAAGTGTTACTGTCATATTTTTACGAAAAGGAAACTGGTAGGTTCTGTATTTAACATAAATTAATTATATGAAAGTAACACTCATAAGTAATTTAATTATTTAATTAGTTACTTAATTTGTTGACAAGAAACAAGTTCTTTTGCAAAATTTGTTCATTAGGTTTCTCCAAATAATTCGGGTATAAAGGTAAATTTACACAATCTTTTGTTAGCAATAGGCCCAATTCCTTGTAGGGGAGGGCAATGCTATTTCTTAAATCATAAGAGAGGTGAGTGCTAGTTTTAGATACCTTAGGGAAGGTTTTTGCAATTATCCTTAAACAAAATATTGAGGTGAATATACATTGAAATATAAATGTTGGATGAAGGTACAAAGTGATATAAGAAGTTAAAACATAATTATGTAAAACCTGTATATGTGAATAAAAAGGCATCGTATCTAAGCAAAAGTGTTTTCAATTGTATTATGGAAAAGTAATTTGATTTTTTTAGTAATATAATCATTTGTGGATTAAACCACATTTAATAAACATAATAAATGGACAGAATTTTCCCTCATTTTCAACTATTTATATCACCTGTTAAGCAAACACTTGCATATTCAAATATGTCATAAGGCGATATAACGTCACATCTAATTTCATATACTACGTTTACTTGGTTTTCAATCCAAATTCTCTTATACAATAAGAATTCTTATAACAAGACAAGTACAATCTGTCATTTGAGAATGCCTCCAGAGTAACACAACTTTTGCCTTCTGACTCTTTTAGATGGTGGCCGCAAGGGTAGATGCTGATTTTTACCTCGACCTTTACAAGTGTCTCGCTTATCTCGATCTGCTTCTTCTTGTGTTTGATGTTGCAAATTAAACTCTAGATGTGTCTGATCATGCTTATCACTTTGTGGCGTGTGTCAGGTCATGTTCATCAGCTTGTGCATGTGTTGTATCACCTTCTGTATGTTCATCCCCTTGACCTTGATCGATATTGATTTCAGAAGTCTGATCACATGTCTGATTGAACTCATTAGCTGTTTGCTCATTTCCCGTGTCTCTAGTCTCTTGATTCACCAAATGATCTCCTACAACTCATCTTGACTAAAAATCTGATTTTGTACAATGCTTTCATCAATTTGGGCATGTTTTCGCCTTCGTCCCCCTCTATGGACTCTTTGTGAACTTTCTTGTGTGGCTCTTCGAACACGTGCTTGTAGAATTACATGTTGCAACTCTTCATCCATTGAGAGCGGCATTATTGGATTCAATGGTGGGAGTTTCAATCTCATCTCACATCAATGGCACGCATAGTTGATTGGCACATATCCCGAATATCAGCGAGAGCGGGAACAGAGATGGCCTTGGCATGTAGTAATGCTTCAAGTGATCCATAATACACACGATGCAATGTATCTACCTGAAATGTTATCAAAATAAATTCTAATTTTGCTAATACAAAAACTTTAAACAAAGTATTCAATTAAAAATATCTAAATAATTATTACCATCATCTCATTAGCTGGTGCAATACCCTGATAACCAGCTGGTAGTAGTGGTCTCAATGATGGGTTGCCAATAAGCAATCTTGTACGCTGCTTATACCAAGTCATATACTCTAAACTAGCTTCACCAGGAACCTCCTCGAGTTCACCTTCTTGTATACTTGAAGCTCGATCCATCCACATTTGGATGTGACGTTGGTGCTTAAGGGTCCAATCTGTATTTCGTCTGCCTCGACGATCCACTTGATGCAAACCCCAATCCGTGTCACATGGTGCCGGAATAGGTTGAACAACCCAAATTGTCGCATGCACCTATCTGGCAGGTGTAGCTCAACTGTATCCAACAAATAAGTGCAGTTCGACTACGCCACAATTCAGAACCAGCCAAACAACACTGAGGTAATGTCTCTATAATGTGTAGAGGATATGACTGCCATACAAATTATAAAAATCGAAATGGAAAATTACAAAGTAAACTAAACAAATATGCACTTGTCCTGCAATTTATCATGATACATGAAATATGCATGAAATAAATACTTACATGATCATCTCTCAAGCTATCTAACTGATCTCGATATACAACTAACACATGCATTGCTACTCTAGAAAGGTCAAAATCAACATTCTGCTTGTAGAATAATCAACAATACACTATTATAATTATGGTCATGTATCTAAATTATATATCTAATATATGCTAAGACTAATATTTTTTCACAAACTAACCTTGCACCATAAGGACTCTCAGCTGGCAACTCCTTTTTACGTACATGCCTATCTGGACATAAGGCGAAAAATCGTTCCCATGCCCAAAGCTAAAACAAAAATCAGTCCATTTAACCAAGAATAAGTCATAATTGCTGGAAACCAAAAAAATTTTCAAAGAGTTTAAGTGAAAATACCTGTAAAAGAACCAATGGGCCAGCAATCTCTTGTGAGGTACAAAGAGTAGCTCTACATAGTCTACGACATAAAAAGCAAGAACAGCGCTCCCCAACTGTATGTTCGAGTAACAGTAAAATCTCTTAATAATGACAAATACATTAGGCTGACCATATTGCCAGATTTATCCGAAAATAGGTGACCACCAATAAGTTGTAAGATACACATCCTAGCATGACGTCTAATGTCATCATCTGATGCATCACCAGGAAGTCTGATAGCTAAGGGAGCATCTAAACAACCCAATAATAGTCGCCCTCCCTTAATATCATCTATTTTAGATCGAATGCCTAACAAGTCCTCACATATCGGCAACCAATCCTCTGATTTTCGATGCGTATCCACCCCTATAACAGGTTGTCCATCAATAGGAAGCCCCCATAATATCCCTATGTCCTGCAATGTGACAGTAGCCTCACCAATAGGAAGATGAAATGTGTGAGTTTCAGTTCGCCAACGTTCAACCAAAGCTGTGACAAGTGCATGGTCAAGTTGTATTTGACCTGTGCGCACAACACCACCAAAGCTAGCTTCATCAATATACCTTTGCACTCTAGAATCAAATGGAATTCCTCTCCAAAATTCACCGTCATGTCTCCAAACTTGTAATGGCCTATAGTGTCCAGCACCTCTCCAAATATTTGTGGGATCGATGGTGGGGCTGGCGTGTCAATACATCTCCAATAATAGGACCAGGAACAAATGAAACTAATTGTTCATTATCCATATGTCCTGAAATCCAAAAAAAAAAATAACATTAATAGAAAAAATAACATTTAATTTCAAGCATACAAATAAATGATTTTTAAAAGTCAATATTAGACTACCACATCAAAGAATACCAAAATTCAATTATAACTCGAGCATCCATTAAATATCTCGAACTATGATCGATTATAAGACAACCTTGATTGATTAGAAGACAACCTCGGGCAATTTTTCCTATTATGACCCGGAAGGTGGCAGGTTCGACATCTAGGAGCATCATCTTCTCGTTCATCCATCTCATTGTGAATACGTGCTGTAGATGTGCGTCCTTGATGTGTTGGACGCATACGGGTCATATCTTCTACTAATGAAAATGGTTCTGGGGACCAATAGTCCTCATGTTGTATAGGATGAAATTGCCCACTATATGTCTTCAGATACAAGTTCTTGTGGTACTCCTGACCCACAAGTGTAATAGGATTAATGCTCATCATACGACATGTAAGCATAGCATGTGAGCATGGGATACGAGTGATCATCCATTTACCACATGTGCATGATCTTTCTTTCATACATACCGTTTGAGTGTTTCCCCATTTTCCAGTTTCATTTATGTGTGTCAATATATTGAAATCCCATCGCTTAAAGAGAACTGCACAACACTATGTTTTTGCCTTTAATTTCAGCCTCTCGATATATCTTCCATGGCCTTTTTGGAAGTGGATGTCAACAATGCAGAGCATCCTCCTTCTTATCTTGAAAAATCTTAACTGTTCGAGTGAATTCTAGTTCAACGGCAGCTCTAATAGGCAAATTACGAACACCTTTGATTGCATTGTTGAAACTTTCAGAAATATTAGTTGTCAACATTCCATGCCGATGCCCCCCATCATAAGCTAAGGTCCATAGCTCTTCTTTCCCTATTTCTCTTAGATATTTAGCAGCTTTTGCATCAATCCTCTCAATTTCTGCCATAATTTTGGAACTTGCGCTTTGAGGGATAGAACCAGTATCCCAACACAATTTCTTTAGGTGTGTGTTACGAAATTTTGTGTTAAAATTACTCCTAACATGTCGCAAGCAAAGTCGATGAACAGCATATGGGGGTTGCCAAAGCCTCTGCAATCTAATTGCATTTAATATTCTTTTATAACGATCAGAAATCAAGCAAACTTGTCTTTCTTTAAGAACATGTTGGCGAAGAAGACGCAAGAAACCAATTCCAGCTTTCATTGGTCTTTCATCCACATAAGCATATGTCAAAGGAAAAATTTGATTGTTTGCATCTTGCCCAACTGCAAGCAACAATTTAGCCTTGTATGGAGCATGAAGAAACGTTCCATCCACACTAATTACAGGTCGGGCATGACAAAATATCATCAATTGCTGGCTTGAATGCCCAGAACATATAGCCAAATGTCTTCAAATTTTCTGAACTACATGGGTGGTATTTCCAACAACAATAGTACCAGGATTATAATATACCATAGCTACCATGAACCTAGATAACTTTGTGAATGAGGTTGGCCAATCACCAAAGACCATTTCAATAGCTTTACATTGAGCAATCCATACCTTCTTGTATGACACATCATAATGCAAAATTTTTTTAACATGAGCTTGAATTTGCTTGACACTAGCAAGTGCATTTTCTTTAATAAAATGCACAATTCTGCGAGCAATGATCCTCGATTGAAGATGCCTATGATCGTTTGATGATGCCCGTTGAAATACAAGTATGGTTTGGAATCAACTTAGTAACTTCCCAAGTTTTATTGTGTAGCTTTCAAACAAGCTCTAAGTTGCCATTTGCAGCCTTCATCAGATTTTAAAAAATTTTACTTTCCATGCTGTACTTCGACTCTCTTGAACTTGAAACTCGCGGCATTGCTCCATAGACCAAAGCCGAAACTACCATCATCAATTGCTCTTTGTCACTAAATCGCATATGCTTGCGAATACCAGCACTATTTTCACTCCAAAAGTCTATCCTTGTAGGAGATCCCCTACCAGTGACAATAAATTTGTCAAGATCTCCAATATCTAAATATAAGGGCATTCCGGGTGGATGGTAAGCAGGCAATTCAGGACTAAAGTAACATTGTTACTAGTACAAACATTATCAAAACCATTATCATTCTCAAAAGTGCATTGTTCATTTTCAACCTCTACATTGCAATCACTGTCTTCATCAGACTGCCCTTGTTCAGCGTCAATGACAACATCATCTCTAGATGGCAAAGATACTTCATTCTGGACTAAATTATGAATCACATCAGTTATCCCGAGTGCATTTCCAATTTCAGCCCCAATAATAGGTTCTTCAGCTGCTAAAATGGTTCTCATAGTTCCAATTTCTTCTACATTATGATCCAATACAAATGAACCAGAACAACCAACATCATCTTCTAGTACAAGCACCTGTCTTTCTTGGATAGCTTTTGTCTGATCATTATGTTCTATATATTCAAGTGCATTCCCGTAACACTAAAGGAGTAGAAAACGATGATTGGATGGGTTTCAATGAAGGTGACATGCTACTCATAGTACGAAAAATGATATCATTATTTGAAGATGGCAAACATTGTGCACCATGCTCATCTTTAAGAGAAGATTGAGTGCATGAAACTGTAGGGTGTAAGTCCTATCGGAGATTCAACATCTTGTGTCAGCAAATTTATGTATGGAGCCATTTCCTTACTGGTGAAGATGTTATTGCCCATCCCGACAATTGCGAACTGATTCTTGTGCAATTGTATATATGAACCATAGTATTTGGGCACTCAGCTACTAAAGAAAATATCAAATCCATTCCCTCTTCGTTCATTATTAGTAATGGGCAGAATTTGAAACCCCATGTCCCATGATCAGGTATTTGCAGATGAGCTTCAAATCTACAGTTAATTTATCCACTCCAATATATGACTGTATATTACTTAGTAAATCTCCAAATCTTATCCTCTGGTTGATCGTAACTACCTTGCCAATTGAACCTATAAATCCCAATTCAGGATAATATTGGATATGACCATCCCAATATAAAGCAAGCTTCAATGGATGTTGAAGATCCATTAAAACATATGCTAACAAGCCTTCAAATGCAATGTAAACTACAGTCAATTCATCTCGAATGATGAAAAATACTATAAATAAAAAGTATATTTTAAAACCAATCATATCTTGTAAGTGTAGGTAACTCCTAAACTTCTAGGCTGTCCACAGGTATTATGTTCTATACTGTGAAAGAATCTTTCAAAAATAAAAGTTTATAGCAATCTCTAATTTCTTTTCATTTTGACATGACCATACATGAATTTAGATTAATATCTACAGATCTAGCATTCATATTCGCCAACAACCAGTAAAGAATAAGAAAAGATTTCAAGAACCACCTAACAATAACTGAAAAAGAGTAGACATACATGTATCTAAAGTCTTGAATGTCATATGTTGCTACATTTTGTAGCTAAAGTCTTGCATGTATCTAAGTCTTCAAAATTTAATAAAGGCACACAGGAACGCACACAACACATGCAATATGTATTGCATTGCATTGTAGTAGCAGTAGTATTTGCTAGGTGTGATTTTGGTGGGTGACTTAGAAGGCAAAGTGGTTGGACTGATTAAGAAAATCCCTTGCTCCTCTTCTAACTTTTGCAAATATTGTCCACCTTAATATGGATATATATATATATATGTATAACTTTCCAAATATTTTTCAATTTAATATGGAACTATATTTTAAAACTTTAGATTTTGAATTCGCTTAAAAGTGCTTATGCTATGTGCCTGAATACTTCAACCTATTCTTTTTTTTAAAATCCCTATGTTTTAGAATAATTTACCAAGCAATTAATTGTATGATCATGGATTACATCATCTCCCGACTTCATTGCTAGTTACTACATTCAATTTGTATATATCCACTGGTTAGGAAAGAAAGAAATAATAATAATTTTATATATCTGGATTAAAGTAAAGGGGTCGGGAAAGCAATGATAGGGAAAAGGAGCAGGAGGATTGCTAATAAAGGAATAATTAATGCATTTAAGTTAGACAGAAAAGAAAAGGAAACCACTGTATATATCCACCGGTTAGCAAATGAATAATTAATGCATTTAAGTTAAACAAAAAAGCAAAGGAAACGCACTGGGAAAAAGCAGCAGGATTGTGGTAAATATGGGCGGAGAAAGCGGTTGCAGAAAAATTTCGATGAGAAGCTGCGGCTTCTTTAATCACTACTCGTACTTTGTCAAATACTCTTGCCCTTTGCAGGGTATCTTCCTCTGTCAATAAGCACCAAACAATCATCTCAGATTTGCTTTTTTGCTCTTAAAATAATTAAATGCATCCATTTCATAAACCCTAAATTCAAAATTGTAAGTATTACCTGACAATATGCCTAATTAGCTCACCAGTCTCTCAATCACCACTCTTGCTCTTACGTTGGCTACGAATGTGGTATAAGATGTACGAAAAAATTGAATGGGTGATGTGTTTTGTTTTGGCTCTTGAAGAAGTTAGGGTATCTTGAGATTAAGAGGGATTGAGGGGAAATAGGTCTTAGTACCAGGGATTAGAATAGACTCCTAGATATGCTAAAAACTCATTTAGCAAATGCCTTTTTTTTATTAATAAACGCATTTCCAAAATGGGTTTTTAGCCCAAAAAACGCATTCGTTAAATGAGACTTTTTAAAATAGCGCATTCCACTAATGCGTTTTTAACCAATTTTTCCTATTTAAATAAATTTATGAAAATTAAAATAACGTATTCGAAAATTACGTTTTTTATTTGAAAAAACGCATTCTTTGGATGCGTTTTTCACCCTTTGGGAAGAGACTAAAAAATCGCCACCCTTTGGAAAGTTAGATTAAAAAATCCCTCTTTTTGGGAATTTACTCCTTAACAGTGCTGTGTCACTTGCTTATTTGCTCCTGGAAATCTTTGACATGATGGCGAACAGAGCAAAAATGGAATGGTTCTCAAAAGCTGCTGCAAGCTGACATTCCAGTCGAATATCCTTTTTTTTTTACTTGTAAATGAAGAAGAAACATGTTATATGGTATGCACTTTAATCTGAAATAGCATAAAACTTAACAATGATGATATCATCTTATTATGCCCTGTTCAATTTAATGTTTCTGATTTGCTTAGTTATCATAGCAAAGATTTATTGCATAGTTGTGTAATGAGTGCATGATTTGGAATTTTTATATGAGTTTTCAAGAATGTTCTTTTGGAAATAGATTTTTTGCAAAATTCCATAGTTAGCAACAACAACAACCAAAAACTTAAGATTTTATGTGCACAATAATTTGCAGAGTATTAGTTCATAATTTAAATTTTCATGAGCTTCTTTAAACTAAAAAGTAAAGAGTGGAGTCAGTTTTCTAGCATCTGGAGAGAATATTGCCGCATTAACGTTAGCACACAAAAAATCAAGTACAGCGAAAGCAATTTTGATACATATAAAAATATGTAAGAAGAGGAGGAGAATAAACACTCAAACAAATATTTAACTATTTATTAATCCAAAACTCAACAATAGCAATATTAAGTCGCAGCTTTTTGCTCATAACAACTCACAAGTCTCAACTGTGAAGTTTTTCCTCAAACCTATTCTTTAAAACTCAACTCAACTCTTCAATTAATAATCTACTAGATTGATAGTATTTCTAGATTCCAAAACTTTCTAAAACAAATACAATTATAAACCGAAACATACTTGAAAACTGATTTGGGATTTCCTAATTTAATATGAAAACTAAACAAACAAGACATCAAAAATAATTAGAAAACTAAATATTAAGACAGCTTGGTTTAATTTCCTTCATTGTCTTCTTTAAACCAAACTCTTAATGTTGTTATCTCCAATGCCATCACGAGCTTGAATTTTCATGAAAAGCTCAGTTGTGGTAGACACAACATTTAACCCCAACTTATGATTGGTTTTCATTTTCATCTTTAAATGTGGTAGTGGATGAATATTATACTTCTAGGACAATTTTTTCGCTTGATCACTCATATCAAAAAATTCAAACATATTTACCCATTCTTCATCAAATTCTCCATAATTTAATTCATCCACGTCACAAAAAAAATCTTCCAACACTAGAAAATCATAATTTTCCACCACTGGGATTTTCAATGTCACTAAGCTTTTCCTTTACTTTTTCCACACTAACAATCGCATCAATTTTAGTAGCACCACAAATTTCAATTAATTTATCCACTCCACAATTCATCTCAACCAATTCTAACACTAGATTTTTATCTTCAAAAAATTTACCAACTTCGATAAAATCAATAATATCTACGTCGTCACGATCTTAGCCACAATATCATCCTGTAAAAACTCCAATAGCCACAAAGGGAAAGTTAATCTTCCACTTTACATCATTAATTAGTTTTTGTTGCAAACCTCGCTAGCTTATGACTACATTCAATTCCTGCTCTATAGATAAAAGCAAATGAGCATTGTTCAAACAAGTCTCTCAGGCTTTCAATATCTTCCAAAGTGTTGCAATCAGAATACGTTTCCATCTTCTGCCAGTTAGCTTCCTCCATGCTTGCATTACCTTTTATTTTTCCTGCATCTCCCAGGTTTTAAGCAGTGATCCTTTCCAATTCCTTGCAATTATCCCTATTCCTGTTCTGATCATAATGACCCCTTGGTCTAGTGGTTTTCAATCCCTTGTCTCTTAATGTTGACTTGCTTCTTCAATGCTCGCATTTCTTGAGTAGCGTCGTCTGCTTACGGACTGGATGATTTTTTTCCTTCCAAACAAGAATTAAATAGGGTGTTTTGGAAAATTAAAGACAATAACTAATTAACTAACTACTAAAGAAATTCACAAAAATAAACATAAATTTATCAATAATAACATGACCCTAGTCAAAGTTGTAACTTTTCAGACACGGCCTACACAACTGATCATCGATGCAAAGATAATTCAATTACTTATTAATAGATTGGTTGTAGCCATCAACAAGTTCTGACAACCAACTTTTCTTTACTTTATCGATAGTCAAGGTACGACCATTAACTATTTCTCTAACCAAGAAATAACTCTAAATATGATCGTAGGATTTAATTTTTTGATTGCCTTAAAAACTAGAAAAGCCCAATGTTACAAGAGTTTGTTTAAATTAGATCATGCTAGTCGCCACTACTATCAACCAATCAAACAATTACGGATTTAATTGATTAATATGGTAGCAGATTATTAGATTAATTCGAATATCAGACCCTTAACAGTCAAATAATAAAACAATCATAAGAAGTTAAACTAGAAAATGTACGAATACGAATGAATAAAAAAATAAGTAAAAATAATTCGATTTCATAGTTATTTAGAACCGCGTTTTCAAGTTGACCCTTGACTATATTAGAAATTTACCTACTCCTCGTTGAGTTAAATCCCAACATGAAAGCTTTTACAAGTGATAGAGACATTCGGCTCCCCACCTCCCCTCCCCAAAAGAAATCAAAGGGGTGCAAAACGAGTCGAGTCGAGTCGAGTCGAGTTTTGACCTAATCGAACCGAATCTCCAGTTAGTTTTATAAAGATCGAACTCGAACTCGAGCTCGATGAGCTCAAAATGTCAAGTTCGATCTCGATTTCGACTCAAATTCGAGTTGAACTCGAGCTTAAAAAATAAAAATAAAAATAAAAATAATTATTATTTTATTTTTTAAAAATAAAAAATAAATATTTTTTTAAAAAAATGAATAAAATAATAATTTTTCTTAACAAATAATAAAATATTAGAGATATATATGTAATTTTACTATTAAAGTAAAAAATTAAAAAATATATATAATTGAGCTTGCGAGCTAATGAGTTTAATGTTTTTGAGCTCGAACTCGATATTGACTGTACCTAGGGCTGTAGAGCGGCTCGAATACGAGCTCAATATTGACCGAACTCGAGTCGAACGCGTATTCGAGCCGCTCTACAGCCCTAGGCACAAGCCATCATTTTCTTTTTTAAGCCAAAAACCCAAAACTCTTGTTTCCTTCTTATCTAATGAGTCCCAATGCCACCCAATTTCTTTTTGGAAGTACTAATCAATCCAATAGCCAACCGACCCTTTCTCCTATTTTATCTCCTACTTTATAACTTTTTAAAATGAAGTAAACTCCTAAGTGGAAAAGAAAACTACCAACGATAATACCCAATATTTCCTAAATAAATATTCTACTAACAAAGTATGAATCTTCTTAATCTTTAGCTAAAGTCTTGCTCATAGTTCGATTTGGATTAGTAAAGCTCCACGCATGGGAAAATCTTGAGTCTTCCGAAGAACAGGTTCATAATCTTCTGAAAAATCGTCCTTTCAACCACTTTTTGCTTCACTTCCCTACAATTAACACCATGAACGAAATATAAGTAGAATCTATCAATTAATATAATATTTGGCTAAAATTAAGGGGAAAACAATCATAAATTTAATAACAAAAATATAACCTATCAATTTTTCCCACATCTAAGCCGTGCTTGTTTTCAAGTATGAGAACAACAAATCAAACAATTAAGTTTAAACAATGACTATCACTAAAATCATCTATTGTTAAGATACAATTGAAACACATGTCAAGCATTAGTGGCTAGATTCCAAGAAATATCTCTCCAGTTAAAGTTTAAAATCAATGACTTTTTCAATTTTTGACTAACTAATTTAATAAAATAAAATACTCAACCAGCATTCACCAGCAAATGGTTTGATTATTAAGTAAAATTTCAACATTAAAAACCCTTGAATCAGCAGGCTAATATAACTATTCACATACTCTTACATTCATATGCACTTTTTCATTTTTCACTACTAGCACAACTTTTTTTCTTTTCTAAAATGTTCCCCACACTTGATTTCTTTTTTTTAGGATAAAAATGCTTAGTCCTTAACCATTCAAATTTTTTTACGTGAACTCTGACATCTCCCAAATGAAGGAATCCGGTTACTCAACTCTCATCGTTTAAAGACTTTAAATCTATTAAGTTTAAGTGCTAAATTGAGTTATCAAACAGGCCTTAAGTCATCCTTTTGTTTAGTCAAAGTGTTTTACACTTTTTGTACTCTCCTTAGTTGTTTTTTGGGATAAATTTGGAAATCTCGCCTGAGATTTTTCTTAATATTATTTAGCACCTCTAAAGTTTTTTAAATTTCACTTACTTCCTTTGTCAGCTTGATAAGGCTAGATATCCTTTTCAACAATCACAAATTGATGACATTACCCTTACAATCTTAATAATTATTTAACAAAAAATTCCAAAAAGCAGAATTTTTTATCTAGAAAAAAAAAACCAAATGACCATCCAATATTAGTCGATATTTCTATATATCCAAATGGTGGTAGGGTAGCAAAGGAGGTGATTAAGTTAAATTTAGTAATTTCAACCATTTAAAAGGATTTTGGTAAATAATTTACACCTACGAAAATTTTGTGGTACGGATATAAAGAAGTCAAGCAATGTTTTCAGGAAATATGTTTTAATACATAATGTAATTCAAGTTGTATTCAAAATTAAAATAATCTTTTTTTTCGTGTGGTTTGTGCCTACTTATATAAAAAAAATATTAGTAAGCTAGTATTAAAAAGATTAATCAAAAAATGATCTTATGATAAAATATCAAAAAATTGCCTATGCTATTTTTTTCTATGATAACAACATAGGCAATTTCTATTTTTTTTTAGCTGGGCTTTTTGGCCCTATTGTCATTTTTTTATTGATGTAAGTTTCATGAATAGGATAATATAAGAATAATATTAGAAGGTTTTCTCCCAAAGGAGTTAAAATGTTACAAAAAAAAATCAATTCAATAGAGGTAAGTGAAATTTTAGAAACCTTAAAAGTGCTATGTGATATTATGAAAAATCTCAAGCGAGGTTTTTGAAATTATCCCTTATTTTTCGTACAAGTCTGTCTACTCATGAAAAGAGGAAACGACTTGGGTCAATCCGTAAATTAAATGGTTCAAAATTTGTCATATCATCTTACCACCTCAAGCATTATATGCACAATAAAGATGTGACAAAATTTGGACATTAGATCTAATAAATCAAGTCTATCCGAGTTTTTGTCATAAAAAGAGAGCAGAAAAAGTTACCAAATAACAAATGAGTGTAACGTCTATTCCAATGCCAGCCCAACAAGTAAATTCAAGCTGTAATTTTTCAAGGTTAAACCAAAAACACAAAAATAAAAAAATATCCTAAAAAACAAAAAATAAAATAAAATGCGTCTACCAAAACGCGCCTACCATGGATGACTATGGGAATGGTTGTACGTTCCTTTTCAATCCACCTAGAATGAATTATTGAAATGGCCCAGTAAGTTAAGACTTCTGAGCATGGACTGAAATGATAAGAATCCAACGAAGGACTAGTCACCACAAGATAGAAAAACACGTGGATAGACTCAATCATCCTTTGTATGGTCCAGTCTTTTGCACATTTCGTACTCTGCTTTAGTCGTTTTATTTCGTGCAAGTCTGTCTAATCGTGAAAAAGAAAGCAGATAAATAGCGAACAACAAATAAGTGTAATTCTTTTTCAATGCCAGTCCAATTAGTAAATGCAAACTGTAATTTTCTAGAGTTAGATTCAGAGAAATTGAATTTCAACTTCCTTTTTTGTTTTTCCTTTTCTCAATTGAATTGAATTCCATCTTAGATGGTAAATTCATATACCTTGATCTTTTGTAGACCTTCAGAAACATTCAAAATTATCCTGTATTAGCTTTTGTTTAAGAAACCATCCTACTAATGTTTGTCCGAATATTTGGCATCTGATTTTCAACTCAATAGTAAGATGATTTTAGTCTTCTATAATCTAAGATAAAGTAATATTTGGAAATTAATCAGTACATATAATGCGGAATAAGATTAACAATCATAATATTTGAGAATTATTCACTAGATTCATTTACTTGAGCGATTTGAGATTGGGGTTTCATTTCTTCATTTTCAACTTCTTTTTCAACTGAATCTTTAGATCCTTCTCCTGAGACTCTTGCAATTCCTCGTTACTTGTCAGGATAATTGCACTCTTATCTTCTCCAAGGGTGATAATGGTTTGTGAGGACAATTTTTCACACATTTGAGAAGTCAATTATGTCACTCTAGATATCAATAGATACATTTGATCCGTCAGATTATGAATGTTCATATTTGTCTCCTGTTGAAATCGATATGTGTTAGTAGTTAGTGATTCAATCATTTTTTTAGGAGATATCCCTAATGTGGATAATGGTTGTTGCTATTGATATTAATGTTAAAAATCTATTGGCCTTGTTGCACGATGAAAGTTACAATTGTTTCACCATCCTTAACCATGTATGTTGGAATAAGGGTTATCCCATATTTGAGACAGGGATGAAGAATCTTCAAAAGTATTTATTAGAGTGCTCAAGTCATCTTGAAATGTGGGGCATATATCGGTGGATTAATTCAAGGCATAACAAAATCCACAAGTTGCAACAACCAATTTTTTTACGTAAGAGGTATATAAATATTGATCATTAGAAAAAACACGAATCTCGTTACCCCTTCTAAGAATAAAATCCAGTCTATTACCAAAATATTAAATGTTAGCAGCCATAAACTAGTAAAAAAATAAGAAAAAAATAAAAATAAGATGAATTCAAAAAGAAACAAATTAATCAAACACCAATCTCCGGCAATGGCGCCAAAAATTGTTAGATGTCAAACCATCAAAAATAAAAATTCCTACTCTAAAAACTCAAATTCAAGTATAGCGATGTGTACAATCGTTTTCTTAGGAACTAAATGGTTTATTTTCTTCCAAACAAGAATTAAATGGGGGTTTTGAAAATTTAAAGACAATAACTAATTAACTAACTACTAAAGCAATTCACAAAAATAAACATGAATTAATCAATAATAACATGACCCTAGCCAAAGGTGTAACTTTTTAGACACGGTCTCTACAACTGATCATCGATACAAAGATAATCTAATTATTCATTAATAGATTGATTATAGCCATCAACAAGTTCTGACAGCCAACTTTTTCTTACTTTATCGATAGCTAATGTATGACCGTTAACTATTTTTCTAACCAAAAAATAACTCTAGATACGACCGTGGGATTTAATTTTTCAATTACCTTAAAAATTAGAAAAATGCAACCCTAACCAATAAACACGTTACGAAAGTTTGTTTAAATTAGATCATACGTTCCTCTAACACGCGGCCAATCATGCTAGTCGCCACTAATATTAACCAATCAAATAATTACAAATTTAATTGATTAATAAGACAGTAGATTATTAGATTAATTTGAATATCAAGTTCTTTACATTCAAATAACAAAACAATCATAAAAATTAAATCAGAAAATGTACGAATACCGATAAAAAAAATAAAAATAATTTGATCTCATAAATATTTGAAATCGCGTCTTTAAGTTGACCCTGACTAGATTAGAAATTTAGTTAAACAACACAAAAGAAAACAAAGGCACAAGTCGTCGTTTTCTGTTTTAAGCCAAAAACCCGAAACTCTTGTTTCCTGCTTCTTGTCTAATGAGTCCCGATGCCACCCAATTTCTTTTCGGAAGTACTAATCAATCCAATAGCCAACCGATCCTTTCTCCTATTTTATCTCCTACTTCATAGCTTTTTAAAATGAAGTAAACTCCTAAGTGGAATAGAAAACCACCAACGATAATACCCAATATGTCCTAACTAAATATTCTATTAATAAAAATAGGAATCTTCTTAATCTTCAGCTAAAGTCTTGCTCATAGTTCGACTTGGATTAGTGAACCTCCACGCACAGGAAAATCTTGAGTCTTCCAAAGAACAGGTTCATAATTTTCTGAAAAATCGTCCTTTTAGACATTTTTTGCTCCACTTCTCTACAATTAACATTATAAATCAAATATAAGTAGAATCTATCAATTAATGCAATATTTGATTAAAATTAACGGAAAAACAATAATAAATTTAAAGATAAAAATACAACCTATCAATAATTGTCTGATCTGTAGTGGCAAAGCAGAGCTATTTTCAGGAAATGCAAGTACTCGCAAACTTTTTATCTTATCTATTTCAAGTATTCATGGCACGTGTAGTATTCTACAGCATGTCAAAACCCCTGAGGGTCAACATGCAGAGGAGCTAGCCATGCTGCTTGATCCTCTCTGGCTTTACTAGACGAAACAATTCCCTAATTAAGCAACCCAAATTTAGTTCAACCTTTTTTTCAGAAACAATCGAACAGTTAATTGATGTTAATGTATTGGTTTTCTTTTTTCTTTTTTTTCCTACATGACGTGCAGTACTCAGAAATTATTACAGCCCAATGCAACTAGAACCGGGAAGAGACTCGCTTCTCAGAACTGAATAAGTTTCTATAATTGCATAGCGAGCTAGAGAAGAATTGATTACCACTTTTCAGTAAGAGATGAAAGAACTAAACGATATTGAAATGGCTTTTCACTTTGTTTAGAAGACAACAGTTAATTAAATTAGGGAAGTACCAAGGGCTGGAGCTCCTACTTCTCAATTGATGACATAGTTTTGGAAGAACCACAAGCAAATTGCAGGGTGAACCTCCAGCGTAACATTTCAGCATTGGAATGACAAACTGGGGCTGAAAACGAATCGAGCTGCTCGCGAGCGAATACGAGATCGAGTCGAGTTCGGTCAATATCAAACTCGAGCTCGAGTTCGAGTTAATCAAGTCGAATTCGAGCTCAAAAATACCAAGTTCGAGCTTAATTATATATATATATTTTTTTAATAGTAAAATTACATATATATCTCTAATATTTTATTATTTATTTAAAAAATTATTATTTTATTCATTTTTAAAATAAAATATTTTTTTATTTTTTAAGTTCGAGTTCGAGCTCGAGTTTAAATTTCATAAAATTAACTTGAGACTCGACTCGATTCGACTCGTTTGCACCCCTATGACAGACTAGTTTACGATCATGATATCTTGATTAAGCAATTCAGCCTTTCTGACACTAAATGTGAAGGTACACTAATTTTGTTGAAAGACCTACCTAAGAATTGTAAAATGAAAAAACAAATGGACCATGTCAACTCAAAATAAATATACACACAGAAGCACATAAAGTCACTTTCTCCTCATTCAATAGAGACCTCAATAGGAATCTTGGACAGTTCAAAGTTGCCTTGATCATCTCTTCTGCATCTTTTCTTCAACAATGGACAGTTGATAACCAAGAGACACCACAGTTTGGTCAGACGTTCCATTGCTTCAACGGAAGGCAAGTTGATGAGCGCAGAATATACATACAAAATTAAGCTTAAATTCACAATCAAGTTTTACATTTATAAATTTCTAAATATCTTACACGCAATTTTTTGCAAGTATATTGGTCGAGATTAAGTACAGAATATTAAAGTTGAACCCAGAGAGAAGAATGCACAACTACCGCGACTACTAAAATCCCTCTATTATTTCGACGATCAACAAATTGAAAGAAATAAAACTACACTAAAATGTACAAGCAAATAGTAAATAAAAACTCCTTAGGTTATGGTATACCTAACTACTAATGCAAGTGCAAATATTTGCATTATTGAGCACTACTATCTTAGCTAATTATGGCATAATTTTCTTATGCATGTGAAATTCACTTTCGCAGTGAATTAACTGTACCTATAACTAATCCATACCTATTCTCGTAGTTATGAAATTAACTACAAGTTCATTTTTGCTATGAAATTATATGGAACAAAGGAACCAAAGCCACTAAGGTGCATATCTACTCTCGTGAACATACTCCCCCAGGTTTAACATTTCATTGAACTAGTGTTAAATCCTAATTTTCATTGAAAAAACAGCACCTTAAGATTATCACAAGTTGTGGTTAGTTAATCATGATTAGAAAAGCAAAATTGCTAAATAACTTGTTCAAAATAATAACATCAAATAGCCAAAAAGTCAACACAAAACAATCATGGAAAGTTCAACCAAAATTCAAGGCATGAAACTTTAGAAACATATAATGAAATACAAATCCAAAATATTAACCACACCTAAGAATCTAATACAAAAAACAAAGAGTTAGAGAAGAGAGAACCCTTATCACATGATCCATCTTTATCCTAGTCTAGCTAATATACAAGAGTGGGTAACACATATTACTAGTTCAAACTATACTATACTATATTAACCTAAAACTAAGAAAGTGTAAGAGCTACATTTTTGCAATGTATTCTTACACTCTCCAAGGTCTCTTTGATTCTTGAAGAAAACTATCTATTTATAAGTGAAACAAGTCAAGAAATAAATCTTCAAATGTCACTTTTATAGTTGAAAATAGCTGCCAAACGTCTCTCAAAAGATGTGAAAGAATGGAGGTGAAAACAAGTTACGCAAGTGAAAGCTACAAAGTTCGACCAGAATCCGTTCGGCAATCCGGCCAGATTCCTCCGGAATCTTTTGCTAATTTTTGTTTCAATCTAACATTCTGCCATGAATCCCTCCGATAATCTAGCTAGAATCTTGGAAGGATTCTTGGAGGGATTCAACCAACTTTCTTCTTCTTCAAGTTTCTTCATTCTTGTTCTTGTACCTCGATCTACCCTTGAAACTCGCCAACCTTCCGAACTTTAGGACTTCAATCACATAATGAATAATTATTTCTCATTCCAAGTAAAGTCCATTTCCATCTTCTACAAGAAATATAGACAAAGTGCAATTAAAAGGGACAAAAATCACTTGAAAGCTTTAAATAGTTATAATTACACATTTTTGCCACAAATATATTTGTTTCAATCTATAACTTCCCATAAGTGAATAAAAATGACCAAATATTTCATCAAAAGATAGGGTAATATAGTCACTTATCAACTCCCCCACATTTAAAACCATTGCTTGTACTCAAGCAATAAACACATCAATTCCAACAATGGCTTAAAAATTTGAAAATTACATGTATTCTTCCAAATTCAAGTCCTCTTCAACTTGGCAATCAATCACTATACAATTATTCAGATTACTTCAAATACTCATAATATCAAATAAAGGGAAGAAAATTATATTCTAATTTTAATAAGTTAAACTTAGTGTCTCACCCTATCTTAATGTCAGAAACAAGCAACTCACATAGTCAATTTATTCTTTCCTCTCCCTACAATCATCTTTTTCTTAAATTTCACAACTAAGAGGGACTTTATTCTTAAAAATCTTACTCAAATAGTGAAAATACCTTTTGATGTAAAGATAGACACTTTTGATGTAAAATACCTTTTGATGTAAAGATAGACACTTTGAGGTGAAAGTGTCCAATACTCAACATTTCACTTATTCCAATTGCTATACATACTCTTAATTTAAGCACCTTTTTACACGAGTGTTGATATTCATTCTAGCATATTTTTATGTTAAAGTTTTACATCCGTTAGCAATATAATTAATTAATTTGCAATGTAAAAAAATAAATTACATGAAGCCAAACAAATATAACATATTTTAAATTCTGTTATGTTTTCATTTTTATATAAAATTCAAAAAAAAATTTCACACAAGTGTTCAAAAGTCAAAGAGTAAAGTATCTTAAAATATTTGTTTGCCACTAAAATGGAAACTTTTTATTTTAAACACGAGAATATTTATTTATTAAGAAAAATTACATTTAATTATTAAATGAGCTCACAAATATTCTAAAATATGGTGATGGAGTAAAAGATTTACAAGGACAAACTTAACATCTTGTTAATTTGGGCATTCTAGGATGAAGTTGGAAAGAGTTTTCCCAATATTTGATGAAGAATATAATTCCAAAATAAAGTTGAATTAGGCATTTCAAGGGGAAAGAGCTTGCCCACTTAAATGGTCTAATAACAAATTTAGAATAGAATGAACAGGTTAAAAAGGTTTTTCCTTTCCTGGTCATTCCTGAGCACGAAACGTGGGGTAAGGGATAGAGGTGACAGAATAATGAATGGGTAATGAATGTGTACTGGTCGAAGGTTAAAGTCATAGAATTAGTAATGGTGGATTTACACTAGTATCTACCCTTCAAATTTTTGCAATATTTTATTTTGCCTACTTGTTTGGATTGTAATTTTCTGATGTTTTTATAGAAAAATACTGTAGCGATTTTATATATGTGAAATAAAAAAACAACTGAGAAATGTGTTCACAAAAAATATAAAATTTTTTTTGGGGAAAATAGCTTTCCAAACAAGGATCACCTTCTCTATTCTTCATCTCCTCTATTTACCTCCTTCGTCCTCTCACCTTCCCATGTAGTTGTGAATAAAAAGGTTGTAAAACACAAAGTCTTGAAAACTTGACTCCAGCAATTATAATGAAATCCTATATTTTTTTAAAGGAAATAATTGTTTCATTAGTATACTCTAGCATGTCATTTTATGTTACATATACATCTGGTTTTTTTTTTTTATAGAAATGGTTGTATTATTTTTAATCATTATATGAATATTGTTGTTATATCTTAGTTTTACGGGAAAATTAATAAACATATTTTATGCTGTCTGGGCCAACGAATGTTTAGAGACTAAAGCTCCATCTTGCAAATTGACATTTCTTATGGTTGAAAATGACATTTTTCAGATTCAGATGCTGCGAACTTGATTAGCCATAAACTTGGTAGTAGAAGTTTTTTATGCCTATTTAGAATTTCATAACTTACTCTTTTTCAGATCCTATTAATAAATTGTGCACAAATTGAAGAAATTTAATTTGATAAGCATCCATCAGTTGGCTATTTGAAGATATATTTTAGCCCCAGTAGTGATACTGTTTAATTAGAACATATATATATATATATATATATATATATATTGAGAAATTTAGTGATTCTAGAAGGCAGTAATCGAAATATTGGATCTTGAAATGCACAAGATAGTTGAATTTTATGGCTAATAACCGAACAGTACCAACCAATAATGAAATCCATGAGCCTTAAAACTCAACAATAAAAACCAAGGAAAAGTTTCTCAATACAAACTTAACACCAAATCTGCACAAACAAAAATGCAATCATTAGTACAAACAGTCATAAATTAGTAAACATTATATAAGCTTAAAAAAAAGCATTTTGCATTGAAATCTTGCATAGAATAAAGAAGTTTATGCAAAGGCGTTCAGTAGTCTACAAAACGCCATAAGCAAGACAACCAATTACGAGTAACACTTTCACCAACCAATGTACTATACACACTTAAAATAGCAGCAACAAAAATGAATTTTAAAAAAATTTCCTGTAGACTAACAAATCAAATTCACAAGTCAAATGGTGAATGGTATACTTGGTGCATGGAAAGCCTTCGAGTAACCATACTTCTTGTTTTTCAGAGTCAAGGAAGCATTATGCCACATTTGGATAATTGGCCTATGAGATAAAAATGGTCATTGAAGAATCATGGATAAAATGGCAAAACAATCATACAATGATTGAATGAGTATTTTTTTTTATCGTTATTTATTTGCAAATGTATAGTTTCAAAATTTCAATGCTAAGTTAAAGAATTACCAATGGCCTTACAAATATTCTTGGCCTCTTGGGTGCCACAAACAAGGAAACAAAAGAACATTTTTTTTTTAAGAAAAGAATTGTGATTGTGAAATCAAAGCTGGGAAAATGCTAGGGAGTTAAGGCGAAGATGCATGGTAGCTTGGGTTAGCCTTTAGGAAGATTTTCATGTGGGGGAGAGATACAGGTAGGCCTATTGGGTGATTTTGAATGAGTCTAAGTATACCAGAAAGTTCCTTTTTTTTTTGTCACTACTTCATAATTGGAGTACAAGAGGAAAAATCATAACAAATAATGATATAGGTATTGTTCTCTTGTTTCATGAGTTGTTTCCTTTATATTTCATTTGTCATCATCCTTCTTTCTCTTGAATCTATCAACAAATTTGATTAAAGTTATATAAAAAAATTGATTGAATCTATAGCCAACTGGGAAATGATGATAGGTTTAATGCTTGTTGATCATATTTGTTCCATCAATTATCATACTCTATTCGAATGATTTGTCTATATTGTAGCACTAAATATTTGATAAAAGTTATTACATAGATCATGCAACATCATAATTAAACATATCTAAATTGCATAACCACCATAATTCCTCTACCCTCACCAAACAAATAACCTTATCGAGCAATATTTTCCATTGTATAGAAATTGAACTTTTTTTTATATATAGTTGAATCCCATCTTAGGCAGTCAATTCAGGTACTTATTTTTCTTTCTAGACGTCCAGGAACCTAAAGAAATCATCCCACAAGCTTTTTGCACAAGAAATCATCCCACAAATTTTTGTTAATTGTTTGATAGTCAATTAATAACTTTTAAACAGTGCAAGATTGAGGAAACATGAAACCTCACTGCCAGAACCAAATTGAATATAGTCACTTGTACACTTGCATTGAGCCTACGACCTATAGACCAAAAGTTATATGCACTCTGGGAGTATGGCTTAGTAGGAGTGCTGAGGAAGTTTTCATCTAATAGTTAAGGTTGAAACTCGAAAATTAAGGATACTGACTTCAAATCCCTCAACCTCTTCCTTGTTGTTTAAGTTCCACTCCTCTCTTGCTAGCAAAAATTAAAAAGAAAAAGTAGGAGTAGGAGTAGATTAAAACTTATCGTATTTAAAATAATAAAAAATAAAAATTTTATTAGAATGTGTGCTTAACCCTTTATCTCTTTCTAGTTTTTAACTCTCAACTCAATGAAAATTAGGGACAAAGTTAAAAGTTAAGCAGATTAGCCTAAAAGCACAAAAATATTTTTAAAAAAATCTAAAATGCATCTAACAAAATGTGTTAGCCATCTACCATAGATGACTATAGTTGTAAGTTCCTTTTCAATCCCACCCAAAGTGAATTATTGAAATGGCCTAGTAAGGTCATCATTGCTTCAAACTTCTGAGCATAGACTCAATTAATATGAGATGATAAGAATCCAATGAAGTACTGGCCACCACAAAATAGAAAAACATGTGGATAGACTAAGGATGCGTTTGATAAACTAAAGTTTAAAATCTGAAATTTAAAGTCTAAATTCATTAAGTTATTGAATTATTAAATATTAAATTTAATACATTTGAGTGCATATCACATTCAGTAATAAGTGAATAGTTTATCACTTAATTCTGGGAGTAAGTTATGCCTAGGAAATTCAGTGCCACTTAATTAATTTAGATGTTTAATTTTTAGTTATCAAACGATTTGAATATATTAAGATCTAAATTCATTAAATTTAAATACTAAATTGGGTTATCAAACAGGCCTTAAGTCATCCTTTGTTTAGTCAAAGTGTTTTACACTTTTTGTACTCTCCTTTGTTGTTTTTTGGGATAAATTTGGAAATCTCACCTGAGATTTTTCTTAATATTATTTAGCACCCCTAAAGTTTTTAAAATTTCACTTACTTCCTTTGTCAGCTTGATAAGGCTAGATATCCTTTTCAACAATCACAAATTGATGACATTACCCTTACAATCTTAATAATTATTTAACCAAAAATTCCAAACAAAAATAGAATTTTTTATCCAAAAAAAAAAAACCAAATGACCATCCAATATTAGTCCATATTTAATAATTATTTAACAAAAAATTCTGAACAAAAACAGAATAACCATCCAATATTAGTCCATATTTCTATATATCCAAATGGTGGTAGGGTAGCAAAAGAGGTGATTAAGTTAAATTTAGTAATGTCAACCATTTAAAAGGATTTTGGTAAGTAATTTACACCTACAAAAATTTTGTGGTACGGATATAAAAAAGTCAAGCAATGTTTTCAGGAAATATGTTTTAATACATAATGTAATTCAAGTTGTATTCACAATTAAAATAATCTTCTTTTTCTTGTGTTTTGTGCCTACTTATATAAAAAAATATTAGTAAGCTAGTATTAAAAAGATTAATCAAAAAATGATCTTATGATAAAATATCAAAAAATTGCCTATGCTATTTTTTTCTATGATAACAACATAGGCAATTTCTATTTTTTTTTTAGCGGGGCTTTTTGGCCTTATTGTCATTTTTTTTTATTGATGTAAGTTTCATGAATATGATAATATAAGAATAATATTAGAAGTAAAATTTTATCTTTTTTGGTTTTCTCCCAAAGGAGTTAAAATGTTACAAAAAAAGTCAATTCAATAGAGGTAAGTGAAATTTTAGAAACCTTAAAAGTGCTATGTGATATTATAAAAAATCTCAAGGGAGGTTTCTGAAATTATCCGTTATTTTTCATACAAGTCTGTCTACTCATGAAAGAGGAAACGACTTGGGTCAATCCGTTGGGTCAATCTGTAAATCAAGTGATTCAAAATTTGTCATATCATCTTACCAACTCAAGCATTATATGCACAATGAAGATGTGACAAAATTTGCACATTAGATCTAATAAATCAAGTCTATCCAAGTTTTTGTCATTAGAAGAGAGCAGAAAAAGTTACCAAATAACAAATGAGTGTAACATCTATTCCAGTGCCAGCCCAAAAAGTAAATTCAAGCTGTAATTTTTCAAGGTTAGACCAAAAACACAAAAATAAAAAATAGCCTAAAAAAACAAAAAATAAAATAAAATAAAATAAAATGCGTCTAACAGAACACGCCTACCATGGATGACTATGGGGAATGGTTGTAACTGTAGGGTTGTAAACGAACCGAGCGGCTCGAGTCAAGCTCGACTCGAACTCGATCAATATCGAGTTCGAGTCGAGCTCGAGCTGGCTCGAGTTGAAATCGAGCTCGAACTCAAGCTCAAGATACTAACCCCGGCTCGCGAGTTCGAGTATATATATATATTTTTTATTTTAAGTATATATATATTTTATTTTTTTAATTTTAAGTATACATATATTTTTTTATTTTACTAGTAAAATTACATATATATCCTTAATATTTTATTATTTATTAAGAAAAAATATTATTTTATTTATTTTTTAAAAAATAAAATTTTTATTTTTTTCGAGCTCGAGCTCGAACTTGCTCGAATCAAGTCGAGCTTGAGTGCGAACTTGAAATTATTGGCTCGTCGAGCTCGAGTTCGAGTTCGAGTTCACTAAAATTAAGTCAAGACTCGGCTCGATTAGGCCAAAACTCGACTCGGCTCGGCTCGTTTACGGCTCTAGTTGTAAGTTCCTTTTCAATCCACCTAGAATGAATTATTGAAATGGCCCAGTAAGTTCAGACTTCTGAGCATAGACTGAAATGATAAGAATCCAACGAAGGACTAGTCACCACAAGATAGAAAAACACGCGGATTGACTCAATCATCCTTTGTATGGTCAAGTCCAATTAGTAAATGCAAACTGTAATTTTCTAGGGTTAGATGCAAAGAAATTGAATTTCAACTGCCCTTTTTTTGCTTTTCCTTTTCTCAATTGAATTGAATTCCATCTTAGACGGTAAATTCATAGACCTTGATCTTTTGCAGACCTTCAGGAACATTGAAAATCATCTTGTATTAACTTTTGTTTAAGAAACCATCCTACTAGTGTTTGTCCGAATATTTGACATCTGATTTTCAACTCGGTAGTAAGATGATTTTAATCTTCTATAATCTAAGATAAAGTAATATTTGGAAATTAATTAGTACATATTACTTATTATCTCTGTCATCCAGTTTTTCTAGCTTTAACAATCAACTCTATTAAGTCCATATAACGCGGAATAAGATTATTGTAAGGTGACCAAAAAAGAAAATTTCAGAAAAAAAAAGAGAATAAATTTGGATTAAAGTTCACCTTTTCTTTTTTTTTCTTTTTTGTCATTTGTGTTTTATCAAAGAGAAAAAAAAAATGAATGGAGAAAGAAGTGGTAAGGGGTGGTATTTAGCGGTGGTGGCAATGGCACAGGTGGAAATGGAGAACCAATAATTGTCTAATTCGATAAACATGGACAAAAATAGGAGGGGTTGGGCTTTCAATCTTTTTGCCTCTATCTTCCTCTCCTCCTCTTTTTGTTCTCCTTTAGATGGTTTTCAATTTTGCAAACAACTTTTTTTTTTGGTTGAATTTAGTTAGTGTCCTGCCATGTCTTTGGCAGGATGAACCATGCTGACGAAAGCATTCTCCAAGTCCATGAGAAGATCGCAGGGTGACGTTTGTGATGTTGGGTGATGGAGATGATGATGAAGGATGCGAAATGATGATTGTGGATTATCATGGCAAATAGCTCTGCGCTCTTTCCCATCTTTTTTTCTTCTTCTTTTTTTTTAAATCCATTCCCTTCATTTTTTCCCCCAAAACAGTTGATTTCATTTATGCTCTTTTTTCTGAATTCTTGCTACTCCACTATTTTTTTTATATTTGTTTTTATAGAATCTATCTTTTTTTTTTTTTTTACCTTTTGTTAAAAGAAATGTTCATTTAGTGTGTTTCAAATTTTATTTTTTAATTCTCTTACTCTAAGATTTTTTAGTCATTTTCACATATCTATTAACAGGGCTTGGCAATAGTTATTAAACGGGGGTAAGCATTATTTGATCAAACTATAGGGTTCTTTTAGCAATATAAACAAATTCTAGGGAAGGTAAATACAATTAACCCCCAGAAAAAGTAACAATTTCACCTTTTCCAAAGCACAAGAAAGTCCTTTTCCAAATATAAGGAGGTTTTTTGTGCATTCGTCGTAGGGGTTGTATGTATTTAACCCAGTATCAAATGAAATAGCAGAAAACATTCGCCAAGTGCTGCGGGCTAGCAAACATAGGTTCGAATCCCCTTTCCCATTTATTCCGCCTTCTAGTTTCCGCTTGCACCAAAATGATCAGAATAGGCTAAAGCGAACAGTGAACAACAAGCAAATGGTTTGTCTTGAGCATGAGTTTCACAAAGTTTGCCGTCTAAAATCTGGCAAAAGGTGTTTCATCAATTAACAGATGCAGTATATTTTAGTAGGGGATTTCAGTAGGGGTGTTAATCGGATTTTCTAAGTCGAGCTTTAATAAGTTAAATTTTATAAGTTCAAATTCGACTCATAAATTAAATAAAATTTTTAGATTTCGTACTTTCAGATTTTGAATTCAAATCAAAATGTTCAAACTTAGCTCACACTTTTGTATGAGTTCGGAGTTCAAATCGGACTAAGCCCAAACTTATAATTAAACACATAATTATATATAACATATATTTAATAATTAAGAATCACTATAGTACATATTTCACAATTTTATATACACATACATACATACCTACATATATATAAACACAAACGAGCAGAAGTGCTTTAATCAAGCCTGAGGGTTGCAAGACCCAAACTCAAATCACATTTAATTTGGGTGTAATATTCGAATCCAAACTCTATCTGACCCAATTAAAGATTAAATTTAACGAATTTTTTCAGGTTAAACGGATCAAGTTCAAGTTGACCTAACCCCGTCAAGAGCACCATGTTTCAGTACCTAATAGGTCCAACCCAACTAGTAGGACGGAGTTGGAACCTCCCTTGCACTGAAAAGATGAACATCCTGGGGGCATAGGCATTCTCTAAACAAAGCAGACTATTATCCGCATCTACAAGCAAGGAACTTCTCTAGTGGAAGAATGCTGTTACATGACTTCATAAACTAGAAGATGACATCCAATCTCCATCATCAATTGAAGTAATAAATCCTTTGTTTCATGGACAAAGGGGATGGATTATAGATCTCAATCGAAATTATGCAATTGCGCATATCATAAGTTATTTCATTATCCCTTTAATTTCTCTTTGAAAGAGTGTCTAACAAATCGACCCTTAGTTTCCTCATATCAGAATCTCTACTCTTAATACAGAATTAGCATAACTCGTATGTCAATAACTTCTAAATAACAAAAAGTACTCTATATAGACCAACTCTTTAGTTTTCTTGCATTAAATACTATACAAGTAGTAGGAAACAAAAAGACAAACAAAGGAAATTCAATCAACAACTTTATTTATACCAGACGCTAACCACGTAAGGGCCTTTGCCGTCCAGATATCAGTGTCATACTTTTTAGTAAATAGCCTATTCCAAACTACAAGGCAGGTTAGGCAGCTGCAATTGCATTCACTTCCAGATCTGGTTAACTTCCAGAGGCCTGCAACAGTAAAGGAATTCTAATGCAAAAGGAAAATTGAAAAGCCCGGAAAATGGATCCATAAAACACAAAGCTTTTTCCCCTGATCTGAGTCACCCATGGGAGCAACCCGTGAACAAGATCAATCACCGCATTAAATGGGCATCGCGTCAAACTTTGCCTCAAATTACACCATCCAAACACTTTGCCCATGGAGAGACTGGAGCAGTTTGAGACCTGCAACAGAGGCAAACGTTCACTCACTCACACACAAAATGGGGAATCATTGACAGCAAAAAGCCAAAGCATTAGATAAGAATCAACAGGTGCTAAAAAGAAGCTATAAAGGGTAGCTTTTGTTTTGTATATTTAGCGTACCAACATTCCCCATCAAATCAGTTATCCTTTTATGCACAGGTATTCCATTTCCACAGGTCAAGTTTAGCGAGTTCCAATCCCCCATGCTCGTGGGCGAGAAATTATAATCCAAAGGTCAAGTTTACTCAGTCCCAGGCTCCATTGCTCACTGGTTAACAGATGTCAGACCAAGTGTAGCTCCATAGTACTTTCTTTCCTCACCAGACCAAAAAAGTTGCTGATAAACTATCTAATTTCTTAAATACTTATTTTGGAAGTACAAACACAATAGTCCAATACACATGAATATTTAGAACACATTTAACAAGCTGAAGTCTGTCCACACGATCAGTGTCTTGACAGACCAACTCTATTATCTTATTTTGCTATCATAACCTTCCAATCAGCAAAAGACAGCCTGAAGAGGTTATTGAAAGTCCTAGATAAGTCACAGGCAACTGTCCAATAGGCATACAAACATTATCACACAGCTGCATACTTCTCCCGAAAACACTGCAAATTAGGACACAGATCAGACAATCCCCATATTCTGTTGAAGTACCATTAACAACTTCAAAAGCTTTATCAGAGGTAGCACATAGAATAAGGAAATAGTACGAACATGCTGTATGTGACAATTTCACATCAGCATGCTTAGGATGGTAATCAAATTACTGATTATTAATATTCCATTCAAACAATTGAACTGAAGATTTGTAGTTATTCTACAAACATCTCAGAGGCTTACTTATACACATCAGAGTTCCCAAAATCATTTAATGCACTTTCTTTTTCTTCTTAATCAACTATCAAATCTTCATTTTCTGCTTCAACGTGATGCTGGACAGAGGTCTGTCATCATCCCAAATGCAGCACTTGTACCCTATGCAATCTTGAGAGGAAGAAAATCCATGATATTGCTAATTTACATTGCAAGGTTTAAATGTTTGCTTGCTTATACCACTATAATTACTCAAATAAGTTGTGCATAAGATATTTAATAAGAAAGGTGAAACACTTGATGAATGATGACTTCTGTTGAAGGTGAAACGCTTACAAGGTGTAACTGTTTGCTCACTGATTGTTTTTTGTCTCTAGTTTTTCTCCCTCCCTTCTTGTCAGATGTCATTGCAGGTAGACTTGTACAACTGTACAAGAAATTTTCTTTCTGGCTGAACCTGGATTTTGACATGTCAGATGGCTGGCCTATTATGTATGTCATGTCTATCAACAAACCAAATCCAATCCTGCATCTTGTGACAGGAGATGCTCAATAGTTTTATAACCAGTTAAAAATTCACAATTCTCTTTTTCTACTTGTTCTTCACGCTCAGGTAGTAGAACTGTTACAAATGTACTAAAGCCAGCTCTTTTCCCATATCTGTATTAGGTACACAGTGATAATAATAGCTTTTCAAGAGAGAGATTATTATTTAATGCCAGAGTTTACTTACCAAGTAACCCAACTGATTTAATGCATAGAATTGAAAAAGATGCCTGCATATGGTTCTATAAGATTATTGGTCCTCTAGTAATTTCCATTTTAATTTTCACAAAGTTGTGGCACCCAGTAAAAATAAAATAAACAGCATTGTAATGTAGTGAAGACAAAACTGCATTTGTTATAGACACTCGAGCAAATAATTACTGCCAAAATCTCTTTGATCTAAGTAGCCAAAGAAATTCACAGGCTTGGCAGCACTCTGAAGAATATAGCTCAGGTTTCTGGGGGCTGATTCAAGATAATTGTTGAAGATGACTGACTCGCTTCATTGGGGATTTGGCCATTGACCCCTTTATGCAACCAAACAAAGATCCAATTGCTGTTTCTTCAATTAAGACTTTTAGTTCAGTTTCCTAATTATTCCAATCAAGAGGAGAGAATGTCAATCGGTTGGCTATCACGAGAGGAATGGAAACTGGAAAAGGTGTAGAATATGTTGTAAATGATACTACTGTAGTTTGGGGCGAGTGTAAGAAAACAATGGAAATGCCCATCATAAGCTGGAAGGCACCATTGGAGAGCTTATCTCATGATACTGCATCTATAAAATGTAAAGACATGGATAGCAGGTAGCATTATGTTGATTTCATGGACAAGAAAAACAATCCTTAAATACATAAGACAATAATCCAATTTTCCAGCAACAGAGGAAAAAATATTTCAATTGCAATCAAGGCTGCTAAAGAAGGAAACTCGAGAGGGTCGCCTTTGGAAGTGTTCGCCGGCAAAGCCATGAGCATCAAATGATTCATTAGTTCTTTGTTTCACTCTACTTCATCCTGTTTTTACTTTCAACCTGCACTCAAAATTGCTTGGATCAAAGAGGCATGCTGAAACATCACAAATATCCTCTTTTCACCTTACAAATTTAAAGCAGGAGGAGTTATCCAAGCAGCACTTTCTCTTTCTCCTACTCCTGGGACCATGCAGATTAGATTAACTTTGTCTTGCCAAAATAAGAGTAACAGTAATTTCATATAGTTTTTCCTCAGATTATGTCTTTCCACTATTCATCAGTAATGAGGGTCGTCTACTTAAAGATTGAAAACAAGTACGTTGCTCTGACAGGAGAAATTAGGATGAGAAATTTTAATTGAGACTAAAAACACGAGATTTCAGCACTAACAAGAAAATTTCACTTACTTAATATGCTCAAAATATTAACAACAAAAAATCTTACAAGGATTGTAGGGAAAATAAAAAGAGACACACGTATTACCAACTGACACTAGAACACTCAATCATGGTCCGAAACAACATAAGCAATTGATTCTTAGAATTTGAGTAATATAACTCGCTTTAAAAAGGGAAGATGAGGGAATATAGGAGAAATCAGGAGCAATTAACAATGAATAGTAAACAAAACAGTAGCAGCAAAACTCATTCAAGTATTCGCTACAATTGCTTTCTCATGTGGCGTTTTGTCCCATTTGACATCTGGATCATATGTACCTTGATCAGTCTTGTTGCATTTGATTACTCCAAGTACACCACTTCAGGAAACTTGCGTTTTAATTCTGACTCGTCAACTTTCAATTGCTTCAGATACTTCAAAAGTACAATTTTAACTTTCCAGGTTTGTTTACCTTTGTTCTCTAAGCTTTTGAGTTTACCTCCCCTAATGTATAATTTTTTTCAAATCTTGTAATACACCAGGCTCTAGCCAATCAGGCATTTGTTCCAAAGGGATGCACCGAAGGTCCAATTTCTTAAGAGTCAGTGGGGCTGAGAAGGTCTCTAAAGAAGCTCCTGTATGTGCTCCACATGATATTACCAGAATTTCAAGGGCTTTAAAGTCCTTCAACTTTGAAAACTCCCCTTTTCCTACAGCTTCATTCCCAATTCGTATGCTCAATTTCCTTAACCTTTCTAGCTGAGCAAGTTGACTTAGCTTGCACGGATTTCTTCTAACACTTCCTATCACAAAACCCTTTAGTACTTGGAGAGCAGAGAGCTTATGAATACCCTTTGACATGCTTTCGAGCAGGTAACATTCTGATAAATCCAAATGGATAAGGTTCCTCAGTGCTGATATATCAGAAGGCAGTTTCTCTAGATTGCGACATGCACGTAAATCAAGGATCTCAAGGCTTATTAGGTTAAGCACTGAAGGAGGTAGGTTATAAAAAGAGATTCACATATTAGCGACTCTAGAACACTCAATCATGGTCAGAAACAACATAAGCAATCGATTCTTAGAAATTGAGTAATATAACTTGCTTTAAAAACAGGAGCTGGAGGAATATAGGAGAAATCAGGAGCAATTAAAAATGAATAGTAAACAAAAAAGTAGCAGCAAAACTCACTCAAGTAGTTGCTACAATTGCTTCTCATGCTGCCTTTTGTTCCGTGTGATATCTAGATCATGTTCATCTCGATCAATCTCCTTGTTGCATTTGACCTCCAAGTACTCCACCTCAGGAAACATTGTTTGTAATTCTTGCTCGTTAATTTTCAAGTTCTTCAGATACTTCAAACGTAAAATTTTTACTTTCCAGGTTTGTTCACCTTGGTTCTTTAAGCTTTTGAGTTCACCTCCCCTGATGTATAATTTTTCCAAATATTGTAATACACCAGGCTTTAGCCAATCAGGCATATCTTGGAAAGGGATGCACCAGAGGTCCAATTTCTTAAGTTTTGGTGGGATTGAGATGGTCTTTAGAGCATCTTTTGTAACTTCTGTAACTGCTCCACATGATATTACCAGAATTTCCAGGGCTTCAAAGTTCTCCAAGTTTGAAAATTCCCCTTCTCCTACAGCTTCATTCCCAATTCGTATACTCAATTTCCTTAACCTTTTTAACGGAGCAAGTTGACTTAGCTTGCACGGATTTCTTCCAACACTTCCTATCACAAAACCCTTTAGTACTTGGAGAGCAGAGAGCTTATGAATACCGTCTGGCATCCTTTCGAGCAGGTAACACTCTGACACATCCAAGTGAGTAAGATTTCTCAGTGCTGATATATCAGAAGGCAGTTTCTCTAGACTGTGGCATGCACGTAAATCAAGAATCTCAAGGCCTATTAGTTTAAGCACAGAACGAGGTAGGTTAGTCAATCTAGAAACGCCTCTGAGGCTTAGATATCTTAGGGATGTCTGACTTCCCAAACCATTCAAAGAGACTTCATATTCCACTTCAATATGATGTTCGACAGAGTTTTGCCACCGGCCCAACTGAAGAACCTCAACCCTATTCAACCTCGCGAGCCAGTCAGGTTCAAATCTAAGATATTGACAATTCACATTGAAAACCGTAAGAATACCATCAGGCATCTCACTGGCTGAAGCATCAAGACCCGCAAATAAGAATGCATGACGATGAGCATTGCTAGGCATCCCTGTGGGATTAAATTCAAAAAAGTGAAGTCCTTTTGCAACCGAGATCAGCATTCTTCGAATCCAAGGGTGCACGATAAAACAGTTTATATTGGGAGAATGATTCTCAACTTTGGGGATTATGAAGCTTTCATTTATCAATTGTCCAAAGACATATTCTCCAACCTCCTCTGCAGTCTTTTCCGAGGTTTCAGCGACCATACCCTCTCCTATCCACCAGTAAATAAGGGGTCTCTTCTTCATGATGCTATTCTCTGGGAAAATTGAAAGGCACAAGGAGCATACTTTCAATTGATTGCTCTCCAGACAGTCAAAACTTTTCCGAAAATCTGATATTGCTTTGCTAACATAAATTTTTTCCTCCACACCAAGCGCCGACCACTCTTTAGACATTGTCTGATCCTTCCCTAAAGCCTGATCTTCAGACGTTGTCTGATCCTTCCCAACAGCCTGATCTTCAGACGTCTGATCCTTCCCAGTAAAAGGCATCGAACGTGTTATTTCTGTCACCTGACTTTCTTCTGCCGGAAAGAGCTGTTTTACAGATAGAACACTCTTTTTGATCAGCTCCAATCCATTAAGGATATCATCAGCGTTGCCATGCTTCAATCCATCAAACCAAAAATCATTATCGATGTCTTGCACCAAAGTTCTGAACCGTTTTATGAGTTCCCCTTCCCAATCTTTCATCTTTTCAAGTTCAGTCTCAATTTCTTTATCGATGTCTTGCACCAAAGTTCTGAACCGTGTTATGAGTTCCCCTTCCCAATCTTTCATCTTGTCAAGTTCAGTCTCAATTTCTTTGAATCCCGAAACTATTTTCTCATCTTTCTTATGGATGGGTTGTAATGCATCCCAAGCTTTTCCCAGACGAGCCAGTAGTGTTGGGACAATTTCCTCAGGTTTTCTTTGAGCTGGCATTCTTAACTACAGAAACAATACTTCCTATTAGCTAAGAAAACATTAGCAATCAAATCTTCAAAGATAAAACTTTTATCTACTTGAAACAAACCAAGACAATCCATCGTACTGCTGATGAATGGAATCCCAAATTGCAAATCAAGATTTACTTCAAGGTTAAAGAACAGTTGCGTACAAAACTTTACCATTTCAAAAAATGTCAGCTTTTTTACCCCCCATACTTATCGTCACAATTAATAAATGGCTGAGCAATCAATGAATCAAGAAGAAATTTAAACTGGTTGGGAGAATATTAAAGTACCTGGGAGCCTGTAGTTTGTGAACTTTTTAGAGGGCTTCTTCTTCCTCCTCCTCAGTTGGGGATCTTCAAATGTGATGTCAATAGGCAGACGAGATGGGGAGTAAAGAATAATAGAATATGTACATTTACCGTATAGACTATGCTATTACTTTGGTTGGATTGGATCTGGACAAAGACATGTAAATATTCTCTATTTTCTAAGGACAAAACCAGTTCCTGTAGTTTTGGACTTCTTTCAGTGTTTCGTAAAATCTGATTATGAAGGGTGATTATAGAGATTAATCAAAACCAGTAAAAATGACTTTTTGTAAATTATAAAATTTTTTTCTTTTTGTTTATTTAAAAATTTATAATCTAAATGCGAAACTAAAGAACATAAGAAAAGAAAAAAAAATGATCAGAATGTATAATCAGTCAAAATAATTAACATAAAATAAGCCTAAAATATCTTCTAATTTTTAGTAATTAGTCCCTTGCATAATTACAAGTTATTTGAAATCTTAACATGAGTACCGGTAGGTCCGGTACAACATAATCCACATATGACCCTTTATGTTACAGGGAGCTATTACAAGTAACTTTTAGGTATTGCTTCATAACTTTATTATTACTTACCCTCATAATTATATATGTTGAGATTAATGCTACCACAGTGATAGAGTACACCTCAAAACAACTCATTCGACTTTTTTCCCAACATATTATTGTTGAAACATAAACAAAAATTGTAATTAATTAATTTTACAAATTGATTGTAAGCTCAAAAATTTTATTAGTATTTACCTTTAGGTACATAAATATTGAGATCAATACTACCACAAATTTAGAGTACACCCCACCACAATTGCTGTTTTGAAAATTTTGAATTCATTATTAGCCAAACATAAACTTACAAATTGACTGTAAGGTCGACAGGATATCTAATTGATATAAATTTTACGCTTAAAAAAGATTTTAAGATTTAACTCGAACTTCAATTGATGACACTGGTTAAATCTTTTTTTTTTCTTTTTAAAGTTTGCTATTGTTCAAAACCACATCTTGTGCAACATTTTATTCATATTCTCTTACACAAAATACAACCAAAGAAAAGCATATCTTACAGAAAATTAATTTCTTTTAGGTTCTCTTGCAAACATTAGTATAACTAATATAAATATTAGATTACTAACTTGTTGAAAGTGGTGCCGAAAAATTTGTTAGTATCCATACTTGTTGTTTTAACTCCTGTACACTGCAGTTACCAGTGACAATTGTACGTCCATAATCCTCTGATACCCCAACCACCACAAGATAACTGCGAGAAAAAGATTTTTCTCCTTTCGGTATAGGTTAATAAACTGATAAAGGTAATGACACAAATAAATTCCAAAGAAATTTTTTGTGGGATTCCACTGATCAGAAGAGGAAATTCCATCTAGAAGGGTGGGAGACTGTGACTAGTGCTAAAGACCAAGGAAGGTTCGGTATAAGATGTACTGATGACATGAATAAAGCAGCCATAGCTGGTTCATGCTTGAGAGTTAAATGAACCAATCTGAACTTTGAATAAAAATTCTGAAAATCAAAAATTTCAATAAAGCTGGTTCTATCCAGAGAAAGGAGATGGTTGGGTCTACTAATAAAAAAAAGCCTAAAATTGGGGTGGATTCGCTTGACAAAGATACAGGCTGGATTACAAGGAATGTTAATTTGGAGGAGAATTCGTCTAGATGACTAGTCTAGTAGACCCCTGGACGCAAAGGACAATGGCCACTTAGATCTAGAGAGGAAGATTTACTGGTCAATCATCCTTTTGGCGAGATGGGTTCTTGGAATTTAGAGAGGTTATCTTTTGTCTTGCTTCCCCGATTGTTCAAAAGATTCAAGTAATTCCCGAACAACATCAATCTAATTCTCAAGATTTTATAGGTGGAAGGCCATTATGATGGAACCTTTTGTTCAAATCTTACTTCTCTATGATGCAATTACCCCTTGGGGTAGGTCAGATGAGCTAGCTACCAGGGAGAAACTCAAAACTCTTATTGTGTGTAGATTGAGGGATCAAATCCCGCAACTTGTATTATTATTCAGGCTTTTTTGCAAATTTCACCAATAGGTGCATAGTCATTCGTTTGGTCCGGTGGCAATTCAATCTCCTCTACATTCTACATTGACTCTTTTGGATCCACCTCTTTCCCTAAGTATAAAGTAGGTGTAGAATAAAAATTATCATGTTGACAAAAAAAATGATGCAATTACCCCATATTATGTTTGACAATCATCCATGTGTTAATCCCTCTTAGATGTGGAAGCTGCAAGCAAATAAAAGAGTTAGGAAATTCCTACAGCTTGCTTCTAAACAAACTCTTCATAGAAGATATATCAGTCAAGAAAGCACATGTCACGTCTGCCCAGGGACAACATGTTTTATGTTTCTACCCCTTTGTCACCTGTATCTGGCAATAGATGGCCAGTCCCAATTGCCCTTCTTTTAAAGAGGATTTATTTTGATAAGTGTTTATTTTGTGATTATTTTTGAGATGTTTCATGTTGCTTTTGAGTCAAATTGTGAAATGCTATGGTCTAAAGTCCTTATTTTGCCTTGAATTTACGCATTGAGTTGATAGTAGGAAGTATTTGTGATTGTGCCATTTTATTTGCAAATTCTTTACGTATTTGTAGGGTTGAATGATCAAAGCCTTAATTTGGAGCTAAATGAGAGAATATTAAAGAGTGGAAAGAGGCTTGAAGCACGTTTGAAGTCACAAATGTTATCGGAGGAAGATGCCCGACACATGGAAAAAATGATGAAGTATTGCACTTGAATAACCAACTTGAAGATGAATGGAATGGCAATGAGCTGCCTCTTGATTAGAGTGACAGGTCTGATTACGCGGAGTGCGCATGAATTTCTTTCTTGGTACTAACACAGAGTATTGCATGAAAATTTTTTTTGGTCAAGAACTAGGTACCAAACCACTGGATTCTTTTTTCTCTCCCGCGTGAGAGCTCAAGTTTTTCTCTCTCTTGGGAAATGTGCCAATCTCCCCCCTTGGGAGGTTGCTGAAGCGTCTGTTTGTCTGAAAACAGAGGAACATCCAAAGTACTAAAAACAACCACTTTGAAGACAACAAACCCTCCACTTTAGCATTAAAAGGCATTCCGACAGTCTTATTTTCAGCATTAATCCACTACCGACAAGATCTCATTTTTTAGTTCTGATTGGTGAAACCAAAGGAGTAGCCATGCGAAGGTACTCCACTACTATCTCTGTCAGAAATTTTACTTCAAGCCAAGACAGGTATCTTTAAAGCCTTTACCGCAAGGATTCTTCCAAGTTCTGCATGTACTCTTGAGGAAATTGAACTTTTTACTTTTACTCGCGTGGTAAATCTTAGATTTAATTTTGTCTTGTGTTTTTAATTATAAAAAGAGGAAAACCTGAAAATAGAAAGTGTTTTTTTTAAAAAAAAAGCAACAAAGGAAAAGTTCCAGTTTTGTTTTTTTCCTCTTTAGAAGGTATGTCTTTCTGGTGGGTTGTGCTAATGCAGTAAGGGTGTCTTTTTGTAAATGTCTGTTGCCTTATATATCTGAGCTCTTACCCTCAGTGAAGACCAAGGTCTGTTTCGTGTGAATATAGGGGTTTTCCCTTTGGGATTTAGCCTAAGTAACTTTCTTCTCCCTGGTTATGGACTGGATTTGATCTGTGATATTTCCTAATAGAAACCCAGCAGAAGGTTGATGGCTGAGGAAATAGCTGAAATACTGCGAAGGTTTGTGCTGTCTACCAAAGAAAGAGGTGAAACAGAGTTGGACTTGGGGGACGTAGGACCAAGCGTGAAGGAGTGCAATGAAAGTCTGGTGGGGAAAATAATGGGCGAGAAAATCATAAATTTTGTGGGAGTGAAAAACTTTGTTACACTAGCATGGGGTTACCCCAAAGGTCTAAGGGTGGTGGAGGTAGGAGTAAATACCTTCCAGTTCTTAATTCCCAGTGAGAAGGATAGAGAAAGGATCTATAAGGGAGGTCCATGGATTATTGATAGCCAGATTTTAGTTGTAGACCTTGGTTTGAAGGATTCGAAAAGGAGGGAGATGGGTTTAATATAGCCCCATTATGGATTCAAGTGTGGAATCTACCAGTGCATTGGTTATCCAAGGAGGTGGGAAAAAAGATAGCCTCAGTGTTTCATGAAACAAAATAAGTGATTATACCTCAAGTTGGAGGCAAGGAAGGGAGGTACATTAAAATGCTAGTGATGGTTGATATTTCTCGACCTCTCATGAGAGGTACTACGGTTAAACTGGAAGGGAAGGTGAAATGGTTAAGTTTCAAGTATGAAAGAGGACCTGACTTCTGTTATTCTTGTGGCAAAATAGGTCATAGTGAAAGGAATTGTTCAGAGAGCATAATAGGGGAAAAAGGCCAACGGGATAACCAATTTGGGCCATGGCTAAGGGCAGGAGGAGGGAAATTGTCACCTCAGAAGGAAAGGAGGGGGAGACAGCCTGCTAACATATCCCCAAATAAACAAAGATGGGGTTTTAAAGATGGGGAGCTGATCCCAAAAATAAGTGGAAGGGAGCTGGTGGAGAAAGGTCAGATTAGTGAGACAGGCCAGACCAGTGAGCATGACCAAGCAAGCAAGGAATGTGGAAAAAGTGTGGGTGGCATACAGAGTGACACCATCCCGATATCTAAGGAGCAGGAAAAGAGAAAGGAGGGATAGGAGGTTAAAGACAACAGAGAAGGTAAGTAGTACAGCCATAGGAAGAGACTGATATGAGGCTGGGTGGAGGACAACTAAACATAGTTCTGGATACGGCTGTGGAGCAATCTTCAAAGGAACCAGAAGCTGAGAGCATGCAAGTGGAAGAGCAGTTTGATGTGCTGGAGGAAACGAGTAATCAGAAAACAAATAAAAGAACTAGAAAACAGCTAAAAACTCCAATGATCAAGAGAAAACAATTGAATGAGATTCAGAATAATAGGATGAGCAAAGTTTCTACAAGGAAGAGAAAATTTCAACTAGCAGATGAAGAGATGGTAGATGTTGAAGTGTCTGAAACACTTGGAAAGAAAGGAAGAAAGGGGATGATCAAGAAAGCTGTGTAAATTCAAGAGAAGGGGAGGTGGCCAGCTTTACTTGGTCACCCATAGATAAATGAAAGCACTGGTGTGGAATTGCCAAGATGCTGGGAGCCCCTTGACAATTCCCCAATTGAAGGAGGCTTGCAACCTCCTCTCCCCACATTTGGTTTTCCTATGTGAGACCAAAAATAGACAACAGTTCATGGAAAAGGTTAGAAGACAGTTGAGGTATGATGAAGGTATAGTGATGGAATCTATGAACAAGTCAAGGGGCATGGTAGTAATGTGGAACCATGATGTGAAGGTCTTGGAGGTTAAAACTACTGCTTTCACGATGGAAATACACATCATGGATTCAGATAAGAATGTGGACTGGTGGTTCATAGGCATCTATGCTAGCACTGATAATCAAATCAGGAGAAGGCAGTGGGAAGTTGTAGAGAGAAGGAAGGTACTTTGGGGTTTCAGGTGGATAATTACTGGTAACTTCACTGACATTCTATCAAATGAGGAGAAATGGGGAGGTAGAAAGAGAGAGGAAGGAACCTTTAAAGATTTTAGGAAATTCATTGAACAAAATGGTCTCATTGACTTTGGCTTTGAAGGTAACCCATGGACATGGAGTAACCATTGGGCTCAAGAAGGTGAAATTAAACAACGCCTTGATAGAGCTTTGGGAAGTAATGACTGGAGCCAAATTTTTGATAGAACAATAGTTAAACACATAGAAAACCTTGGCTCGGATCATAGTATGATTTTCATAGATTCCAACCCTCTCAAGGAGAAGAGAAAGAAATGTTTTATGTTTGATAGAAAATGGCTGAACAAAGAGGGACTGGAACATGTAGTGAAGCAGGCATGGGAGGAAGAGCAAATAGGTTCTCATATGTACAAAGTGCATAAGAAAGTAGCAAATTGCAGAATGGCTATACTGAAATGGAGAAATAATTTCCAAGGAAATGCTAGAAAAAGGATTGAAAATCTGAAAAAACTACTGGAAGATCTCAAAGTCAATGAGTGTGAAGACAAAAAGGAAAGAATCAAGGATCTCAAAATGCAACTAAAGGTGGCTTATGATGAAGAGGAACTTTTTTGGAGTCAAAAAGCTAGAGTGCAGTGGCTAAAGGAGGGGGATAGGAATACTCATTTTTTCCACGGTACTGTGAAAGGCAGAAGAAAGAGAAACAAAATGCAAAGGTTACAAAGAGAGGATAGTACATGGACTACATTAGAAGAGGAAATTGGAGAAGAAGTGGTGAAGCAATTCAAGGAGCTTTTCAACAGCAAGGGAGTGACTCAAACAGATATGGTTCTGGAGGGAATATCACAGACAATAACAGACCAAATGAACACAGAGCTAACCCAACCTGTTAAGGAAAAAAGAAATTAAAGATGCACTTTTCTCCATGAACCCAACTAAAGCCCCTGAACCAAATGGTATGACCCCAATTTTCTTTCAAAACTTCTGGCACATTCTCAAAAATGACATCATACAAGCCATGAAAAGTTTCTTCCATTCTGGTCACATGTTGAAAGCTATGAATCATACCAACATATCACTCATTCCCAAGGTTGAAAACCCCCACTGAGGTTTAAGCAGTTTAGGCCTATAAGTCTATGTAATGTACTCTACAAAATCATTTCCAAAAATTTTATCAAATAGATTGAAAAAAGTTTTGGAAAACTGCATTAGCAAAAACTAGGGCCGCTTTTGTACCTGGAAGACAGATTTTGGATAATGTGATAATCTCCCATGAGTACTTGCACTACCTTAAAAACAGAAGGCAAGGATCCCAAGGTTTTATGGCCCTAAAGCTGGACATGTCGAAAGCTTACGACAGGGTTGAGTGGGGATATCTGAAAGCAATCATGGTAAAAATGGGATTTTGTGATAGATGGATTAACTGGATAATGGAGTGCATCACAACAGCTTTTTTTCTTTCAACATAAATGGAAAGCCAAAAGGATACGTGATACCCTCAAGAGGGATTAGACAGGGTGACCCTTTGTCACCGTATCTATTTCTACTGGTCTCAGAAGGTTTCTCAAACTTGCTGGATCAAGCAGAGAGGAGCAAAAGACTGACTGAAATGAAGATCTGCAAGAGTGGACCATCAATAACACATCTTTTCTTTGCAGACGACTCATTGATTTTCTGCAAAGCAGATCAGAGGCAAGCTGAAGAAGTGATGAGAATTTTGAAGACGTATGAAAAAGGCTCAGGACAGATGATTACCATGGAAAAATCTTCAGTTTTTTCAGCAGAAATGTGGAACAGAAAGCACAAAAAGAAATTTGCAGTAGCTTAGAAAGTATCAAGATGGTGAAGCAAGGGAAGTACTTGGGACTGCCAATGGTAATCACTAAAACCAAAGCTCAAATTTTTGGTTTTATCAGAGATAAATGTCAAAAAATAATTTCGCACTGGTGCAACAAACAGTTAAGCCAAGCAGGAAAAGAGGTTTTGCTGAAAGCAATAACCATGGCAATGCCAACTTATGCAATGTCGTGTTTTAAGCTTCCAGTGAAACTATGCAAAGAAATCAATGCTTTGATGGCAAGATTCTGGTGGGGAGAAGATAAGGGGAAAACGAAAATGCATTGGTGTTCATGAAAAAAGATGACAACTGAAAAGAACATTGGTGGACTAGGATTCAAAGATCTCCAAGATTTCAACAAAGCTTTGTTAGGCAAACAAATTTGGAGGCTTCTCACCTGCCCAAATCTATTGCTGAGTAAAGTAATGAGAGCTAGGTACTACCCCAAGGCATCACCACTGAACTGTGAAATACAAGGCAATGCATCTTGGATATGGAAGAGTCTGATGGGAGTAAGAGAAGAAGTGAAAAGAGAAGCAAGGAAAAAAATTGGAAATGGGAAGAGTACCAAAATTTGGGAGGATGCTTGGATACCAGAAGGAAAGGGAGGCAAAGTAGAATCCCCTAAACCCCCAGGCTACAAGATCAAAAAAGTTAGTGATCTGATATCCAACTTTAGATGGAAATCAGCACTCATCTTTAGGATCTTTAGTTCACAGGAAGCTGGAAACATACTCAAAACTCCTATTAGTTTAGCTGGCAAGCCTGATTGCTACTTTTGGAGTCATAGTAATAATGGACAATACACGGTCAGGTCTACAAATGAAGCACTGACAAGAGAGGATAGGCAGCCCAAAACACAGCTGAACAAGAAAGGAGAAACAAGTTGGACAGGAGGATGCAATAAAATATGGAAACAGCTATGGAAAATGAGAATAAAGCATAAGCAGAAATGTTTTTATCGAAGGGACTACACCAAGTGATGCCAGCAAGAGAGGCAATCTTTAGGAGAACAGGAAAGGGGGATCTAATCTGTAAACAGTGTGGAGAAAGCAATGAGACAGTGGAGCACATTTTTTTCCAATGCAGGAAGGCCAAAATGATATGGAATATGGCTCCATTACAGTGGGATGGAGTTAATGAATATACAGGCGACTTCAGAAGGTGGTGGAGCATGCTTATGGAAGTAAAGGCCAGAAAGGATGGAATGAAACACATAGCACTCATAGTAGATATCCTCTGACAGATATGGAAAGTCAGGAATGAAGCAGAATTTGAAGGAAAAGATAGGCATCCAATGGAAGTAATTAGGAAAACAGTAAAGGAGTGGAGGAGTATTACCAATCTCAACAGGCAGAGCAACAGATGAGCATTTCAGAAACAGAAACAGCACATGAACAAGAGAAAAGAGTGGAAGAAGATGAAAACATTCTGAACATTTGTGTACATGTGGGGCAAACATATCGAAGGACAGAATATTGGGAATTGGCATCACCGCAGCAAGCGTCATGAATCAGATATGTGCAGCGTGGATGATGAAAGAAAGAAGCACTGGATCAGTCGTTTTGGACAATTTTGTGGCTATACAATTGGCACTATGGAAGATAAAAGAACGAGGCTGGCAGTATATAAGATTCAGACACAATGCAATCAGGTTTTAAAGCTGATAAATTGTCAAGCCCCCAAGCAATATACGTATAGCAGCCCACCTAGAGTACATCAATGATCTTAGCTCAATGTTTAGGTCATGCTCATTTGATTGTCAGCCTGGTATTGGTAGTATGAATAGACTTAGTGAACAACTGAGTAAGAAAGCAATACACATGCACTTTGATGAGGAGTTCTTTGGATCCTCAGTGTCTTAGTACACTTTTGTAAAGTCCAAGTTTGAGCCCTTGCTCATATATTGTATTTCTCTTTTAGTAGAAATAAAATTTCTATCGTTTCCGGAAAAAAAAAGGTACCAAACCACTGAGCTTTCACCAAAGAGAGACTAGATTGGGGGGTTCGAATCTTACCTGCAGTGAAAAAAATCCAAAAAAGTGTCAAAACATCCTTTTAATCTAATTAGATTTTCATTTCTACTATCCTCTTATACACAACTTCTTTGGACTCCCCTTCCTGCCGTTAAAAAAAAAAGAACTAGGTACCAAGCTTGCAACTTTGTTTGATATCACTCGTAAGTAATTGTAGGTGTCATCGTCATGGGATTATTTTTCGAACAAATTTTGTGACGCAGGATTGCAGAAGGCAAAAGGGACTTAAAGTAGGCGCTTCTTGGTAAACTAATCTACATGACTTCAACATCACTAGCAAAGCTTTGCTGAACAATGTAAATAGCAGATATTGCTTATGCCTTGACTTACCCTATTAAATAGCAAATGGTGATGCAGTAAAGTTGAAATTGATACGTCATACTTGTATCGTTGTCTGGCAGGAGCTATACCTTCCGGTTAATTAATTATTGGTCGTACTAAGATTAAAACTGTGAAACTTTATTAAGCAGGTATGATCTCTTTTGGATTTTGCTTGTAACGGTTGATTCATGTTGTAGTAGACAAAGATTTTTTTTTGTGGAATCACCAGTTTGAAAGTCTCAAAAATTACCTAATTTCGAACATCCTGACACAAATCATGTATACGGGTTTGGGTAATGATGAACCCAAGGATGATTATTAAGTGTTCCAAACTGGTCATTATGGTAACATCATGAAGGGGCAAACTAGGCTTGATGTCTACAGCGGCAACACGAGTTCTTGGAAGACTATTGAGGATTCTTGGGGCGGCCGTCCTTTTGGGGAGATTTATTATGTTACTTGGAAGCTCCATAGGAAAAAATGGGAAATATTTCTCATAATGGGGAAGATTGCTAGCCTTGATTTGACGAATGAGATTGAAGGAGAGGTGGAACAGACAAAAAATAATGAGGATTGTTATGACTGGACATTATGGTTTATAGGAGGATGCTTTTCTGTGTTTTGTCACTATACACATCTTTGGATTATGAAGGAATATGTGGAAGGAACTTGGACAAAAGTGATTTTGGTTATCGGATTGTCTTATGATCCCGCATTACTACATACCATTATTTGAATCAAGGGACGGCCTAATTTTAAGGAGGTGGTTGGCACTTTACAATCCGAAAAATGAATCCCTTTCATATTTTGGCATTAACAATCTGGAAGATTATTCTGACAAAATCGTTATGTATGATGAAAGCTTAGTTTTGCTCAACAACCATGGCAAAGTATAAAAGTCTAGGGCATGAAACGGGAGAAGAGTACAGGCTAGCTAGGTGTTAATGTTTACTGCTTCACATTACCTGTACATGTTGAAGATCAAACTTGAATCTGGGGTCAAGTTGGACAAATGTTTTACTACAGAAAGGGAGAAATGGTGCTGATTAAGCTGTGTAATTAACTCTAGGGGTTAAAATCACATGGAAGGTTTTCGTTCTTTGCTCTTCATTATTGTGACGAGACAACAACAGTAAATGCAATTTTTTGTTTTGTCAAACCTAGTGTTCTATAAATTAACTCCTTAGAAACCCCTAGAAGATATGATTGGTTTTGCCTTTTGTGGTAACACACTTAATTTGCTTGTAGTATTTGTCTAGCAAAGGAAATAGTTAGATATTTTACTACAGTTGAAAGTTAATGTGATTTTGAATATAGTATTCCATCTCAAAATTGGATTAAAGCTTGTTCGTCACCCAATGTTAATAATAGATGTAAAACTGCCTATTTCCCCTGCCGCCTTCTATATGGTGTACTGAGCTTGGAGAATCATCATTCTCCATCTCTCTAGAATTCTTCTCTTCCTTCTCTCTACTCTTCTTCCTCCATTGGAGGAAGATCTTGGCCTTAAGCCAAGGTCTCCCTTCCTCTTCCTTTGTTCTTTGTTCTTACTTTCATTTAATAAAGTCTCTCCTAGGGTATCCTAGTGGGAGTTCTCTTCTCTCCTAGGGTGTCCTAGTGTGAGTTTTCTTCTCTCCTAAACTATCTTAGTGAGAGTTTTCTTTAGTTTTGTTAGTTATTTCTTAGATCTTGGAGTTTTTTTAGATCTATATGTTAGATCTAAAATTTCTTGAGTCTTCTTATCAGATCTCAATATCAATTTTGAACTTGAACTAGTTGGATAGCAGATCTGAAGGAATAGACATGCACAAATATCTATGGATGAATTTATTTCAGATTTGGATCTATCTCGGCAGATCTCATCATCTTTATTGGACCTTACAACTGTTGATTAGCAGATCTGACGATTACAGCATGCACAGAGTGAGCTGCAGTGATTTATTCTATGATGGAATGATTTTAAAATTTATGGTACTTTTTAGATCTGTCTTTAATTTCTCAAGTCTTATGTATTTGTTAAATTGCAGATCTATAATTTTAGTGCATGTTTTATCTGTCATTAGGGCAGCAATGTATATCAATTGTGTTGGACGATTTCCAGTAATCCGCTATTGAAATATGTTTTCTTATCAAAAAAAAAAATCTTATTAGAAGACTATAAAACTACCCGAAAAGCTAGAAATCTTGGAGAATTAATAGCATTCCAACTACCCAAAAAGTTAGAAATCTTGGAGAATTAATCTTGGAGAATTTCCCATGCCGCCTTCTATATGGTGTACTGGGTTTGGAGAATTAATAGCATTCCAACATCTTAATGATTCATAAAGCTACTCGAAAAGTTAGAAATCGTGGATTCAAATCTCTTATTCTCCTTTCTCGCTTCTTCAATCGCACAATTCTCCTGCTTGAAAAAGAGGAACTGTAAAACCAAAAAGTAACTTGAGTTTTATATAGAGTATTATTTTAGAGCATTTGGTCGTTAATTTTTTGTTACTCCAGCTCTAACTCTAACATTTAAAATCAACTACCTATAGCAGTTTCCTTTAAAACAAAAAAAAATCTGTACTAATGGGAAAATGCAGTATTGCTTTAAGAAATTCAATATCCATTTAAACTATTTCCCTGTTTGCAACCATTAAGACTTCCCACAAGTCTATAAATTTTTACATCAAATAACGAATTCTTATGCCACTCACCTTATCATGCAAACAATGAAGCTTAGCTTAATTTCAAGGTTTCCACAACTTTGAACCGATGATCGTGGTTTCTAGGCAAATTGTTAGGCACAATCATGTGGAATTCTGTTTTCTCTGTTTCTTACGGGCTATTAGCATTTTTATGGGGATGGATGAGTCTGGAGGCCTTGCAAATGAATGGATATACAAGTAGATTCTGAGGAAAAACAATGTTTTTATTGTTATATGAAAGTTTTATATATACAATTTTGGAGTTCTATTGCTGGAAGAGATAAAATGGTCATTTCTAATCGCCAGGAAACTCAGTAGGTGGATTTTGTTTTCCTCAATCCTCATATGTCAGTTCTCTTATTTTTTTGGAAAAAATTGTTCTTTTTTATTTTCTTTTAAATTCTGTAGAACTTATATTACCGTTATTGAATATCTTTTTCATTTTTCTTTTTTTGGCTTTAGGTTTTCTTGCTGCATGTATTTTAAAATCCTAGCCTACAGAACTATATCAAGCAATTAATGTGTTATGTATATATTTATGGTAACCTCTCTTTTCCAAAAAAATTTATTTTCAATCTTTCATTTTCTTTAGCATGTAATAGTTCTTGATTTGGGATTGCTTTCATTTCCTTGTGATAAGGATTTTGGGGTCGAATGACCAGTTGTTGTTTACTTCAAACAGAAATTCAAGGCACTGTGCCTAGTTAACTAGAAAATTTTGTACATAGAAGTTTAGTTAAGTAAAGCTTTTCTTTTCTTGGATGAAGTTAGTAATTCTTACGGACATTGTTTTGGTTTTTACAAAAAAATAAAAAAATAAAAATGAAAATGCTTGTCGATTGTATCAATGCCAGATGAAATAGAGTTGTTATGATATGCTGTTCGATGGAATTTTAACAGAGTATTTCTTAGAACAAGTTGTTGAGCTGTTTTTTCACATTATCTTTTGGGCAAATTATAGTTTTCCCCTTTATGGTTTAGTATTTTTTAACATAACCCCTCATGGTTTCAAAAGTAAGACATTACTCTCTCACGGTTTGGATTAAAATGTCAAAGTGATAGAAATTAGCATTCACAACGGAACCTTTAAAAAATGTCAAAATTATCCTTATAAATACATGATACACTAACCCCATATGATTTTATGTTTTACCATATAATCTCCTTATGTTTTAATATTTTACCATATAACTCCCTTATGATTTTCAAAATATATATAACCCCCCCTGGTTAATAAATAATTTTAACTTTATATAAGGGTATTTTTGATAGTTTAGATAACTCTGTTACAAATGATGATTTTCGTCATTTTGACACTTTAATCTAAACTACGAAGAGATTATGTGTAGTTTTTAAAACCATAAGGGGTTATGTAGAAAACTACTAAACCATAGGGAATAAAGTGTAATTTGCCCTTATCTTTTAGAAAGATACTTTTTTTTTAATACATTTGGCAATTGGGAAATTTCAGCTTACAATGCTGGCCAATAAGCCTCTCATTACATGCTCACTATAGTAAATGTAGAAAATTATGTAATGGGCAAAAAACCCTAGCGGCCATTAAACTATTAGCGGGATCATATTTTGGCCATCAAACTATTTTTCGTCAATAATTGGCCACTAAATAATTTAATCAATAAACCCGTGACCATTTCGTCATTAATTGCTCTGAATTTCTAAAATTAACATTACATGTGGCAAAGTCCAAGGGTAATTTTGTCCAACAATTTTCTGACCGTATAACTTAGTTTTTATTAAATCATCGAAGAGAAGGGAAGAGAAAATGTTTTGTAGATTGAAGAGAAGGTGTCTGGTCTTTTGTGGAGGAAAAAATAGGGACTCAATTGGGAGCCCTAAATCATCAATCAGAAATCGAACAAGTCAAAGAATGTCGAGACGCTCTCCTAAACCCATACCTAGATGCTCTTGTGGATTAACACCAATGATAAAGACCTCATGGATAAATTGGAACCCAACAAGAAGATATGTGGTTTGCATTTTAGGAGAGGTAAGATGTTAGATTTGGAATTGAGATATTATAACAAGAGGATTTGGTCTTGGAAAACGTAAATTTGTAAATTGCAGGATGAGGGATGTGGCTTCTGGGAATAGTATGATCTAACAATGTGTGAAAGATCAACTCAAGTGATTCCTAGTTTGCTGCGAAGAATGAATAGAATGGAAAGTAGTATGGAGGAACTAGAAACTTAAGCACGAAGATAGGAAAGTAAAGCTCAAAAATTGAAGCTTAAAGTTTTAAAATTGGAGGATGTAGTGGAAAAGCACAAGACCAGAGAGCAGTATCTCCTAAGAACTCTTCTCGATACATGGATTTTTGTATTGTTGAATTGTCTCTGTTGCTATTTGAAGACTATTATTGAGAGTGACCATATGTTGGCCATCAAGGGGTAGTTAATGTTGTTAGGTGATTGTGGAAAAATGGGAGTAGTAAGGTTGAGTGGATGCAGCTTTTGGTGGTAGTGTCTGTAGCAATAACAGGCCAAAAAGATTCCTATGTTGTATTTTGTAGTGAAATTTTCATTGGTTTGTTTTGTTCTGTAATGGAATCCCTACTGTAATTGTGTTGGTTTTTACTGAATGAATGGATACAAGTTTTTTTTTTTTTTTGTAGTTTCTTATGAATGCAGCATTATAACATAGTAAATTAGACAAAAGAAGCATCTTCATTGGATAAAATCAACTACAAAAGTTTCCAATTTGTAGAAGTACGCAGTTTTCTTTTGAGGATGCAAAAAGAAAATGGATGAAAAACAAAAGGCATCCACCAACAAAAGCCATCCACTAATAACATGAAGTGGATCCCCTAAATTTTACTGCATCTATTTTAATAGCCCCACTTAAATAAACTATTATAAGTCAAAAGTTAAGTTATTTACATATCAATCAATATCATCAACATCTAAAACTCTATTCAATCCCATCTAACTTGCAGCTGCACCTCTGCCTCTTGTAGATCTAGATCTACCAAAATTTGTACCTCTTTACCCTTCCACCTACCAACCTTGAAGGGTGGTTCCTTTCCCAAATAGGCATAATTAGCATTAATTATCTCTTTGTCAACATCAGTCAAGGGTCGTTTACCATTTTTGTTGAATTTCATGTCAGATCTAGAACTTGTATCTATTGGATCTAGTTGTTGAACTACTGGTATTGGCTGTTGAAATGGGTGGCTACTGTTATTGACTACTGGTATTGGCTACCGAAGTGGTGGAGTTGGGTGTTGGGACATTAGATCTAATTGCTAAGTCGCAGATGCAATTAGTTGGCTTGGTTGGTTAGCTGATGGAGTTCGCTATTGCTAGGGACTACTTTTGCTTGCTATTTCTTCTTCTTGAAACCTTTTACAAATGGAAGTTGATTAGAGACTACATGTAAGACATTTAGAATACAAGCTGTATGTATACTCACAGGTTGTTTGTTCTTCTTTGGCTGACCAAATTCTTGGTGCTGAGTCACCTCTTTGCATGCTGTAGCATTGTCCCCTGTTTTTCCACATTTTCTGCAATGCATAGTGACATTTTTTCTAAGCTTTCTTCCATGGTTTTTCCCCTTTGTCTCATCTCTTCTTCTTGCCTTTTTTGGCCTCCTAGGTTGGACAGTGGAAATTGGAGGATCAAGTTGAAGATTGCTGGACTCAGGCCAAAGCAGTTGGCTACTGATGGGTTGCAAGACATTATTATAAACCTGTAAAAATAAGCTTTTGTAGTAACACTCTGCAATAATTTCATGTGGACCATTCTCAGTTTGCTTAATTGCTACAATGGCATGGATACACGGTAAACCAGATAATTCCCAAATTCGACAATTGTAACTCTTCTTTTTCAAATTCACAGCAAACTGGGAATTCCTGGGCCTTTACCTAATAACCATCAATCCTATTGAACAGTGGGAACCATTGGAAAGACTCTTAATTCTGTCCTCAATAATTTTTCTAATCAAAGGACCAATTGAGTGTGGATATCTAGTCATGGTAGCTTTCTTTTTTGAATTCTTTCCATCATAAGTTCTCTAACATTCTCCAATAAAGATATAATTGGTTTATCCCTCGTCTCTAGTATATGTGAATTGAAAGACTCGCATAGATTATTGACAATCATGTCACATTTAGTGTGAGGAGAAATGTAAGCCTTACACCAATACATCAGATGAAGAGCCTTCTGTACCCACTTGTATGCTTCACTATCATACTCTTTCAAGTCCTCAGTAGCTTTCTTATACATCTCAATTGTGTTGCTCCTAGCTATTGCTCATAGCATCCCTTTAAGTGCCTTTCCAAGATGTATCTTCTTGAAATTTCGATACATGTGCTGCACACAATATCTATGCTCAGAGTTGGGTAGCATCTTGGATAATGCTCTGTCCAATCCCTGCACCAAAAAGAAAAGAATTATTGTTTCAAGTAGCCACAAGCCTCACACCAAATGATGGATAATAAGATCCTTACCTTTTGTTGGTCAAAGATGATGACACTGATCATCTATTTCAAGATCTGTTTCAAGAAGTTGTAAGAACCATTTCCACTGGACTGTAGCTTCCTTCTCTACTATGGCCCAAGCAATAGGCCACCAGCCATTGTTGGGATCAACTACTACTGCTGATAAAAGTTGACCAGGGTAAGGGCCTTTTATATGGCAGCCATCAAGTCCAATCACATGTCTACACATTTTGAATCCTTATTTTAATGCACCCAAACAACAGTACAACCTCATGAACTTAGGATTCGAACCCGGATCTCTAAATGGAGTGAACTCAACTACCATGGTAGAATTAGTATGGTTTTCTTAATCTCCTCACAATATTCCCATATATGCTTATGCAGTTTTGATTTTGTCAACAACTATACCTCTAGCATTTCTAGCTATTGTTTTTGATATTTGTATCTTGTTCTCCTCATGCACTGTCTGCCTCAAAGAATGGACTGGAATGTTTATATTGGCCCTAATTCTATCCTCATATCTCTCAGCAACCGATTTAGCAGTCATCATTTTATTTTTCCAGGCATGACTGCAGTTTTCATGTATATCATAAAGGGTCTTAATGACCAAATCATTCAGCCCAAATGTTTTCTCTTGAAAAGCATAACACTTCCAGTTGCATGGATCCTTGCACCTTACCTTTACGTTGAGTTCTTCATTAGTGTAGTACCAAATAGGTCTACGATTAGCAATAGAATAATTCTGGATTGCGGCCTTGAACTCAGTCAATGATGTAAATTGCATCCCAACCTGAAAATGTGGATTTCTCATGTCCTTTTTAGCATTGAAGTCAATGTATTTGATTCCTTTTTGCACTTCATCATCTTCAGCAAAATAGCCATCAGCCTCTTGCAGGTCATCCTCCTTTGTGTTGTCATGCAACATATCTTCATCATCAGCTTCTTCCATTTCTTTAGCAGCTGCCTGTGATGTATTCTGAGCAGCCTGTGATGATGTGTTCTGGTTAGCTTGTGCTAATGATGTCTTCTCCCATCTTGTTGACCACTTTCTTTTCTCTCTTGCTGTTTTTCTAGCATACTTTTTCTTGGCTCTCTTGCTGCCACCAGATGCTCCATCAGTTGCCTTTGATTTTTTTCTTTCACTTGGGCATCATTTTGACCACCTCCATGTGTACCACTTTCCAAGTCATTTACATCCTGACTCTCATGGAGTATAGATTCAATAGTTCTCCTCGCAACAGGAGAGGGAATTTCAACTGTGGGAGTTGGTTTCTCGCTTCCAAGCATTTGATCATTTTTGCAAAACTCTTCGTCATTAGTGAAATGCTCCTTTTCGAGCTGCTGTCCTCTTTATCATCTTCTTCAACTTCCCTTGCATTCACACCAGTTTCATCCTCTCTACTCCCACACTTTACAACAGTCCTACTAGCTTCTCCCTCAATGGTCAATGAGAACATTTACTCTTACACCTTACCTCTACTTATACCTCCCATTGTTGGTCCAGGGGCAGTCATATTTGCACTAACAAAAGAACTACCAAAAAGATTCTATTGATGACCAATTGTTGATCAGGTTCTACAACTCCATTGCCATTTCATCTACAATTACATTGCCATGTTCATCAATTTCTTCAATTACAACCCTTATTTTTTTCGTACTACCTAATAGTGAGGAATTTGACTGCATTTCAAGAATTTCATGTAAAGGCTTATGGTCATAGTAAACATCTTTGTACTCATACACCCATTTGTACATTGCATTTATATCTATATCTCCTTGTAACTCTCTTAATCCCTTATTCAAATCACTCCCAGGTTCTAAATAATAGTAGAGCATTGAACCATGATGTCCTAATTTCTCAACCATGGCATTTATCTCATGGACAGACACTCTCTGCATCACACACATCAACATAATCTATTTTACCACCAACATATGTTTTATACTGATGCCCACTAAATCTACCACCGTGAAACATTCTAATACTGAATAGTTCAGAATTAGGCACTGCAATGAAACGGAAAAAAAAAGGGATCACTTCATTTGAAAAAACAAGGTTGAAAAAAACACTTGTTGATGTAATATAGTTCAAAATTTTGTCACTTTTACAACCGGCACTTGGATGAAAACCGTAACATTTAAACCCCATAATACTGCTACATATTCACAACCCACAAGTAAGCACGTTTGATTTCAGAGACAAACTTGAGTAATACACCCATTACATTTAGGTTAAACTATAATTTCAGTTCATTTACATGATTTTTCACAGAAATAAAAACTTATCGTAAATTTCATATGGATCAATGTTGACTTCTCTTCGCCTGATGACCCAATCCATAGATTCACCACGATATTCCCTTCTCTTCGATCTTCATAACCCTAAGCTTGAGCTCCTAGGTTATTTGCAACGATTTTGAGAATGAAAGTTAGCTTAGTGGCCTTGCACTTCTTCTTTTTTTTTTAGTTGATGGGTTATGTGAGTAAACGGTCAGTAAATTGTTGGACAAAATTGCCCCTGGACTTTGCCATGTGTAATGCTAATTTTAGAAATTAAGAGCAATTAATGACGAAATGGTCACGGGCTTACTAATTAAATTGTTTAGTGGCCAATTATTGATGAAAAATAGTTTAATGTCCAAACATGATCCCGCCAATAGTTTAATGGTCGCTGAGATTTTTCGCCCTTATGTAATTGAGGGTTTTGTCTGGTATTTCGAAGATATGATCCTTGGTTTTGCAGTTGCATTCTAATCAAGTTATCAAAATGATGAAACTTGCTCTGAGCTATTATGCATACTTCATCTCCAATTTTTTCATAAATTCTATTTTATGGGGAGATTTATTAGTCAAAGAATTTCAATTCTTCAGGTTACATTTGAACTAAGAAAAAGTCTTAATCTTAAAAATCAGACATCGGATATCATATAAAGAGTAGAATAATTGCATCAATTTAACTCAGAGTTTGCCTCCTATTTAGTAGGAAATCAGCTTTAATTAATTAGGTTCAGGTAACAATTTCTTTATAAGCACATATAGCTCGAGTAAAATCCATATAATATAGGAACATATGAGATTAAGGTGATGCAAAAATCATGTAGCAATAGCAAAGCGAAGCATTCAGCTTTAGAACCCCTCCATGATAAAGCGACTGAAAATAAGAGAATGATAAAGCTATTCTACAAGAAGCAAATCTTGAATTTTGCACATGAGATTTGATCGAAATAGGTGGTACGCCAATAGCCTGTGGTGTGATGAATCAGGGCCCTGGAAGGTGAACATAATCATTCCACTGCAGCAAAGTAAATTGACAATGATCACACACAAACGCAAAAAGAATTTGAAATTTCTCAATGAATTGGGGACATAATTAAACTTTGAATAAATCAACTGATAGATTCTGCTCAACTGTGGTTTTATTATTTTTACTTTGGTTGTGGTGTTTGTCTTCAGAATTTCTTAGTTGCTGCGTATCTTTTTAGGATTCATATTGCTATGGTTTGAACTATCAAGAACAGATATTGACTTTATGTGTTGGAGTGATTTTTTATCCAGATTTATGAGTTTCACCTGAAGCTAAATAGGAACAAGCCAAGTTATCTTTACAGCATTTTGGTCATAAGTTACCTTGGTAAATAGGACATGCAATGGATAGAAAATAAGAATCAGCAAAAGCAAGAGGCGATAAATTGGTGGTTCCTACTCGTTAACAAATTTGCAGTCATAAAAGCAATGTCTAAGAAATCACCTGAAATAGATTATTTTTCAGTACAGAAAATCCCTGATCCCTTGATACATCGATCCCGATTGATTTAGAACCAAAGATGCAAGGAATCCTGCATGCTAAATGACAAATTATATAGCCAAATTTTAGAAGTGAAACCAAATCGAAGTATAACGGAAATTTCGGAGAGTTGAATATTCTCCATAGCTTATGATGAGGACTGAATAAGAAATTAATCCATTACGATTGTAGGAATATGAGAAATCCTAGACCACTGGCTGTTGGGGTTGCTGTTGCTTCTCTGGATGCAACTAGCTTGTAACAGAGGACAATTTGTAATTGTAAATTCCTTCAGTTTGATCATATGTCTCATGGCCTCTAAGAAAGGCAGCTAATGCAGTTTCTCGCAATTGAACAGTCTCAGGGTTTCGCGAGAGAAAAGATTCCCTAGCCAATTGAGCAAAGTTTCAACTCCAAAATCATTTATGCTCAGTTGTTTAAAAAATGTGAGGTGCTGAAGTTGATCAGGCAGAGAATCCCAGTCAGAGCACCCAAACAATTCTAGTTTGTAAAGGGACAAAAGATTCTGCTCAATGTCATTGAAAATGATTTGGAATGAGTCAAACTCCAAGAAATAACCAAGGTCCAATTGGCTCAGCCTAGTCAGACCACACAATCCTCTGGGCACCATATCCAATTTGGGACAATGATGTATCATTAGACACATGAGAGAAGGCAACTTCTGCAAATCTATTGGGAAAGCTACAAGCTCATCGCAGTACTTTACTGACAAAGACTCCAGAGAGGTGCAAACTACAATGCTTCTCCTGGGATGTTGGTCAATCCATAACAACCAACAAACTCACAGTTACGAAGAGAAGTAAGGCCCTGGCCTAGGCCCTCTGGTGCTGGTATGGATCTTAGACTATCACATTATTCACATCCCTTTATTGTTAGTTTCTCAAGTGATTGGAGGGTGTGAAAACCTTGTGGTAACTCAATCGGACTATTACAACACTAAATCTCCAAAATCTTAAGAGAACTGGCACTACCTGACAATCTTGAAGCAACATTTGTCAGGTTTGAACAATAGGCCAAAGCAAAATGTGCAAGCTTCGGATTGTTCTGAAATAGACAATCTGGAAGACGCATTAGATCTGACAGACCAAATATGCGAAGTGTTTCAAGAGTGAAAAAATTTCTACATATGCTTGACAATGGCAAGATTTTGTTGTCGCCCATTAGGTTTAAACCAGTAAGATAACAAAATTTTCTTGGAATAGTCCTTAAATGAGGGCAACTTATGATGGTTAAGTTTTTAAGGAGAGGAAAAAAACTCACTTAACTTGATGCTGTTGTACTTGAAGATGGCATATCTGGAAAATCAATCCATTCTAATAAGCTCATCATTCTTTCTAGAATGAGTTTTTCAAGTGATGGGAAACCATATGGTTCTACATAGACTACTGCTCGATCCAATGTAGTAATTAGTACCATTAGTCGCAGGAGCTATAATTTCTTTACATCTTTCACACTGGACTAGTTCTATCTCCACCAAATTCTCAAGTAATAACCATGCATTCTCGATTTTGACAGCCATTTTGATAGCCCACAAAGGAAACTCATTGCCCATAAAGTTCTCTATCTTCAAGCTTTTTATATTTGGGTGAGGTTGGAGCCTTTCCAGTAAATTTTTGTCTTGGTTGTCGCCTTGTCTATTTCTTCCCCAATAATATTCCAATTTGTAGATATTTGGATTTCCAAATAAATTTGCACTTCTAGCTTCTTTTGCATCATTCACCAGTTTTGGATTGCGTATCTTCAATTCACCTCCAAGGTTATTCAAGCTTCCCAGCTCGCTAATTCTATGGCCCCTCTCTTGATCTACATTAAAGCATGACAATGTTTGAAGATCAGTCAGTTTTCCTATCCCATATGGCATTTGAAATCTTTCAGGAAAGTAAAAATAAAGGTGTCTCAAGCTGATCAAGTTATGAAAATTTTGTGGAAAATTATTGATAGCATGGTTTGCAATATCGGCCAATACCGATACGTATCGGCCGAGTCGTAATCGGAACGGAGGGGACTGGTATGATATTGATTCTCGAATCAGGGATACTATCATGTCTGTGACAATCGCTCTGACTCGGCCGATATTGGTCGATTTGAATCTATGATCCATGATATCGGCTGATATATCCGAATTCACTCGGAGTCTACTCGGATATTTTTTTAAATTGTGCATTTTTTAAATTTTCTAATTTTAGTAATTTTTTCAAAATTTTGGGAAACTTTGATGTGTTTTAATGTGCGTATCATCTGATATTCAACCGATATGCTCGATGGATGCGGACCAACCGAAACCATGATGTGACCGCTACCCCGCGATGGCAAACCATGATTGATAGAGCCATGTAGATGGAGGGCCCTTAGAGTCTGCAAATTATATAAAGCATGCTTATCCTCAAGCATGAGAACAACAAATCAAGCAATCGAGTTCAAAACAATGGCTATTACTCAAATCATCTATTACCAAGATGCATTAAAGCACTCGTCAAGTATTAGTGGTTAAGTCCCAAGAAATATTTCTCCGCTAGTTTTAAAACCATGGGCTCTTCTAATTCTTGACTAACTAATTGAAGAACATAAAATATTCAACCAGTGGAATATTTCAGATTAATTTTTTGAACCCTTCCCACTAGGAGAAGACGTGCACATGTCATAAAATGGAAGAGTCTTCTGATCCGATTTTGGAAAATTTCTTCCTAGCACACGACTAGAAGGCGTGGACATATCATAAAGGCTGGGAGTCTTCTGACCAATATTTTTGGATGTCTCGAAGTGAAGCGTGCCCTACCAGCACAGGCGCGTGATTTGCCCCTGAAGTCTTCTAGAAAATTGTGATAGACGCAACAATATTCAACATTCAATTCTGACTTGAGCGCATCTTCTAGTGAACTACTTTCTTATACAAAGAAACAAAATCACTTTTATTGTACCTAAAAATTAAACAAGAAACATGAAATGACTACAATTAAAAATTGAAAAATTTTGGGTTGCCTCCCAAGCAGCGCTTTTCTTTAATGTCTTTGGCTAGACATTGCTATATTTGTTCACAGAGGATAAAATTATATAGCTCATTTCAGTGCTTCATCCTCTATGTAATCTTGATAACCTTCATCAGTAGAGTGATCCTTAAGCACACGAGTTACTTTTTTCCATTGATTAGTTGATGGCTCCAAACAATTAAGCAATATCCTAAATTCTTCACTTAGTCCTCTATTACAAACACTTACTGGCTCAAGATATTTGACCATAGCAATTCCTAACTTATTCCTGCCATGAGACTCAAAAATTTCTGGTATAACAAAATCAATCGCACTAGCAAAAATTATAGAATAAGAGTCAAGATAATATTAATAAGAGAATGGAGGAGGTATCACCACATTTGAGAAATTGTTCAATGGATTCATTCACTTGAACAATTTGAGATTGGGGTCTCATTTTTCATTCTCAACTTCCTTTTCAACCGCATATATAGATTCTTCTCTTTGGGACTCTTGCAGCTCCTCGTCACATGTCAAGACAATTGTACTCTTATCTTTCTCAAGGTTGATAATGGTCTGTGAGGACAGTTCTTCACATATTTGAGAAATCAATTCCGTCACTCTAGATGCCATCAGATACAATTAATTCTTTATGTTACGAATATTCATTTCTATTTCCTGTTGAAATCGATATGTGTCAACAACTAGTGATTTCATCAATTCTTCAAGAAACATACCTTACATGGATAATGGTTGTTGCTGTTGATATTGACATTAAAAACCTATTGGTTCTGTTGCATAATTAAAGTTGGAGTTATTCTACCATCTTTGATCATACCCGTTTGAATAAGGGTCATACCACGTTTGAGATGGGGGTGAAAAATCTCCGAAATTATTAATTGGGCACTCAGGTCATCTTGAAATGTAGGGCACATGTTGATTGAATGATCCGAGATATAACAAATTTCACAAGTTGCAACAACCAATTTTTTTGCATAAGAGGTTAGTGTATGTAAATATTGATCATTAGAAAAAGCACGAATCTCATTATCCCTCCTAGGAATAAAATCTAGTCTATCACTAAAATACGAAATGTTAGCAGCCATAAACTAGCAAAACAAAAATAAGAACAAAATAAAAATAAGATTACCTCAAAAAAGCAACAAATTTATCAGGCACCAGTCTCCGGCAATGGCGTAAAAAATTGATAGGTATCGATCCTATATAATAATAAATATCTGCTCAAGAAAAAAAATACAATTTTTACATATAAAAGTAAGTAATTTCGAATCCACAGGGATGGGAGAAAATTTGTTTCTTCTAGAGCCCAGAGTAATGGAGGCTTTATAAAAATGTCAATAATTAAATAAGTCAAATAAAAAGGCCTAACTAATAATTTACTAAAAATGAAACAATAATAAATAAATGTCCATTTATTCACGTGTTAACAATTTGGTAGATTACTCTTGAGAAAGTGGTTATGTATGATGAAAGCTTTGTTTTGCTCAACAACCATGGTAAAGTATAAAAGTCTAGGGCATGAAACAGGAGAAGAGTATAGGCTAGCTCAGTGTAAATGCTTACTGCTTCACATTACCTGTACAGGTTGAAGATCAAACTTGAACATATGGTCAGTCAAGTTGGACAAATGTTTTACTACAGAAAAGAAGAAATGGTGCTGATTAAGTTGTGTAATTAACTCTAGGGGTTAAAATCACATGGAACGTTTTCGTTCTTTGCTCTTCAATTATTGTGACGAAACAACAATAGTAAATGCAATTTTTTGTTCTTATCAAACCTAGTGTTTTATAAAGTAACTTCTTAGAAACCCTTAGAAGATATGATTTTTGGTTTTTGCCTTTTGTGGTAACATGCTTAATTTGCTTTTAGTATTTGTCCAATAAAGAAAAAAGTTAGATATTTTACTTTGTTTCTTAATATAGTTGAAAGTTAATTAGATTTTGAATATAGTATTCCATCCCTAAATTGGATTAGAGCTTGTATGTTATCGAATGTTAATGATAGATGTAAAACTACCTATTTCCCATGCCGCCTTCTATATGGTATACTAAGCTTGGAGAATTAATAGCATTCCAACGTCTTATTAGAAGACGATATCTTAATGATCCATAAAACTACTTGAAAAGTTAGAAATGTTGGATTCAAATCCCTCATCCTTCCTTCTCGCTTCTTAAATCTCACAATTCTCTCCTTTGAAAAAGAGGAACTGTAAAGTAGCTTAAGTATTGACGGGATTTTGATATAAGTGCAAATTTAATTCCAAATATACCCGTTTCACTGCAAGTATACAGGTCAACTAGTAGTTTAGGACATATATCAGGTCGATTCCACGAGGAAGATTAAACAATTACCGGCACTACTACAACTTCTCTATTATTTAGATGAGTAATGACTTAAAAGAAATAAAACTATGCTAAACTTATACAAAATAATAATAGATGAAAACTCCTTAGGTTATGGTATCCCTAACTACTCATGCAAGTGCTATTTTTGAATCATTGAGTACTACTATCTTGGCTAGTTATGGCGTAATTTCCTTATAAATGTTAAACCTACTTTCATAGTGAATCATCTATACTTATAACTAATCCATACCTACTCTCGTGGTTATGAAATTAGTTACAAATTCATTTCTTCTATGAAATTATATGAAATGAATCACTAAAGCCACATAGTTGCACCTCTACTCTCGTGAGTGTACTCCCTAAGTTTAGCACTTCTTGAACTAGTGTTAAATCTCAATTTTTATTAAAGAAACAGCACCTTAGATAATCACAATTAATGGTACCAAGTTAATCATGATTTAAGGAGCCAAAGTGCTAAATAACTTGCTCAAAGATAATACCAAATAGCCAAATAATACACACTAACAATCATAGGAAGTTCAACCAAACCCAGGGCATAAAAATTAAAAACACATAATAAATATAAAATCCAAAACTTGCATATTAACCATACTCAAGAATCCAATACAAAAGATAAAGAGTTGGAGAAGAGATAACCTTGTCACATGAGTTTCAACTACTCCTTCTTCATTCCCATCTTCATCCTAATCTAGCCAATATGCTAGAGTAGATGAACTATAATACTTTAACTAAACTAACCTAATACTAAGAAAATGTAAGAACTACATTTTGATAGTATTTCTGTACTTTCCAAGCTCTCCTCCGGTTCCTTGAATCTTACAAGTTTATGGCTATATAAAGATAAATGTAATCAAGAAATGAGACTTGAAACGTCCCTTTTACAGTTGCTAAGTGGTTGTTACACGTCTATCAATAGCTGTGACTTATTGGAGGTGGAAAGAAATTGTCCATGTAGAGAGCAGTCTTTTCTGACCGCAATCCAGCCAGAAATTCGGCCATAAATCTGGCCAGAATCTGGCTGGATTGCTCCCTTGACTTTTTGTACAATTTCTATTCAATCTTCAATGCTGTTTCGATTTTGCCTCAACTTCAATTAAACTTTTTTTGATGATAGAAGCTGAATTGACCCCATGACCAAAACATAAAACTTGTATCCTTTGAGTTAACTTTCCAATACATCAAGAATCACCTCATTTGTATTTGTGTAGGTTGAGAAATGACTAAACTACCCTTGACTGCTCAATGCCCTGTTTCAGTTTCGACCAATAGAAATTGACTACTGTAATTCGGCTTTTTGACCTGAAAACCTTCAAACTAGATTTTGATGTTTTCATAAGACTTGTAGATCTATCTCTTATCTTCAAATTAGTTTAAGAATCATCTCAATCCAATTATTATAATTTAAGCTATAGCCAAAATACAAAGATGTGTCAAAATTGTCCACTTTCCTTTTCATCCAAATGAAGTATATTTCCAACTCCTATACAAATTATGGACAAAATGTAAGTAAAAAGTGATAAACCTCATAAGAGCATTTTACACCAATTATAGCCAAAATGATCCATTTTCTTCCAATAATATAACCAAAGTGACTAAAAATAATATAAAATGTCATTCAAATATAACGTAAATTAGTCACTTATTAAGTATTATATATTATTTTAGAGTATTTGGTCGATTATTTTTTGTAACTCTAACTCTAACTCTTAACATTTAAAATCAACTACCTACAGCAGTTTCCTTAAAAAAAATCTGCACTAATGGAAAAATGCAATATTGCTTTAAGAAATTCAATATCCATTTCAACTATTACCCTGTTTGCAACCATTAAGATTTCCTAGAGTTCTAGAATTTTTTATATCAGATTAAGAATTTGTATGCCACTCATCTTATCATGTAAACAATGAAGCTTAGCTTAATTTCAAGGTTTCCACAACTTTGAAATGATTATTGTGGTTTCTAAACAAATTGTTAGGAACAATCATATTGGTAACCTCTCTTTTTAAAATTTTTTATTTTCAATCTTTCATTTTCTTTTGCATGTAATACTAAAGCTTTTCTTCTCTCGGCTGAAGTTAGTAATCCTTACGGACATTGTCTTGGTTTTTTTTCTTTTAAAAATTGGAAATGCTTGTCAATTTGTATCAATGCTAGATGAAATAGAGTTGCTATGATATGCTCTTTGGTGGAATTTAACAAAGTATTTCTTAGAGCAAGTTGTTGAACTATTTTTCTACATTATTTTTTTAAAGAAACTAATTTTTTTTTTACAATTGGCTGTTGGAAAATTTCATATTAGGGCAAATTACATTTTATCCCCTATGATTTAATGCTTTTTTACATAACTTCCCTATGCTTTCAAAAGCTACAAATAGCCATCTCATGGTTGGAATTAAAGCATCAAAATAAGGGAAATAGTCATTCGTAACGGAACTTTTAAAAATATTGAAATTACCCTGGTAAATACATGATACACAAATCTCGTATGATTTATATGTTTTATCATATAACCCCTTTATGGTTTAATATTTTACCATATAACCCCCTTATAATTTTTAAAATATACGCATAACTCCTCTTGGTTAATAAATAATTTTCAAATTTACAAAAGGGTATTATAATTTTTAAAATATACGCATAACTCCCCTTGGTTAATAAATAATTTTCAAATTTACAAAAGGGTATTTTTGACAATTTAGGTGACTCCGTCACGAATGACATTTTCATCACTTTGACACTTTAATCCAAATCATAATGGGGTTATATATAGCTTTTGAAACCATAGAGAGGTTATGTAAAAGACACTAAGCCATAGGGGGGTAAATTGGAGTTTGCCCTTCAGATTACGATGCTTCCTAATAAGCCTGTCATTACATGCTCACTATATTAAGTGCAGAAAGTTCTGTAGTTGAGAGTTTCGTTTGGTAGTTCACCTAAGTATAAACTACCTTCTTTGAAGCCCTTCGAATATGTGATCCTTGGTTTTGCAGTTGCATTCTAATCAAATTATCAAAATGATGAAAATTTCTCTGAGTTATTGTCTATACTTTATCTCAAGTTTTTCATAATTTCTATTTTACGGGGAGATTTATTAGTTAAAGAATTTCTGTTCTCAGGTTACCGTTGAACTAAGAAAAAATCTTAATCTTAAAACATCAAACATCGGATAGCGTATAAGAAGTAGAATAATTGCATCAATTTACCTAAGAGTTTACCTCCAATTTAGTGGGAAATCAGCTTTAATTAATATATAGCTTTACAAGCATATATAGCTTGAGTCAAGTCCATATAATATAAGGAACATATGAGATTAAGATGATGCAAAAATCATATAGCAATAACAAAGAGAAGCATGTAGCTTTAGAACTCCTTTATGACAAAGTGACTGAAAATAGCTACTGTGCCAATTGCCTATGACATGATGAATCATGGCCCTGGAAGGTGAACATAATCATTCCATTGCTACAAAGTAAATTGACACTGATTACACACATAAGCAAAAAGAACTTGAAATTTCTCAATGAACTGGGATATAATTAAACTTATAATTAATCAGCTGATAGATTCTGCTCAACTTCAACTATGGTTTCATGATTTTTACTTTGGTTGCAGTGTTTGTCTTCAGAATTTCTTAGTTGCTTTGTATCTTTTCAGGATTCGTATTGCTATGGTTTGAACTATCAAGAACAGATATTGACTTTATGTTTTGGAGTGATTTTTTATCTAGATTTTTGAGTTTCACTTGACGCTAAATAGGAAATAGTCAGGTTGTCTTTAGAGGATTTTGGTCATAAGTTACCTTGGTAAACAGGACATGCAATAGATGGAAAAGAAGAATTAGCAAAAGCAAGAGGTGTGAAATTGGTGGTTCCTACTCCTTAACAAATTTGCAGTCATGAAAGCCATGTCCTAGAAATCACCTGGAATAGATTATGTTTCAACACAGAAAATCCCTGATCCCTTGATACACTGATCCCCGATGGATTTAGAACCAAAGATGCAAGGAATCCTACATGCCAAGTAACAAATTAGATAGCCAAATTTTAGAAGTGAAACCAAATAGAAGAATACTGGAAATTTTGGAGAGTTGAACCTTCAGTTGAAACGTTCAAGGAAGTTTAGAAGTATTCTCCATAGCTTATGATAAGGACTGAATAAGAAATTAATCTATTATGATTGTAGGAATATGAGAAATCCCAGACCATTGGCTATTGGGGTTGCTTCTCTGGATGCAACTAGCATTTAACAGAGGACAATTTGTAACTGTAAATTCCTTCAGTTTGATCATATGCCTCATGGCCTCTAGGGGAAGGCAGCTAATGCACTTTCTCACAATTGAACAGCCTCATATTTTCGAGAGAGAAAAGATTCCCTAGCCAATTGGGCAACGTTTAACTCCAAAATCATCTATGTCTGGGTGTTTCAAAGATGTGAGGTACTGAAGTTGATCAGGCAGAGAATCCCAGTCAGAACACCTAAACATTTCTAGTTTGTAAAGGGACAAAAGATTTTGCTCAATGCCATTGAAAATGATTTGGAATGAGCCAAACTCCAAGACACAATCCTCTGGGCACCATATCCAATTTGAGATAGTGATGTATTGTCAGACATATGATAGAAGGCAACTTCTGCAAATCCATCAAGAAAGCTACAAGGTCATCGCAGTGCTTTACTGATAGAGACTCCGGCGAGGTGCAAAACTGCAATGCTTCTCCTAGGATGTTGGTCAATCCATAACAACCAGCAAACTCGCAGTTACCAAGAGAAGTAAGGCCCTGGCCCTGGCCTTCTGGCACTGGAATGGATCTGAGACTAACACATCCATTTATTGTTAGTCTCTCAAGTGACTGGAGGGTGTGTAATCTTTGTGGCAAGTCAACTAGACTGTTGCAGTGCTCAATCTCCAATATCTTAAGAGAATTGGCACAGCTTGACAAGTTTGAAGCAATATTTGTCATGTTTGAGCAATAGGCCATGATAAAATGTGCAAGCTTTGGATTGTTTTGAAATAAACAATCTGGAAGACATGTTAGATCTGACAGGCCAAATATGCTTAGTTTTTCAAGACTGAAAACATTAATACATATGCTTGACAATGGCAAGATGCTGTTATCACCCGCTATGCTTAACCAGTGAGACAACATAATTTTTTTGGAAGGGTCCTTAAATTCGGGCAATCCCTGATGATCGAGTCTTGGAGGCTAGGAAAAAAGCTTTCACTTGATGCTGTTGTATTTGAAGATGGCATATCAGGAACATCAATCCAGTCTACCAAGATCGTCATTTCCTCTAGAATGAGATTTTCAAGTGCTGGAAAAACATATGGCTCTACCTAGACTACTGCAGCTTGATCCAATATAGTAATCAGTTCCATAAGATAAAGGAGCTATAATTATTACATTAGTAAGCCCTTCCAATTTAAGATGCTGGAGAACTGGTAGATGTCCAAGCATTGGAATTTCTTTACATCTTTCACACTGGACTAGTTCTATCTCCACCAAATTCTCAATTAATAACCATGCTTCTCAGTTTTGACAGTTATTTTGATAGCCCAAAAAGGACACTCATTGCCCATGAAGTTCTCCATCTTCAAGCTTTCTATATTTGGGTGATTTCAGAGGCCTTCCAGTACATTTTTGTCCTAGTTGTCACCTTGTCTATTTCTTCCCCAAAATATCAAATTTGTAGATATTTGGCTTTCCAGATAAATTTGCACTTCTAGCTTCTTCTGCATCATTTGGCAATTCTAGATTGCGTATCTTCAATTCACCTTCAAGGTTACTCAAGCACCCTAGCTCGCTAATTCTACGACCCTTCTCTTGATCTACATTAAAGGGTGACAATGTTTGAAGATCAGTCAGTTTTCCTATCGCGAGTGGTATTTGAAATTGTTAAGTCTAAGCTCAAGAAATTGACGAAAGGATTTTTGACAATTCTAAAAGACAAATAACAAAGTAAAAAATAAATGAAACAAGAATAAAGGAATTTACGTAGTTCGATCAAATTGATCTAAATCCAAGGGCGAAGAAGCTATAATATTTTACTATGAAGAAAAGATTACAAAAATGCCATAGGAAAGTATTATTAAGCCTAAAACACCTAATACTTAAAATACAAGAGGATCCAAAATATTTGACTAAACAAAAAAAGGTTTAATGACCCAAAGGCTCGAATAGCCACTAAACTTCTCTTGGTTTGGTATAACGAATCCCATCACAGGTCCACTATATTTATAGGTAACTAAGAGAAAGACTCTCTTGAATAGGTAACTAAGAGAAAGACTCTCTTGTACAAAAGACGATGTGGGACAAACCCACTTTAACAAATTTTCATTTTGATGTGTTTCCAATATCGATAATAGTAAATCTGCTCCACCTTTTCTACATAAACCCCAATGGGTCTAAATCACCAACAACGAATACCAATCAAGTCCAAGTATTGCTTGAATTTATAAACTAGATGAGGTTTCGTGAACATGTCAGTAGGATTCTACTTGGTACTAATTTTCTGAATAAGGACTTTTTTCTTGGTAATAGTATCTCGAATGAAATGAAATTTCATATTAATATGTTTCGTTCTCTCATGATACATCTGATTTTTAGTCAAATAAATGGCACTTTAACTGTCATAATAAATAGCAGTAACACCTTATGTAGATTGAGTTCACCAAACAAACTCTTCAACTTTAAGGCTTCTTTGATTGTCCTCGATCATGACCATATATTCTGCCTCCGTAGTAGATAAAGTTACAACAGGTTGCAAAGTAACTTTCCAACTAACTGTACAATCGCTAATATAGAATACATAAGTTGAAAGTGATTTTCTTCTATCAAGATCCCCGGCATAGTTAAAGTCTATAAAACCAACCAAAGTGTTATTATTTCTCTCAAATTCCAAACAACAGTTAAAATCTCTCGGAAGTACCTGAGAATCTACTTAACAACCTGCCAATGTGCTTTTCCAGGACAAAATATATATCTACTAACCATACTGACTGCTTGTACAATATCTGGATGAGTACGAACCATTACATACATAATACTATCGACTGCACTAGAACAAGGAACTCGTGTCATATACTATTTCTTTTCAACTGACTGTGATGACTGAGTAGCAGATAGTCGACAATGACAAGCATAAGGAGTAGTCACAGGTTTAGTATCTTCCATGCCAAATTTCTTCAAGACTTTCTCAGGGTAATTTTCTTGGATCAAAAATAACTTTTCAACTCCTCGATCTCTCTTGATCTCTATGTCAAAAATTTTCTTAGCAGCTTCCAAATGCATCATTTTAAATTTAATACTTAACTGCAATTTTAAAGTGTGAATTTTTGACAAATTCTTGATAGCAATGAGCATGTCATCAACATAAAACAACAAATAAATGAAAGAACCATCATCTAACTTTCGAAAATAAATACAACTATCATACATACTTCTTGAATAATCATGATCCAATATAAAAATGTCAAACCGCTTATACCATTGTCTTGGAAATTACTTTAATTCATATAAGAATTTCTTTAGTAAATAAATATGGTCTTTTTTTCCTTCAACTTCAAATCTCTGAAGTTACTTCATATAAATTTTTTCTTCAAATTTACCATGCAAGAAAGTTGTCTTAACATCAAACTACTCCAACTCCAAATCGTACATGGCAACTAAAACAAGCAAAACACGAATAGAGTTATACTTAACAACAAGCAAAATACTTCATTAAAATAAATACCTTGTACCTGACTATAATCCTTTGCAATCAATTGCATTTTATACCTTACATTTTCAACCCCTGAAATACCTTCTTTTTTCTTGAAAATTCATTTGCATTCAACAATTTTCTTATCTGGAGACGGTTTCACAAGAATCCAAGTTCCATTTCAATGGAGAAACTCAATTTCTTCATTCATCGAAATCAACTACTTAGCAGAATCATCACAAGAAATTACATTTGAATAGGTAGCAGACTCACCAATTACATCAATTTTTTCTACAACAGACAAAGCATATGCAATCAAATTTGCATATTTTTGTGGTGGTCGAATATTCCTTTTTGGTCTATCTCTGGTAATGGAATGTTCTTTCTCTTCTAAATTATTTTCATTAGTAGATTCAGATGTATCTACTAGCACTTGTTGAATAGAAGAACCAAAACTACCAATCTCAAACTCCACCTGCTTCTGCATACTGTCATCTACTTGACAAGAATTAGAAGACTCTTTTTTTTGAAAGATAATATAGAGAATTCATCAAAAGTAACATCTCTACTAATTATAAATTTTAGAAATTTGGGATCAGGATTCTATAATTTATACCCGTTCACTCCAAAAGCATATCTAAGAAAAATGAACTTTTAAACTTGAGACTCTAATTTTACATCATTTACATGCATGTATGCTGGATACCAAAAAAATTTAAAATCAGAATAATCATTCGGAGTACCTGATCAAATTTTCTCAGGAGTTTTGAAATTAAGAGCAGTAAAAGGAGTACGGTTGATAATATAGTAGGCCATAGGGATCGTCTCTATCCAAAAGTCTTTTGTCAACCCTACATTAGAAATCATGCACCTCGCTCTCTCCAAAAATGTTCTGTTCATATGTTTAGCTACATCATTTTGTTGAGATTTCATTCTGACAGTGCAATGCCGAACAATTCCTTTATTCTTACAAAATTCATTAAATTCTTTTTCACAAAATTTCATGTCATTTTCTGTTCTAAGTTGCTTAATCTATTTACCGGTCTGTTTCTTAATCAAAATTTTTCATTGCTTGAAAGTAAGATAAACATCATTTTTGCGTTTAAGAAAATAAATCCAAATTTTTCTTGAACAATCATCAATAAAAATCAACATATACCTGATACTACCTTTAGACGGAACGTGAGATGGACCCCATAAATTTGAATGAATATAATCAAAAGTACCTTTCATCTTATGGAATGCTGGAGAACTAAAACTAACTTTTTTTTGCTTCCCAAAGACACAGTGTTCATGGAATTTCAATGACCCAATACTCTGATTGCAAAGAAGTCCCTTTTTGCTTAGTATGTCCAAACCTTTCTCACTCATATGTCCCTAACACATATACCACAATTTGATGATGTCAGAATCTGATAAAGGTGATGACGATGAAATTGCAACCGAGCCTGTGACAGTAGTTCCCTGCAAAACATATAAACTACCAATCGTGCAAGTTTTTATTACAACGAGAGCACTTTTAGAAACCTTCATAATTCTATTTTTAGCTATGTATTTGCACCCAAGAGTCTCTAGAGTGTCTAAAGAGATGAGATTCTTTTTCAAATCAAAAAAATGTCTAACATTAATGAGAGTCTTTTCAACACCATCATGCATTTTAATTCGAATTGTACCCTTACCAACAACATTATGAACTGCATTATTGTCTATCAAAACAATTCCACCATTACAAGATTCATAAGTGAAAAATAAATTCCTATTAGGGCACATGTGATAAGAACACCCCGAATCTAAAATCCATTCATTTTTAGACCTTGTCCTATCATTAGTCACAAAGAAAATATTTTCTTCATTCTCATCAACTGCAACACCAGTTTTGGCAATCTCAATATTTTTCTCATCAGATTTCCCCTTTTGTTTTAATCTATTTTTTCAATTTAAAACAATTGGCCATAATGTGCCCCAATTTATGATAATAATTGTATTCCAAATTTCTATATCTGGATTAGGGTTGCAAACGAATCGAATCGAATCGAATGTTAAAAATTATTGAGTCGAATTAGATTTATTTATACGTGAGTTTGAGTTCGAGCTTGAGCTCGTCGAACTCGAAAAATAAAGTTCGAACTCGGCTTGACTTAGGAAAAGGCAAATTCGAGATCGACTTGATTTGGCTCATGAACCTAGCTTGATTTTTGGCTCGCAAGTAGCTCGAGTTTTGCTCGTTTTGTTGGCTCGCGTGAAGCTCGATGTCAGCTCAAATTTAACTCGATTTCTAGCTCGTTAGGAGCTCGAGCTCGAGCTCGAAATCAGGTTTCTAGAAATTTAGGCAAGAAACAGCATTTTTGCCCGCATATTTCTGATAAAATTTGAGCATGTTAACAACAATTTTCACATATTCTTGATCCTGAGATGTACAAATCCACTAATACAATCATAAATATATAAGACATAAAAATCTAAATATCCAATACTTGAAATGTCATTGTCACACAAGGAAACAAACTACAGTAAGTCACCAACAAGTTTCAAATATAAATGGTGTTTTTAACACTTCATCAATAAGTTGGGCTCTGATGCATAAGCTCTTCAATATTAACTATATTAAAAAGCAAAAAAAACTAGCAAGTGAGCTGCCAAAAAGAAAAAAGCAAAATAGCAGCTAAAAAAAGTGAAAGAATCAGCCCAGATTTAGAAATTGTAACACGAGAAACCAGCAAAAAATAGTCCAAAAAATCAGAAAAAAATAGCTTGAAACACAGCTAAAAAGTAGCCAAGAAAAGGGACCAAACAACCACAACAAACTGTCCATATCAACAAAGATAATGAAATAACAAGAAGACAAACAAGACATCTTCAATGTTGCCAGTCTATTAAGCAGCAAAACATCAGAAACTTAGTTGCTAAAAAAATCTCACAACTTCATTTTAGTAGTTGAGGGAAATCCAGCACAAAAGTCATCAAGAAATATCTCAAAAAATCAGCAAAAATAAACCTTAAATGCGATTACAAACTAGCTAAAGAAAAGACAAAAAAATAGCCAAGAAACTTCTACATTAAAGGCATTGAGGTCTTAATACCATGAGTTACAATTGAACAAAACTCTAAATAGGAAATTAAAGAAAAATTACCTCGAACATCTCCGAAATCAAAAACTAGGCAACACAATTTCTTGTGTATTCTTCAATTTCTGCAAAAACAAAAAATTATAATAAAAGAAATCAAGAAATAGTAAGACATATTTTAAATAGTATGTGTGATAATTTTGCTTTTTAGTCACCTTTTCTTTTTTTTTTTCACCCCGTATAGCTTACGACACCAATCTCTAGTATAGATTAACATTTCTATAGTTTCTGGAGACAAAGAAATATGGTAAGATTCGATTACTCTGGTTCCAACACTAAATGTAGCTTCTGAAACTATAGTGCTTATAAAAATGGCTAAAATATCAACCGCCATCTTGAAAAGAATCTTGTATTTTGTTGTGTCTTTCCACCATTTCAAGGCATCCAAATTCACAATATCTACCGTTGAATCATCTACAGTTGTAAGGAGACCATCTTCAAAGTAGGTGTCCAACTCATTTTTGGTGGGTTGACCGCTTTCAACGGTAGCAATATGGGTCAGAAATTTACTTATACCTGAAACATGGGTCACTGATGAAGATGCACTACTGCTGCTCTTGGTTGGGTGATCATTGCCGGTTAGTAGTTGAGAAGATGGCCCACTTTGTCCTGAAACATGTATCTCCAAATATTCATCATATAGGTCATACAAGACTTGTCGAACTTTGCCTATATTGCGTTGCACTTCATGTGGAGGATAAAGTAATGGAAAGCAATAGTTTATGACTCTCATCTTACATCTAGGATCCAAAAAAGCTACTATAGACATTAAGAAGTTACATTCACCCTGGTACTTATCAAATTTCAGCTTCATCTTTTGCACCATTGATCGAACAAAGTCATCTTCAATATCAACCTTACTATCTAGAAGTACTTTTATCCAACAAATTTCATTTAGATATAAATTTGCCGTCGGATAATCACTACCAGATATCACATGAGTTGCTGTCCAAAAAAATTGTAAAATTTTGCACACTTTTTCAACCTTTTTTCCAATTTTCTGTGGTCGGACAGAAATCATAATTTGGCTCTCTATCTCTATATCTTGAAAAAATGTCTTGAAACTTCAGTGCACAAGTCAGCATTTCATAAGTAGAATTCCACATTCTCTTGCAGTCATAAATTAGCACTTTTCCTGACAACTACAGTTGGCATATAAGTTCAGCAAATTGCAAGCATCTTCCATCTGTCTTGTTGATAAACTCCATACTATCTCTGATTGTGTCAACTATTTCTTTGATTTGACTGAGCCCGTCTTAAATCATAAAATTCAGTATATGAGCACAACATCTCACATGAAACAGTTTTCCTTTTGCTAATAAACACTTGTTTCTAGAAAAAGTGTCCTTCAAACATCTCAGTGCATTGTCATTATTTGAAGCATTATCGATTGAGACTGTATAAATTTTGCTCTCAATTCCCTAATCTATTAAACATTTGAAAATATCATCCGCAATTTGGATGCCCTAACGTGGAGGAGGGATGTGCAAATTGAGGACTCATTTCTACAATCTCCAGTGACTATCAATCCAATATTCGGTTACGACTATATACTCATTTTTTTTATTTTTGGACTTCCAAAGATATGTAGTTAAGCTGATTTTCTTGACTTTCTTTAATTGATTTTTCAATTTTGTCTTCTCTCTTTTATAAACTGACATGCAGTCATTTTTGTTCATAGTCCAACTAATTCTTTGCGATTCGGGCATCCCTCTTTTTTGCATCAAGTTGAAACCCTCTTCCTCCACTATTGAAAATGGATGCTCATTCATAAGCACCCATTCCACAGTAGCTTCTCTCATGACTGCCATATCAAATGTCTCGGTGTGAAGGTAAGCTTGAGAAACTTTGGCAGAATCAACAGGTGGAAAATTTATCTTTGTTTGTTGTACTGCTTTTTTTAGTTTTTACAATCAGATAGCATTTGACTTCCTATGCCTTAGCAAACTTGAAGTTATACTAGTTTTCGTCTTCTTGAATTTTGCATGGTAATGAATACACTCCGACATAAGAGATTTTTAAGAGCCAACTTCAACATCTTTAAAGTCATCCCATGCCACTGATTTTCTGGCCCTATTTTTTTTCCTAAAAGCATCCAAGCTATCATCTGCAGTAGCCTCTTCATTGGTTGTTTCAACGGTTATATGTGTATCACCTTCTAATGCCTCATCTTCACTCCCTAATTCTTCATCTCCAAGAGAGAATTCCAACTCTTCATCAACATTAACAACAATATCTTTGTCAGTGATATTCACAAGACTAGTAAAATCACCAACTGATCTAATAATTGGTGACGATTGCTCTTGGTTGGATGTATCCATCTTACAGTCTCAATTTCTTTTAACTATACACAGAGAAAAAAAAATAAAGTTATGAGCAGCATTCTTTTAGCTATTAACATGGAACAAAACAATAAAATACATTGATAGGCTTAGCTAAGTGATAACAACGTTTCTAGTAACTAGAATACCAATGAATTTCTCAAGTCTGAGCTAAACTGAGAGTTAAGTGGGCAGGATTCCTAGCTGGAAATAAGAAAACATTTCCCATGAAATTAATATGTTAAATTTCTAGCTAATGCAACTGGCATCATCAGTGATAAATTAAAACCAGAACTAGATCCAGGAGAAATATCTCCAACAATAGACAATGTAAGTCAAATTACAAAGGTCAAACAACAAACAGAGATGACTTCAATTCGGAAGTAGATCACAAAATAGAGGAAGATGAAATATCTAAGAGCACAAATAGTACAAGTAAAACTACAGAAGTATAAGAACAGATTAACTAAAGTTCATCTTTATTTATGTAAAATCAACTTCCTAATATTATAGTTTCATAAAATTTATACCTGTTTGAACTACTTGAGAAAATAGAAGCAACTAAGGAAGTGAACACATAGATGCCAAGAGAAGACAAGATTTCTGAAGGTCTATCCAAGTTTCAATTGCCAAGGTTATTGGAAGTTGTAGCAAAGAAATAAAGGACAAGAGTATTGACAATGTGACTGGTGATGAGTCACCAACCAGAATATGTTAAAAGAAAACACTAAGACCACATTAAATGCAAGTCAAAGTACAAAGGCCAAAGAAAAATATTAAGAAATTATTGTTCTGTTTTGGTAACAACTCAGCTCCACAATGCTGATGTTGCATAACTCTATTATAGCTTGAAGAATACAGTATGACTGATACAAACCAAAGTTTAGAGAAGGAGATCACAAGTAAAGACAAAGTTGTTGACCAACCTTTCCAAGTATCAACTGCAAAGGAACAAGTAAATGATATCCCAGGAGAAAGAAAGAAGGAAAGGAATGTGACAGATGTAGCAATCCAAGATGAATTACAGCCAGAAGTAGCTCTAGGAATAAAGGCAGATAATGCATCTAGGGCCATGATGAATGCAAGTGGAAGTGTCAAGGTCAAAAAAGTTAAAAGTACCAATAATTTGAGTATTCCTTTTCATGATAGCTCAATATCATACAAATGCAAATAAAAAATTCATACCAGTTCCAAGAACCTGAGCCAATTGATGCTGCTCAGAGTATCGAACAACAAATAACAAGTAAAGACAAGGTCGTTGAAGGGCTTCACCATGTATCAACTATAGACAAAATAGTAAATTATCACCATGCAGATGAGGGAGAGGAAAAGAATGTCAAGGATAAAGCTACTGTAGATGAATTAAAACTAAAGGTAGAATTAGGAGTCAGGGCAGATGAAGTATCTGAGACACATTATGCAAGCGAAAGCACAAAGGTCAAAAAATAATAACTACCAATTTCATCATTCCCTTTGGTAACAAATTACTTTGTAATGCTAACATTTGATAAAATTCATACTAGTTCAAAGAAGCAGAGACTGTTGATGCAACTAGCAGTTTCCAGGAACAGATGCCAAAGGAAGACAAGGTTGTTGAAGGGCTTGCTAGAGTTTCAACTATAGAAGCAGTGGTTAGTTGCAGCCAACTAGATTGAGATGGATCAAACTCATAGATTGAGATGCTTGTTTGAGACCTCTCGCAAAACTCAAATCCAAGTTCTCTGGCTGCAACTATGAAAGCTACCTTGATAGAGGTCGAGGGGGAGATGGAGATGGAGGTGGTAGTGGGCTTGCTCTGTTTCACTTAGCTTGGTTTCACTCAAAGGTTTTCTCAAGCTCAATCAACTCAGCAACAGTAGCAGTCAAGCTCAGTAGCACCAGCAGCACAAATGCCGCCGATGATCTGGGGATGTTAGATAAGCTGGGGAGCGGTGGTCCTGGTAGAGGTGGGCTTAGTAGGTTGCGGTGGAAGAAAAGCTTGGAGGTGGCGGAGATGGAGCTAGCGGACATAGCGATGGCGGAAGTGGGAATTAGGAATTTGGGACAGAAGAAAATTTGAAGTTTCGGATAAGGGAAATGGGAATTTGGGAACCTAATTAGAGAAACAGGCCTTCTTGAAAATTCCAATTGATGTAGGGGCATCTTAGTAATTTCACATTTACTAGAGCTTTTGGTGCTACTTGTTGAGCTATCGAACCTAAGAAATGGAGGCTCAAGATCGAATCATTTGTATTAATGAATGGCTCGAGCTCATTATTGACCGATCTCGCGCCGCGAGCAGCTCGAGTCGTTACCAGTCCTAGTCTGGATTTAGATCTAGATTTAGATCTATTACCGTCAAATTCTCTTTTTTCGGTTCTGTCCCTAACAACTAGATCTTCCGCCTGATTCCAACTAAATTTGCCAGTAATATCCCTGTCTATCTGCTCCTTAGATTTTAATGCAGATTTAATTTCTCGATACGAAATTGTTTCTTTTTCATAAATCATAGTATCGCGAAAATATTTAAAGGATTGGGAAAGGGAATACAAAAGTAACAGAGCCTAATTCTCATCATCAATTTTCGAATATATATTCTCCAAATCCATAATAATGAAATCAAATTTATCAAGATGTGAGAGTGTAGATGTATCTTCAATCATGCGAAGCATATACAGACTTTGCTTTAAATAAAACCGATTCTCAACTGTCTTCTCCATATACAAAATCTTAAATTTATCCCACATGGCCTTTGTTAAAATCTCAGTGGCTACCTCTCGCAAAACCTCGTCAGAGAGATTTAAAATAATACTGGATCTTGCCTTCTTATCCATCTCAGCAAAATTTGCATCTATCAAACTCTCTGGTTTTTCCTGAATTCTCTGTATTGCTAAATCAACTCTGTCTTGAACTAAAATGGCTTCCATCTTGAGTTGCCACATTCTGAAGTTGACATTCCTGTCAAATTTCTCAACAACAGTATTTTTTTTATTACCATTATTGTCGTAAAACCCAAAGCCTCCGAAGAACCTCTGATACCAGTTTATTAGGTCTAGCCCCAGAAAATTGATGAAAGGATTTTTGACAACCCCAAAAAACAAATAACAAAGTAAAAATACATGAAACAAGAATACAGGAATTTATGTGGTTCAGTCAAATTGACCTACGTCCACGAGTAGAGGAGGAGCAATATTTTACTATGAACAAGAGAGTACAAAAATACTTTAGGAAAGTGTTCCTAGGTCTAAAACACCTAATACTTAAAACACAAGAGAGTCCAAAATATTTTACTAAACAAAAAAAAGGCTTAATGACCCAAAGGTCTAAATAGCCCACTAAAGCTCTTTTGGTTTAGTGCATCAAAATCCCATCACATGCCCATTATATTTATAGGCAACTAAGAGAAAGCTCCCTTGTACAAAAGGCGATATGAGACAAAGCCACTTTAACAGAAATCTTTCAGGAAATTAAAAATGAAGGTGTCTCAAGCTGATCAAATTTTGAAAATTTTGCAGAAAATTATTAATAGAACCAAATAGATGGAGGGCCCTCAGAGTTAGCACATTATACAGCTTGCAAATCGGGTTTGGCAGAACCTTAATATGAGTTCCTGACATAGTAAGGTATCTTAAATGTGTTAGCTTGTTGATTTTGAAGGGTAGTTCCTTAAGAAAATCTGCATCCTCCAGATTTAGTACACGCAAGAACACAAACTCTAGCAACACTTGGTGAGGAACATCATATTTCAAGAACAACATGTGCAGATTTCTTGCCTTTTCTTCCAATAGATTTTGGGGTGCATCATTTGATGTGCTCAATGTGGGGCATCTTTTTTCAGCACTTGAAACAGACTTGCAAGATCATGCATAGGATCATGCATCTTAAAGCTAATGACAATGTCATATATATCCTTCTCCACATGTTGAAGTAAGCAGTTTTGCAGTAAAATGTGGAAAATCTTTACCCCTGTCTTCTCCGTCACATCACTTCCTTGATTTGAATACCAAAATCCTTCTGACATCCACAGTGGGGGCCAGTTGTTCCTTTTTCAATTTGAAACCCTTGTTAAATATTGAGCAATAAGTAAAGCATTTTTTGGCAGGAGGAGTCGGCAAATGATCAAAGTTCAACTTCAGTATTTACAAGATGCTACTACCATTTTCATCTCCATTTACATGAGAAAGGCCATCATTCAAAATTGATATCCATTCAGATTTTCCCTTGTTGGTAAAATTCCCCCTACCAGATTTGTTCCATGTAGGATAACTAGGATTTAAATCTCACGGTCACTATTTCCTTTTCTTGCTTCTTTCCTCCCCCTCCCCTTACAAACAATTATAGTTCAAGAACATAATTGTTTCCTCTTTTCATTTAAGGACAATGTTACAATGCTGATAGTTATGATATCGATATTCGGACAACCTACTATTGTAGGTTTTTATTGACTCTAGCGGCACATCTTTTTTTAACGTCTTTCAATATTGTATTAGAATAATTAATATTAGTGTTAGTAAGTTCTTAAATAAAATTGGTAATTATATCTCCTAACTAGTGAACGTGGCCATGGTTGGATTTTTCTAAAAGGTGAAACCTGAATCGATCCATATAGGGACGGTTACGGTTACAGTTCTTGACCTTTTGATTCTGATCCAATTTTAGTTCCGATTTTATTCTGGTTATGGTTTCAATTTCTTTTGATTAAGATTTCAGTTCTTGTAATTATGCTTAAACGCTTTTGTAATAAAATTGATTCTTAGCAAATATGATAATGAATGTTAAAAAAATAAACTTTATTGTATTATCAAGTGCAAGGAAAAAGAAAAATGACCCAAATTGTATTTAAAAAAATCTCAATGCTAATTAGATTAGATAGGTCTGGAAGTTAGATTAGTTATGAGGCATAGACTTTTTAATGGAATGGGATAATGGGTTGTTGGATTAAAATTGCAGTTGCTGGTGTTAGATGCTGACTAGTAATATTGAAATTTTTATTCTAAGAAAATATGATAATGAATGTTAAAAAAATAAACTTTATTGTGTTATCAAGTGCAAGGAAAAAGAAAAATGACACAAATTGTATTAAAAAAAATCTCAATGCTGATTAGATTAGATAGGTCTGGAAGTTAGATTAGTTACGAGGCGTAGACTTTTTAATGGAATGGAATAATGGGTTGTTGGATTAAAATTGGAGTTGCTGGTGTTAGATGCTGACTATTAATATTGAAATTTAAACTAGCCAAATAGTTTTATGTAGCAAATGACTTTTTAGCCTATTTGAAGGGGTCCTGATAAGTGTTTATTATGTGTGATTTTAAGTAGTATTTTAGGCTTATTTTTGGTATAATTTAGGGTTTTTATGGTGTAACTTGCTCTCTGAATGTGCAACTAAATGTACAAATTTCGTTATATTTGCAGGAATTGACAAGAGTTATCAACGTTTTTTGGAGGTGGATCATTTGAGCTCATTAGTGATCAATTCAACAGGTGATTTGGAAAGTAAAAGAGCATCAAATGCAAGTATTATTGGTGCATTTCGTGAACAAGTACTTAGACATCTTGCTAGCACACTTAGTCATGAATTGGAGCAAAAAAAAAAAAAAAGCAAGAAAACATACCAGAATAGAAACTACGACCTTGAATATACGAGCTGAGGTCGCATATTGTGCTCTATTTCACTGCAATTTGTTCTGCAACATGCTCTATTTTCACACATCTTTCTAGCTCAACTCCAGCACAGAATTTCGACTACACATGCTCAAGATTCCTTAAGGACGAGAAAAGAAGCTTTATGTCATATTATTAACCACTTTTTGACTTTCCTAACATTATATATGTAAGAATCATTGAGAAAAAGGAGAGTTAGTCATTAGAGTGAATTATTATCAGATTTTAGTTCAAGAGTTTAGTGTTAGCATTCTCTTGTTCTTTCTTGCAAGAAACTTGTAAGAACAATTGGAAACTTCATTGCACAACTCATTTTTGTTGAAGAAATTGAAGATTTGGGAGCTTGTTCATCATTTTGGCTAAACTTTCTTTATCTGTCATTTTACTTGTGATTTAGTATGTGTTCATGCAATGAAACTATATTCTTTCTTGTTACATATCACATGAGTATCTGAATTTCTAAATCTAGGGAGCATATGAAACTTTTGGCTATTTGATATGAGTTGAATATGATTTACACTTGCTATCTCTTATATTAACTTATTCATATATGCATGCTTATCACTTATTGTTGCTTGATCATTAATAACAAGTTATTTGTTATTATTACTCAATAAAAGTTGGTGATAATGATAGAACAATATATATGGAACTTAAAAAAAAGACTCATAAGAATAAAGATATACCTAAGTGGATTGCATTTCATTAAGAAAACAAGAGTAGATCTAGTTATTAACCATGAAAATAGGGAAAACTCTAGTCTAGGTCATTGCATTATGAGAGTGAGTTTTGGTAATATTTGGAAATAAATCCCTAGTTAAGCAAGAGTTGTAACAAATAGAAATTTATGCTTTGAGTAATCAATTTACATATTATTCAATCAAATTTATTTTTCTTTAAACTAAACTTACTAATAGTAAAAGAAAAATTTTTTCATCTTTAAGTGAAAAATAACCTATATCCTTGCATTATGAAGTGTATTGAAACTATTACTCTCCTCAATTATCTTCCTCCTATTCTACTCTCACAATCATCCTAATTTTTTCTAACAAATTTGCATTTTTTTTCTAATGTTATTTATTATTGCAATTTTCTTTTTTAATTAACGGCCAACACTAACTATTTAATAAAATAACATAAATGACCTCAAAATAGCAATTAGTATACAAATACTTTTTAAAAATCTAAATTTTTTTCGAGATAATGCTCATAAAAATAAGATCCAATTGCTAATAAAAATCACATGCACAAATATAATCAATTGAGTAATTCAAATTAAATTCATTTTATGCATAAAACAATCCTAAAGTAATTAGCACACTATAGTACCATGTTATATTAACAGCAAAAAATAATTTTTAACTAAAATTCTCAAATATCCATGACATGTGTATGGAAGATATTTTACCATATTGTATCTCAATCTACTCATTGATGGTAATTTGAGGAGGAAAATTTTTATAATAAAATCATTTTGAATTTAGTTTTGAGATTTAAAAAAATAAAAATGAAATATTTTGGGAATTATTTTTTTATTTTCTCAAAATTAAAAAAATGTTGTATTTTATCAATTGTTGTCATTGATACTTATTGTCTAGACCAACTTTTATCAATGTAAATTTAGTGCCATTCACAATAATTGAATCAAGTTGCACAAGTTCTACAAGTTGCAAGAAAGCTTTTTGGCTGAAGAGCTGGCCTTAAAACTGGCCCAACACTAGCAAGCATGGCTGGTTTGTGATCATGAACTGTCTCAGTAACCCATGATGTAACCAATGCCGGTTTTGAAGCCAAATAACAAAGAAGGCCAAATCAACTTTTGCACAAAACATAAAAGTTATAGTTCTTTGAGTTTGCTTTGCAATTCCTCAAAAATCATGTCAATTGGAAGTTTGAATGTTGAGATATGTTCAAAATACTAAGGACTAATTTGAAGAACATTGTAGCAGAAATATGCTTTAGTAACTTAGGCTTTTGGCTACAAAAACATAAGAATTAGACTTTGATATCTCATAAGAATTGTAGAGATTAGCATTGATTTATCCAAATGTAAATATTTAACTCAAGTAACAATATAAATAATAGATATTTAAAAAAAAAAGAAAATATGTGCTTAATTGATCGAGGTCAAACAACATATTCCATTAATGGATAACTGGTACATGTTAAATTATATTTTCATTTTGCTAGAAATCAATACATATTGTATATCAATCAAGGACTCAATTACTAATTCTTTCTACAAATCATAACTAAACTTGTGATGTGGTACGTGTTGCATTTGCTCACCTTTATACTCATGTCATTGTCCTTTCTCTCAAATTATTTTTTAAGGGTGCAAAATTCTTTTGATGCTAATAGTGAAAAAGCACTAAATTTTTTATGAAATTATTTCAATTTATTTACAAAATGTTACTACTTTTAGGGGAAACTATGTAGTGTAAGAATGGTTTAATAATTTTCTGATAACAACAACTACAACATTAAAAAGGCAAAAAGACTTGATTTTATTGTGCTTCAATTATTACTACTTTTACCAATAATAATATGAATAGTAAGATTGGTGCAAATTTCAAAACAATAAACACATGAATACGGTAAATTTTAGGTCGATCAAACTAATATAAGGAATGTAAGCCATAAAGTAGTAAGTTTTAGTCATTTGTGAAATGACAATTAAAACAGTTTACACTCCATTCACCCATAAAAACTTAAGATTATCATAAAATGGCATTTTTAGAAGTTTACGTGCCATTTATCCATAAAAACTTAAGGTTATTCTCATAAATCTTACTAATTTTGGCTAAGTGTAAGCTTCACAAGCATAATGTTGAGTTTTTGCAATAAAGTAATAGCATAGTTAACCAAAATCTGGAAAACATAAAATACAATATATAATATGTGTCTATATTATATATCATTAAAAGTTCAACCCAAAAAATATGAGTTTGGCAAAAAATGCATAGAAATCCATATGTAAATAATACAAAATATATTTGAAAGTTGCGAAACTTAATATATGAGTAAAATTACTATAATATTCAAAGATTATGCTACATTAATACAAGTTTAAATTTTATACTTGTGTCCTAGGCAATAAATATATTAAAATTTTATCATCTTATTATATTCATAGATATTAAATTATAGAAATTGTGATATATAAACAAGTGCTATTTTATATATAAATAGGAAGATTTCCAAGCTTTCAAGCTTTTCAAAAATTGAAAATAGCTTGGAATTTATAATACAACAAAATTTTATTGCATGTTTTATAAGGTTATGTGAAAAGTAGAATTATTTTTCATAGTATTTTAAAAATGTATAAAACACTGAAGATTTTTAAATGATACAAACAATCATGTATTACACAAATATTTTATGAGTACTCACTAACTATAATACTAAGTTTCAATTTTTAATAAAAAATCCTAGCTTTATTTCAAATAAACAACCTAATGCTAGTTTGATATAAGTTTTTAAAGCAAAATACTAAATTTTGTGCCACAAACTAGTAAGTTTTGATCATTAATCAAATTTACTATATTATCAATAGAAGTTTACAATTATTTGTACTAAACTTACCCTCTAAAAAGTAAAAGTAATTTTGGGATATAAAGTAGTAATTTATTCCCAAAAAAAAGTAAGTTTCATATTTATTTTAATTTACTTTTGAGACATAAAAGTTACTAGTTTGTTACATTAATTGACTACTTTAGATGACCAACTTACCACCAAATTTTTAGGCATTATCCTATTTAGGTGGATGGATCCAACAATTAATCAAATGATCATTTAAAATGTGATAACTTGTACTATCACGTAAAAACTTTGTTAGGATAACAATGGTTACTGGAGCATTTTCCTTCATTTAAATTAGACATGCGAGATTATTCTCCACGAAATTTGTTTCCCAATCTTGTTTATCGCCAATATCCATCCCATTGAATTTTCTTCCTTGTGTGCTATATGTTTTATTCTATAAACAAACTAGTATGAGTCTATGAGAGTACGTGCGATACACGCGGCGTACTGAAGGATTTGCTTTAATAAAATTTTATTTTCTATAACCAACATCTTAAACGTCCATAATAGTCCAATAGCCATCCAAAACTCATAACAAGAGTCATAACTCTAGGGTATTTGAGGGTAGGGGTGTAATCAAGCCGACTTGCTCGCGAGCGGCTCGGTCAAAAGCTTGACTCGAACTCGGGTTGACCGAGTTCGAGTCGAGCTCGAGCGGCTCGATAAGCTAAACGAGTCGAGTTCGAACATCCAAAAGCGACGCTCGAAGGCCCGAGCTTTTTTAATTTTAATTATTTAATATATTATTATTATAAAATTACTCTTATACCCAAAAGAGTTGTTGAATTTACGAAAATGTTTCAAATCGTATAAAAATTTTAAAAGGGCAATAATGTCTTTTTGCACAAAAATTATCAAGAAAATGAAATTTAGTAACTCGAGCTCGATCGAGCTCGATAAGGCTCGATTGACTCGAGCTCATGCGAGTCGAGCTCGAGCTTGAAAAGTATTGCGAGCAAGCTTCAAGCTCGAGCTCGAGCTCCAATAATACTACTCGCTCGAGCTCGAGCTCGAATACCTTTCTTGTATGTCAAGTCGAGTTCGAGTATGGCGATACTCGAGTTCGACTCGACTCGATAACAGCCCTATTTGAGGGGATGCTTATCCACTATTTGAAAAGCTCTCGAGGATGTTCATATTTTTTTCCTTTAAAAAAATATTTTAAGCTACTAATTGTCCCCTAAGGAATTTTCAAAACATGTTATATTGATATGAAGGTTTATATGCATATATATTTCACCCCCTCAAATTAAAATTTCTAGTTCCATTCTCTAGTGCATATTTATTCATTGTCAACACCTGTTTGAACAAATGAAGAGAACAAGACAAAGCTCATGAAACAAGTTTTTTTAGGAATAGCATTAGTGCTACCAGAAATCATCCTTTTTTGGGTAATCTATGATTAGAGATGGCAACAAGGCGAGCTGGTGAGGTAACCCTTTCTTGCCTCTCATCCCATCACCCAAAAACCCCCTATCTACTGCTCTATCTCTCACTGCCCTCATCCCTGTCATATCCTCTGCCCTACCCTTTCGTGTTATCTTGATGAGTGCCTCACCCTGCCCTATTACTATTTTCATTTTTATATTTGACTTTATTTTCATATATGTAGAATACTAATAATTTTTTTAAAATTTTTAGAAAAAATTAACATGAAATAATGTTTAAAAATTATTTTGATCTTGTCAATATGATACTCTATATTTGATGTTATATAAAATCTAAATCAATTACCGTTATTGTTTTTTATAAATTACATGCCATAACAAAGAAAAAAAGAGCAAACTAACATAACAAGTTTATCATTAAGCCACAAAAAATTAACAAATTTTAACATAAGAAAATATCACATTATCAATTTCATTTTATATGTATATAATTATATTATATTATGTATTTTATATTTATATATAATACTAGAAAAATTAACTGAGCGGGGTTAGTACTCCCTAGATCCCATCCAGTTTAAAGCGTGGGGAGATTTACTCCCCCCACCCCTTACCTCATGATTTTATTACTTCAAGTTTACATTAATTTGATGGTTCTATAATGAACTAACAAATTACGAGAGGATGAATGTTCAAACGTATTTCTTGAGGAGAAATATAGACGTCCACACTTATTAATTTCATAACATTAAAACTATTTTTTGAAATTTGAACACTTCAAGCTTGGGTTAGCATGACTGTTTTGAAGCCACTACCTAGACCTGTCAACGAGGTCGAATCCGGGCCAGAATTCATTATTTCGGACCCGGACCCGTTACTACTATACCGGTTCCGTATCCGACCCGTTTACCCGACAGGTCTTCTACTCTATGTTTCGGACCCGGATCCGACGGGTCAACCCGAATTCGGATCTGGATCGGGGTCTACCCGAAAAAATAGCTGAAACCTGTTTTACAACAAAATTAGAAAAAGTACTACTTTTTTTTATTAAGAAAGGTCAATTTAATTTTGTCCAACAAGTATTATTTCAATGTTGTCACTTGGTTAAAGTCTTAGCTTGGCTATATTGCATGTGTTACTTAACATCTTCTAGATATAATGTTTAGCATTGATAAATACTTTTTGTAAGATTCAAATTCATGCTTTTGCAACAGGTGTTGTATATGCCAAAGGCTCTGCATATCCGTGGATAATATTCAGTTGTTTGGGCCTTTGGGATATAGAAGTAAATTTGGGGTATAAATTTGGGATATATTATTGGTATATATATATATATTTTATATTCGGATACGGGTCAAATACGGGCCGGAATGATGTATTCCGTATCCGACCCGTTTTTTGTTTGATAAAACGGATCCAAATTCTGGTCCGGGTAACGAAATTATATTCCTACCCGGACCCATAAAAAATTGATGGATCCGAGTCGGATCCGGGTCTAGACCAGGACCGTTGACAGGCCTACCGCTACCCACCTTACGGCAAACTTTATAGTGGTCAATGAGCAAATTATAAGATTTCCTATCTAAGTTTTTTTAAACTCAAAATGATAGTTTTTTATTAATAATCAGCAGCAATACAAGGAATTTGAGAGTTGGAAGTACAACGCCCAGCAACAACTAAGAACCTGAGAAACCATGCCTTGTCAACCTACCTACATACATAGCCAAACCCTCGACAATTAAGATTCAAAGCCGCCCAAATCCTCCCTGGAAGCAGATCAGGCGAGGTACAAAAGAACTCCGATGCAAGTCGCAACTTAGACAGCATATCTGCAAAGGAATTAGTCTCCCTAAATATATGCTGAATCAATGCTGAAAAGAAAATTAACAGCGCTCGTACCCTCCTGAGCGTGTTATAGAGCGGCCACTTGGCCACTGCTCCTGTAGTGAACAATCAAACCAGGCTTTCTGAGTCCACCTGTATCACCAGCCGCTCCTAGAACTGTTTCGATCACTGCTGAAGTCCGTACAATAGCGAGGCACTGTCTGCAGATAGCGTATCACTCTCCCCAAACTCCTTGTAGAAAGCAAAAATTAACTTACCATATGAGTTGCGCAACAAACCACCCCCATAAGCGCGGCCTTGACTAACACTTGCATCCGTATTTAGCGTGAACTAGTGTATCAAAGGTTTCGTCTAGGTGACCACAACTGCACTATGCTTCGACTCATAGTTACCGCCCAACAAGACCATGGGTCCTCCAGGCCACCCCTAAAGTTATTCTCTGATAACATCCCAGCCCTCCCCAATTGCTCGACGAACTGCTCCATCATGAAAACCACATCTCATGCCTGATAAGGAAGGCCTTCAAATTGAGCCTTATTTCTCCTCTTCCACAAGAACTAGAAAACTAGCAATAGAATGATTGTTCTTATGTGACCCCGCACATCCGGTGAGTAGAACAGCACCATGAAAGAAGTGTGGCTGAAACAATGGAGGAAAGACCATCCAAAATCCCGAATCTTTTCAGAAAATGGCCCCACACCTCTCTCGCTACTGAACCAGTCACAAAAACATGCAATAAGGACTCCTCCGCTGCAAAACAACAGGGACATTGAGAGCCCAAAGAGATACCTCACCTCTTCAGAACCATCTCTAGGGGAACCCATCCTCGAATCAACTTCCATGCAAAGAAAGACATCTTGAGGGGGACACTACCATTCCAAACAAATTTGGCCACATGTGAGACACTATGCCTCTGTCTATTAGATTCCCATGCAGCTCTGACTGAAATTCTCCTGTGGCAGCACCCAACCATACCATGCAACCTCCTGGTCTGGATATAACTAGGCATCTTGTATTTGATGCACCAAACTCTTTGGCACCCATTCCCTCAGCCTCTCAGCCTTCCATCCACCATTATCAAAAAAACTCTGCTAGCAAGATATGCGGAAGGTTTAAAATAGAAGCCATCTCGACAAGTGGTAGGTCAACAAGTCAACGGTCGTACTAGAAGTTGCTCAGTAACTATTCGCGTCTTGCTAACTATTTGACAATGGTTCTAGCTATCAACATTTAGATTTCTTTAAATAACAATAATGATTTAATTAATATTAACATGGGATAACTTTTTTTTAAGACTTTGTTTATTGAAACAAAATTGCAATATTAGATATGTTAACATTATCTGAAATGAATACAATGGACACTTACCAAACAATCAACATCAATATAATACAATATTAGATCAAATAATTGACTAACTCAAAAACCAAATGACTGATTTTCAATAAAATTGCTACTTCATATGAAAATATATACAAATGTATTGCTTAGAACTTGGCAAAACTATTACATTAATTCCATTAAGAAAGATATCTAATTTTTTTAAATTGTAGTACCCATTCACAAACTAAAAGTTTTGAGAGCTTTTAACTTTTTTTTGGGGGGGGGGGGGGGGGTTCAATCTTCCAGCATATGTCTTCAATGATTACTTTTTCCCATGGCAATAGATGGAGCAGTGAGTTATCTACGAAACGGTAAAATCATGAATACGGATTTAAAGAACATTTTCTTTATTTTTTGTGCTCTAACAAATCATATCAAAGAATATGAAGTCGAATTTCTTTGGTTGCCATAAGAAAATCCCCGTTTGGGTTTTGGATAAGGGTGGCAATTTTTTCATATGATACAACACCACGGCTCCAACATGATTTGAAATTAATAGCCATTAGCACAACCAGAATTTTAATGGGTTATTATTGGGTCAACTTGTTAGTGGCACGAATATAAGCAGGTTGAGTCGAGTCAACCTCTGCGTTGACATGCTAACTCAATAAGGTGCTTACCTTATGATAATAATTAAACTCTATAGAAGTCATTTTGAATATTTAGTAGAAACTAACAATGATCAAATTTGGCTTGAAGATTCAATTCGAAGTTTTAAAAAAGAGATAATTTCAGAAACCTCGACTAAGGTTTTTTGACAATTTCACTAAGTTCCCTTGAGGTTTTCAATATTATAGTTATCTCTTTTGATGATAGACAATGACTATAATAACCTTCATAATTTTTCAAAAAACAAGCTAACAAGAAGGTAAAGACAACAGAAAAAGGGAAATTACGAAAAAAGGAAAATAAAAAAGGAAAACAATTACAGATAAAAAAGGGAAAAGATAATAGAAAAAAGGAAATCAATTTTGCTTGACCAGGCCATATGTTGCGGCCAAACTATTTCAGCCATGACCATTAAATTGTAACTTTCTTTCACTCAAAATATGCTAACAAGGTAGATATCTCATTCCTTATCGTCTGCCTGCCATCACTATCACCATCACTGTTAGATGGCTAATTGTGCATATAATTTGAAAATAATTTCTCCTTTATTTTGCTAAAATATAATGTTAATTGATAGGTTCTATTGATAGTTGATTTTCAGTGTTACTTCTAGGAAATTGCTATGAAAAAGAGAATAAAAAGGCCATTAAAGCTGAATTTCCAGAAGACTACATTCTATAAGGCGTGACCACGTCTTATTCTATTATGGAGTTCGAAGCTCACGGGACACAAGATGAATCTATTGTTCGATTAAGAAATTAGCTACATCTCTTGGTTGTCCATATTAGCCACGAATTAGAAGTTCTAATTCATTGTAAAGTGGGTGCATTCCATTTGGAAAGTAACTAGCCTATTGAATTTTTATTAGTTTATCAGTTTAAGTAGGAATAAGACTACAAAAGGAAGTCTTTTCCTTTTTTAGGAGACTATTCACATGAGATCAATAGGAACGAATAAAGCCAGAAACGTTTCTCTGGCCTGGGGTTTCCTTTTCTCTTCAAAAAGAATAAACCTTAATTTAGTTTTGGCTGCGAATCCGCCATGAGGAGCGGCTAAGTTTTTGTTCTAGTCGAAGGATAATTGAAACTTTGGTTCAATAATATGGTGAAAACAAATTTGATTTATTTGTTTCATTTATTTATGAGTATTTTTATATTTCCTATTCATTCATGATTATGATTATTTTATGCTATTAAATAACTGGCCATTATTTAATTGTAGGAACAATCTACTGCCATCTAAAATATCAAATCCCGTAATTGTTTGATGGTTTTAGTATTTGTGATGAGTGATATAATTTGATTATAGAAGAAACTTTTGAATTTATGTCCGGAATATATAATCTAATTTAAATGAACCAAACTTATGTATTTTGTTGGTTAGAATTGGTAACTTCTCTAATTATTAATGTTGTCACTAAGTTCCCTTGAGGTTTTCAATATTACACTTACCTCCTTGATGATAGACAATGACTATAATAACCTTCATAATTTTTCAAAAGACGAGCTATTGATAAAAAGGGAAAAGATAACAAAAAAAAAGGAAAATGCAAAAAGGAAAACAATTTTACTTGACTAGGCCATATATTGTGGCCAAACTATTTCAACCATGGCCATTAAATTATAACTTTCTTTCACTCAAATATGCTAATAGGATGGATGTCTCCTTCCTTATCGTTAGCCTACCATCACCATCTCTACCACCCTTCTCAAAGTGTTTCTTGAATTCCTAATCTCTTAAATGTTAATTCAAAACTTGTAACTCTTTTTTATTTTGCCACCCTACTCATTACAACATTGGTAATTGTATCCATAAATTGAAATAGAATGGAAATCTAAAATTTTCACATAGAAAACCCTTTAGAAGCCTTTATCTCACTAATCTTATTGTCATGCTACTGTTGTTGATGGTGATGGAAGTAATCATCACTGCCAACAACTCAATTGTTCATATCATTGAGTACAAAAAAACTACTGGATTACAGGAAGTATAATTTGATAAATTGTACTAAAATTACTACCCAAAACTTGCACTTTGTTGATGTTTTGTCTAGTTCTCGTAATAAACATCAAACTTGTACTCAATAAAATTGTATCAAGTTAGAGAAAAAAAATGTGGACTGATTTAGGATAACTAGCCAAAATGTTGAGAGCAAAGGTTAGAAGAATTTTGGTGGCTGAGGGCTTGGCTGTTTGAGTGGGGAAAACGTAAGGATTGTGAGTTTTATGAATAATGGTTTGGTAGGCAATATATGGAAGAAACCTATAGAGAGGTAAAGATTGTGCAGATAAGAATTACAATGGTGGACTTTGGGCATCTAAGACAAAGAGTTTGTTCGAAAGAAGAAGTGACAAGAGTTTGAAAGTTTAGATGGATGTAGAAAATTGATAAGTATGTATTTTATGTATTTTAAGTATGTTTTATTCACTTTTATAGCTAATAAACTAAGTTTCTAGTGAAATTATACATTTTATGGTTTAAATATCAAAAATTACATTTCTATGGATTTTAATGGTGAAATTTTCATGTTTTTGTAGGTTTAATGATTCAATCATCAAGTAGAGTGAATGGAGAAGATATTTGGATGATTTGAAAGGTTTTGAAGAAAATATGAAGTACAAAATATTCAAAAGATGAAATGCAATTAAGAGTAAAAGAGGAAAAGTTAGACAGCTTTGATACCTTGTAATATTTTGCATATATCTTGAGTTACAAGTATTAGATTGAGGTGATTCTCATGCCATTTTGAAGCTACCTCATATATCTACATTTCTTATGTAGAAATCGAATCCAGTTCACGAGTTTTAAATTAAAATGTCAAAATATTGTCAGCCATTTTCATTGTCAAAAGCCGAAACAGAGTTTTGACCAGTTGAAGGTTTTTTGGTCATTTATCAGTCCACAAAGCTCCAAATTGGATGATTATAGAGGCATTGAAAAGCTAACTCAAAAAGCTATAGTTTTCATGCCTTATAGAAGAGCTAGTTCAGCCTCCATAATTAAGAAAATATCAATGAAGATTGGTACAAAAATAGAGCAAGGATGAAGATTGACCATAATGGAGCAGACCTGCAAAAAGGGCAAAAATGAGGGTCAATAGGTGAGGTAGATCACGTTTCTACCTCATGTTTTCTTCAATTGTAGTTGCAACTTACTGTGCAACTTGTGCTCTATTCACACAAGCCTTTTGACCAATTTATTTGCAAGAAATCTGGTTGGAATTGAGCAAGCAAGCATAGAGAATTCAAGAAACAACTTTTGGTGATTCCAAAATGCATTTCATATCACTTTAACAATTCACCTTAATCTTGAATTCTCTATAAATAGAATCCTTCAGAGAGCTTATTTTATAACTTTGGAAGGCTAGAGACACTACCAAAATGCAGTTTCACTAGTTTTTCTTAGTGCATTATGTTAGTTCATTTGTTTAGTATAGAGTAGTATAGTTTTCTGTCATTTCTTGTATTAGCTAAATTTGGATGAGATAGAGGATGAAGATGGAGATGTTTGAAACTCATGTGACAAGGGTGATTTCTCTCATACCTCTTTGTTTCTTGTATTAATTCTTATGTTAAGTTATAATGCAAGTTTGGTGTTTGTTTTTAGAATAAATCTTTCCTACACTGACGATGTATACACTATCATCGTTGGATTCATGACATGTGTACAAAAGTTGAATTTCAAATTCAAATTTTGCATAGTTGTCATTCATCCAACGCTGATAGTGTATACACTGTTAGTATAGGAAGGATTAATCCTTGTTTTTATGTGTTGTTAAAGTTTATACCTAGAGTTATTGATGAACATTCTATATCTTGTTAGTGATGTTTACTTGGTTAATTGATAATATTATTTTGAACAAGTTATTTATCATTTTTGTTTTTCTAATCATGATTATCCGGCCATTAATTGTGATAATCTTGAGATGTTAAACTTGTAAGAATTGGGATTTAATACTAGTTCAAGGAAGTGATAAACTTAGGGAGTACACTCAGAGAGTAGAGGTGCACCGATGTGGCTTTAGTGACTTGTTTTATATAATTTCATAGAAAAAATAAACTTGTAATTAATTTCATAGCCACGGGCATAGCTTAGTTACAAGTATAGTTGATTCACTACAAGAGTAGATTTCACATACATGAGAAAATTACACCATATCTAGTCAAGATAATAACATTCAATTAATCGGTAATTTCACTTGCAAGAGTAGTGAGGAATTCCATACTTCTAAGAGTTTTCTATTATTATTTATATTACTTATATTTCATATTTATAGTATAGATTTAATTTTTTGTATTTGTGGTAGTTTAAATAATAAAGAAATTCGAAAACCATTGATAATTGACAATTGTTCATGTGGGTTCAACCCTTAATACCTATACTCGCCCATGACCTTTATACTTGCAGAAAATTGCGTGTGAGGTATTTAAAAATTTATAAATGTAAAATTTGACTGTGGAATAGGTTTAATTGTTATATGTATACCCTGCACTCATCAAAAATCATGGGGATGGAAAATATCAAGACATTAGCTGAGCAATAAAACACATAATTTTGGTAATATACAAGCGTATTCTTGACTTTTAAAATATTTGAATGATTACTCATATTAAGGAAATTTAGATGAGGGCAATTTTGGGCAGTCATATACTTTTTTGGTCTTATATCATCAAGATGAAACCCAAACCTATGTTCTAGGAGAGATATGTGTAATTTTCAAAACGTGAGAAGAGCTGTCTAAAATTACTAGAAACCTCAAGGAAGGTTTCTGAAATTATCCCTTTTAAAAACTCACAAGTTTTATATCTTATCATATAGGGATAATTTTAGAAACCTCCCCTAAGGTTTCTGACAATTTCACTAGCCTTCATTAAAGTTTGTAAAATTACACAAACCTCCCTTGAGATTAAGGTTTTGATACCCAAATTGGTTTCAATTAGAAAAAGTAACATTAAAAAATACTTTAAATAGAGAGATGAAAATTTTATTTCATAAATACCCCTCATGCATGTATACAAGTTGTATTAATAAAGAATAAAAATAATTAAAATTAGAAACAATTAATACACATATTTCATCACTCAAAAAATCATATTTAATAAATTAAACAACACAAATAAGTAACAAAACTACACTAATGATCACAAAATTCAACAAAATAGATTAGTCATCTCTTTTGACATGATGTTTACTATGATTCTTGTGATTTTGAATAGAAAAAATTTTCTTCCTTTATTCTCTATTACTAATATCTAACAATTAAGTAATTAGACACCAATTAACTCTTAGTAACTACGTAATGAAAATAATTGTTAAAAATTTCTTTAATGATGAATGATGATTTGTATTTACAAAATAATATTAATTGATATACCTAAATGGATAAAGAAGAGAAAATTTGAAAATTTTTCTATTCAAAATCACAAAAATCATAGCAAACATCAAAAGAAATGATTAGTCTGTTTTGCTAAATCTTGTGATCATTAGTGTAGATTTTTTGCTTATTTATGTCATTTAATTTATTAAATATGAACTTTTTGAGTGATGAAACATGTGTACTAATTGTTTCTAACTTTTAATTATTTTATTCTTTTACTAGTACAACTTACATATATGAATAAGGGGTATTTATGGAATCAAAGTTTCATCTCTCTCCTTCAAATACTTTTTTAATGTTACTTTTTCTAATTGAACTAATTTTGTTATCAAAACCTTAACCTCAGGGGCATTTGTGCAATTTTATAAACTTCAAGGGACACTACTGAAATTGTCAAAAATCTCAGGGGAGCTTTTCTGAAATTATCCATATCATATATGAAACTATTGGATCATGTTTCTAAAAGGTTGATTGGATCGCATTTTCTAAAAAGTTTTTGGGAAATTTTTAAGACGTGGTGTATATGAGATAAAAGGTGATTGGAAAAAGTATATAAGCAATATGGGAAAATTGCCATTTTAGTCCTTGAACTATTTTACTTAAGCCAATTTCATCCCTCAATGTTTTTTTAGCCTAATTTAGTCCTTCAACTTAAATTTCTTGTCCAATTTAGATCCTTTTACCACCCAATAAACCTTTTTCAATACAGAAGGCGTTGCCTAAACAAGGGCAAGAATGGAAGTACAAGTCATTTCCTACATTAAAATAAAGAAATCTGAAAAATTTTCATCTAATGGGGTAAAACAAAAATTTTACTCTAAATTGGGGAGCAAAATAAAATATTTGTACAAGAAGATCCCAATTTTCATCTACATTTATCACTGGTCAACAAGTCATCGCCAACTATGCCACCAATCTTCTTTGACAAACTTCCGAAACAAGGACATCTTCTTTTTTAACTCTTAAATCAATGGTCTTTCTCAACTAGACAATCAAGTATCCTCTTTGAATTTGTAAATATTTTTACAAATGAAGCACTACAATTTTTTCTTTTAACTCTCACATATTCTCCGCCAGTATTGCTGCATTGTTAATTCCAGAGGATTCATTAATTGGAAAAAAAGTCTGTGTGATTGTCGTAAAAGCAGCTCATTTGTAGGATATTTTTGCGAGCAGTTTTTTTTTGCTCAATATGTGATAAGTGCATATTTTGAGTGTTTTAAGTGTGTTTTATTATTTAGTTTTGGTGTGTTTTAACAACTTTTATAGCTAATTAACTAAGATTCTAGTGAAAATATGCATTTTGTGATTTAAATGGTAAAAATTGCATTTCTATGGATTTTTATGGTGAAAACTTCATGTTTTTATAGGTTTAATGATTCAATCATCAAATGGCATAAATTCAGAAGAGAATTGGATGATTGATGATGGTTTGAAGTGATAAAAAGAGGATATGAAGTGCAAGAGATGAAATGCAATCGAGTTTTAAAGAAAAGGAGTTTCATAGCTTTGACACCTTGTGGTATTTTGGCTATATCTTGAGTTACAATAATCAGATTGAGGTGATTTTTATACCATTTTGAAGCCAAGAGATAGATCTACATTTGCATGAGACGTTGAAGTCCAGTTCAGTCATTTTCATAGTCAAAAAGTCGAAATACTGAAGTGCAATTTCATGGTCGAAAGCTGAAACAAGGTTTTGACTAGTCAGGAGTATTTTGGTCATTTCTTGGTCCACAGAGCTCCAAATTGGATGATTCATGATGCATTGGAAAGTTAACTCAAAGGGCTACAGTTTTACACAAAACCTCGTTCAGTCTCTAACATCGAGAAAATATCAGTTGAAATTGGACCAAAAATAGAGCAAGTAATCTGTGCCCAGATTCATTTTGATCCGAGCCCTCATCTAATCTTCTGAAGAAGTGGATCCGAGCTCAAATCCACTGTAGCAGGCCTCGGATCCCAATGAACAGTGAAGGTGAAAATGAAGAAAATGCGATCTGAGGGCTATTTTGAGCGATCCGACCTCGGATCTAGCCCCCAAAACACTACTTTCAGCTTACCAACTTTTGTTCTGTTCACACAAGTTTTTTGAGCCATCTTTTCTGCAAGAATATTAGTGGAAACAGCCCAAGATAGCTGCAAAAGAAGCTTTACAACTCGTTTTTAGCTTGTTTATGGGTTCAAGACATGATTTAGCACTTGTCTATTACAAGAAATTCCTCTATAAAGAGAAGTCTTGAAGAACATTTTTAGAATTTTGGGAGGCTAAAGAAACTCCACAGAAATGTAGTTCTCACTAGTTTTTCTTAGTTCAATTAGTTTAGTAGTTGAGTATAGAGTAGTGTAGTTCATCCTACTTGTTTATTAGTTAGGCAAAGATGAAGATGGAGATGAAGAAGGCAAGGAAGAACTCATGTGACAAGGGTTACTTTTCCTTTCCAATTCTTTATCTTTTGTAATTGATTCTAAGTTTAGTTAACATACAAGTTTAGGATTTTATATTTATTATGTGTTTTTAAAATTTATGCCTTGGGTATGGTTGAATTTCTTATGATTGTTAGTGTTTATTACTTTGCTATTTGATGCTATTACTTGAGCAAGTTATTTAGCACTTTAGATCTCTAAATCATGATTAATCTGGTATCATTAATTGTGATTATCTAAGGTGTTGTTTCTGCAATGAAAATTGAGATTTAACACTGGTTCAATAAGTGCTAAACATATGGAGTATACTCATGAGAGTAGATGTGCACCTATGTGGTTTTGGTGATTAATTTCATGTAATTTCAATGAAGAAATGAACTTGTAGCTAATTTCATAACCATGAGAATAGGTATAGATTAGTTATGAGTATAATTGATTTACTACAAAAGTAGGATTCATATGCATAAGAAAATTACACCATAATTAGTCTAGATAGTAGTACTCAATGATCCAAATATAGCACTTGCATGAGTAGTAAGGGATACCATAACCTAAGGAGTTTTCATTTGTTATTTTGCATAAATTCAGTAGGTTTTACTTGTTATAATTCATTGATAGTCTAAATAATAGAGAAGCGTTAGTAGTGTCGGTAATTGTTCAATCTTTCTCGTGGGATCGACCTGATATATACCTTAAACTACTAATTGACCTATATACTTGCAGTGAAACGGGTGTATTTCAGATTTTTTAACTTGTACGTATATCAAAAACCCAGTCAAGTTTTTGGTGTCGTTGTCGGGGAAAGATTTGGCAATATCAATGTGAAGAGTAACTTTATTAGTTTAGACATTTTATTAGTTATAAAGTGAATGTTATTTTTTGTTATTTTAGTGTTTTATGTGTGTATGTATTTTATCACCTATTATTCTTATTAATTTTGCTCTTAAGTTTAAAAGCAATTTTAGGTGATGAGAATGGTAAGTCAATTTAGAGGACAATGTTTGAGAAGTGGAAGATTGACAATGGATGGTTACCAAGTGCAAAGTTCCTTCAATAGAGATAACCAAGAAATTACTGAAGGTATGTCTTTTGAAGATGGTTTGAAGTACTTAAAGGCAAAATTTGATGTTATTATGTTACAAGTTCAAATGGACACAATTATGCATGAAATTGAGCAAGGGAGGAATGTTAATGCTTTTAATTCTTATTATGTGATTTGTGACTTGTGTGGAAGTTATCATGCTACTCATACATGCAGACAAGCACAAAATATGGATTCCTATGATGAATTAGAGCATTACAATCCTTGTTTTGATCAATATAGTGCTAATTGGAGCAGTTCTCCTACTTATGGTTGGGATAATAAATGTACTTATAGTAATTCTTCATATTTTTACGATTACCAACTTGAATGTGTCCAATATGAATCAAAAACATCTCGAGAGTTGGCAATAGAAAGGATAGCTAATAATTCTAGGCCATCTTGGGAGTTAGCTATAGAAAAATTAGCTAATGTGACTTTCAACCGTTTTGATAGGATTGAGGAAAGAATAGATGAATTAACTTCTCACTTTGGTAGAATACATGAGCAATTGAATGTAGTGTGTGAAGTTATTTCTTTTAATAATTTGCAAAATGATCCTAGCATGAATGGTGGGAGGATTACAAGTGAAAGTAGATCGCATTTTGATGAAAATGATGAATCTCAATTGTGTTTCAATAAGCAAATATCCATTTCACATAATAATATCTTTGAAACTAATTTCGAACCTCAAGAGGTGAGTTTTAATGACACATTTTTCATCCCTCTTGAGGAGTGCATTGACAGTATAGGTTCTAAAGGTATTGTGCCCAAGATATCCTCATTGCATTTCCTTTGGTGAGTTCTCAAGTGGTGCATATTCAAGGTAATATCTATTAAACACTTGGGATAGATAAGTCACTTCCATTTCTCACATCATTAGATCATGTGGATTTTGCTATACAGTTACCTTTTAATGATCCACCACAGTCTAAAATGGTGGATTATTCTTTAACTAAACCTCCTTGAAAAATGAGGTGATATAGTCAAGCTAATGACTATAAAGAAGCGCTTGTTGGGAGGCAACCCAATAATTTCTAGTTTTTTTTTTTAGTTATTTGATTAGTATTTTTTTGTGTTTTGTAGGTGGCAATGACAAGAATCAAGCAAATTATTTCAAGTGCAAAGGAGTTTATACGAAGTGGAGACCGATGTGAAAAAGGGAAGTTTAACCTTTATTTTTGAGAGTAAAATGCTTAATTTCATGATATGAGGTTAAGTTAGTTATTTGCATGAAGTTAAAGTCCATTCAAGTGTTTAAATGTGTTTATGTCCTATTTGCACTCTTTTGACCATTTGAGCACCACTATGTGTATTGGAAGTGTCGAGAGCACTATTTGATCCAAGAACCTCAACCCTCAATTTGCATTCTACATATTTTTGATTTGTTTTGAGGTGTTGAGATTCATGTTTTAAGTCACTTTCCATGTGCGTGAAGTGTTGAATTGTTAAAAATTTCATTGTAGAGCACGAATTGGAGAGTGTGTTTCAAATTGGAGTCAAACTGAAAATTATAGAAACTTCTGCAATAAGAGCAGAATCAATGGATCTGAGGCCTCGGATCCATTTCTGCTATCAGAGAAAAATTCAATTTTTTTGATCCGAGCTCACTCATCATGATCCGACTTCGGATCCTTTCAAAAAACGACCTCAGATTCTTTCAAAAATGAAGGCTCGGATCACTTTTCCTTATTCTTCCCTCTCTTCCTCCTTCATTCTATACTTGAGGGGACTTGATCATTGATGACAAAATGTATAAATGGAACTTATTTTGTTCATGATGATGGGCTTATTTGTGAAATTAGTTTTCTTTTGGTTTGGATACTAATGCATAAACTTGATTAGCAAAGGTTAACTCATTTCATGTTTTTATCCTGTGAACATTGTATGGTTCCACATGCTTGATCCTTGTCCCTTTTCCCTTGATTTGCATGCTTACTTCTTGATCGTTGCAAGTTTTTACTTAGTTTTTTTTTTTATTTTGATTTTGCCATTTGAAGTGGTGCATTAATTAAACTCTCCTTTCTTTGCAAACAAGGTTGGAAGTTCATTGTTTGGCCATGGATTTCGATAGCGCAAGTTTATTAGGGGAGTATTACTTTTTCTTACTTTTGTTATTTTTTCTTTTTCACATTGAGGATAATGTGAAATTTAAGTGTAGGGAAGGGAAATGTTTGAACTTGCATTCTAATGCCATGTGATGATATTTTGTGGATTTAAATGCTTAGAAATGTTGGAATTGTGTTTGAAATACTTGCCATGTGGATAATTTTCTTGAAATTGGATTTGTTGGCAGGGAGTTTCATCCATTTATAAGGGCAAACTCTGTCCAAATGTTTCTAAAATCTTTTCCAATAATTCACTATGACCCAAAAATTCTTCAAATTTTTGCACTTTTATTTAAAAAGGGCTAAATTGTTCCAACTTTAAGTGTCTAATTCTTCCACTTTTGAAAACTTTATATGTATTTTGGAAGATTTAATCTTCATTTTACTTGGAAATGATTATTATGCAATTAGGATTTTTGCATTTTAGAAAGTATATCTAGTAAAGTGAGGAGAATTATGCCTATAATTTTGCATGTTTAATGTGATTTCTCCTCTTTACTTAATTTTCAAGTAAGTGATTGATATAGTCAATAAAAGCTATACTCTTTCTATGATTATTCTTGCGTATTTGTTAAGAGGGAATATCTATTTATTGTCTTTTACTTTTGAAAAAGAAAAAAAATGGAAAAAAAGCAAAAAAAAAAACAAAAAAGAAGAATAAGAGTATTTTTTGTTCTACTCCAATGATTCATGTACCGAGTAACTGGGGGTCGGCATCTACAAATGTCGACATTCGCGTAAAAAGGTATTTGAATTAAGAGTATGCATAGCAATTTAAATAAGTGAAATGTTGAGTAACCGGAGTTCTTCACCTAAAAGTATCGATCTTCGCGTCAAAAGACATTTTCACTATTTAAGTAAGATATCCGGCCATAAATCCCTCTTAGTTAAACATTTTGAGAAAAGAGATGATTTTGGGAGGAGGAAAGCTATAAATTGACTATATGACTTGCTTATTTGTGAAATTAGATTAGGGTGAGAGATTAAATTTAACTTGTTGAATTTAGGGCATAATTATCTTTCCTTTACTTGATGTTATAAGTATTTAGTGTAAATTGAACAAGTGGATAATGATTGTTTACCAAGTTATGAGTAATTTAATTTGAAAAAGTGTATATAGTGTTTCACCTTTTGAATCATTGTTGTTGGAGATATGTTGATTGCTTAAGGACAAGCAATGATTCAAGTGTGAGAGAGTTTGATAAGTGCATATTTTGAGTATTTTAAGTGTGTTTTATTATTTAGTTTTAGTGTGTTTTAACAACTTTTATAGCTAATTAACAAGATTCTAGTGAAAATATGCATTTTGTGGTTTAAATGGTAAAAATTGCATTTCTATGGATTTTTATGGTGAAAACTTCATGTTTTTATTGGTTTAATGATTCAATCATCAAATGACATAAATTCAGAAGAGAATTTGATGATTGATGATGGTTTAAAATGATAAAAAGGGAATATGAGGTGCAAGAGATGAAATGCAATCAAGTTCTTAAAAAAAGGAGCTTCATAGTTTGACACCTTGTGGTATTTCGGCTATATCTTGACCTAAAATGATTAGATTGAGGTGATTCTTATACCATTTTGAAGCCAAGAGATAGATCTACATTTGGTATGAAGATATTGAAGTCCAGTTCAGTCATTTTCACAGTCAAAAATTTGAAATACTAAAGTGCAATTTCATGGTCGAAAGCTGAAATAAGGTTCTGACCAGTCAAGAGTATTTTGGTCATTTCTTGGTCCACAGAGCTCCAAATTGGATGATTATGATGCATTAGAAAGCTAACTCAAAGGGCTACAACTTTCATGTTTTACACAAAAGCTAGTTCAGCCTCTAACATCGAGAAAATATCAGTTGAAATTGGATAAAAAAAGAGCAAGTAATCCGAGCCCGGATTCATTTTGATCCGAGCCCTCGTCTGATTTTCTGGAGGAGTGGATCCGAGACCAGAGGATTCGAGCTCAGATCCACTGTAGCAGGCCTCGGATCCCAATGAACAGTGAAGGTAAAAATGAAGAAAAATGCGATCCGAGGGCTGCTTTGAGTGATCCGACCTCGGATCTAGCCCTCGAATAACTACTTTCGGCTTACCAACTTTTGTTCTGTTCACACAAGCTTTTTCACCCATCTTTTCTGCAAGAATATCGGTGGAAACAGTCCAAGACAGCTGCAAAAGAGGCTTTACAACTCATTTTTAGCTTGTTTATAGGCTCAAGACATGATTTAACACTTGTCTATTACAAGAAATTTCTCTATAAAGAGAAGCCTTGAAGAACATTTTCAGAACTTTGGAAGGCTAGAGAAACTCCACAAAAATGTAGTTCTCACTAGTTTTTCTTAGTTCAATTAGTTTAGTAGTTGAGTATAGAGTAGTGTAGTTCATCCTACTTGTTTATTAGCTAGGCAAAGATGAAGATGGAGATGAAGAAGGCAAGGAAGAGCTCATGTGACAAGGGTTACTTTTCCTTTCCAACTCTTTATCTTTTGTACTTGATTCTAAGTTTAGTTAACATACAAGTTTTAGATTTTATGCTTATTATGTGTTTCTAAAGTTTCTGCCTTGGGTATGGTTGAACTTCTTATGATTGTTAGTGTTTATTACTTTGCTATTTGATGCTATTACTTGAGCAAGTTATTTAGTACTTTAGATCTCTAAATCATGATTAATTTGGTACCATTAATTGTGATTATCTAAGGTGTTGTTTCTGCAATGAAAATTGAGATTTAATACTGGTTCAATAAGTGCTAAACATAGGGAGTACACTCATGAGAGTAGAGGTGCACCTATGTGGTTTTGGTGATTAATTTCATGTATTTTCATTGAAGAAATGAACTTGTAGCTAATTTCATAACTATGAGAATAGGTATGGATTAGTTATGAGTATAATTGATTCACTACGAAAGTAGGATTTATATGTATAAGGAAATTACACCATAACTAGTCTAGATAGTAGTACTCAATGATCCAAATATAGCACTTGCATGAGTAGTAAGGGATACCATAACCGAAGGAGCTTTCATTTGTTATTTTGCATAAGTTCAATAGGTTTTACTTGTTATAATTCATTGATAGTCTAAATAATATAGAAGCTTTAGTAGTTTCGGTAATTGTTCAATCTTTCTCGTGGGATCAACCCGATATATACCTTAAACTACTAGTTGACCTGTATACTTGCAGTGAAACGGATGTATTTCAGATTTTTTAACTTATACGTATATCAAAAATCCAGCCAATATGTACTCTACATTGTGTATAGTTATTTACTCAATATGTATTCTAGATTGCATTTTGTTGAAGAGGCCCGAAAGTATTTGATGAAATGTTTAAAAGAATTATAGTTTCATGAACCACCATGGTTTTCTAGGTATGCAACCCCTAGACTTGCTATGGAGGTATTTCTAGTTTTTCAATCTCTATTTGATGGAAGGTAGATAGAGGACTTGAACGAATTTCTTAGAGCTTTTTATGATGAAATTGGTGATGGTACTGGAGTGAAGAGGGAAAAGCCTTATCTCCACTCTATTTGAGACACAATGGGTTTGGAAAGCATTGACAATTTAATTCCATAAGTTCTATGCCTTGAAACTTCATCAATTTTCTAAATTCTTTCCATCTTCGTGAGAAAAAGAACAAATAAAAAAAAAAGAATGAGAAGGCGATGGAATCCAAGAGATGAAATATGGAATGAGAGAAGATGGCGATGCTCAAGGAAAGGTTGTGGTTGATAATTATTAGTAGATGGTAATAATAGTGAAAAATTTTGTTAAGAGACTAGGTATGACTTGGGTCGGGCAAAATGCTTTGACGCAGAAGGATAACTCAAATGCTCTTTTGACGATCTTTATTTTCTTTCCCAATTTGGTGGAAAATTTTTTTCTCCCCTTTTTAATGGAAATCCTTTTTTTTTTGGGTTCTAACTTTGGCCCTAACTTGGTAATTCCTGGATTCCCCTTAATTGGGTGGTGATTTTGTACTAGAAAGATTTTAATTAGTGGTGCGTCTGTGAAAGGATTTAATTGGACAAGAAATTTAAGCTGAAGGACTAAATTAGGCTAAAAAGACATTGAGGGATGAAATTAACATAAGTGAAATAGTTTAAGGACTAAAATGGTGATTTTTCCAAGAAATATTTAAGAAAACAGAGAAAATTTTCAAAAAAGAACAATCCAAACAAGGCCGATTTTGTAACTTACGTTATGCATAGAAAACTTCATCTATTATCTTTTGAATGTTTTGAAAAACCTAAAATTTTGTATTGACTATGTATCTCAAAAAATTTATGGGGTGCTTTAACAACAACATCGAATGGATTACATGATCAATAGGGTTAAAATAGGTTAATACGTTAATTTAGCAAAATAATGCATAGTATTAAAATTATTTTAATCATATAAAGTGTTCAATGAATTATAGCGCGTTGGGTCGAATCAACCCATTAACAAAACAAGTCATTACATGACATGACATAACATGAAAAGCTTCTAATGGATTAAGTTAGATTTGAGATTTTTTGACACGAATACGATAACGACACAATATGATAAGTACATGATATGACCCGTTGCTACTCGTAATTTTAGAGGGTAATTGTAGTAGCAAGGTAGGAAATGAGAGAATTTAGGAGATAATAGTGAATGAATAGAGGAGAAAAAGGGACATATAATTATTCTTGTTATTGTTTGATAAGATAGCAAAAATTAATCTTTCCCAACTAGACCCATTAGTTGCATAGTTGACAAGTTTTAATTGGTTATGAAAGGAGAGAATTTAGGAGATAATAATGAATGAATAGAGGAGAAAAGAGGGACATATGATTGTTCTTGTTATTGTTTGATAAGATAGTAAAAATTAATCTTTCCCAACTGGGTTATCTAGTTGGCAAGTTTTAATTGGTTATAAGTAATTTATAGGACAATTCATAGATTGTTGAATGACATAGTAAAACTTACTTCAACGCTGTCCCAACTCGCCACCAATCCCACCAAAACATATTATGCCTCACTCCCCTCTCTTACATGCCATTTGTGAATCCTCTCTTCATTATATAAAATGCACTTCTAGATGCATAATGCGTGTATTCATTTTGTTAATAAGAGTTAGAATTAATCAAACTTAAAAATGATCTTGTCATTTTCTAATAAATGGAACACGAGATGTGTATTGTGGGAAATAGGTGGGAAATCCATAAAGTATCCAATCCATGGTGTTGTCTAATCAAACTTTTGTCCTTTTGTTTTTGAAATGTTTGGTACTATTAACCAAAATACTTTACTCCTAAAACATAAAAAGCATTTTATTATTTTATCTTTAAAAGATTAAGAGCGTTTTTTTTCTCTCCTAACCAAAAAATAGGAGCTAAAAACTGTGAATTACAAAAAGAAATGAGATTTTACATTTTCGGTAAAGTTAGAAATGAGGCTAAAAAAAAATGAAAATGCATGTATTTGGCGTGAAAAGGCGCGATTGATTTATGCAAGACGTATGGAGCGGTCCCAGTAACGAAGTGCATTGTAAGCATTCGACGCTGGCCTTTCGATTGTCTGTGTGTAGTCGTACACAATCACACTGCAATGACAACTTTACTCTTCAAGTCAGTGAATACTACAAAGAAAATGAAGGAAGAATTGCAAAATTCAGCTCAGGTAAATAATGGGTTCATTCATGTTATGGGTCTTGATTACTACCATGTTTGCTTGTTTGTGATCTTTACAGTTTTGTTTGAACATTCTTGTAAGATCTATCATTCTACCTTGACTAGAAGAATCAGCTGTAATTCAGGCAGCAACATATTGGACAGTCTGATTTCTTGCTAATTGATTTTATGTTCAGAATTGATTGAGCAATAATATGTGCATTCTGAGCATGCATAGAAGGCTTCTCTTCAGTTTTTTTTAGATCTGAGTTCTCACACACTCAGTCACACACATAAACACAAGCACTTAGTGTATATGCATGCTCTAGCTTCCAAGAAGTTGGATTATGGAAGAAAGTTTCTTAGGAGGTAGTATTATTCTTGCAAAGCTTGTGGGTTTTTCTTTTCTTTTCTTCTCTTTTTTTGGTAGGAGGTAGTCTTGAACTCTGGTGTTTAAACTTGCAAAAAGGGCTTAGCTTTAGCATCGAAAAGTTTACCAGTTGGTATTACCTCGTGAAAAGCTAGCTTGGGAATTGGGAGATTAATCGGGGTGACAATAGTTTTTTAAGTTTTATTACCTGCTCCTTTGATGATAGTAATTGCACTCTGATATCAATCAATGATGTTCTAACAATGAAAAACATAATAAAACATTTAAGTATAAGGATTAAGCCCAAGAAGTGTTCAATTTGCTGCATCCTCAAAAGTCATAGGAAGTTCAAAAAGTCGGATTGGTTTCAGGGCTTATGATGTTGCCCGGCCTTATAAACAGAAACTATCGGCGTGAGATTTAACCAATGAAATTAACCTGTTGTAGTTCCATTTTAATTGAACAAGAAATCTAAATGATTTTTACTAGCACCTGATCGTTACAAATGGACGACGGCGTGCCTGAGAGATTGTGGTTATCATGTTGTGTAACAAGATGGAATTCTGGAAGGTACAAATAGCTAAATTGCTTGACTAATATAAATTAATATTTTCTTAAAACACTTTCATTTGCCAGACATACTGAGTACTGACTTCATGCTAGACTAAGTGCTTGCAGAAACTGGTAATAGAGTTCTTATTGTAGATGCGGAAGGTATTCAAAAACTTTTCACTTGTAACGGTAACATCTAACAACCGAATTTCCTGTTTGTTTGTTCTTCGAGCTCTATAAGATACAATTAATTTAGAGAAATGCATGCATTTTTTTTTCAGAAATCTCAAATTGGAATTTAATTTCATGTTGAAATTTGTCTTGACTTCCCTCCAGTTTCTCTAGGCTAGCAGGATTGATTTTATTAGAGAAGAAAAGGGAAAGAAGCAAAAAGAATACATGGCCTTCCACATCGCTGACAGGGTAAAGAGGCTGTGGGATGAGTGGAATCTTCGTGCTGCAGTCCTTATTAGTCTTTTCTTCCAAATGGTGTTATATCCTCAGCAACATTGCGGAAACGAACACGAAACAGAATAGTGAATGCCATAATATGGGTTGTTTATCTGCTTGCCGATTGGCTTGCTGCTTTTGCTGTTGGACTCATCTCTAATGGCCAAAGTAATGACAATCCTGATAAATTCAGAGTAAATGAAGATCTTGCCGCATTTTGGGCTCCATTTTTATTGTTACATCTTGGTGGCCCTGATAACATCACTGCTTTCTCCCTTGAAGATAATGAGTTGTGGATCAGGCATCTGCTTGGGCTTGTCATTCAGCTTGTTGCTGTTGCTTACGTCTTTGCACAGTCCATCCCTAATGTACTCTCAGTTCCCACAATACTCTTGTTTTTCGCTGGAGCTATTAAATATGCTGAGCGAACTCGTGCTCTATATTTAGGATGCTTGGGTAATTTCAAGGCTTCTATGCTTCCAATGCCAGATGCTGGACCAAATTATGTTCAGCTTATGGAGGAGTACTCATCTAGGAAAGCTGCTGATGTTCCGGTTCAGATAAAAATAGAGAACGAACCTGAGAGAGGCTCTCAGACTTCTGAAATTCGAGATGAAACAGGTGGGACTACTGAAGAAGAAATAAGGCACCTAGAAGTTGTGCAGGAGGGGTATGAATTCTTCACCACTTTTAGGGGGCTGATTGTTGACCATATGTTTAGCTTCCATGAGCGTAATAAAAGCAGAAAGATCTTCTTCCGAAGGTCTGCCCTTGGTGCTTTCAGAGTGATGGAGGTGGAGCTCAATTTCATGTATGATTCTCTCTACACTAAGATGGCTGTGGTACACAGTAACATAGGTTATGTTTTCCGTTTCATCTGCTCTGTACTTATAGTGCTTTCTTTTGTGGAATTTGAATCACATCGTAGTCCTGAGTTCAACCATTTTGATGTTACTGTTACCTACATTTTGCTTTATGGTGCTGTTGGCTTGGATCTTGTGGCTTTGATTAAGGTCATTTTCTCTGACTGGACTGTAGTTGTGCTTAAGAATGGCAGAGTTAGACGAATTGTATCTGCGGTCCGTGACAAGCTGTCATCTGATCGAAGGTGGGCTAATACAATCTCGCAGCATAACTTGATCAATTTTTGCCTGAATCAGCGGTGGAGATGGTTAGATGTTGCAGCTGAAACCTTCGGACTCAAGGCATTTCTTGATGAAATGAAATACAAAATGGATTCTGTCATTAAAGATAAATTGAAAGAATTTATCTTTCACGAGCTCAAGGGTAAAGCCAGCGAAGCAAAAACCAATAAAGTTGCTAAAGACATATACTCGGCAAGAGGTCAACGGGCTCTGCTAGATTACATTCGCCGCAGATCTGAGAACATGTCATCAAGTGTAAGTGAGAAAGTTGATTATGAGACCATGTCATTAAGTGTAAGTGAGAAAGTTGATTATGATGAAAGCCTGTTGCTGTGGCATATTGCCACTGAGCTATGCTATTCCACAAGTGATGATGATGAAAATTCCAATCGTGAATTTTGCAAGCTTATATCTGATTATATGTTGTATCTGTTGGTTATGCGGCCCACAATGATGTCTGCAGTTGCTGGCATTGGACAGATTCGATTTCAGGACACGTGTGAAGAAGCTAAGAAGTTTTTCAGCAGGTGGAAGACAGAATCAAGGCCATCAATTTCAACAGCCTGGGATATCTGCTCGAAATTGAACATCTACGTCGCAGCCAAGAATACATCCCCTGCAAGAGAATCAAATTCCGCAACCCGACAAAGAGATGCATGTGAAAAGCTACTTCATGTAAATACAGATGTTAAACCCATTGATGTGAAGGGTGACAGAAGCAAATCAGTGTTGTTTGATGCCTGTAGGCTCGCAAAGGATTTGAGAAACTTGGAGGATGATCAAAGGTGGGAGATAATGAGCAAAGTGTGGGTGGAACTGTTGTCCTACGCTGCCAGTCACTGCCGAGCAAATGGTCATGCTCAGGAGCTCAGTAAAGGGGGTGAGCTGATTACTTTCGTCTGGATACTGATGGCTCATTTTGGATTAGGAGAACAATTTCGGATTGAGGCTGGGCATGCAAGAGCAAAATTGATCGTGGAAAAGTAGGGATTATAATCAAGTAAAGGCCAAATAAGAATTTTCTTCTTGACTGTGGAATCAAACAGAGTTCTTCAGCCAGGATTGCTTCCCTGGCTTGGCGAATGATTGTTCTTGTGGAAGAAAATTTTCATTTCAGCATGATCACTCAAGCTAATATTTCCTTATTCATCGAAAGCTGTTGTGTAGATTCAACTTGTTTGACATTATGGCACTATTGAAACTTGGCAAGTATGAACATTTATGAAGCATATATGCAGATAACAATTGGTTTGTGTTCCATTGCCTGTCAGAGTCTACCATTCCATTTCCTTTTGAAGGTACCAAAGAGTTTCATCGGGAGAAGACAAAAGTTGCAAGACCACTAAAACTTTGAGGTCCATCTACACGGTAGGGACATTTTCAAAACACAATATTTGCAAAATATTTAAGAGTACGTAGTTCCTAAAAATGCATATACTTGGATTAGAGTTTTTAATGAACTGAGTTGTTGGTGAAAATCTTCATGTTCAACTCGTTTGAATTCAGAAAAAAGTTTGATACGTAATAAACAAATTGAATTTCAACACAAAATTAGGCTCATTTAATAATCCAGCTAAATTTATTTCTGAACCTTTCGAATAGATTCCTAAACACATATAATTAAGTAACTACAAATATTTGCATCGTTTATATATATATATATATATATATATATATATATATATTACCAAATATGGGTGTATACACATGTATTTCCCCTTAACAAAGTAATTATCCATAAATTAGTATATAATTGCTAGATCACTTGGTGAACTCGACTTGATATTCACATGAATTTATTGAACCCAAAAAAGAAAAATAAAAAATTATAACATAAAAAATAAGGCTTAATTTTTCTTACATTACCATTGTGTACATTGACAGGTCTAGTTGTTAGCTATATCATTTCAATTTAAATTTAAACAGTAAACTTTGTAGGTATGATATACATCTAGATTTGAAAGGGCATATACTAATAGTGCATGAAAAGATTTACCTAAAAAAAAAACCTACTATTCCAAGACAAAAAATGGCCTTTTTATGTTGTAATTTTTATTTTTTTCTTTTTGGTTTAATAAATGTCATGTGAATGTGATAGAGTTTACCAAGTGATCTATCAATTTTTGTGTTGTAATTTTTATTTTTTTTTTCTTTTTAGTTCAATAAATGTCATGTGAATGTGAAAGAGTTAACCGAAAGATCTATCAATTCTGTCTCCCAAAATATATTACTGGGTTATTGGATGGTTTGATTCAGATTAAAAATTGAGTTCAGGGTGTACTAGTTTCAATTTTTAAATGTCAATGATGAATTTGTTTCGTTTTAAAAGTAAGGAATGAAAAAAATATTTTTGCAAAATGTGAGGGATGAAACCGATTATCTTGCCAAAATAAAAATACCTGCATGAAAAAAGATTTTGCTTTTGTGTGCAGTGATGAGTAGACTCATTTTCATAGGAATCAATTGATTTATTTCTTTGCAATAACTATCAATAAGAGGAAAAGAGGGGGCGAGGGGGGGGGGGGTTGAGAACTTAAACTAAAGTACCTTAAATAAAATAAAGTAATAACAAAAATACAAAATCAAATAAAATTGGATTAATTATATATAAACCTCTAGTCAAAGGAAAAATCTTGGTTTTGGTTTATTCCATTGATTATCGATGTACGGATACATTCATATATTTATGAACAAATTCGTTATGATAATCAATAAATTCTGAAAACCCGCTTCTCCTTGGTTTTTCAATAACCAAAACAAACTTTTTGATTATTTCTCTTGTTAATAGATGACCCTAAACAAGCTCTGAAGATTAAATGTATCAACAACATTAATAACTAGAAAGTCCACCAATTCTAATCAATAAAGTCACAAGTTCGATTCATTTAAATTAGATCATATATTTTCATGACATATAAATAAATATCCGACTTGTCACAAATATCAAAACAATCAAACAATTATAGATTCCGCGTTTTGTTGACAATAGACTATTTTGAATAATTTAATATTGACCACCTATCTAATCACACAAAATGCTCATCACGCAGGGTGTAGAAAGTTAATAAGTTATCTTCCAATCACTAAAAAGCCTAACAAGACTCTACATCCAATCTGTTGGAAGATTGTAAGAGAATAACAAGTTATTGAAAACCTTATTCTTTTTAATCATGTAAATTTGATAATTAGAAAAATAATAAAAATGAATTGATATGTTAATTGACTAGAAACGCGTGAGAGATGAAGGATGTTAGTTATGCCTTGCACCTAAGAAATCAAATAAAGTAGATGGCGGATGAAGAACGAAGTAGGTAGTATTTAATAGTCAAATGTCGCATGCACTACCTCAATTGCGCTTGGTATAAACTTGGTATAAACAAAGTGGAATTGAGATGAACTCAAGGAGGGCCCAAAGAGAATACTTGAAAGTATAACACCGCAGGCGAGGAGGGGTAGAGGAGAATCGAAACTAACACTTCTACTCTCTAGTATTTTAACCACTAGACTAATTCTTCTAGGCAAATTTGGTTCGTTCGGTTCTATAACACTTCCCTTATTAGTCAAGACAAATATGGTAGTTGGTTGCATTTTTTTCTTTCTTTTTTTGTTTTTGTTTGTGGCGGTAAGTCAACCAATTCCATTACATTCAAATCAAGCTTAATTAATACTCCCTTGTCCCATTGAAAGTGCCCTATGTTTCATTTTGAGATGGCCTAATATATTTATCCTATTGAGAAAATTAAAATACATTTTAATCTCTTTTTCTAATATAACCCATCCCTCTAATTATATGCATATTATCATTCAAATTCAAAATTGAATTTATGGAGATAAAATTGAAATGAGAAGTATAAACATTATAATCAAATTACTATTTTTAAAAAATTAAATTCCTGAAACAAGACCAAATAATTTGGATGGAGGGAGTAATAATTATCAGACTGCTTCGATTCACTTTGGCTTTTGGGTTACATCTTTCTCACAATTACCAGATTGGTTGTCAAAAACATATTGACTAAAGATGTACTTTTTTTTTTTTGCCAAATGGTAATATTTTATAGATATTAACACTTAATAATATAAGAGCTAATTACAAAAAGAAGCAATCGCCTCAATTCTTTCCGTGTCATGTCAGTTAACCACACAGGAAAATATTTAGATTCCCGTTCAATGTCCTTGAGAGTCGCAAGCCTTACCCAGAAATGCAAGAGTTTTTTATGCAATTAGTATCTGTAAAAGCAACCTGAGTATTCTTTTGACGCGTAATGGAGGTTGGGCAGAGTGGGACAACATCCACTGCGAGGAACATGTTTTAAAGAAATAAATGTGATCCAGAAAAAAGAATCAAAAGCAGACTATCTACTTTTATTATTTTTCTTTCTCAGACATAAAAGTAAAGAGAAATAATATTGGTTTACAGGTTGCCTCTGAGATATCTTGAATCAAAAGCAGCCTATTTTACTTTTATGATGCATTCAACCCTGCTGAATATGGCCCACAAAAAAGCCAAAGGGTATTTCCAATCTACATGAACTCGTTATCTGGATTAAACGAAAAAAAAAAAAAAAAACTTGCACATGGTGCGGCATTACTGTTTCTTTCCATCATTTTAAAAAAGAAGCAAATTTGTTCATGACACTTAAAAAGTGAAACTATTCCATCATTTTCTTTTCTTTTTCTAGCAAAGAAATGATGAGATTTAAGAAGCGAAAAAAGGACATGGAGCTAAGAATCTAAAACCCTTAATTCCTGGGATCTCAACTTTAATCATAAATTTCCAATGAAATTCGGACTCTCCAAATCAAGATAGACAAAAAGTGAGAACTCAGTTTTGTCCATTCCAGCTCCACAACGCACAAGTATGCCAGCTTCTAAGAAATTACAACCAGAACTAAATCGCAAGATCAAGTGTCATCAGAAACAAGTAAATAGAGCCATTAACATCATTTTTCCCCCAACAAGGGAGGGATGGGATTTAAGAAGTCGGAGCAGGGAATTATAAATTAAAATCTGCGATCAGGTCCACTAGAAAATCGATCAAATTCTCATTCATGGGTCAAATTCTCATTCACCCCGGCCAGCTGTCAGCCCCAGCTAGGCCAGCCGTTGCCAGAGCTCGGCCGCCTGCGCTCGTCGCATCTCATGTAGACGAGCCTCCTCTCGTCGCATCTCCTCCTCCTCCTTTTGGATTTGTTCTGTAATTATCGTTGCTAAAGTCCTGGCAGCCAAGGGAAGGCCAGCACAATTTTTGCTGATTATCTCCACCATCTTTAACAGTGTTGTTATTCACATCAACTCTTCCATCTTGACGGACAGCTTCAGAAAACACCGACCAGCCAATCTCTCGGTCCAGCAGAGTATCAATTGGCATCAAGTTCTTCTCACCTACCATTTGTGTTGCAACAATTTTTCGCCTAGTTGTGACAATAATTCGCCCACCACTATCTTTGGGCAAGGCATGAGATATGCAGTCCCCGAATGATGCATCGCCTTTTGGCTGCTCAGAGCATAAATCCCCATACCAACCATTAACATGCCAGACCTCAGCCAACACAATAAGATACCTCTTGCCCGTCAACCGACGGTAAAGCTTCTCAGTGAGATTGGGAATATAGCCAACATTAGTCGACAATTCTGAGACATCACAACCAGCCTGCTCCAGCATTTCCTTAAAATCTTCACTCTCAAGTCCCCGCTCACCGGCGCATCATAAAGGGTCCCACACAAAGAAACCCAAATCCTTGCCCAGAACATATTTCTCAAATTCCAGAAAACCTTCCGGGCAAGTGTGGTTTTCCCTGATCCCCCATACCCCACAATTCCAAACCCCTTCAGTATAGTATTAGTATCATCTTCACATCCCTCAACTATAAATTTCTCCACTCTTTCCGCTGCTGGATCCAATCCTACAAACCCACCTGAAAAGCCTGCTTTTTCATCAGCATCATAAGCATCATCCTCGTCGTCCTCATTAGTACCAGCAATTGAGGCGGGATCTGCCCCTGTTGAAATCTTTAGACTGAGAACTTCTTCGAGCTTATTGTCTAGTTCACCCAACCGTCGATTCTTTTGAATAATGAACCACAAACTCTTGAGTCGCAAGAAAACCTTCTTGTGCCCAACGGCCCCAAACCAGCGATGCTGTTGTGCTAAAACGCGGCACTCCGAGAGTTCAGAAATGAGGTCATAAATCAACTTCCGGATCTTAAGATCCGTACCAGAATTAGCACTGGTAGTTATTTTACTATTATTGATAGCGTTGGTGTACTTGGATTTGATCTGGGTCTCTGCACTTTGCAAGCGAGAGATGCAAGAAAGTTTGCTGATATCTTTATCTCTTTCTGCTTCGTCAAGAAGGGCAGAGAACTTAGCTAAAAGATAATGGGATACTTCTCCAAAATCCACTGATCCCATTTTTTCTTTTTCCCCCACTCTCTGGAGTAAGAATCAATCCTAAAACTGGAAGAGAATCGGCAAATGGAACCGACGGAATAGAGAGAGATGGAAGGAAGAAGACTCGAACACTTTTTTTTTTGTTTTCCGAAGATGACAACTGTTGTATAACCTAATCGATGCTACACTAAGGGGGAGAGGACAGACTGAAGGAGATCCAGGAGTAATCCGGAGAGGACTGAATTATCACCGGATCAGACGGATGCACAACACACCCGTTTGAATTTTTTGAAACAAGCCACTTTAAATGTGGCATTTGGTGGGAAACCTTGCCTCCCATCCCCACCAAGCCTTAATGGTTAGGTGGTGGCCACCAGTCCAAAGGCTGGTGGTTAAGAAGACTCAAAACACTCTTTTGGCTGAATTTAGATAGATGGAAGGAAGAAGGCTAGAACAAGTGAGAGAGTCTTTAGGCTGAGTTAGGCTGAGTTTGGATCGAGAGATTTGACAAAAGATTTGAAATCTTTTCAAATTTCTCTAGTTGTTTAGATGGATTAATCTTTTCTAGTATATATACTATTAGCATTGGATGAATGACAATTATACAAAATTTGAATTTGAAATTCAACTTTTATACACATGTCATGAATCCAACAATGATAATGTATACACCGTCAGTGTAGGAAAATTTACTCTATTTAGATTATTTAAGAGGTATTTAAATTTGTCAATCACAAATTAAAATTATTAGAGCATTTAAAATGTATTTTGATAATTGGTGAATTACAAATTCAAAAGCCTTTTAATTTAGACATTTTCTTTAATTTTAAAAAAAAATTCAAAGGCCTTTAGGCCTTTTAAATAATTCAAACAACTAGAGAGATTTGAGTGAATTTCAAATCTTTTATCAAATCCCTCAATCCAAACGAAGCCTAAAAAGAAATTGATATTTTCTTAAGGGAAAAATTGCAGGAGCAGATTTAGTCCTCTATGTTATTAATTTGACGCAAATTTAGGACAATTGATTGATGTTTCCACATATTGATGGAATCAGTTAAGTGGGTGTAGATGTTTTGAAAGGAAGAAAACCAGCGAATACTCTTGAACAATAAGAACAACTTCTATGGTGGCACGTTAGTAGCTAGTTAACTAAAAAGTGAAAGAAAAATTTGTTAATCTATATGAAAAATTACATTACGAAGCTTGGAATAGTGGGGTTTGAGAAAGAAAATGAGTTCTATATTAATGAACTAGATACTCTTGACTAGTTTTAGTTTAAAATTTTTTCTTTATTTTACTAGTTAATTAGTTTGTACCAGTTATTAGTTCTTAATTTTGTTGTTTAAAGTTAGATACTGTTTTGCTTCTTTTGTTTTGAAATTTAATTTAACAAACGCATTATTAGATGTGACTAAATTCCATGAATAGTTGGAATTTTTTTTTTCAAATATCCTCAATTTGCTTTAAAGTGGATACATTAGGAGCCAAATTTACTCTTGCTAAAATTTTAAGAACCAAAACTGTAGATGGCTAAATATTGAGGGCCAAATTTGCTTTTGTCAAAATTTTAAGGGGTTAAATATTGGTGATTAAATAATATTTGTCAAAATTAGCAGATTATTTTAAATAATATTTCGTTTGCATCATAAACACATTTTTCAATTCATCTTTTTATACTCTCAATCACTTTGTTATCTCACGTGCATCACATCATAAAAAGTGCTATAGTAATTATTCCAAATAATATTTCAAATAATACTCTATCCAATTTTTCCCATTTTAAGGAATAATTTTTTATACACTATATCATTGTTATGCTTGACAACATTGTATGAGTCATAACAATTAATCTAAATTTTAATTTGAAATTTAGATTTAATTTTGCATATGTGTTCATCAAACTATGATAGTAATCTAAATTAATCAGTGCGTCCAACTATGACTGCTATCAATATACAGAAGAAAAGAGGTTAATTACACTAAGCCCCTACAATTAGGGGTAAGTATCACTTTGCCCTTCTAAGATTTTTTTTTTTATCATCATTTAACGGCCACAACTATCCATGAGCCATTATGGTTAACTTTACCATTTGAAATATCATATTTAGTCTTACTAGCAGCTGTGCCTGGGCCCAGTATTTTTTATACATAAAAATTTCTCGTTCAATTAAGTAAATTATACGAAACTATAAAAGAGGACTTCAAAATTCAACTTTTATGGATGTAGAAAAGTGTGTATTCAAAATCATAACAATTTAAACTACAAAACTTCTGCAGAATATATATCTAAAGCAGAAGAAGTTCAGTCTTTGGACCTGCATTCCGAAAGTTAAAATGATAAATTAAATATGACAAACAAATTGTAATGACTGAAGTATATTTATTTCGACAAAGTAATCTTTGCTCCAAATAAAAAAAAAATACGACACATATGGCATAATCAAGTTTAAACATTCTACATTATGTCAATTAGAGAATGGATTTGCCATGATATGGGATTGGAAAAATGTATTAATAAGACAAATAGTAGAAGTTTTTCCATTAATAGCTATCAAACATTAGAATAAAGCATGTCAAGTGAATCAATCCTAATCAGTTGTGTCTTAATTCTACAAAAAAACAAAAAATTGCTTTATACCACACGCCTCATTTGTGGGAAAAAGTAGCTCTAACCATGGTAAATAGTTTTTGCTATGGCTTTACCACGGTTTTAGAGGTGTTCTACATACAGCTGTCACGAAAACGTTGCAACAATTTTGTGTTTGTGGCAAATACTTTTTGCCATAGAAATGCCACAATTTTGGCTTTCGTCACTAAAGTACTGTGTTATATGTAATTGACCATTTACCACGATTTTAACATGGTTTAAAACCATTGCAACTAGTTTTTTCCAACAAATTGTAACCACAATTTGAAAATCGTTGAGAAATTTTAATGCCATGGTTATCTCTATGGTTTTAGATTTGTGGAGAAAAAGTTACCCCAATTTTTAATCATAATTATATCCGATTTTTTAACAATAATATTATAAGCACCAATTTGAGATCCTTCACAGCCATTTGGCATGGCGAAAATCCGAAACCTGACATTGCTATTGTAAGCTACGATGTTTTTAACCTGTTCCAAATAACAATAAATTCACTACCGTGAATAAAATTAAAAAATTGTCTTCATAAATATTGTGCCACTTTATTGATATAAATGGATTGCATGTACCACATAGAAGTGTCGCAATTTGAAAAAAAAAAAAAAGAACTTAAATGTCGAGTCTCACTGCCAGGTACAAAAGGTCCAAAAACTCTTATTGAGATCTATCTTGAACACGGATAATTTCAAGCAACCAAAGATGGTTAATCCATCTACAAAATAGTCTCTCCAAAAGAAAGTATCAAAATTCTTTCAAGCATTATTCTTCTGGATATGTTGAACAACGCGTCAAATTCATGTATATTATTATTGTTTTGGACATGTTAGTTAGTCTAGATATCAGTTACTGCTATTTTCACCACAAATAATCATTGCAATATAGGGACTATGGTTAGAGGATATTTATTAGAAATGTCTTGACTGATGTAAAACGCAGTACCACACCTGACAAAAGATAAAAAGTGCAGAAGAATAAACATTATGCCAGAAAGCAAGAGATGAAATATTACTACTATATGATTCTACTTATCCAACCAATCAAATAGAAGTACACAATTAGGTATACATAAAAATTAATAAAATCAAGTAACAGGCTTTGATTATGGTCTTGATTTCAGGTTTCTCCAAAAAAAAAAAAAAAAGAAAGCCCTTGAAATTGAACATTGGAAAACTGGCATCGAATTGTAGGTTCTCAATAGCCAATATGGATAAGCACGGGAATGACTTGTACTTGGAATTTCATCTATACTATTCTGAAAAGATTCTAACCACCAAATATTGTTCCTAAGGAAGCTGGTCTCGACTACATAAAGCTTCAAAATAACCAAGGCTAACGGTTCAAACTCATTGAATCAAATAAGCACTGGATTTTGATTTTGGATTAACCTTTTGTAGGAGCAGGATTCTTAAGGTAGGATTGGGCATTAATTTGACACCACAAACAGAAAGTAATACTCCATTCAACAACCTTATCAAAATCGGTTTGGCAAAATTCATGATTTTAATTAAAACATCACCAAAATAAAATTCCAACCACTAATCAAGGAGCGATTAACACAAATATTTTCTAGTAAGATGGAAGCTAAATTCAACAAAAAGAATTACCTGACAATAGGAATGGTACGCCGATGGATTTGAAGAGGCACATGATAAGTGTGTATTCTACATGTTTTAAGTGTGTTTTATTATTTAGTTTTGATGTGTTTTAACTACTTTTATAGCTAATTAACTAAGTTTCTAGTGAAAATAAGTATTTTGTGGTTTAAGTGGTAAAAATTGCATTTCTATGGATTTTAATGGTGAAAATTTCATGTTTTTGTAGGTTTAATGATTCAATCGTCAAATGACATGAATTGAGAAGATAATTAGATGATTATTGATGATTTGTGATTTAAGGAAGACATGAAATGCAAAATAATCAAAAGATGAAATGCAAGTTTTACAAATTTTATATCTTGTCGTATTTTGGCAATATCTTGAGTTAGAAGCATCGAGTTGAGGTGATTCTTGTATCATTTTGAAGTTAAGAGATAGATTTACATTTTGGTATAAGACATTAAAGTCCAGTTTAGTCATTTTCCTAGTCAAAAATTCAAAATATAGAAGTGCAATTCTATTGTCGAAAGTTGAAACAGAGTTCTAACTAGTGAAGGGTATTTTGGTCATTTATCAGTCCATAGGACTCCAAATTGAATGATTTTTAGGCATTAGAAAGCTAACTCAATGAACTACAACTTTTATGTTTTACACAAGAGCTAGTTCAACCTCCATAATCAAGAAATATCAATGGAAGTTGGTGCAAAAATAGAGCAATGATGAAATCTGTCCAGAATGAACAAACCTGCAAAAAGAGCACTTTTTGACATGCAAAAAGAGCACTTTTAGGGTGTGTTTTCTTGCCTACGTTTTCATGGGTTTCGGCTGCAACTTGTTCTGCAAGTTGCGTTCTTTTCACACAACCTTTTTGACCACTTTTTTTGCAAAGATTCTGGCTAGAAAATGATCAGATAAGCATGAAAACTTTGAGAAGCAACCTTTGAGAGTTTCAAGAGTCAAAATGACAGCTAAAAACGACTCATTTGTGGCTTGAATCTCTCTATAAATAGGGCCTTTGGAGAGCATTTTCATAACTTTGGAAAGCTAGAGAAACTCCACAAAAGTGTAGTTTTCACTAGAATTTCCTTAGTTCATTAGTTAGGGTAGTATAATATAATTAAAGTAGTTTATCCTTTTTATATTTGTAGTTAGATTTGGATGAAGATTTGAAGAGCAAAGATGGAGAATTAGAGCCCAAGTGACAAAGGCGACTTCTCTCCTATCACTTTTTCTTTTGTATTTAAGTTCATGTTTAACTATAACACAAGTTTGGATCTTGTTCTTCATGTTTAGTTAAAGTTTATGCTTAGAGTATGGATAAACTTTCTATATCTAGTTAGTGATATTTACTTGGTTATTTGATGGTATTATTTTGAGTAAGTTATTTATCATTTTTGCTTTTCTAATCATGATTAACTGGCTATTAATTTTGATAATATTAAGGTGTTAAGTTTGCAATGAGAATTGGAATTTAACACTAGTTCAAGAAAGCGATAAACCTAAGGAGTACACTCACGAGAGTAGAGGTGCACCTATATGGCTTTAGTGATTTGTTTCATGTAATTTCATAAAATAAATGAACTTGTAGTTAATTTTATAACCACGAGAGTAGGTATGACTTAGTTATAAGCATAGTTAATTCACTACAAGAGTAGGTTTCACATACATTAGGAAATTACGCCATAACTAGCAAAGATAATAACATTCATTTAACCGGTAATTTCATTTGCAAGAGTAGTGAGAAATTCTGTACCTCTAAGAGCTTTTTATTGTTATTTTATTACTTTTATCTGATGTTTGTAGTATAGATTTAATCTTTTGCATTTGTGATAGTTTAAACAATAAAGGAGTTCGAAAATCATTAGTAATTGACAATCTTCCTGGTAGGATTGACATCTGATACCCCTATGCTCAGTAAACGACTCGTATACTTATAGAAAATCAGGTGCGGGGTATTTAGAAATTTATAAATGCAAAACTTGACTGTGGATGAACTAGTTGTTATATGTATATCCCGCACTCGTCAGCATACTTGGTTTGAATTTTCTAAACTCTAGCAAAATTCCCTCTCACTTTATCATTGATCAAATATACAGTTTTGGACAGAAAAGCCCATGGATTAAAAGAAGGAAACTTGGAAGGATAGAGAGTGGAAGGAATAGTGGGAGAGAAGTGGTGATTGGAAATTGGAAGTGGGATTATTGAAGAACTTTCTACCAATACTATGTTGAAAAATATACCATCTTAAAGAGGGAAATTTTGGAGAGAAGTGAAAATGGTGTGAAAATTAATTTTCTTAAAGTAAAATACATACTACTACAAGAAAATTTTTGGAAAAAATATTGACCACACACACCATGTAATTCTTTTTTGGAAATTAAATTTTAAATGCAAAAATTATTTTAAAGAAATTTATTCTTTTTTGACAATTTCATGTCCACAATTTTATGTTATACATTGATGAGTTAGGGACATCATATAGAGGTATTTTACTTAAGGACATATAAAAAATTGGTTTGCACCTTTTTTTTTTAGTGCATTTGATAAAACTGAAATATCATGTTTGAATCCATTAAGTTACTAAATTATTAATAACTAGATTTGATACATTTGACTGTATATCCTATTAAGTGATAAGGGAATAGTTTATCGCTTATTTTTTGAAGTTTTGCCTAAAAAATTCAGTTTCAATTAATTAAGTCAAATGTTCTATTTTTTGTTATCAAATGTATATAAACATGTTAAAATCTGAACCCATTAAATTTAAGTGCTGAATTATAGAGACATTAAGTAGTAACTCTTCACAAGGCATAAGTTTTGTACAATATTAGCTCCAATGAACAAAAACCATACAAGAATCAAACTCTCACATATAAAGTTGTGAAGTGTTAACATTGTCAGAGGCCATAGTTTCTTAGATTGTTGGAAAAACAGCCAAAAACAATGTTAACTAAAATTAATATAGTGTAGCTTGAGTCGTGCTTTATAGCACTGTCCTAAGAAACTATTTCGGGAGGTCGAAATGGTTCCCCAAGATTAAACAAGCCTTTTCCTATTATGAACAGGAAGGATCAGAACTAGGAAATGAAATATAAATCCAGCAGAGTAAGAAGAAGAAGAAGTAGAAGGGGAAGTTGACAAGAAGGTATCTACTGCCAGGGGGAGAATTGGGAAGAAAGCTGACAGGAAGGTATCAACTGTCAAGGGGAGAAGAATTGATGTGCTTTTCCAGGGGGGGAAATAGCACCTATTTATACATTATAAATTTTGAGAGGTCCTATTCATTTTCCGATGTGGGACAAAACTTTTGTCCTATTCATTTTCTGATGTTTGACAAAACTTTTGAAATACACTTATATTTTACAACAGGTCTTTCTCTTCCTAGTGGAGGAGGATTTACAAACAACAGAGTGACTTACTCTAGAACTGTTGATGCGAGTTTTTGTTGGAAGAGATTATGATGTTTCAGCGATAGTAACACAGTTGACTGCTACGGGTAACAATGAAACTATCTTCGTTCTTCCCATAGTAGGGATGGGGCGGGATTGGAAAGACTGCATTGGCTCGAAAAGTTTTCAATGATTCAAAGATTGAAGAACATTTTGAGAAGAAAATATGGGTGTGTGTCTCGGAGTATGGCGATACCGATATCCATAGGTTGTTTGGGTTGATGCTAGAATCATTGAAAGAACCAATGCCCGAAGTTGAGAGAAGGGAGTCAGAGTCAATCGGCTCAAGGAATTATTGATGGTAAAAGGTATCTACTGGTCTTGGATGATGTTTGGAATAAGGAGTCCGCACTATGGCATGATTTTCTTGTATGTTTGAAAGGTATTATTAGCCAAGCCATGGGGAGCTGGATTCTTGTGACCACTCATGACCGAGAAATGGCACGCATCATGGGAATTTCTTCTCCTCCTTGGTCCTTGAAAGAATTATCAGATGATCAATGTTGGCTCATTCTCAAAGAAAATGCATTTGGCGTTGAGGAGGTGCCGAATGGGCTACAACATGTAGGATTCAAGATTGCGCAAAGATGCGCTTACCATTAGCTGCAACCGTTCTTGGTCGCATGCCGGTGGCAAGCTTAGAGAGTGGGCTTCAAAGTTTAGGTGGAGATGAAATTATTGTGGTTACTAAAATTTTGAAGTTGAGTTTCGATCGTCTTCCACGTCCATCTCTTAAAATGTGTCTTGCATATTGTTCAATTTTTCCCAAGGATTTTCAAATGGAAAGGAATCAACTAATCCAACTTTAGGTGGCAGAAGGATTTCTTTATCCAAGAAATGACATGTATATAGAGGAAGTTGGTAACGAGTGTTTTGCCATTTTGTTGGATAGTAACTTTTTTCAAGATGGAGAGAAGGATGATTATGGGAATATTTTGAATTGTACAATGAACGGTCTTGTGTACGACATGGTGCAAGTCATTTCCAAATATAAAACCAGTTTTGAAAGACTCGGGAGAAGCTGATTTTCGTGACAAGACTTTTCGATATCTTGCAGTGGAAAGCAGTGGTGGGGAAGAAATACAATTTCGATTGAACGAGAGTTTCAGGTACATAACAACATTATTTTTATTGGGGAACAAATCAATTAATATCGATGGTTGGATCTCATCTCTGACTTGCTTGCAGGTGCTAAACTTAGCTTCATCAACTGTCGAGGAGCTTCCCGAATCCATTAACAAGTTGTCTCATTTAAGGTACCTCGATTCATCAGATACTCCAATCAAAACATTGCCAGACTCTTTTTGTCAACTTTACAATTTGCAGACATTAAGAGTTAGAGATTGCAAATCATTGACAAAGTTACCAAACAATTTCAAGAATTTGGTGAATTTGAGGCACTTTGACTTTTTCTCTAATCAGAAATCAAGGGATCTAACGCCTGTTGAGGTCGGCCAATTGCATTCTCTCCAACATTGCCATTTTTCAATATTGGTGAAGAGGCGGGTCGACAAATTAGACAATTGAGAAATTTAAAGAATCTCAGTGGAAGTCTTGAGATAAGAAATATTGAATTGGTGAGAAGCAAGAAAGAAGCCAAGTCTGCAAATTTGATTGGGAAGTCAAATATTAATGAGTTGAGATTATTATGGAATGAATTAGATAATTTGAGAGAGAACGACAATGAATACAATCAAGTGTTGGAAGGCTTGCATCCTCACCAAAATTTGAAAGGTTTGATAATTGAAAGATTTTTTGGTGATCAACTTTCGACATGGATTGGAAAACTTGAGAAATTGGTGAAGTTTGAATTGCGAAATTGTAGAAACTGCAAGGAGTTACCAACTCTTGGACACATGCCCTTTCTCAGATATCTTCACCTGGAAGGACTCAGCAACATAACAACCATAGGGCCTTCTTTTTATGGCGAATCAACCATGCATAGTGGCAGTAGCAGTCAATTGTTTCCAGCACTTGAAGATCTCATTCTAGAAAACATGCTAAATTTGCGTGAATGGGTGGAAGCATTAGGTCATGCTAAAGCAGTGGTGGTATTTCCGGTCCTTAACACGATGAGGATTAAAAGGTGTCCCCAAATAGCCACTATTCCAAGTCATTTTTCGTGTCTCAAGAACTTGCACATTGAGCACATCAACAATGGATCAAGTATAGTGACATCTATTTCCAATAGTTTCAGGACTCTCATGAGTCTTTCCATTGATAATATGAATGGGTTCACTTAGCAACCATACACTCGTATTGTCGGCTCAACTCAAAATTTGGTTGGCCTTGGATCCTTAGAGGAATTACATGTTTTCAGGTGCCACTCACTGAAGTCGATTTCAATCCCTAGCGTACACCGTGCCTCAATGCCTTGCGAAAATTGAGGATTTTTATGTGGCAGTGAATTAACCCATTTGTCCATCTCGCAAATATACGAGTCAGAGTGGGATTCCAGCTCTTCATCCTCCTCTACCTGTCCTCCATCTCCTCTTGAGGAATTGGAAATATGGGGATGCCCCAATCTTGTCTCCTTTCCAATTGATTTAACCTGCAGACCTTCTCTCTCTTTACTGGACATACCATACTGTAAGAAATTAACTGACTTGCCCAAGGGAAGCTTTGTTCTCTTACAACCTTAAGAAGCTTAGAGATTGGACCATTCTTAGAACCACAGAGCTACACTTCTTCCTAGACCTCTTTGATGCTCTTCTCCAACCACCGCACCCCTACTTGCCCTTCCTTTGGAAATTGAGTCTGGTTGGATGGCCTCATTGGGAATCTCTACTCGACCAACTTCAGTACCTCTCTGCCTGATTGGTTTGGGAAGCTTTTGTCACTTGAATGACTCTACCTTTACAATTGTAAAAAGTTAGAGAATTTTTTGACCATGCTAGTTAGATTAATAATGAGGTAAAGTGCCTAGAAAATAATGTTAGGAACTAAAGTGATTGTATCACTATAATCCAAGCGAATAAAGTGATAATAACAACATAGTAATGCTATAAAAATAAAAGGGTATTTTTGTCCAAAATTTCTTAACATGTTGAGTTGAATTACTTATGGGGATAAAATAACTAAAAGATAATATTATGGGGTAAATTGAAAGTAGTTATATAGTTTAAGGGGGTAAAATGATAATAACCCTTTGATTAGGAAGCCAAACATTAATGAATTGAAATTATTGTGGAATGAATTAGATAATTTGAGAGACAATTACAGTGAATACAATCAAGTGTTGAAAGGCTTGCATCCTCACCAAAATTTAAAAGGTTTGATAATTGAAATATTTTTTGGTGATCAACTTTCGACATGGATTGGAAAACTTGAGAAATTGGTGAAGTTTAAATTGCGAAATTGTAGAAACTGCAAGGAGTTACCAGCTCTTGGACACATGCCCTTCCTCAGATATCTTCAACCGGAAAGACTCGACAATGTAACAAGCATAGGGTCCTTTTATGGCGAATCAAACGTGCAAAGTGGCAATAGCAATCAAAGTCCTCAAAAATTGTTTCCAGCACTTGAAAATTTCATTCTAAAAGACATGCGAAATTTGACTGAATGGACGGAAGCAGCAGTTCATTGTGGAGGAATGGAGGTATTTTCACATCTCAAGGAATTAGTGGTTAGTTTCTGCCCCTCACTAAAGTCTATTTCAATCCCCAAGGGACACCAAAACCTCAATACCTTGCAAAAATTAAGAATTTTTATGTGCAATGGGTTAATCCATTTGTCCATCCCGCAAATCTACCAGTCAGAGTGGGATTCCAGTTCTTCATCCTCCACTACTTGTCCTCCTCCTCCTCTTGAGGATGCCCCAATCTTATCTCCTTTCCAATTGATTTAACCCGTAGACCTTCTCTCTCTTTCCTGGACATACCATATTGTAAGAAATTAACCAACTTGTCCAAGGGGAAGCTTTGTTCTCTTACAAGCTTAAGAGAATTGGAAATTGGACCATTTTCAAAAACCACATAGCTGCATTCCTTTCAAGACCTCTTTGATGCTCTCCCACTACCGCACCCCTATTTCCCCTCCCTTTCAAAATTAATTCTGTATGGATGGTCTCATTGGGAATTTCTGCCTGAGCAACTTTAACACCTCTCTGCCATAACTGTTCTGAACTAGATGGTTTTGGAGTAAAATCATTGCCTGATTGGTTTGGGAAGCTTTCGTCACTTAAACAACTCTTCCTCTACAATTGTAAAAAGCTAGAGAATTTACCTTCTCGCAAATCTATGAGAAGCCTCACCAGACTAAAAGAGCTGCGGATTGAAATGTGTCCCCTTCTAATAGAAAGATGCAATTCAGATAGCAGCAGCAGTAGCACCATCCCCATTTCTGAGTGGTCCAAGATCTTCAACGTTCCCAAAATTATAATTAATGGGTAGCGAATCAGAGGCTAATTTCCCATTAAAACTACTAGGTAATCCTCTGTACTACTACGAAATGTTTTCAATTAATTCTTGTTTTTTCTATCCATCTATATTTCTTTCCCCTTAATATGTTTTCTTGGTATTCACAGCGATAATGTATTGATGATGTTTGTTAATCACATCTTTGATTGTGCAGCCTACCTTCTGCTAAATAACTATTGCAAACCTGTCTTGCCTTGGTTCTCTTTGAATTTCTGCTTTCCAGGTAACCTCTCCCTTGTGTGCATTTTTTTTTCTTTCCACTTTCAAGATATTCATTTGTGATCTACTACCCCCTTTTTACTTCCTCTAGTACTTCTATCAACATGCCATTAACACTTCAAAATTATTCTTCATGGTTTCTCTTTTATTTTTGCACATCCTTTGAGGAGTAAACTGAATTCCCTACGGTTATGTGGAGATTCTAAACTTGACATGATTATCAACATGATCCTATATCTATGAGATTTTTAGCCTTTAAAGTAATTGTAAACTAAGAAAAAGGGAGAGAAAATACTCTCTTTCATATTACTTTGGATTACACAATGTACAAATATATATACACAAGTGTAACCTAATTTAGATCCTAAAATCATGCTAATTTAAATCAATCTATTACCTAATTAATATCTGATACTATAATCAAACAAATCAAATCTAATCTTTCCTAAAATCTATAATATCAAATCTTTCTATAATGTCATATCACATATCTTCAACACTCCCCCTCAAGATGGAGTATAGATGTTAATCATGCCCACTTTGCTACAAATATAATCAATTCTCGGACCAGTTAGAGATTTAGTGAAAATATCAGCTAACTGCTCTCCAGTTCTTACATGACTGGTTGAGATCAGGTTTTGCTGAATCTTTTCATGAACAAAGAGGCAATCAATTTCGATATGCTTTGTTCTCTCATGAAAAACTGGATTTGATGCTATTTGAAGAGCAACTTGATTGTCATACCATAATTTCATTGGAAGTGAATTATTGATTTCCACCTCACACAATAATTGATGTATCCATATAATCTCACAAGTGGATTGTGCCATAGACCGGTATTCAAACTCTGCACTAGAACGAGATACTACATTTTGTTTCTTACTTTTCTACGATACCAAATTACCTCCAACGAAAACACAATATCCAATTGTAAATCTTCGATCAATTTTAGAACCTGCCCAATCCACATCTAAGAAACATTCAACATGAGAATAATCATGATTACTATATAGTATACCACGTCCTGGAGCTCCTTTGAAGTAACATAAGATTTGCTCTAAAACTGTCCAATGGGTGATTCTTGGTGAGTATATAAATTGACTCACAATACTAACCGGATATGCAATATCCAGACGAGTCACAGTAAGATAATTTAACTTCCCCACTAATCTCCAATACATTTCAAGGTCTGAGAATAACTCCACATCATCTACTGTAAGGTGCATGTGGGGGATCATTGGTGCACTACATGGTTTAACACCTAACTTTCCTGTTGTTTTCAAAAGATCAAGAACATACTTCTTTTAACATAAGAAGATATCTTGTTTACACCTTGTAACGTCGATACCTAAAAAGTATTTCAATATACCCAAATCCTTTGTCTGGAAGAGCGATTGAAGAAAATTTTTAAGAGTTGCAATACCGGCATTGTTACTACCAATAATAACAATATTATTAATATAAACCACTAATAGGATAATACCAACTTCACATTATTGATAAAAGACAGAATAATCAGAATTACACTTCTTCATGCCAAACTCCTAAACCAACTCACTGAATCTCCCAAACCAAGTATGAGAACTCTGTTTTAAGCCATATAATGACTTTCGGAGCCTACAAACCTTATCAAACTCCCCCTGAGCAACAAAGTCAGGTGGTTGCTCCATATAAATTTTCTCTTGCAAATCTCCATGAAGGAATGTATTCTTAACATCTAACTGGTACAAAAGCCAATTCTTAGTAGCAACAAGGGAAATAAATAATCGAACATAGGTGAGTTTTGCTACGGGAGAAAACGTGTCAGAGTAATCCATCCCATATGTCTGAACATACCTTTTTGCAACAAGACGAGTTTTGAGGCGAGCAATAGAGCCATCATGATTGACTTTAACAGCAAACACCCATTTACAACCAATAGATTTCTTACCTGTTGATAGATGAACCAAATCTCAGGTACCATTATTGTCTAGGACCATCATTTCTTTCTTCATAGCAGCCCGCCAACCAGGATGTTCCAAAACCTCAGATAAGCGCTGAGAAAGAGATATTGAATCTAAGGAAACAGTAAAACAACGCAAGAAGGGAGACAAATGGTCATATGAAACAAATAATGAAATTGAGTAAGTGCACTGTCTTTTACCTTTTCTTAAATCAATAGGTAAATCAAAACTGAAATTTAGAGACTGAGGAAGCGGTAGATCAGAACTCGGATCAGTAGACAGAGAATGTGGTGGAGGATGTGAGTCTATGTGTTGAGAACGATGAGAATACACTTGAATGATCGGTGGTCTTATAGGAACAGTTGTTGTAACAGTGTAGATTATAATATTATCTTCCTTCCCCTGACTACTATAGACATTAAACTCAAGAAAAAATAGTTGTGTTTCAAAAAATGTAACATCAGTAGAGACTAAATAATGATCTAAATTTGGAGAATAACATCTATACCCTTTTTGAAGACGTGAATAACCCAAAACACACATTTGAGATATTTTTGGATCTAATTTAGACACCTGAGAACGGGTATCACGAACAAAACAAGTACACCTAAATATACGTGACTCAATGGAAAATAAAAATTGGATTGAAAACAAAATTGAATAAGGAATCTCACCAGCAAACACAGAAGATAGCATGCAATTAATTAAGAAATAGGTTGTGGAAACAGCATCTGCCCAAAATTGCTTAGGAACTTTCATGTGAAATAGAAGGGTTCTAACAATTTCTAATAAGTGCCTATTTTTCCTTTAAACAACACCATTTTGTAGTGGTATGTCAAGACATGAAGATTGGTGAAAGATTCTATTTTCTGACATATACGAATTGAAGTGTTTCAAAAAGTACTCTTTTGCATTATCACTTTGCAAAATACGAACAGGCACATACTTCAGTATAAAAGGAACAAAAGATATTAAATAAATCTGAACGATTTCTCATTAAATATAAGTAAGTAACACGAGAGTAGTAATCAACAAAGGTGACAAAATATTTAAAACCAGATTTAGATACTATTGGACAACGGCCCCATATATCAGAGTGCACTAATTCAAAGGGGGATGTAACCCGTTTATTGACTCTAGGTAAGTAAGGCAAACGATGATGTTTAGCAAATTGGCATGACTCACAATCTAAATGCGATAAATTCTGAAAATTTGGACACAATTTCTTCAAGGTGGATAGAGATGGATGACTCAAACGACAGTGAATTTCAAACTGAGTCAAGGTGGAGGAACATACAACAAGTTTCAGCACTTTCCATGAAGGGGTTTTAAGTGTATACAAGTCGCCAAACTCACGTCCTTTATCAATAATTTTTCCTATTATAAGATCCTGAAAAACACAATATTCAGGAAAAAATGAGACAAAACACTTGAGAGTTTTTGTAATTTTACTAATTGAAAGTAGATTAAAAGAAAAATTAGGTAAGCATAAGACTGAATATAAGGGGATAGATGACATAGGAATTACTACACCAGAACCCACAATTGAAGTACATGACCCATCAGCCAAAGTAACATTCGAATGATCTTTGTTAGAATTAAAAGAGGAGAGTATATCCTTATTACCGGTCATATGATCTGTTGCATCAGAATCGATAACCCATTTGTTAGGAGATGGCACAAGACATGTAGTAGATTTACCTAAGTGATCAATAGAAAAAAGATTGGTACTAGAAGATGGGTTAGTAGATTTTTGTGAGGCCTGAAACTCAGTAAAGCGGGCAAACTCATCAACAGAGATGATCATGGATTTGTCAGAATGCACATAATTATTTTCTTGGGTTGCAAAATTTGCAAACAGGGGCTACTGTTAAGGTCTACCATGAAAGTCCCAACACGTACATATGGTATAGTCTGGTTTCTTATAGTGATAACAGACTCGTTGATTTGAATTGTATTATCCATGACCAGCAATCCTACCAATCCTATTTTTATCACTGCTTCTACCATTATTTTCTCTACCAACTCCACTTCGACTTATGAGAGCACTTGTAATATTGGAAGTAGATAAAGATCTCTTGATTCTCAATACTCGTGTGAAAGTATCATGGAGGGAAACAATCTCTGAGTTAGAGAGAATTTGTATTCGAGCAACATTAAACTCAATTGGTAATCTTGCAAGAAAACTTATTACAGCTATTTATTCCCGTTAAGACTGTTGAATTTTAACATCAGTACTAAAGGAATGAGAGAATTCAATTCCTCATACACTCGTTTAAAATCTATAAAATATTCTGTAAGGGATCTGTGCTGTTTTTCTGGACGGTAAAATTTCTTACAAACATCATATACATGATTTAAATTACCCTTACCAAAATACAGGAAAGCAAAATAATCTATAAGATCTTTAACAAACTCACAATAATTGATGAGGCCGACTATCTCATTATTAATAGAGTTTCGGATTTGCAAAAATAGCTTTGCATCTTCCTTAGCCAAACTTTCTTTTCTTCCCCATCAACGGGTGGGTCATCAGTGAGATGATCATCTCTATCGATGCTGCGCAAATATATTCGAATAGTTTTACTTCAATCCAAAAAAAAAATTCCACTCAGTTTATGTTCAATAATTTTTGATATTGTTCAGCAATTTTTGATGTTGTAAGAATAACATCAGAAATTACTGTTTTCATCTCTCTACTACTACCTTTCATATCTGCCATTATAATTCACACAAGAAAGAACTAAAAGTAACTTAATAGGGTCACGTCAAAAGACAAACTGATAACAGAGTCTAAATCTCTGATATCATGTAAACTAAGAAAAAGGAAGAGAAAATACTCTTTTTCATATTACTTTGGACTACACAATGTACAAATATATATATACAAGTGTAACCTAATTTAGATCTTAAAATCATGCTAATCTAAATCAATCTATTACCTAATTAATATCTGATACTATAACCAAAACAAATTTAATCTAATCTTTTCTAATATCTACAATATCAAATCTTTCTATAATATCATATCACATATCTTCAACAGTAATGAACTTGAAAAAGGTTAATATTTCAAGTGATAAGGATAAAACGAGATTGGGCTTTATATGGATCTGGTAAATCAACTCTAACCTAATTCAGGATCTCAGGGCAATTAACCTGTTAATTGTTGGAAGTAGTGTAGCTTTATTTCTTTTGCCATTTCTGCTTTATTTCTTTTTTCATGATTATTAACATGATCCTATGTGGTTCTGGTAAATCAACTCTCTAAACTTCTTTCAGGAGCTCAGGGCAATTAACCTGTTAATCTCTGGAAGTAGTGTAGCTTTATTTCTTTTGCAATTTCTTCTATAGCAACAAATGCCACAAAAGCCCATCTTTCACTGCATTGGAAAATTGTAATGACTATTTTGTTTTGTTTGGCAAAGTATTTGATAACCATCTTTTTTTATGTGTCTGTTTTTATCTTAAATTTTTTTCCATGTATGAGCTTTTCTTTATCTGGTTACAGAAATATTGGGACAAAAGTCTTCAGCTACCATAGTTTCCTTTTATACGGTGACACAGATAAATACCTACACATTCATGGACTTGCAAAAAAAAGGGGTTGTATGCTTGGTGAGGGCTTATTTATTTCAAATGGATCCAGCCGGGCTCTTTCAAAGGGAACTCATTCTTCTTCATTACATAGAGAAGGTTTAGGTACAATTCAACATGACCTTAATGCTTTTCCCTTTGCTATGTTCAATTGTTGTGCAGTTCTGATCTGATAGCATCTTTTCTTATATTGTAGGCAATACTATGTCTAGTTTGAAAGTGTAGAATGAATCATTGGTAAAAACCCATGGTATAGTATTAAAGGCTGAGTGTGTAATAGATTTTCTTGAGTCTTGAGCTCTCGAAGAATGCTGTAACAAAGATTACTCTCACTGGCTACTGGGATTCTTATGCAGGAGGTAAACTCTTGATTCTGATGAAAATTTTATGATTCCAAGAAGTTTATCTGACTTGAAGATAATTTAAGAACTAAACTTATGAGGATCTGGATAATCAAATTCGCAAACATCAGGAATACTTCTTTTAAAAAGCCCACTATAGACCCGACCCCCCCTCCCCGGGGGAAAAAAGGCACCACTTTTTGTATTCCTCTTTGGCAACTTTTTCGGTTATTAGTCCCTTGGATATCAAGAAATACTGATGCTTGTCCGATGGTTGAATAGTCAAGCCGTGCCATGAAGCAATTCCTTTGATTTATCTTCCAAATAAAGCTACATGGGGTAATAATAGGCAATCCGCTTTATTGGATATGGTTCATCTCTTAGTTAGCAAACCATAATATTTGAGGCGGTTCATCTCTTAGTTGTGGATTTAGATCTTATCCCGTAAACTATGTGCCTGTTGAACAATATTATAGGGAGATTGCATTCTTTTATGTTGTCAATTCTAGAATGCAATTCTACTTTGTCATACAGCTGTTTGACAGCTAGAAATTGGATGAATGGTCTGAAGAGACATTCTCAAATTTTCTGATGTATGAAAAGCTATGAGCATAAGCTGTTCTCTCAATCTGGTGATGGGGCAGACGCTGACGCTCTCATTCAGGGCTATCAGATGGCTGATGGAAAACATGCCATGGTTAGTACTCTCTCTTTGCACATCTCAATGTTGCAAAAAGTTCTCCAGCTTATTATGAGATATTTGTCATTTTGAGACCTTGAAATGACTAGGTAATGGAACTGTGGAGAATATCAAATTTTTGCACAGGAGAGGAGAAGTTTGATGCATAGAGTATACATCGAAATCTGATGGATAAAATTCAAGCAGAAAGTGAATTTCTGAGATAAGGGTCAATCTTGTTAGTAGTAGAATCCATGTGGATGGCAGTCTCTTGGTGAAACAGAGTGTTTATGCCTTATAAGGGGAACCTTTCATGAAAAATCTTAGCGAGTTAGTTTTGCTCTGCAAGAATCTCAAGTACGTTGAATAGGCAAAGTCAAATACCTTTTGTAAAACATAATGAAATTAGAAAAGCAAATATAAATAAATATATAAGACGAAGATATGAACCACCTCAAAATATTATGGTTTGGAAGATATGAGGCTGACAGTGATAGATTTTTTAGCATCAGAGCTCTCCAAGAAGCTACATCAAAGACGATTCTGGCTTGCTACAGGGATGCTCATGCTTGAGGTACATTTTTGTGATAAAAATGTTCTGATTCAAGAAGAAATATCTAATTTTCATCGCTTCTACTAATTTCTTTGTCCTTTCTTCAAACTTTCATAATTGATAGAACCAGCAAGGTCTTCATTAGTTGCCATTTATTCTAAACTTGTCTGAAATTGTGAGTTCTTCACTCAATCTTTACCAGGTAAAGAACAGTGTTAGGACTGGTCCAGGAATAAACAAACTAAAGTTAGAACAGAGTAGACGGTATAACCGACCATATAAAGATTAGGCGGTAGACATCGGCCATATAATAATTAGGCGGTAAAATCGACCATATAAAAGGGTTGCGGCAACCCAATAAAGACAAATAACAAAGCAAAATAAAAGACACAAAAATTTACGTGGTTCGGTCAAATTGACCTACGTCCACGGGAGGAGGAGGAGCAATATTTCTACTATGAAGAAGAAATACAAAAGCCGTAGGAAAGTGGTTCCTAGGCCAATAAGGCACTTACAAAAGAGTTAGGAAATATTCCTAAACTCAAAACAAGAGAGCCTAAATATTTTGACTATAAATGGGCCAAATGACTCAAGAAACTAATAGCCCATATAACTCTCTTGAGTGGTGCAAATTGAAACCTTCACAAGGTTTCTCTATTTATAGGAAACAATGGGAGGCTTCCTTCTGCACGCCTCCAATGTGGGATGAAGAAAGGAAGAAAAAATTTCTTCCAACCTCGATGTGGGACGAGGCAAAAGGCTGCGGTCAACAAATCTCCACCTTGACGAGTCCTCAACATCGAGAGATTATAAACTTGCTCCACCTTCTCCATATAAGCCCCAATGGGCCGAAATCACGAACAATGAATACCAACCAAATCCAAGCACTGCTTGAACTTGTAAATTGGAAGAGATTTTGTAAACATATCGGCTGGATTGTCCTTGGTATTGATTTTCTGAACAAGGACCTTTCCTTCAGCAATGATATCCCGAATGAAGTGATACTTCACATCAATATGTTTCGTCCTCTCATGATACATCTGATCTTTAGTCAAGTGTATGGCACTTTGACTATCACAGTGAACAACAGTAACACCTTGATGTAGACTAAGTTCGCTAAATAAACTCTTCAACCACAAGGCTTCTTTGATTGCCTCGGTCACAGCCATATATTCTGCTTCTGTAGTAGACAAAGCTACGACAGGTTGTAGAGTAGCTTTCCAACTAACAGCACAACCGCCAATGCAGAATACGTAGCCTGAAAGCGATCTTCTTCTGTCATGATCCCCGGCATAATCTGAATCTACAAAACCAATCAAAGTGTTATTATTTCTTCCAAACTCCAAATATGCATTTGAAGTACCTCGCAAGTATTTGAGAATCCACTTCACAGCCTGCCAATGTTCTTTACCAGGGCAAGACATATATCTGCTAACAACACTGATTGCATGTGAGATATCTGGACGAATACAAATCATTGCATACATAATACTGCCGACTGCACTGGAATACGGAACCCGTGCCATATAATCTTCCTCTTCATCTGATTGTGGTGATTGAACAGCAGATAGCCGAAAATGGCTAGCAAGAGGAGTACTTACAGGTCTTGCATCTTTCATGCCAAAACGCTCCAAGACTTTCTTCAGGTAATTTTCTTGGGTCAATAACAACTTCCCTGCTCCTCTATCTCGTTTAATATCCATGCCAAGAATTTTCTTAACTGCTCCCAAATCCTTCATTTCAATTCACTATTCAACTGCAGTTTCAAAGTGTGAATTTCCGACAAATTCTTGGCAGCAATGAGCATGTCATCAACATACAGCAATAAGTAAATGAAAGAACCATTATTTAACTTCCGGAAGTAAACACAACTGTCATACATGCTCCTTGAATAATCATGACCCAACATAAAGGAATCAAACCTCTTATACCATTGTCTTGGAGACTGCTTTCAATCCATATAAGGATTTCTTCAACAAGCAAACATGGTCTTCCTTACCTTCAATCTCAAAACCCTGGGGTTGCTTCATATAAATTTATTTTTCAAGTTCGCCATGTAAGAAAGCTGCCTTAACATCCAGCTGCTCCAACTCCAAATCATACATGGCAACTAAAGCAAGCAAAACACGAATAGATCTATGTTTAACAACAGGTGAAAACACATCATTAAAATCAACACCTTGTACCTGACTATAGCCTTTTGCAACCAATCGTGCTTTATACCTTGCGTCCTCAACCCCTGGAATACCTTCTTTTCTTTTGAAGACCCATTTGCATCCAACAATTTTCTTATTTGATGGCGGCTTTACAAGAACCCAAGTTCCATTCTGATGAAGAGATTCAATTTCCTCATTCATCGCAATCAACCACTTTGCAGAATCATCACAAGAAACTGCTTCTGAATAGGTGGAAGGATCACCAACTGCATCAGTTTCTTCTGCAACAGACAAAGCATATGCAACTAAATTTGCATATCTTTGTGGTGGTCGAATGTCTCTCCTTGGTCTATCTCTGGCTATGGAATACTCTTCTTCTTCTGAATTATCTTCAACAGTAGATTCAGGTGCATCTACTGGCACTTGTTGAATAGAAGATTTGGATGAAGAAGAATCAGAACTGCCAATATCAAGCTCCACCTGCTTCTGCGTACTATCAGTAGTACAAGGACTAGAAGACTCCTTCTTGGAAGATAACATAGATAATTCATCAAAAGTAACATCTCTACTGATTACAAATTTTGGAGATTTGGGATCAGGACACCATAATCTGTATCCTTTCACCCCAGAAGCATACCCAAGAAAAATGCACTTTTTAGCCCTAAGCTCCAATTTTCCATCATTCACGTGCATGTATGCTGGACATCCAAAAACTTTTAAATTGGAGTAATCAGCAGGAGTACCTGACCAAACTTCCTCAGGAGTTTTGAAATTTAGTGATGCAGAAGGAGCACGGTTGACAATATAACAGGCCATATTGATCGCCTCTGCCCAAAAGTCGTTTGTCAACCCAGCATTGGAGATCATACATCTTGCTCTCTCCAAAAGCGTTCTGTTCATACGTTCGGCAACACCATTTTGTTGAGGCGTCATTCTGACAGTGCGATGCCGAACAATTCCTTCATTTTTGCAGAATCTATCAAATTCGCCTTCACAAAATTCCATGCCATTATCCGTTCTCAACCGCTTAATATGTTTTCCTGTTTGTTTCTCAATCAAAACTTTCCATTGCTTGAAAGTTAGGAAAACATCATTTTTATGCTTAAGAAAATATACCCAAACTTTCCTTGAATAATCATCAATGAAAGTCAACATGTACCTGGCACCACCTTTAGAAAGAGCACGAGAAGGACCTCATAAATCTGAATGAATGTAATCAAGAGTACCTTTGGTCTTGTGAATTGCTGGTGAACTGAAGCTGACTCTTTTCTGCTTCCCAAAAATACAGTGTTCACAGAATTCCAATGGCCCGGTACTTTCACCACAAAGAAGTCCTCTTTTGCTTAGTATGCTCAAGTCTTTTTCGCTCATGTGCCCCAAACGCATATGCCATAATTTGGTGATGTCGATATCTGACAAAAATGATGTTGAAACAGCAGCAGCACCTGTAATAGTAGATCCCTGCAAAATATACAAAGTACCAGATCTGTGTGCCTTCATAACAACAAGAGCACCACGAGTGATTTTGAGAACTCCACCTCCACCTGAATACCTGCACCCAATAGTCTCAAGAGTGCCCAAAGAGATGAGATTTTTCTTCAAATCTGGAACATGTCTAACATTTGTGAGTGTCCTCACAATACCATCGTACATTTTAATCCGAATTGTACCTGTACCAACAACTTTACAAGCAGCGTTGTTGCCCATTAAGACAACTCCACCTTCAGTTGATTCATATGTTGAAAACCAGTCCCTATTGGGACACATATGATATGAACAACCCGAATCAATGATCCACTCATTGTTAGACCTAAAATTATTTTCCGTTGCGCAGAAAATGGTTCCATCATTCTCATCAACTGCAATACTGGCCTCGGTGGTCTCACTCTTTTTCTCCTTTTGCTTTTCTTTATTTTTCAATTTAAAGCAATCAGAGATAACATGACCCTTCTTTTTACAATAATTGCACACCACATTTTTATGTCTGGATTTGGATCTACTTCTATTTTCTGTGTTTCTCTTTTCAGATCTACCCCGAACAAACAAGCCATCGGCTTGACTCCCACTAGTTTCCCCAGTAATATCCCTATCTATCTGCTCTTTAGATTTCAATGCAGATTTAATTTCCCGATACGAAATTGTTTCCTTTCCATAAATCATAGTATCACGGAAATGTTTAAAGGATTGGGGAAGGGAACACAAAAGTAATAGGGCCTGATCTTCATCATCAATTTTCGAATCTATATTCTCCAAATCCATAATAATGGAATCAAATTTATCAAGATGGGAGAGTATAGATGTACCTTCAGACATCCGAAGCATATACAAACTCTGCTTCAGATATAGTCGATTCTCGACTGTCTTCTTCATATACAAGGCTTTTAATTTGTCCCACATAGCCTTGGTCGAAATCTCCATTGCTACCTCACGCAATACTTCATCGGAGAGATTTAAAATTATGCTGGATCTGGCTTTCTTATCCATTTCGGCGAAATCCGCATCATTCACAGCTTCTGGCTTTTTCTCTACTCCTTGTATTGCCAAATCAACTCCGTCTTGAACAAGAATGGCCTCCATCTTGAGCTGCCACATCCCGAAGTTGACATTTCTGTCGAATTTTTCGACAACCGTCTTTGTTATCGTCATTGTTGCCACGAAATCTGTAACTTCAAGTTTGTCTCGAAAAACTGGTTAAACAAATATGCAAATCTCGTGAGTGGGCCCCACAAGATAAGTGGACCCCACGAGATAAGCGGACCCCACAGGAGAACGGGCCCCACAGGATGAACGGGCCACAGAGTGAGCGGACCCCACAAGGTGAGTGGGCCCCAAGGATGAACGGGCCCCACGAGATGAGCGGGCCCTACAGGTTGGATGGGCCCCACAGATGAACCTGTCGGACAAAATATATCAACCAGCTCTGATACCAGTTTGTTAGGACTGACTCAAGAATAAACAAACTAAAGTTAGAACAGAGTATGCGGTATAACCGACCATATAAAGATTAGGCGGTAGACACCGGCCATATAATAATTAGGCGGTAAAACCGACCATATAAAAGGGTTGCGGCAACCCAATAAAGACAAATAACAAAGCAAAATAAAAGACACAAAGATTTACGTGGTTCGGTCAAATTGACCTACGTCCACGGGAGGAGGAGGAGCAATATTTCTACTATGAAGAAGAAATACAAAAGCCGTAGGAAAGTGGTTCCTAGGCCAATAAGGCACTTACAAAAGAGTTAGGAAATATTCCTAAACTCAAAACAAGAGAGCCTAAATATTTTGACTATAAATGGGCTAAATGACTCAAGAAACTAATAGCCCATATAACTCTCTTGAGTGGTGCAAATTGAAACCTTCACAAGGCTTCTCTATTTATAGGAAACAATGGGAGGCTTCCTTCTGCACGCCTCCAATGTGGGATGAAGAAAGGAAGAAAAAATTTCTTCCAACCTCGATGTGGGACGAGGCAAAAGGCTGCGGTCAACAAACAGGGCTATGGATAAGCCAATACATGGGAAAGCTCCTGGTTGGATTTTTAAGTCATGGTATGCCTTCCCTCTCATAATCATGGATATACTTTCTACATCTACTACATCCATTTTCTGGAGTTTGTTTGCTATTGCGCTTAAACTATGGTGATCAAATTGCCTTATAGCTGCCTCCATTCAGATGACAAATGCTGCGAATGAGGCTTGTCAACCCCCTTACAGAGATATAGCCAGGTCGAAGTGAGAAGCTTTCACTTGTTGAAGGATTTGAAGTTGGAATATGTGAAAAACTTGAGTAGTAACCTCCCCACCAATCAAATAGAGGCCTTCCTATGGAATGTGTATCTTTTGATCTTTTGACTCTGAGTGATGCAAGATTTCTAGATTTCTCACTTTGACATTGATCATAGTCTATGGAAACTCTAGTCTACACTTGTATTTATGATTTCTTCAATTCTGTATGTTCAATAATGCTGTCTCCAATTCTGTATATTATTCTCATGATGCTATACCTTTTCTGTGACATTCTGCTGAAGAGTACATTGTTATTAGATGTAAAAGTGGACGAGTATTACAACATCACACGTTGTAAAGTGTATGAACTTGTAAATAATCTTGCACAATCTATTTTAAGTGGATAGTTTGGCGTCAAAAGAATTTATGAGATTTGTTGTATTGCATATTAATCATTTACAGAAATTCCATGTACGATTAGAAAATGTCAATACAAGACATGTACAAAAAATTTGCTTTTGAAGACCAGTGCTCTTCATGCTATGGTCACCTGCTAGTTTTATTTTAACATGGGTAGGTATTTTGCAATGCAGTTGCCAACCTCAATTACCAGGCAGATAGATATGCTTTTTATCTTGATCTATCTAGTACTACAATCACAATTTTTGCAATCTCGGGATAGATCAAGACTTTGAGAATTAAGGAGTAATACTCTCTAGTCTCTGTGCTAATCTCTACTAGAGCTTTGAGATCAATTCAGGATTTTGATAAGCCAGAGCGCAATTTTATTTTTTGTGCAGTTGTGTATAAATTTAAAATGCCATCGAAGATAGGGTAACTGTCTTGTCTTCAAACATTAAAGTTCTGTAATGCCGGTTAAGATAGAATCATGAAATTAAAGAACTGGAATATTTCAATAACTTCGCCAGTAGGCTAATTATCTGCAAAATTGAGCAAGTCGACAAGAATAAAGGTGCTCTCTCTCTCCTATGAGAGCTCTTTCTATCTCTACGAGAGCTTTTCCCCCCAATAGTGGGAGCTAAAAACCTTCCAACTCTGCAAACTTTTCAAACTTTCAAAAACCCAAAAACAGAGACTCAGACAAGGAGCAAACAATTAGATACTTTGCAACCAATCAAGGTGAATCTGTCCGCATTTCCAAACAAGAACAATAGAAAAGTGCTGATTGCTGTCGAAAAAAGAGCTTGCCCAGGTTCCAGGAGCTTCGGACATCTTAAATACAAGTTGGTCAGAGCTTTGAAGATGGAACGTCAAAGTACGGAAATTTGCAGCCATAAATGCATGCTTATTTAAAGCCAGTGTTTGACTTAGGTTTTCTTTCTTAACCTATTTCTCTGCTTTAATTACATTTATTGCTCTCCTTTCTTCCTTTTTCTTTGTTCACTTGTTTCCTGGTCTCTCAGAAAGGCATTTACTTAGTGGAAGTTCGCAGATTTGAGTGCTCATCTGTATAATTTTGGTTAGATCTTGTTCATACCTACAGAGAAGTGGGATTCCACCTAAATATCATATTACTACTATGGCGGAAGAGTTGATTGAAATTATGCAAAAGTTTACCTTAAATAGCCATGAATACAGTGTGACTGACCTAGATGCAGGAGATGCTTGCATAGGCAAGCAGGAATGCCAGACCAGTTTGTTGGGAAGGATCAGGAGAGATAAGATAGCTAATTTTACTGGGGTTAAAAATTTTGTGGCAAATGCTTGGGGTTATCCGAAAGATCTCAAGGTGACTGAGCTAGGGCCAAACTTCTTCCAGTTCAGAATTAAGGGGGAGGAAACCAGAGAAAGGATAGTCAATGGAGGGTCTTGGATGTTAGATAACCAGATACTTGTCCTGAGTAAGTGGTACGAGGGGATTGAGGATGATCCTAATGCCTTCAGAATAGCACCACCATGGGTTCAAATGTGGAACCTTCCTTTACATTGCATTTCTAAGAAGGTAGGGAAGAAAGTAGGTGCAGTGTTTAAGAAAGTCAGGGAAGTAGTTATTCCACAAAATGGAGGTAAAGAAGGAAAGCATCTAAAGGCACAGGTCATGGTTGACATTTTTCATCCTTTGCTACGTGGAACAACAATCAAAATGAATGGACTAATGAGATGGATTAAATTCAAATACGAAAGATGTCTTGACTTTTGCTACACATGTGGGATTATAGGCCATAATGAAAGGGCTTTTCAGTCAAAGATATAAGTAGAAAATGGTCAGCAAGAGAACCAGTATGGTCCATGGTTGAGAGTAAATTTTGGGAAATCTTCACCCTAAAAGGAGAATAACAACTACAAATCTTCTTCCAAAAGGCAATACTGGGGGTGGAAAATGGGGAACTGGTGATGAAAAACTCAAAGAGGCAGGAAGAGGAATATAAATCCACAACTCTAAGGGGGAAGCAAAATCTGGAAGGAAGCGACAAGGAGATAAATAAACCAAAGGAGAAAGTGGACTATATCCCAAGGGAATTGAATGAGGAACTATAGGTACAGATTCTGGTCAGCAAGGAAAAGAGAGGAGGAAGTCATACAAGTATTGGCGGTGTAGAGAAAATAACAAATGAGAAAGTCCAGGCAGGAGCTCAACCATCCAGCAATAACAAGATGATGGAGCTTTTGCAAGAAATGGAAAGATGCAAAAAATCAGAATTTCAAGGAAATAATGGAGATGATGAAGTAATGGTTGACAGGGAGCTGCAAGATCCAAAGCAAAAAGCTGGTCTAACTATTCAACAGGACAAAAGTTATATGAATGTGCCAAGTGAGGTACAAGATAAACCTGTGAGTCAAAGTAGCAAAAGCACTCAAGTAGAACACCCTCAGAGACAGGAAAGGAAAATAAAGAAAACAGCAAGGATATCATTGGGAAGGGGAAGAAAGGTTTTGCAACAGATTGATGGCAACTGTGTGAGCCAAGTTGGAATGACCAAAAGAAAATTGGCAATGGAGGATGAAAATATGACAGACATTGAGACCATTGAACACATTCAGAAAAAAAGCAAAGGGGAGACCAAGAAATGGACATAGAACAATCAAAGGAAGGGGTGGGTGCCAGCCTTTACTAGACCCCAAGTGATCAATGAAGGTTATGGTGTGGAACTGCCAGAACTGCCAAAACTGCCAAGGTGCAGGGAGCCCCTTGACAGTTCCCCACTTGAAGGAGTACAAGAGGCTCCTCTTCCCAGAATTGATGTTTCTATGTGAAACTAAGAATAGGAAACAGTATATGGAAAAGATTCAAAGGATCCTAAACTATGAACACAACTATATAGTGGAATCAATGGAAAGAGCAGGGGGAATGGTACTATAATGGAGTGCACACATCAAAGTACTTCAGGTGCAGCACACGGCCTTCACTTTAAAGGCTCATATAGAGGACCAAAGCAGCAGCAGTGACTGGTGGATGGTTGGGATCTATGCTAGCTGTGATGACTCAATAAGAAGACAACAATGGTCAGTCATCCAAAGAAGGAAACATCTATGGGGTAACAGATGGATAATAGTAGGGGATTTCAATGACATCTGTTCCAATGAGGAGAAATGGGGAGGAAGAATAAGAGAAGAGTGGACGTTCAATGATTTTAGGAACTTTATCAATGACAATCAGTTGGTTGACATTGGTTACGAAGGACAGCCTTGGACTTGGAGCAATAACTGGGAGGGGGATGGTGAGATCAAACAAAGACTTGATAGGACACTGAACAATGTACAATGGAATCTGAACTTTGAAAAGGCAAAATGCACTCACATTAAGTCCCATGCATCTGATCACAGTGCTCTACTAGTGGACACTAACCCCTTGGAAAGGAACAGGAAAAAAAGATTCTTCTTTGACAAAAGATGGCTTCAAAAGGAAGAAATATCTGAGGTAATCAAGGAAGTTTGGGACAAGAATGTAGAGGGGTCCAGAATGTTTCAGATTAAGACAAAAGTGAGGAATTGCAGAATAGCTCTACTTAGATGGAGCAACAAAAGCAACAAGAATTCTAGGAAAATGATTGAGAGCATAAAGGAGAAGTTGGATCAAATCCAAGGAACATCACTGGCAAGTTTCAAGAAGGAAAAGGCTTCTCTCAAAATGCAGCTGAAGGAAGCTTATAGGGATGAGGAAATGTTTTGGAGCCAGAAAGCGAGACTCAGATGACTACAAGAAGGAGACAGGAACACTCAGTTCTTCCATGCACAGGTTAACGGTAGAAGGAAGATGAATAGAATGCAGAAATTGCAAAGGGAAAATGGGACATGGACAGAAAATGAGGATGAACTGGGAGCTGAAATTGGTAACTACTACAGGCAACTCTTGACCAAATCAACCGAGAGTAGCAATCATGAGATTATAGCTGGAATCCCAAAATCCATATCTGAGGCTATGAACCAGGATCTAACTAAAGTTGTAACGGAAGAGGAAATCAAATCTGCAATCTTCTCTATGGATAGCAACAAGGCTCCTGGCATAGATGGGATGTCCCCCCCTTTTTTTCCAAAAATTCTAGGATATAACAAAGGAGACTGGGTAAATGCCATCAAAAGATTTTTTCATTCTGGTAATATGCTAAAAGCTATCGACCATACCATCATTTCATTAATCCCAAAGGTCCCTTGCCCCACAAACATCAAGCAATACAGACCCATTAGCCTTTGTAGTGTGATTTACAAAGTTATTGCCAAAATTCTAGTCAATAGGGTCAAGCCAATTTTGCATCATTGCATTAGCATTAATCAGTCTGCTTTCATCCCTGGGAGACACATTCTTGATAACATCATTATCTCTCATGAGTACTTGCATCATCTAAAAACAAAAGACACGGTAAGGATGGATTTATGGCTGTGAAGCTTGACATGTCTAAGGCCTATGATAGAGTAGAATGGCATTTTTTGCAAGTTATGATAGAAAAAATGGGGTTCTGTGACAAATGGATAACATGGATTATGAAGTGCATAAATACAGTCTCCTTCTCCTTTAACATCAATGGAGAGTGTAAGGAATACATTGTCCCAGGGAGAGGGATAAGACAAGGTGACCCATTGTCACCTTATTTATTCCTCATATGTTCAGAAGGCTTCTCTAGTCTGCTGAAGAGAGAAACACAAACAAGGAATATGGCTGGCATGAAGATAAACAGACACGGTCCCTCAATAACCCATCTTTTTTTCGCTGATGACTCCCTGATCTTCTGCAAAGCCAACTCTCAAGAAACAAAGGAGCTGAAGAGGATACTAAAGGTGTATGAACAAGAATCTAGTCAGATGGTTAACTTAGACAAATCTAGTGTGTTTTTTAGTAAAAATGTGGATTTGGCAACAAAGGAGGAAGTGTGTACGGAACTAGGAGGTATTCAACCAGTATTGCAAGGGAAATACCTAGGACTGCCCATGGTAATATCAAGGTCTAAAGGACAGCTATTTGGCTACATAAAGGAAAACATCAAAAGAAGGATGCTAAGCTAGAAAAATAAGCTTCTAAGTTCAGCTGGGAAAGAAATTCTGATCAAAGCCGTGTCTATGGCAATGCCTACTTACACAATGTCTTGTTTCAAAGAATTAATCTGGAGAAGAATGTCAAAAGGAGACCCTATATGCTCAGGGTGTGGGGAGGAGTTAGAAACCTTGGAACACCTATTGCTGAAATGTAAAAAAGCAAAGAAGATCTGGAAAGCTGCACTAGTACAATGGGATGGGATCCAGGAGCTGACTGGGAATTCAACAGCTGGTGGGCTGCATTATCCAAAGCAATTCAGAGAGATCAGGGGCTGGACCATATATCTCTTACAGCATATATTCTTTGGCAAATTTGGAAAAGCAGGAACGAGAACGAGTTCAACAACAAAACACATGATCCAGCACAAGTGATCAATAAAGCCTGGAATGCGTGGATGGAGTTCAATGTTGGGATCAAAAAGGCTAGGAGTTGTAGCATTGAAAAAACAACAGCACCAATTCAAATGGAGCAACAAGAAGATAGCCAAATCCAAGATAATAGAACGGCAGGAATGCAGATAAGAATAGCAACCAAGTGGAACAAGGCATCAAAGTCCATTGGGTATGGTATTGTAGCAGCGGACTGTAGAGGGTAGGATGTGATGGGATGGAAAATGAGGGAAAAGGAAAGCTCAAACCAACTTCAACACGAAGCTGAAGGAGTAAAGTGGGCTTTGAACAAAGCAGCTGAACAAGGTTGGAGGCTGGTATGTATTGGAGTTCCTGGTACAGACCTTTTGCAGCAAATTCAGGGGAAAAAAACAATAGATGTGTGGCTAGCTACCTTGATAGAGGACATCTGCGAGCTAAGTAATATGTTTTACAAATGCTCCTTTTGCATAGGAAAATATAAAAGGAATGATCTAAGCTGTTTGTTTAGCGCTCAAGCTTTGAGCAATTATTTTGATGTAGAGTGGGTCAACCCCAATCTATTGTGCTAAATGCACATTGTAAAGCATCGAGCAAGTCTCGCCTGTATATATTCCTATTCCAATCAATATAATCTTATCGTTTCGACAAAAAAAAAAGACAAGAATAAAGGTGCAAAGAGGCAAGACTCTAGCATAAAATAAAGAAGCAAAGAAAGAAAATTATCAAAAGTTTTTCTGTTGGAGAGTGAGGGAGAGAAAAAAAAAGAGAGTAGAAATGGAGGTGGAAAGAGTGCAACAAATTGCTTCACTATCCAAATGCATGGATACTATTCCAACAGATTACGTCAGATCAGAAAATGAGCAACCTGCAGTGACAACCTTCCATGGGGTGGTTCTTGAGGTTCCGGTGATTGATCTGAGCGATCCTGATGAAGGCAAAATTGTGGGGTTGATTTTTGAGGCTAGCAGAGAATGGGGGATCTTCCAAGTTGTCAACCATGGCATCCCAGATGAGGTTATGAGGAAACTGCAGCAAGTTGGGAAGGAGTTCTTTGAGCTTCCACTAGAGGAAAAAGAACTGGTTGCTAAGATTCCAGGGTCTCAGAATATTGAGGGTTATGGAACAAGGTTGCAGAAAGAAGTTGAGGGCAAGAAAGGATGGGTTGATCACTTGTTCCATATAATATGGCCTCCTTCTGCCATTAACTATCGGTTTTGGCCTCTTACAGGTTTGATTTTTCCTCATCATTCATGTTTTTGAAACCGAACAATTAGTTGTCTGCATCATCAAGAGTAGTACTTTGTTGGTTCTAATTTAGCTTGATCAAGTTTTACATATGCTAGTAAACTCTTAAAAAAGAAAAAAAAAACGAAGAAAGACATGCCTCACAAACTTAAATAACAAAAAAATAAAAAAAAGGAAGAAAAAGAGAATCAGAAAGTACAAAACCAAATTCCATTTGCAAAGTTGGGCTGATTGATACCTTGATGCATTGATGTCTCTTACTGTTAGCTTCATTTCATGGATATGAGAACTAATTAATTTGGGCTGATTAATTAGCTTCATTTCCCTCAAGTCATCCGTTTGAACCATCACATACCTAGTATCGCCATCTTCCTTAACATCTCAATACTAGCATCACCATTATCTGCCTTATCATCACCTCTCACTACTCCATCAAAATCGGTCCAAGATATAGTTAAACAATTTCTTTTTTGTGAGGGAAAACTAAAGAGGAAGTCTTAAGTTATCACCTCAAACCCCTCTAAATTGCAATGTGGGAAAGAGAAAAGGTAACATGGAAGCAGTAATAATGACTCTCGAGGAAAAAGGGTACAGAATGAGATGCTGGAGAAAAGGTTTTCCCTTTCTTTTTTAGTTCTTTTTTGTTCCCATGCAAATAAATTCTGCTGGTTAAATCCGTCTATCCGCCTTCCGTGACAAGCGGTATTCATTATCTGGTCAAACCTCGGAGTTTGATTCATAATTTAGCTAAATCTCAAGGGAAGAAATGTAATTAAATCCTAAATTTCTTTTTCTTCTCATTTTAAAACGAGTGATTGACTTGGAATTCCTAGAGAGTGTATTAACTATCACATATATATATATATATTTATATATATATAATAAAGTCGTATACTCATTCTTATCCCTTCATGTTTTCTCTTTCCTAGGTGGCTTAACGAGACGACAAGTAGTTTCCTAATAGGATTCTTAATAAATTTTATTATTAAGTGCGTTATCAAGACATAGTGCATAGCACGAAATTTATGGAAAAGAAAAAATTAATTGAATCCAATCATATATAAATATATATATATATATAATAAAGTCGTATTCTCATCCTTATCCTTTTAATTTATCTCTTTCCTACGTGGCTTATTGATATAGCAAATAGGTACAACGCGCTCTATGAGTTAACCCCCTAATAATCTACGCTATTCTATCTTTCTTTTTTCTCTTGACTTTACAATTCTAAATAATCCTTCCATAATTATCTCTCCCATTCTCTCACCTTTTTTTTTCCTTAACCCTAATCGTCAAGCCTAAATTTCATGGGGATTAGTATAAATAATTTGAATTATATTTTTAACTCTCTCTCATCTTCAACTCAAAAGTTCGAAATATCAATTCAAATATTAAATTATCTTTATCAGATTATCGCTATCGAAAATGCTCTACATTTTTACTTATATATATGGTTATCGATCTATTACTCATCACTTTATCAAGTAGTGCAGATGTTTACACTTTTTCACAATGTTTTTGGAAAGTTTTTTTTTTTTTTTACTTCAATGCGAGGATCAGATTTGAAACTTCGTTTTTATTCCCTTCAATGCAAGGACCGCATTTGGATTTTGTTTATACTCGCTGTATGTGGTCTGTAATTTCCTACACCTTCTTCATAATTAGGTCATTGAATTTGAATTTTCTAAGTCTTCAAAAGTTACAATTTGGTTTTTATTTCTGGCAAGGTTTTTGTAATTAATTTGTTATTTCAATTTATGGATTCACTCTTCAATTCAAGTAGAACACATATTGTTTTTTTGGTTAGTGATTTAATAGTGGCCTTTTGAACTATGTGTTTTCATACGATTTTTTAATTGCCTTTGACAATTTATTAATTGTCTTCAACAACATATTAATTTTTTTTATTTTTTAGGTTTCTGGGGTAAAAGTTTTTGTGCAGTTTTCAATTTTTTCTTTTAGACTTTGGTAGAAAACTTCTAAAGAACAAGAAAGTGTCACTAATTGCATAAATGACAAGGCATCAAGTTCATTGTTATACAGCAGTTCACGTCATGCAATATACATCAGACTATTTAGATTTTTTATATTTTTTGACTTAATAGCAAAATACATCTTATGTTTTCGTTTTGGTTTCTATTAGCCATGAACAGATTTAGAAGGTTGCTGTGTTCCTATAATTTGATTGATTCTGAATTCTTATCTTTTATTAATATTCATTCAGTTTCTTTTTTTTCACATTAACCTTTAAGCCATTTATATTAAGTATCAAAATTGATTGTTTTGGTAACGGGTTGGCCATTCTTTTGTTTACAGAAGATCAGCCAATATTTGATCTTCCCTATTTTCAAGTTTTTGAATGTCATCATATTGTCATTTTTTTTTTTTACATTTTTGAATTATTAATCACTGAATTAGATGTTTAAATTTACATTATAAAACTATTTTTGAATAACAATGTATTTAAGAAAGGTTATAATAGATTATACAATAAGTTTGCATTTTATGCAAATATTTTTATGAACTACAACTAAATAATTTATTATTTTTAGACAATTCCCATTCAACGAATGGGTACAAAACTAGTTAAGAATTGAAGCAGCAGAAGTAATTACGGTTTAAAGAACTTCGATTGCCTAATTACCTAGGAATCCGGGTTAAGATCATTTTCTACTTATCCAAGTGGAAATTTACCGTTGTAAATTCTGGCAGTAGCCGCCAATCCGACGTGGGGATCAGCTTAAAGATGTGTATTCTTGTCAACATTGCAAACTGTCAAATTACTTGCAAACTGTCTAAGAAATTAATAAGGTCCCAACGATAAACATCCAGCAGAAGGGCATGAAGGGTGCCAGGATCATACCACAAAAAAACGACCACTTCCATTCCCAATTACAGTGATGATGTACTCTCTTGCAACATTTCTGCGCCTGCAATAACTTTCTCCATAACCAAGGAGAGTCCTGGGGAATTTTGACAGCCAAAAAGATTGATTTTTTCACCTTCACTGTATGAATGCATGCAATCAATAGAACATCTTTCTTGTTAAAAATATTTCAATTCTGTTTAAACAGCAGGGATTTATTCCAAACATGCATTCTAACAAGTCCCAAACCACCCTTTCTAGTAGGTCTACAAACCCCTTTTCTGACTCAACTTATTGCCAGTCCTAGCATTGTCATTTCCAGTCCATAAAAAGAAGACAGGATACTTTCAATTACTTTCAGCATACTTTCATACTTTCAATTAACTAGTATGAGAGTACGTCCGTTACACGTTTTAAGTATCACCTTTGGTGGTACTTGATCAAATAATAATTCACCTGAGATTAATAAAAGAAATTCTAACTATTTTGAGTGTTGTACTTCTATGATTCTTCTCATTGAATATAGCATATAAAATATTTTTGTAATATTTTTACAAATACAATTGATTTATGTTTTGGTGGGAATCTTAAAAAAAGCAAATGACAAGTAAATTAGAAGGAAAATAAAAGAAACATTATTTTACATAAGGCAAAAAAGGAAAAAAATTCTATTACTGTATTAATTAATATTTCTGTTGACTCTCTTATTCTTTAATAAAAGAATCTAATAGTTTTTTTAGAAAATCAATTAGTTCTTGGTCACTAAATTTGAATTACCCAACGATAATCTACATGTTGTATTCTAGGCAATGTTGATTCCTTGGCATGTCTAAAAACATCCTAAACCCGAATTAGAGTATCAAATTAAAATCATGCTCCTTTTGTCCTATACTTTTAATAACTAAATAATAACATTCAAGCAATTAAGATACAAATAAACCAAAGAGCTGTATTGATTCCTTTTCCTACATTAATATAATCTACTTAACCCTTCTCCGCTTCTTAAGTTCCATTGTTCTACTGCTTGAAAAATATTTAAAAAGAAATTTAAAAAATTTAAAGAGCAATATTGAGTCCTTTTTCCCCACTAATGTTGCAAAATATACTTTTATAAACGGCCATCCAAGTTTACTATGTGGAAGTAATATCCTATTTTCTTCTAATAATTCTTCTTTTAACTCCTGTAAAGAATGAAAACCAGTCCCATCCCAAAAAGAAGTTTATGTGTCATTTTTATTCTTTTCATCAATTAAACTACCTAACCAATTATTGCATACTAATTGTCGCACAAAAAATCAAAAATATGTTAAGCATTCAATTGAACATTAACATACGGAATGCGCACATTCACTCATAAAGCCAGATATGTCAACAAAAATAAAATGTATACTTTTCATCCTTTTTATTTGCACGAGGAATTTTTTTCAGTCATTGATGTTATAAATATACTATCCTAAGTATCAACTTAAACTAACCATGGGTGCTTAGCCTTTTGTTAGAATATAACTTTTTTGGCCAAGAAGATTAGCCAGTTTTGGTTCTACAAGTCTATTTGAACAATTTCCTAATCACGTTTTCAAGTGACTAAACATAAGTTCTCCCCTCCCAAAAAAAAAAAGAAGCTGTATAAGCAAAACCTTTTTTATTTCCATAAAGGCATTTTATGTGTTTATCAATTTTTTTTAAATGAGTTACTGTGTAAAGTAAGTGTCATACTTTCACGGTTTTAAATAAATTATTGGCTCATATCGATACTTATCCAAGCTAACAATTTCTATGTTGCTTAATTAAATTCTGAGAAGCCTACCTTGTATTGGCTAATATTCTCTAAGTGATCTTCAATATCAAGTTCTAAACAGTATTTGTGAAAAGCATGAAAGTTTTCAATTCCAAATAATTTTCATGCAAATCTTCACTATATTTGATTGCAAATGTTTTATATTCTAATTATCCATATACACAAAAACCAAAATAATAAAATTAGGAGTTAGAGTTTTTGTGTTAGAAGCACTTTCAGTACAAACTTAAATTTGGTGCTTTTAGAATACCTTTTGTGTTTAAAAACTAAAACATTGAATTAAGGGATAATATCAGAAACCTCTCTTGAAATTTTTATTAATATCATATAGCACCCCTAAGGTCTTAAAAATATCATTTATATCCCTTATTTTTGTTATTTGTGTAACAAAATTTTAAAAAAGTATAATTTCAGAAACCTCCCTCAAAATTTCTAACAATTACACTTAAATACCCTCTAATAATGAAAATTACATTGCCCTCCCTTTTCAGTAATATGTAATCAATGTAACCATTGGTAGCTTCAAATGACCAAAAATTGCCCTGAAAACCTTGTGCATTTTCTCCTATTGAAAACATGAGAAACTGAAATTGCATCAAGTATATGTTTTTCTATTTCTTGGTGCCAATTTGCTGGTGGTAGTACAACTTGAGGAGTCAAGATATTATACAGTACCATTATTGTCAAAAACACCAAACTGGCTTTGATAAGAGAGGACTCAAGAGACCAGAGCATTCTCAAATTGGTGATTCTTTATCTAGTAGGAAAAATTAAACTAACTATTTTCTTCTGCTACTTGCTTTTTCTTCTTCATTGCTATTATACCACTTGACATAGTCACATCTGGCACAATAGAAGTATAATTTTTTCACTTTCTGAAATTCTAATTGTTACGTTGCATCCGTCACCACAAATTCTATTTTTGATCCTTAATGATATTACTCCATGAATTGAGTCTATGCAGTAACTTGATGAAGATACACTTTTTCTTTAACAGCTGTACTAGTCAATGTGTACTTCTAATATTTGATGAAGGTCACAGCTCCCTTCATAGAAGAACGCCTTCTCTAGAAAATGGAATGCATATTTTTCACACTTTTTATATGCTGTCGGGATAGAGTCGTTGCAATTGATAGTGCAACGGTTCTTCTTGGCTTTAATAGTCAAAAGTTAACTTTTCTATATATATTCTTTCCTATCTTCAGAGGATCATTGGAGCGCCAATAATTTTCCTTTTTCTTGTTAATTTCATAAAAGAGTGGTACATGTTTTCTCCTACATACAATGAGGGTAAATTTGGTAGAAAATTATGCGTCAATACCCTTTCTCAATTTTTAAGGAAGCTTTTCTTGACAGGGGTTGAAGAAGTTATAAAAGATGTCATTCGAGGGAGGGCGATGTAATTTCCAATATTAGATGGTATTTAAGTGTAACTATCAAAAAATCATGAGGTAGGTTTCTGAAATTATCCCTTTTGAAAGACCCTAAACTATCCTTTTGCTTGCTACATAAAAATATTCCTAAATCACTTTGTTTATTTCAAAAAAAATCATCACCTAAAAAACAATCTCTAGCAATAGTATCATGTTACAATACTGTAATCCATAAAAATATAAATTTAAAAAAATAAAAAAGATATTTGCAAAAATATGCTCTAGCACGAATTTAACTCTATATGTTCAAAATCGATTTCTTATTAATCTAATATTTGTTTCCAACTTTTTCTCAATCCATGTCGAAACTTTCAAATCATACTGATCATTATGAAAATCAACTCAAAATAAACAAAGAAATCATACCCTATTCTATTATAATCACAAAAGGCGGAAGATAAATAAAATTTAATTTACTATAATTTACAAATAAAAAATCACATAGTTATCTAAAAAAAATGAGTAAGAGAGAATGTTGAAAAAATGATAGAGAACAAAGTCACTTTCGTTTCATTTTTTATTTTTTATTTTTTTGACTCCATTTATTGGATATGTGAATTATGTATCAAGTGAGAATTAATATAGTTTTTTTTTTTACAATTATTAGGGATGGTAAGTAATATTTTCAAAATGTCAGGGTGCCAAGTGATATTAGGAGAAACCTCAAGAGAGGTTTCTGATATTATCCCTCAATTTAATTTTTTTATCCTACATTATGAACTAAATAAAGAGATAAATACAATTTTAAATTTTAAATTATTTATTATCGAATACAATAAGTACTTATTGAATTATGTATCAAAATAATATACTTAAAATCACTTAGTAATTGCTCTTATTAAAGCTCTATTAAAAGAAATTCTTTTTAATAAATTACCGCAACTTTGAATGGCTCCTAAAACAGATAATAAATTGAGCTCATTAAGCAAAATATCTATCTTAAGGCCTTTGACTGCGGATTCTAAAAACGAAAAACTACTCAATCTTTTTTTTTTCTTGTTTTCTAGTCTTTAGTTCTTCGGTCCATTGTAATTGTACATTTTGATAAAACTAAAACTAAATAAATCTGTATGTTTGACGGAATGCAATGGGAATGGTGGGGAAATAACCAATTTCGTCCCTAAACTTTTTCACTAGTGCTGATGTAGTCCCTAACTTTTATTCCTAACTAATTTGATACACAAACTTATTTTGCAGTTCCAATTAAGGCTTTCAGGGCGGCGCCACTACCTAAAATGGATCTGCTTCTAATTGTTTAACTAAATAGGGTATTTTATGAATGTCACTCACATAACTGTAACAAATCAAATAAATTTTAAGGTTTGCCCACCAATTCTTGTAGTACTTTACTTTCACCCCAAGACTAAGGTGCTGGCCAATTCAAAGTCATGTACAGAAGAGTTTACAGGGCAGATAGGTAATTCTAGATTAATGCATTAAGAAAGGTTGACTTTTAGGTGATGACTATTACAAATAACAAAAAAATTGGGTTAATTACATTTATCTTCAGGTTAAGTCAAACTACGAAAAGATCCCTAAATCTCACAACTTAATAATAAACGCACCCTTGCCATTAGTTGACTAATGTTGGCCAATCAACTGTGTTAGTACTATTGACACAAAACTATTATGACATCCCTAAAATGCCCACCAAAACCGGACGTTCTTCTTCCATCCCAACACCAGTTCTAAGCCTTTTCCGATAGCAAACCAATAACTATTGGAATTGCCAATTCCAATCTATTTGTCTCTCTCAAATCTTTTTTTTTTTGTTTTTGAAAATTAGCTTCAAAATCACCCCAATCCAGGAAAACATGTGTTTATATTCAAGCCAAATTCTCTACAACAAGGAAATTGTCAAGCTCCACGTTTAATAAATGAGCACTCAGATTCAAGGGCAACGCCACACCTGAGATTCAACCAAACATAGATTAAGCACAGATAAGAATAAAAAACAAGCAAGATTTGGTTATGGACAAAAAACCATATTCAAGTCCCCAAAGAAAATTTTATTAAAGTTCACCATTTCTTTTTTGTCATTTGTGTTTTATCAAAGAGAAAAAAAAAATGAATGGAGAAAGAAGTGGTAAGGCACAGGTGGAAATGGAGAACTAATAATTGTCGAATTCGATAAACATTGACAAAAATAGGAGGGGTTGGGCTTTCAATCTTTTTGCCTCTATCTTCCTCTCCTTCTCTTTTTGTTCTCCTTTCATTGCAAACAACTTTTTTTTTTGGGTGAATTTATTTAGTATCCTGCCATGTCTTTGGCAGGATGAACCATGCTGACGAAAGCATCCTCCAAGTCCATGAGAAGATCGCAGGGTGACGTTGTGATGTTGGGTGATGCAGATGATGATGAAGGATGCTAAATGATGATTGTGGATTATCATGGCAAAGAGCTCTGCTCTTTCCCATCTTTTTTTCTTTTTTTTTTTCAATCCATTCCCTTCATTTTTTTCCCTCTCTCTTTCCTCCACATTCTTTCAATTGGTTTTATTTATGTTCATTTTGTTAATTCTTGCTACTCCACTATTTTTTTTTTTAGATTTGTTTTGCTGTATTGGGCTCTATCCACTGGGACTTTTTTTTTCCTTTTGTTAAAAGAAATGTTTATTTAGCTTGTTTCAAATTTTATTTTTTTAAATCTCTTACACTACGATTTTTTAGTCATTTTCACATATCTATTAACAGAGCTTGGCAATAGTTATTAACCCGGGGTAAGCATTATTTGATCAAACTATAGGGTTCTTTTAGTAATATAGACAAACCCTAGGGAAAGTAAATACAATTTCACCTTCTCCAAAGCACAAGAAAGTCCTTTGCAAGTTTTCATAACACAAGGAGGTTTTGTGTCTGGGGGGTTGTATGTATTTATCTCAGTATCAAATGAAATAGCAGAAAACATTCGCCTAGTGCTGCAAGCTAGCAAATATGGGTTCGAATCCCCTTTCCCATTTATTTAGCCTTCTAGTTTCCTTTGCACCAAAATGATCAGAATAGGCTAAAGCGAACAGTGAAAAACAAGCAAATGGTTTGTCTTGAGCATAAGGTTCACAAAGTTTATCGTCTCAAATCATGCAAAAGGTGTTTGATCAATTGACAGTTGCAATATAATTCAGTAGGGATTTCAATAGCCGCATCAATCTGGTTTTCTAAGCCGAGCTTTAACAAGTTAAATTTTTATAATTTCAAACTCCGCTCATAAATTAAATAGGATTTTCAGATTTCGTGCTTTCGAATTTTGGGCTCAAATTAAAATGCTCAAACTTAGCTGACACTTTTTGTATGAGTTTCAGGTTCAAATCAAACTAAACCCGAACTTATAATTAAACACATAATTATATATAATACATATTTAATAATTATGAATTACCATAATACATATTTAAAAATTTTATACACACATGCATACATAAGTACATATATATAGACACAAACGAATAGAGCCTTAATCAGGCCTGAGGCTTGCAAGATCCAAACTCAAGTCACATTTAATTTGGGTTTAATATTCAAATCCAAACTCTATCCGACCCAATTTAAAATTAGATTTAACGGATCTTATCAGATTGAACGAATCGATCTCAAGTTGGCCGAGCCCCATCAAGAGTACCATGTTTCAGTACCTAATAGGTCCAACCCAGCTAGTAGGACGGAGTTGGAACCTCCCTTGTACTGAAAAGATGCACATCCTGGGGGCATAGGCATGCTCTAAACAAAGCAGACTATCATCCGCATCTACAAGCAAGGAACTTCTCTAGGGGAAGAATGCTGTGACATGACTTCATAAACTAGAAGATGACATCCAATCTCCATCATCAATTTGAGCAATAAATCCTTTGTTTCATGGACAAAGGGGACGGATTATAGATCTCAATCGAAATTATACAATTGCGCATATCATAAGTTATTTCATTATCCCCTTAATTTCTCTTTGAAAGAGTGTCTAATAAATCGACCCTTAGTTTCCTCATATCAGAATCTCTACTCTTAATATATAATTAGTCTTAACTCTTATGTTAATAACTTTATATAGGATCACGATAACTTCTAAATAACAAAAAGTACTCTATATAGACTAACTCTTTAGTTTTCTTGCATTAAATACCATACAAATAGTAGGAAACAAAAAGACAAACAAAGAAAATTCAATCAACAACTTTATTTATACCAGATGCTAACCACGCAAGGGCCTTTGCTGTCCAGATATCAGAGTATCAGACAAAAGTCACCAAAAGTTTGTGATCCAAGTCTGACCAAGATGATTGATGAATATCAAATTCCACACTGTCTCAGGTAAATAATGCAAATACACAGATACATCAGGCCTCATATTTTTTTGTAAATACCCTATTCCAAACTACAAGGCAGGTTAGGCAGCTGCAATTGCATTCACTTCTAGATTTGGTTAACTTCCAGGAGCCTGCAACAGTAAAGAAATTCTAATGCAGAAGGAAAGTTGAAAAGCCCAGAAAATGGATCCATAAAACATTAAGCTTTTCCCCTTGATCTGAGTCACCACTAGGAGCAACTCATCAACAAGATCAATCCCTACACCATGCAAATACTTGGCGCATGGAGAGACTGGAGCAGTTTGAGACCTGCAACATAGGCAAACGTTCACTCACTCACACACAAAATGGGGAATCATTGACAGCAAAAAGCCAAAGTATTAGATAAGAATCAACAGACGCTAAAAAGAAGCTATAAAAGGTAGCTTTTGTTTTGTATATTTAGTGTACCAACATTCCCCATCAAATCAGCTATCCTTTTATGCACAGATATTCCATTTCCAGAGGTCAAGTTTAGTGAGTCCCAAGCCCCCTTGCTCGTGGGTGACAAATTATTAATCCAAAGGTCAAGTTTATTCAGTCCCCAGGTTCCATTGCTCACTGGTTAACAGATGTTAGACCAAGTTTAGCTCCGTAGTACTTTCTTTCCTCACCAGACCAAAATTGCTAATTTCTTAAATACTTACTTCGGAAGTACAAACACAATAGTCCAATACACATGAATATTAAGAACACATTTAACAAGCTGAAGTCTGTCCACATGATCAGTGCCTTGGCAGACCAACTCTATTATCTTATTTTGCTATCATAACCTTCCAATCAGCAAAAGACAGCCTGAAGAGGTTATTGAAAGTCCTAGATAAGTCACAAGCAACTGTCCAAGAGGCATACAAACACTATCACACAGCTGCATACTTCTCTCGAAAACACTGCAAATTAGGACACAGATCAGACAATCCCCATATTCTATTGAAGTACCCTTAACAACTTCTAAAGCTTTATCAGAGGTAGCACATAGAATAAGGAAATAGTACGAACGTGCAGTATGTGACAATTTCATATCAGCATGCTTAGGATGGTAATCAAATAACTGATTATTAATATTCCATTCAAACAATTGAACTGAAGATTTGTAGTTATTCGACAAACATCTCAGAGGCTTATTTAGAAGCATCAGAGTTCCCAAAATCATTTAATCCACTTTATATTGCACTTTCTTTTTCTTCTTAATCAACTATCAAATCTTCATTTTCTGCTTCAACGTGATGCTGGACAGAGGTCTGTCATCATCCCAAATGCAGCACTTGGAACCTATGCAATCTTGAGAGGAAGTAAATCCATGATATTGCTAATTTACATTGCAAGGTAAAAATGTTTGCTCGCTTATACTACTATAATTACTCAAATAAGTTGTGCATAAGATATTTAATAAGAAAGGTGAAACACTTAATGAATGATGACTTCTGTTGAAGGTGAAACACTTGCAAGATGTAACAGTTTGCTCACTCATCGTTTTTTGTCTCTATTTTTTCTCCCTCCCTTGTTGTCAGATGTCATTGCAGGTAGACTTGTACAACTGCAAAAGAAATTTTCTTTCAGGCTGAACCTGGATTTTGACATGTCAGATGGCTGGCCTATTATGTATGTCATGTCTATCAACAAACCAAATCCAATCCTGCATCTTGTGACAGGAGATGCTCAATAGTTTTATAACCAATTGCAAATTCACAATTCTCTTTTTCTACTTGTTCTTCACGCTCAGGTAGTAGAACTGTTACAAATGTAATAAAGTCAGCTCTTTTCCCATCTCCGTATTAAGTACACAGTGATAATAATAGCTTTTCAAGAGAGAGATTATTATTTAATGCCAGAGTTTACTTACCAAGTACTCCAACTGATTTAATGCATAGAATTGAAAAAGATGCCTGCATATGGTTCTATAAGATTATTGGTCCTCTAGTAATTTCCTTTTTAATTTTCACAAAGTTGTGGCACTCGGTAAAAATAAAATAAACAGCATTGTAATGTAGTGAAGACAAAACTGCATATGTTATAGACACTTGAGCAAATAATTACTGCCAAAAACTCTTTATCTAAGTAGCCAAAGAAATTCACAGGCTTGGCAGCGCTCTGAAGAATATAGCTCAGGTTTCTGTGGCCTGATTCAAGATAATTGTTGAAGATGACTGACTAGATTCATAGGGAATTTGGCCATTGACCCCCTTATGCGACCAAACAAATATCCAATTGCTGTTTCTTCAATTAAGACTTTTAGTTCAGTTTCCTAATTAATCTAATCAAGAGGAGAGAATGTCAATCAGTTGGCTATCATGAGAGGAATGTAAACTGGTCTAGAATATGCTGTAAATGATACTCAATAGTGTAGTTTGGGATGAGGGAGTGTAAGAAAAGGATGGAAATGCCCATCAGAAAGCTGGAAGGCACCATTGGAGAGCTTATCTCATGATATTGCATCTGTAAAATGTAAAGACATGGACAGCAGGCAGCACTATGTTGATTTCATGGACGAGAAAAACTATCCTTAAATACAAAAGACAATAATCCAATTTTCCCACAACAGAGGGAAAAAAATATTTCAATTGCAAACATGAGCATCAAATGATTCATTAGTTCTTTGTTTCACTCTACTTCATCCTGTTTTTACTTTCAACCCGCACTCAAAATTGCTTGGATCAAAGAGGCATGCTGAAACCTCACAAATATCCTCTTTTCACCTTACAAATGTAAAGCAGGAGGAGTTATCGAAGCAGCACTTTCTCTTTCTCCTACTCCTGGGACCATGCAGGTTAGATTAACTTTGTCTTGCCAAAATAAGAGTAACAGTAATTTCCTATAGTTTATCCTCAGATTATGTCTTTCCACTATTCATCAGTTTTAAGGGTAGTCTACTTAAAGATTGAAACAAGTACCTTGCTCTGACAGGTGGAATTAGGAAGAGAAATTTTAATTGAGACTAAAAACACGAGATTTCAGCACTAACAAGAAAATTTCAGTTACTTCTTCTGGAAATAATATGCTCAAACTATTAACAACAAAAAATCTTACAAGGATTGTAGGGAAAATAAAAAGAGATACACGTATTACCAACTGACACTAGAACACTCAATCATGGTCCGAAACAACATAAGCAATTGATTCTTAGAATTTGAGCATATAACTTGCTTTAAAAAGGGAAGCTGAAGGAATATAGGAGAAATCAGGAGCAATTAACAATGAATAGTAAACGAAACAGTAGATGCAAAACTCACTCAAGTATTTGCTGCAATTGCTTTCTCATGTGGCATTTAGTCCCATTTGATATCTGGATCATATGTACCTTGATCAGTCTTGTTGCATTTGATTCTCTCCAAGTACACCACTTCAGGAAACTTGCGTTTTAATTCTGGCTCATCAACTTTCAATTGCTTCAGATACTTCAAAAGTACAATTTTAACTTTCCAGGTTTGTTCACCTTGGTTCGTTTGTTCACCTTGGTTCGTTTGTTCACCTTGGTTCTTTAAGCTTTTGAGTTCACCTCCCCTGATGTATAATTTTTCCAAATATTGTAATACACCAGGCTGTAGCCAATCAGGCATATCTTCCAAAGGGATGCACCAGAGGTTCAATTTCTTAAGTTTCGGTGGGGACTAAGATGGTCTTTAGAGCATTTTTTGTAACTTCTGTAACTGCTCCACATGATATTACCAGAATTTCAAGGGCTTTAAAGTCCTTCAAGTTTGAAAACTCCCCATTTCCTACAGCTTCACTCCCAATTCGTATGCTCAATTTCCTTAACCTTTCTAACTGAGCAAGTTGACTTAGCTTGCACGGATTTCTTCCAACACTTCCTATCACAAAACCCTTTAGTACTTGGAGAGCAGAGAGCTTATGAATACCATCTGGCATGCTTTCGAGCAGGTAACACTCTGACACGTCCAAGTGAGTAAGATTTCTCAGTGCTGATATATCAGAAGGCAGTTTCTCTAGACTGTGACATGCACGTAAATCAAGAATCTCAAGGCTTATTAGTTTAAGCACAGAATGAGGTAGGTTAGTCAATCTAGAAACGCCTCTGAGGCTTAGATATCTTAAGGATGTCTGACTTCCCAAACCATTCAAATCCACTCTCTTTTTCTTCTTCGACTCAAATATCAAATCTTCATTTTCCACTTCAATATGATGCTCGACAGAGTTTTGCCACCGGCCCAACTGAAGAACCTCAACCCTATTCAACCTCGAGAGCCAGTCAGGTTTAAATTTAAGATATTGACAATTCACATTGAAAACTGAAAGAGTATCGTCAGTCATATTACTGGTTGGATCATCAGGACCCGCAAATAAGAATGCACGACGATGATCATTGCTAGGCATCCCTGTGGGAGTAAATTCAAAAAAGTGAAGTCCTTTTGCAACCGAGATCAGCATTCTTCGAATCCAAGGGCACACGATAAAACTGTTTATATTGGGAGAAGGATTCTCAACTTTGGGGATTATGAAGCTTTCATTTATCAATTGTCCAAAGACATCTTCTCCCAACCTCCTCTGCAGTCTTTTCTGAGGTTTTAGTGACCATACCCTCTCCTATCCACCAGTAAATAAGAGGTCTCTTCTTTATGATGCTATTCTCTGGGAAAATTGAAAGGCACAAGGAGCATACTTTCAATTGATTGCTCTCCAGACAGTCAAAACTTTTCCGAAAATCTGATATTGCTTTGCAAACATAAATTTTTTCCTCCACACCAAGCCTCAACCACTCTTTAGGCAGTGTCTGATCCTTCCCTACAGCCTGATCTTCAGACGTCTGATCCTTCCCAGTAAAAGGCATCGAACGTGTTATTTCTGTCACCTGACTTTCTTCTGCCGGAAAGAGCTGTTTTACAGATAGAACACTCTTTTTTATCAGCTCCAATCCATTAAGGATATCATCAGCGTTGTCATGCTTCAATCTATCAAACCAAACATCATTATCAATGTCTTGAACCGAAGTTCTGAACCGTTTTATGAGTTTCCCTTCCCAATCTTTCATCTTGTCAAGTTCAGTCTTAATTTCTTCGAATCCCCGAACTATTTTCTCATCGTTCTTATTGATGGGTCCTAATGCATCCCTAGCTTTTTCCAGACGATCCAGTAGTGTTGGGACAATTTCCTCAGGTTTTCTTTGAGCTGGCATTCTTAACTACAGAAACAATACTTCCTATTAGCTAAGAAAACATTAGCAATCAAATCTTCAAAGATAAAACTTTTATATACTGCTGATTAATGGAATCCCAAATTGCAAATCAAGATTTACTTCAAGGTTAAAGAACAGCTGCGTACAAAACTTTACCATTTCAAAAAAAAGTCAGCTTTTTTCCCCCTATACTTGTCATCACAATTAATAAATGTCTGAGCAATCAATGAATCAAGAAGAAATTTACACTGGTCGGGAGAATATTAAAGTACCTGGGAGCCTGCAGTTTGCGAACTTTTCAGGGGGCTTCTTCTTCTTCCTCCTCAGTTGGGATCGATGTCAACAGGCAGACAAGATGGGGAGCAAAGAACATGTACATTGGGATCACTTTAGAAACCTCCCTCGAGCCTTTTGACAATTTCACCTAATACCCTTACCTACCTTGGCTCTATAAAATGTCCATAATAGCCTTAACATATTAATACTTTTCATCCAATTTAATAATCTACTCCTAATCTTGTTCATATGAATGCATCACACAATTAAATATTTAATGAAAACAAAAATAAAATTCACTCGTTGAATAATCGAATATGTCTTGAATACAATTATAACATATTACAAATTAATTTTAGCTTTGCTTAGAGCATCTGGGGATGAATAGAAGAAGATATAAATTAGGTTTAAAAAGGATAGAGGTGGTATTGGTACTCCAATTTTTGAGGGATAGGATGATGTATTAATGTGATTATTGAAATTTTTTTGAATACAACAATGCTTTTTTTTAATTTCGATTAAGGTTTTAGAATTTAGGGATTGGTGGTTGTAATGGTTAGGTGATAATGGTACTAATTTAAGATATAGTAATATGAAATATTTAAAATAGTAGAAATGAGGGTTAAAAATGAGTTTGAGATTTTATACATGTTCCATAGTTTTTAAATAATTCTATAAGTCAGTAAAATGAACTTCACAATTTCATAAGGGTATTTTGGGTTATTCGTTTGAAATTTTGACCATTAAATAGTTTTTTGTTACTAAAATGATAAATTTAGGGGAGGTATATGTAATTTTCAAATTTCAAGAGAAATAGGTGCAATTGTCAAAAATCTCAAAGGATGTTTCTGAAATTATCCCATGTACATTTCCCGTATAGACTATAAGATTAATCATATTTAATCCCCTTAAGGTATACCCCATTTTTCAGTTTACCCCCTAACCTTTAATTTTGCTCACTTAACTTCCTATAGGACAAAATTGCCCTTGCATTATTTTGACTTTTCATTTACCTTGTTTCTTTTCTTTTATTTCTTTTTCTCTTTCTTCTTTATTTAATTCTTCCTTTTTCCCATAGAAATCTTCACCTTAATGATTGAAATTAAAAAAAAAAAGAAATTACAGAGATCTATTTTCTCCTTAAGTGGTTAAAAAATATTCAATTAACTTTTCTTAAATACAATTTTTTTAACCTTTCAATTCTTTTAATTTTGGGTTTTCCTCTTTCCTTTCTAGTTTCTCATTTTATTCCCAAGAAATTTCATCTTATGATATTTTCTTGAGAATAAAATGAGAAACTAGAAAGGAAAGAGGAAAACCCAAAATTAAAAAAATTGAAAGGCTAAAAAAATTATATTTTAGGAAAGTGATTTGAATATTTTTTTTAATCATTTAAAGATAAGATAGATTTATGCAATTCCTCTTTTTTAATTTCATCATTAAAGTGAAGATTTTTGTGGGTAAGAAGAAGAATTAAATAAAGAAAAAAGAGAAAAAGAAATAAAAGAAAGGAAAATAAGATAAATGAAAAGTCAAAATAATGCCAGGGCAATTTTGTCCTATAGGGGGTTAAGTGAGCAAAATTAAAGGTTAGGGGGTAAACTGATAAATAGGGTATACCTTAAGGGGATTAAATGTGATTAACCCTAGACTATACTATTACTTGGTTGGATTGGATCTTGACAAAGACATGGAATATTCTCTATTTTCTAAGGACAAAACCAGTTAACCACCAGCCCAAGGGCTGTGGCCACCACTAAACTATTTAAAGCTTGGTGGGGTGAAAGCCAGTTAATTTTGCCTCCCATCAATTGTCATATTTAGTGGCTTCTTAAAAAATTCAGACGGGTGTGTAGTACACTTATCTAATCCGGTGATGGTTCAGTCCCTACCGACTCCCCTAGATCCAGTTGAGTTTCCCTCTTAAATTAGAATAGTGTAGGATACCATAGATAAAATGATGATTGACAAAACCAATTCCTATAATTTTGGACTTCTTTCATTGTTTTGTGAAATCTGATTATGAAGGGTGATTATACAGACTAATCAAAACTAGTAAAAAGTACTTTTTTGTAAATTATAAATTTTAGCTTTTTGTTTATTTAAAAATTTATAATCTAAATATAAAACTAAAGAACATAAAAAAAAAGAAAAAAGTGATCAAAACGTATAGTTAGTCAAAATAATCAACAGAAAATAAGCCTTAATTATCTTCTAATTTTTCGTAATTAGTCCCTTGCGTAATTACAAGTTATTTGAAATCTTAACATGAGTACCAGCACACATAATCCACTTATGACCCTTTATATTACAAGGAACTATTACAAGTAACTTTTAGGTATTACTTCGTAACACTATTATTATTTACCCTCATAATTATATATGTTGAGATTAATGCTACCACAGCGATAGAGTACACCTCAAAAAAATTCATTCTGACTTTTTTCCAATTCATTATTGTTGAAACATAAACAAAGACCGTAATTAATTAATTTTACAAATTGATTGTGAGCTCAAAAATTTTATTAGTATTTACCTTTAGGTACACAAATATTGAGATCAATACTACCACAAATTTAGAGTACACCACACAAACAAATGCTGATTTGAAATTTTGAATTCATTATTAATGAAACATAAACAAAAATTATAATTAATCAACTTTACAAATTGACTTTAAGCTCGACAAGATATCTAATTGCTATAAATTTTACACATAAAAAAGATTTTAAGATTTAGCTCGATCAAATAAATCTAATTGATCAAGGGTTTGTTTGAATAGAAGTTTATTTGGATGATTTATTTGAGATAATTACTGTAAAACTTTTTGTGATGTGATGTATGTGAGATGAAAAGGTGATTGGAAGATAAAAAAATGATTGAAATTTGTGAAGTAAATTGTTTATTTGAAATCATCTCAATCCAAATCTAATTGTGAAGTGATTTTTTCCTTTTAAGGTTTGTTATGGTTCAAAATCACATCTTATACGACATTTGATTCATATTCTCTTACACAAAATACTACCAAAGAAAAGCATACCTTACAGAAAATTAATTTCTTTTAGGTTCCCTTGCACCGGATCAAGGACCTCTACAATTGTCAATGGCAATTATATTTGCAAACATTAGTATAACTAATATAAATATTAAAATAGTAACTTGTTGAAAATTGGTGTCGAAAATTATGTTAGTATTTATACTTGTTGTTTTATCGCCTGTACATTGCAATTACCATGACAATTGTACATGTCCTTAATATATTTGCAGACATTAGTATAACTACTATACATATTAAAATGCTAACTTGTTGAAATTTGTGCCAAAAATTATGTTAGTATCTATACTTGTTGTTTTAGCGCCTGTACATGTAATTAGGGTTATTATCACTTTACCCCATTCAACTATATTACTACTATCAGTTTATCCTCTATTATTATCTTTTAGTTATTTCATCCCCATAAGTAATTCAACTCAATATATTAAGAAGTTTTGGACAAAAATACCCTTTTCTTTTATAGCATTGCTACATTGTTATTATTACTTTATTCTTTTAAATTATAGTAATGTAATCACTTTAATTCTTAACATTATTTTCTAGACATTTTACTTCATCATTAATCTAACTAGTATGATAAAAAAATTTTAAATATATTTACCTTTTTATATATATAATTAAAAATAAAAAAGTTGGAATGATTATTCTTCTTTTTTTTCACTTTAAGAGATCCAAAAATATAAAAATAAAAGAGTTTTCTCAAATTTTTTTCACACTTATTAATACTAGAAAAAGAGAAAGAGACAGGAGAAAAGGAAACAGAAAATTAAATTTTGCAAAGAAAAAAATAAAGAAAAGTCTAATATTATCATATTAATTTGAGATTGTTGGGATTAGAATTGAAATCTAGTGGTAAATAGTAAAGTAAAATAATTTAAAATAATAAAAGTATTTAATTCTTTCTTATTTGTATTTTTTTAAAAAAAAGAATTGAACTCTCTCTACCCCCCTCTCCCTCCCCCTCCTAATCTTTCTATTTTTTTAATATTAATAAGATTACCAAGAAGAAAGAGATTAATACTTTGATTTTTATTCTTGATACTAAAGAGGAAAAGAGTCGCTCTAAATTTTTTATTGTTTTTCTTATACAAAGAGAAGGGTACTTTCTTATACAAAGATTACTTTCTTCTCTAAACCTTTAAGACTAATAAATTCTGTTTTGCAGGAAGATGACAAGATCAACATCTAGAACGATCAGTAATTGGATGCCTCACGATCTTACACATCTCAAAAGATTACTATTCCTACAAACAAGAATGCAAGGAAGACAAAATCAAATACTTCGATGTTGTATTCTACAACGTCGAAACTGGTCAATGCATCCCTCTGCATCTCAGACATAAATATGACAGCATTGCTGCAAAATCAACAAACTATACAGTCTGCAATTTGAAGGACCAAAGCTTCATGAAACAGAGAAAGATTCAGAGACTAATCCTCAACCAACACCTAAATATGACAAAATGATTCAGGAGACAAAACAGGAATTATCTGCAACCATTTGTTAAATCAAGATGATTCAATAAAAAATTCAAGAAAACCATAATTCTTACTGTAGCACCGGAGATTACCGTAACAATCTGGCAAGTTACTGTGTAAACACAACAACAAAAAGACAAACTGTGCATTGTAGCGGTACTGTACACTGTAACAAATAGTAAAAATCATTATAGTGGGTACTATAGTAACACGAAAAATTTGCTATAAATACTCTCCAAACCCAATACAAACACACACCTTTCTTACACTATTATTCAAAACTACTTCTCTCTCTAACTTGAAGAATTCCTTCCTTCTTCTCTCTGCAAACTAATTTAGATTTTAGTTTTTAGATTCAAACAACGAAGCAAGCCCTGAGCAAGTTTCAATCTTTGTAAGTTCCTTAAAACTTCATATTCAATATCATTCTGACAGATGGTCAGCTAAGCCACCTATTCATATTCATTTACCTGTTTTTATTATTCTGTTTAAACTAACTATTCATGACTGGTTATACCGTCTAAAATAATCAGTGGCAGTCCGATTGCGATCCATTTCCTAACTTTTATACTTCCCACTCTTTTACTTTTATTTATTTTCTTGGTTTAAGAGGCAGTCCTCTCGACCCGTTAGCTAAGGGGTTTGAAGAATTTGAGCTTTGGTTTAAGGATTCTTTGAATTTGTTTAGGTAGAGTTGTTTTTTTCTCTGTTTCAGGAGTGTCTTCAATGATATCAAAGGGAAGGTTTTGATCTTTAGTCAATACATTGATTGTAGGACCTTCTTCTTCTTTATCACTGGTAGTTTGAGAGGAAGAAGAGGTTGAAATATCATCCTTCAACTGATTGATATAATCTTCTTCTCTTTCAGAATCTTTAGTTCATATCCATGAAATTCAGCATATTATTTGAGACAGTTAAAGAAATTATTCTCACTGTAGCATTGGAAGTCACTATAGTAGCCCGACAAGTTACTATACAAACACAACAACAAAAAGATAAACTGTGCACTGTAGTGCGCATTATAGCGGTACTATACACTATAGTAAACAGTAAAAATCACTATAGTGGGTACTATAGTAATACGAAAAATTTGCTATAAATACCCCTCAAAGATACACCATTCTTACACCATTGTTCAAGACTACTTCTCTCTTTAGTTTGAAGAATTCCCTCCTTCTTTTCTCTACAAGCTAATTTTAGTTTTTTAATTTTAGAATCAAACAAGGAAGCAAGTTTTGAGCAAATTTTAATCTTTGTAAGTTCTTTCAAACTTTTCTCATATTCAATATCATTCTATTAAATGGTCAGCTAAGTTGCCTGATATTCATATTTATTTACTTGTTTTTATTATTCTGTTTATACCAATCATTCACGGCTGGTTCAACCGCCTAAACTAATTAGTGGCAGTCCGATTGCAATCCATTTCCTAACTTTTATGCTTTCCTCTTTCTCTCTTTAATCTATTTTCCTGATTTAAGGGGCAGACCCCTTGACTCGTCTGGTATCAGAATCAAAGGGAGAAGTGGGGTGATGGCTATGTTTCTTTGCTAATTATGATATTGCTAGTAGATCTACAAGTTTAGATCTATCTGATAAGATTGTTTAACTTCATGATTACTATGTTTCTCTATTTATGATCTTGTTAGTGTAGATCTATAAGTTTAGATCTGTCTGATGAGACTGGTTAACTTTGAAATTACCATTTAATGTATTCAAACTTATTATAGTACGATAGTATCGATCTATGAATTTGAAACTATCTGATGGACATGGAGCCTTAATTGCCAACTTCCAGTCCAGGCAATAAGGCTATGGAATTTGACTGGAAGTTGGCAGTAAGATCTATAGGGATGTTAAGGCTCCTATGGTCTTAGATCTAGGACAGTGAAGTGTTCAAAGGATCATATCTGATTTCATAGGTTCATACTATTGATACTACAACTTTGTTTGAAAATATGATCATCATGTATAATTAATCTTTTTCAAAAGATTAGATCTATTCTTGTAACATTCTCACTACCTTTATTATGATGGAAATATAGTTGTCATGCATAGTTCATCTCTCTCAAAAGATTAGATCTATTCTTGCAGTATTCTCACTATCTTTGTTATAGTGGTTTAAGAAAAATAGTTATCCTTCATAGATCCCAAAGGATTTTATGTCAAAGGGAAGTGTGCTATAAGTTTATTTGCCTAAATTGCTTATTGCTTTTATTTTTCTTTAAATTTCTTTTATGGCCTCCTTTTTTAGAACTAATTCCATCTCTTCTACCTCTTCTTCAAACACCAAACTAAAAGAAGAAATCAATATATCAGACATCAATCAAGATATAGACAACCCAAAAATTCCTAAATATACTCAAATTGATATTTAGGAAAAAGACAGAAAATGGATGTTTTCCACTTCAGACTATACAATCAAAACAGTAGAACAAACTATAGTCTTAGATGCTGATCATGAGGAAATCAAACTATTATCCAAAAGAACAATAGAAAAACATAAAGAAAAATACAATTATATTAATTTTGGATTAGTACAAATTGCTGCCAAACCTTTGACAAGAGAAAGATTAGAATACATCTTTACTTCTCTGTCTTAGAGACAATAGATTTTTAGAATTAAATGATTCTCTCTTAAGAATGGCAGAAACTAGCCTTTGTGGAGGACCAGTATACTTTGATTGTTTTTCTAAACTTTAAATTCTTTAAAAGACAAAAATATCCTAGATGCTTTAACATTAAACATAAAAACAGCTAACTATAGAGTCAAAACAGGGACTCTTCCAATAGCTATTATTTATAGAATTTAATACAAAATTATGAATTCAGCATTCAGAACACGAGTCTTAAAAACATTCTAAAAGGGAGAAACAGTCCTATTTCAAATAGATCTGGCTAGATCTCGAATCACAGTTCCGAGATCTATTGCTTAGAACCAGATTACACTACCGGAAAGCAAGATACTTCCTGAGGTAGCATCAGTAGATCCAATACAAAATACGATAGTTTCAAGCATTCAACAATTTGCTTCTGGAGTTGTCCAAATTAAATTTGATAGATCCCTGAGTTTCAGGGCATCATCCTCATCAACAACTAGTATAGATATGCCCAGACACTCAACAGAAAGGAGATCAGTCTCAGAAAGGCTGATAACTTCCTCCATCTCAACTAGACTTCAAGATCTAGATATTTCTTCCAAAATTAACACAGGCAAGGTATGCAACTAGCAGGCCTACCCCTTTGGAAATCTCAGATGGATCTTCTAATGATGCAGAGTAGGAAGGACTTCCTAAATCCCTACATATTTTTCCACAATAGATAGTCGTCCTCAACTCGATGAGTTAAGGGTACTAACTATGGAATATCAAATTGACAAACAAGATCTCAGGGTAGAATTTTATGCAGAATACAACCATACTAAGAGAATATGGTTCTTTGAGAAATACAAGGAACAATCTCAACAAAATATACAAGAGGAATTCTATAGATTCCTCAGAAGTACAAAACAACATATCCAGTTCTTCAACTAGTTTGAAGTATATTCTTAGAAAAAGGGAATTGATTATCCCTTCTCCAAAGCAGCAAACGTGATAAAAAGGTGGCAAACAACTGAAAAAGAAATCCAAACAAAACTTCCAACCATCAAAGTTAACCACTTTCTAATACAAGTCAACAAAGATCAATGCCAAACCATTCAAGCTCAAAACTATCAAGGATGAAGGAACAGTCAATAGCAAGGACATTCAGGAAATCTATGAACAGAACAATGAGACCAATAGGTATTTACAAACACTTGAAGAATACTTTTTAACCCGACCTATTTCCAAAACTCCTTCAAACATCTCTTCATCAAACCCAATTTTCAAATCTCATGAAATCTCAACCAAATTCCATAAAGACCTTCAAATCAAACCCTTAACCCAATTAGAAAAATGAATAGTCAAAATAGAACAATCATTTTCTACCCTAATATCCAAGCAAGGGTCAAACAACCAAGGATCCACAAGTGTTAGTCAATCAGCTTGCATAATAATCAAAGACGAATTCCAAAAAACTTTGACTTCAAACAAACTACATCAACCCACTACTGCACAAAACCAAATTACCAATTGAAAAAATCTACAAAAACTATACTGCTCCAAAGCTAACTATCCGGATATTTTCTTGAGGAGAAACCTAATGTCTTGTAAAATTCATATGATGCTAACAACATATATGAATAGAATATAGACAGAGTTTCTGAATACAATATTCTTATAATCCTTCAACAAATGACAATGATAACAACAGCCTATTGGACATCACGTGATTGTACTGACCAATTAGCTGCTCATATCCTAATAATAGGATTTACTAGGCAACTAAAAAATTGATGGGATGAACATCTCACCTCAGAAGACAAAAATAACATTCTCAATACAGTCAAAGTGGATACCCAATGGTGAACCAATTCTTCAAGATGGAAACACCATCTCAGATGCGGTGGCAACCTTAATATTGACTATTGCAAAGACATTTGTTGGGTAATCTAGGAATATTTAGAGAAAAATCATCAGAGTTATTAAACAATCTCAAATGCAAGAGTTTCTTAGATTTTTGATGGTACAAAGACACATTCTTAACTAGGATATACTCAAGAACAGATGGCAACAAGGCTATTGGAAGGAAAAATTTTTTGATGGCCTTCTCAAATCACTATGAGACCTAGCTCGAGAAGAACTTAGGACTCAATACAACGAGACTGTATCATGGGAGACAATAACCTATGGACAGTTAACTGGCCAAATTCAACAAGTCACATTCAAAGTATGTCGACAAGACAAGATGCTCAGACAGCTTACAAATGATAGGGCCCAAAGGAGAAAAAACCTTGGATCCTTTTGTGAGCAGTTCGGGTTACCCAGCTATTACAAAAAACCTCATAAATGGCCCAAACCCACAAAACATTAAAAGCTTTCCTTCTACAAAAAGAAATACCAGTCCAAATAACCGTTACTCATACAGGCACCTCAAATCACAGGTTCAGCCCTACCTCCAATCATTTGCCACAAATGCTATAAACTTGGAGATATAACCCGATACTGCAAATTCAGTCAAAAAATTAATGCCTTAGGTTGGAAGACCAGATTAAAAACTCAAATACCAAATCTTCTAATCGAGTCAGGAATTGATGATTCTGAAAGAGAAGAAGATTATATCAACCAATTAGAGGATAATATTTCAACCTCTTATTTCTCTCAAACTACTAGTGATAAAGAAGAAGAAGGTCTTACAATCAATGTATTGACTAAGGATCAAAACCTTCTCCTTGATATCATTGAAGATACCCCTGAAACAGAGAAAAGACTAATCTATCTAAACAAATTCAAAAAGTCTTTAAAACCAAGTCATAAATTCTTCACATCCCTTAGTCAAAGACTCAAGAATTCTCAAAACTTACAACCTCACAGATATTCTTGATCACTTTCCCTCCAAACCCATTAAGCCTTGGACTCTTCAAAATCTTCAAGTAGAAATTGATCTTCTCAAAGAAGAAATTAAGACAATTAAAGCCAAACAAGAACTTAACAGTCTTGTTCTTTAAAACCTAATATCAATTGAAGAGCCTACCAATCAGGATGATACTGAGCACTTAAACCAATTGTCTAAAAAACCCAAGGAAGATAAAGGTCAATTGGTCCAGATACGTGACAGGTGCCGAACTTGTGCAGTAATAATAAAAATCTAACTACCATAAAAAACAGTCAATAATCAATTCCAGATACTGGAGCAGGGACTCTAGATGTGCAATGGATTACTTGATTCACTCTGATTCCGAAGAGTTTGCTTAATCTGATATACCAGAATTAATTAACTGACAAAATTAACTAACTAATAGACAGTGGCAAGCAGAGTCGTCTCCTAAGGGACTAGGAAAAAGTTCGTTCCTTTCGAGTCAAGACAAATGGGGGATTTTAGGATTAAATGCTAATGAATTGCCAATTAAATAAATGCGAAAAATAATTAATTGAGAGAAATAATCGGGGAAACTCTAACCAATGATACACTTCATACATCGTTTATACATCTAATCATCGATTCAAATGTAATTCTAATATTTATTAATAGATTGGTTATAGTTGTCATACACGCAATAAACAACCAGTCTTTCTTTATTTTTTCGATAGTTAAGGTACGACCGTTAACTATTTCTCTAACCAGAAAATAACTCTAGATACGATCGTAGGATTTAATTTCTAAATTGTATTAAGAATTAGAAAAATCCAACCCTAACTAACAAACACGCTACGAGGGTTTGTTTAAATTAGATCGTATGTTTTCCTGATATAAATCCAATTATGCCAGTTGCTACCGGAAAGGAAGTAATCGAACAATTACGGATTCAACTAACCTCAATTAGCAAATAGCCTATATGAATAATTAAATATTGCGTATCTATTCAATCATACATGATAGTTATAACAATTAAAAGTAGAAAACATATAAATACCAATAAATGAAAGAAATAGTTAAAACAATTTAGATCTCACAATTAATGTTGAACCAAATTTTCAGTTATCTCCTTGACTAGAAATAGGAAATTAGTTCTCCATCAATGGGGAACAAGCCATGCAAAACAATTGAGAAAAGCCGTCAATTCTCGTTCTCCCCAAAATTGGTCAACAGAGAAAGAAAAGAGCAAGAAATATCATTGCCTTCTTTGTCTCTAGCAAAAGCATAAAAAGAGTCTGATGTCTCTCCAATTCAGTCAAACAGGGGAAAAAGAATTAGAACAAGTCAACAATTGTGGCTTTTTCGTTGGTTTCCTCCAAGTTTCTCCAAGAAGCAACAAAAGTCACAGACCAAAGAAAGTACAATTTCTTCTCTCCGTGTCTAGCCAACAAAAGGGTGAGTCAAATCCTCCCATTTTCTACTTTTTCTCCTAATTAATTGGTATCTAAATATCAATTACTTCTTAAATAACAATCCTATTACAATTCAACTTCTTCAGCTTTTGCTTTTCTTTTGAGTGACCCCATTGATTTTTCAATTTGTAGCCAGCTACTTTCCTCATTTTTGAAGCTTTCCACGTGTGAATAATCCCGAGAATCCGGTCTTGAAGGTTAGAGTTAGGCGTGGGCAAGCCTAACTGTTAGGAAGTCTTCTGGAATGTTGATTTTCAATACCTTTTCTTCACCATTTCCTGCAATTAACACCAAACACACAATTCTGAATAGAATCCACCAAATAGTGCGACATCTAGTCTAAACAACTATGAAATATCAGGAAAATAACCCACTAAAATGCACTCTATCAATCTCCCCCACACCTAAACTATACTTGTCTTCAAACATATGTAACTCAAAAGTACAATTAAGATGTCAAGCAATTCATAGCAAGTCATAGCAATAAAGGTATTCTAAATTCCTCAATAGTCTCATCGAAATCAGAATAGACCAACTGACAATTCTCACATTTAATATGCACTCATTCGCTCCAAAGTGTATGGGATATAGGATGGCTCTCAACTCAATACAATGGAATGACATTACCATAAGTTTGCTCAAATATCATATCTCTACCACTTAATTATGAATTAAATGTACAAATCAAAGGGACTTCACAAGGTTGCAATGAGACTCGGGTGAAGGGGTAGGTTAAAAAGGACGTTAAGGGTGTAAAAATGTCAAAAAAAATGTCCAAAAATTTATTGCACAAGTTCTTGTGAATTTGTACCTCCAAGGTATCTTAACAACCCAACAAGTGAAATAATAGCCGACACTTGTCACAAATACTTTGATTTCAACTTTTTTTTTTCATATATTTTTCTTCTCCCTTTTTTTTTCTTTGTTGCTTCTTTCTCTTTTTTTTTTGAATAGCGATACCATAGAAATCAACTTCACTTGTCATACTTGCATTTCTGATTCATTACCTTTCAAATAATATCCCAACTCCCATGCAATGGAATCAAAGCATTTCTTCAACTCAAGGTACAAAGAGAAAATCTAAAAATAAGGTTTTTGGGCTAACAATTAGGGTATCAAACGAAAAAAAGGGTAAAGGTTCAATTTGGCTCACTAAAGGTAGATAAGATAAATGTAGGTTTTTGAGTAAGTCAAAAATGGTTCAATTCTAGGCGCCTTCATCATTTTAATGCATCAAATTCAATTAAATGTGGTCTTGACATGCATAACTGAACAAGTTCTAGAATGACGAACTATGTGCAATAACCATTCAACAAACAAAAAAAATAAGCCAAAAAATCTCACAAGTGGTCAAAATTATGTCAAATTCTGCATATTTATCAATTAATTTATCATCGAGAAAAATAGAAAACCTCATAGCATGAACTTACTAATAATACTCGTATCTCAATTGTATTCATTATTATCTAACACAAAGAACTACTAAGAAAAAGAAAATGCAAAACAAACACCTAAAAGTATAGTTAACTCTCCCCCACACCTAAACCTTAAATTGCCCCCAATGTAAGCAATTAAAGACCAATAATAGAGGGAATGGGGCAACGACACTTCCCTGAACACTGTGGAAAAGGACTAAGACTTAGGAGGGAAAGGTGGACGGAAAGCCCACGTTGGTGAAGTACTGAGCCAAGTTCTGCGTTATTTCGGATACCTGGAGCTCGATCCGCTCAAATCTAGAATCCATGTGATGCAGCTGGAAGTGGAGGTCGGAAGACTGCCTATCAATAGAGGACGTCGGTGGAGGTGTAGAGGAGGAAGGCCCCGGGGCTTCAGTGGAAGGACCGCCAATCTCCAAAGTGGTAGATTTGGAAGCTTTGTGCCGAGGAGGAATCTGGATCGGCCTCGGAGGAGCGAACTGGAAGACACCATTGACCTGGTGCACTAGACCTATCTTTTCCAAATAAACTAAATTAAGAGGTTCCATAATACAAATCAATTGCAGATTATGATTAGTTAAATCCAAAACCCCAAGATTTATAGCCAATTGAGTGATAAAAAACCCAGAATTAACTGCTTATTTTTCTTGATCAAGACAGTTCGAAGGTGAGAAGCAAACCAACAGCCCAAGTTAACCTTAACCTCAGCAACCATACACCAAATAAAAAGAACTCGGGTTTGGTCAAAGTATCCAAACTGTCTTTCCTACCTGAGAAGCTATAAGCTATAAAATGATGTAGATAGCAAAAGCGGGGTTCTTAAGAAAAGATGCCTTAGACTGGCTAGAATCATAAGAATGAGTATCGATCAATAACTCTCTCCAATACCTAGTGTTATGGGAGAAAAAGGGTTCAGTGTATTCGCAAGCACTTGTCATATATTCATCAGTTTGAAAATAGAGAATGTCAATAAAACTAAGAGCCAAATTAAATTCAGTGATAGACTGTTTGAACTCTTTACCCATCAATCTAAATCGAAACCATCTCAGGAGTTGTAACAGAGAATTCATCAGGGACATTAAACTCAAAAGTGGCATAGAATTCACAAGTTAACTCAGTGAAAGCAGGTAAAATAATAGAAGCATAATTTATCCAACCTATGGCTGTTAATATCTTAGTGACCTCATCTCTAATATTTAGAAGATCGAGTGTGGGGTCGTGGATGAATTTACAAGGAATAATTTTTCTTGTACAAGCAGCAGTATACCATTCCTTATCGACAGTGCTGGTGAAGGTCAAATTTCTGTCGAAGTGGGCTGGAGAGGAGATGTGAACCTCCCTATTCCTCCCAAGGCGGGTCCGGGGGCCTCTCGAAGCAGTTGCTTGGGAAGGTTCACTCAAAGGGACAGTTGGTTAGGAGGTGGAAGTGAATGGTCTATTCCTGTTTTTATCTTTTGTTTTAGCCATTTGACACCAGTAAACAGGACAAGAGCAAGGTACAAACACTCAAAATAAGTCAACTGGCAGCCAATTAAATAAAGGGTCCCCAGTTACAGTTCCAAATATCGACAACTAAAGAAAAAGACAATCAGACAAAAATCGCAATTAACGACAACTACCCAAGCGCAGTAAACACACAAATACTAATTAAACAGATAAACACAACAAAAAATTCTCAAATATAAACGATTTTAATATAAAACTAAGCAGACAGTCAGAAGTAGCCAAAGACAAAATCACAGCAACCCAAATAAGCACAAATTATTTGTCATAAGCTAAAAATTAAAAATTTGTCATCAGCTAACAAAAACAGAAAATTAAAGAAAGAAGAGACCTAAGGTGAGAGTAGACAGTGGGTTCGACGGCGGAGCGGCAGTAGCAGCGACTGAAGGACGTGCGTGGAGGCCACGCGCTGGCGACTGGATGGAGCTTGCGATGCGCACTGGTGGCGCGGGGCTGCGCTGCAGCTCACATGCCTGGCTTGGCGCTAGGGCGCTGGTCGCCCGCAACAGTTAATGTTCCTGCGCTGGTGCTATTGGTGAGCGCAAAGAAAGGTGCTCAGGGGCATTGCTGCTGCGCCCTACTGGTGCGTGCTAGGGCGCGCGGATTGCGAGCTAGGGCTTGCGCTTGGGGTTGGGCACACGCTAGGCGCGGGTTGCGCGAGTGCACTGGGTGTGCGCTAGAGGGGCGAGTAGGCGCCCCTAGTTGCTGCTGGGCTTGCTGGTCGCGCGCACAGGGGAAGGCGCATGGCGTGCGGGCTTCAAACAACGGAGCGGGCGGTAGCAACGACGGGTTGGCAGGTGCGGTGGCAAACGTGCGGTGCGCAGGAGGCAAGTGGAAAAAAAAAAGAAAATGAAGAAAAAGAAAGAAGAAGAAGAAGAAGGGAAAGAAAGAAGAAGAAGAAAGAAAGAGCAAGTAAAGAAAGAAGAAAGTAGGGCAACGGGTTCTTTTTTTTTTGAAGGAACCGCTATGTTAGTCTTCTGACCAACCGTTCGAAATTAAGATCCTTAAGCGTGACCACTTGGCATGGGCACGCCTAACTACCATAGAGTTTTCTAACCAATTTTCAGAAATTGAGTTTTTTAAGCGTGACCACCTGACGTGGGCACGCCTAACTACCATAGAGTTTTTCTAACCAATTTTCAGAAATTGAGTTTCTTAAGCGTGATCATCTGACATGGGCACGCCTAACTACCATAGAGTTTTCTGACTAATTTTCAGAAATTGAGTTTCTTACGATAGGGTTTTCTGACCACAGACGAGAACCGCCTTCATTAAGCGTGACTATTTAACGTGGGTATGCCTAACTACTGGAGAATCTTCTGTCTGTCAATTTCAAATTTTCTTCCTTAAACGTGACCACTTAGCGTACACACGTCTAATTGCCAGGTTCCTACCACAAAAATAATAACTTACTAAATGCAACTAACATGTAACAAAAAAACTCCAGAAACATAAGAAAACTAAAACAAAAAGTCTTGGGTTGCCTCCCAGACAATGCCTTTTTTTAACGTTTTTGGCTGGATTTGGTCGGAACTCTCAAGTAGGATAAATTAAATTCTCGAGTTGTATGAACTTGACTTTCTCAAAGGAGAATCCTTCATAGTAAAGTTTGAAACGATGGCCATTCACCACAAACTTTTTCTCCGTCTTCAAATTTTGGATCTCCACTGCACCATAATGAAAGATATTAGAAATGATAAATGGACCAATCCAACGAAAACGCAACTTACCGAGAAAAAGTTTAAATTTCGAGTGATACAAGAGGGTTTTTTGCCCCACTACAAATGATTTGTTTGAGACTTGTTGATCATGAAAAGTTTTGCTCTTCTCCTTGTAAATCATTGCATTCTAATAAACTTCATTCCTTAGTTCTTCTAACTCTTGTAATTGGAGTTTCCTATGTGTCCCGACATCCGCAATGTCCATGTTATACTGCTTAATTGCCCAAAATGCCTTGTGTTCAAGTTCTACCGATAGGTGGCACAACTTTATGAAAACTAGTCTATACGGGGACATCTCGATCGGTGTCTTATACACGGTGCGGTAAACTCATAATGCATCTTCCAATTTCAAATTTCAATCCTTTTTATCTGGATGCACCATTTTCTCCAAGATTGACTTGATCTCTCTGTTTGATACTTCGGTTTGATCATTTGTCTGTGGATGGTATGGCGCGGATATTTTGTGGAGTACGTCATATTTGCGGAATAGGGCAGCAATAGTTTTGTTACAAAAATGTGTCCCCCTATCACTCATTATAGCTCTCGGCATTCCAAAGTGGACAAAGATGTTAGACTTTAAAAACTTTACAACCAGTCTTGAATCGTTAGTTCGAGTGACTTTTGCTTCCACCCACTTGAAAACATAGTCAACAACAAGTAAGATGTATAAGAAATCAAAAGACGGGGGAAAAAGACCCATGAAATCTATACCCCAAATATCAAAAATTTCAACAAACAACATGGGGGTTTGAAACATTTGGTCCCTACGAAAAATATTCCCGACCATTTGACACTTATCACAAGTTTTACAGAATAAATACGCATCTTTAAAAAGGTTGGGCCAATAAAAGCTACTTTCCAATATCTTACGAACTGTTCGCTTTGGTCCAAAATGCCCTCCACATGCAAACGAATGGCAAAAGTTAAAATAGAATGAAATTCACCTGCACTTACACACCTTCTTAGCACTTGATCCGAACATTGCCTCCAAAGGTAAAGGTCGTTTCAAATGTAGTATTTGACATCACTTTTTAATTTGTATCTCTTAACTTTTGGCCAATCTGCAGGCAATTGATTAGTTACTAAGAAATTCACAATATCAACATACCAAGATGCAGACGAATCAACGGCGAGTAATTGCTCCTCTGGAAACGCCTATCTTAATGGCTGATCCTTCTTATTTGTAAGCAAGCGACTCAAGTGATCAGCAACCAGGTTCTCTGCCCCACTTTTATCTTTAATCTCCAAGTCGAACTCTTGCAAGAGTAAAATCCATCTGATGAGCTTTGGTTTTGCATCCTTCTTCGTCAACAAGTACCTTAAGGCTGCATGAACAGAGAAAACTATTACTTTTGCACCCAACAAATAAGATTTAAAATTTTCTAGTACAAAAATAACAGCTAATAATTCTATCTCGGTCGTAGAATAATAAGTTGACCTCCATTCAACGCTTTTGATGCATAGTAAATTGCATGCGCTGCCCTATCAATCCTTTGCCCTAATACTGCCCCCACTGCGTAATCACTCGTGTCGTACATTATTTCAAATGGGAGACTCCAGTCTGGGAGTTGAATGATAGGTGGTGACGTCAACGATTTCTTCAGTTTATCAAATGCCATCTTGCATTTATCGGTGAAGTCAAATGCTACGTCATTTTACAACAATTTGAACAAGGGTGCTCCAATCTTTAAAAAATCCTTGATGAATCTCCTATGGAACCCTGCAAGACCCAAAAAGGAACATACTTTCCGTACACTTATGGGGTAAGGTAAAGTAGAAATAAGGTCTACTTTGGCTTTGTCTACCTCTATTTCCCTAACCGACACTACATGTTCTAAGATGATACCATGCTCCACTATAAAGTGGCATTTTTCCTAGTTAAGAAACAAGTTTGTCTCTATGCACCTTTTTAAAATCAAAGCTAGATTGCCAAGACATTCCTCAAAATTATCCCCATATACACTAAAATCATCCATGAACACCTCAATAATCTTTTCTACATATTCGGAGAAGATACTTATCATGCACCTTTGGAAGGTTTTTGGATCATTATAGAGGCCAAAAGGCATCCTACGGTAAGTGAACGTACCAAATGGGCAGGTGAATGTGATTTTTTTCTGGTCCTCTGATACTATCGCGATCTAGAAGTACCCTAAAAAATTATCTAAAAAACAGTAATAAATACGATCTGCCAACCTCTCTATCATTTGATCAATAAAAGGGAGAGGGAAGTGGTCCTTTTTCGTTACAACATTTCATCTCCGGTAATAAATGCACTAACGCCATCCTGTGGGTTTCTTGACTGGAACTATCTCGCCTTCCTGATTTTCTTCTACAGTTACTCCCGTTTTTTTCGAGACTACTTGAATTGGTCTCACCCACGAGATGTCTGAGATGGCGAAGATGATACCTACTTCCAGGAGTTTAAGTATCTATTTCTTAATCACTTCCATCATCAGCAGGTTCAATCTTCGTTGCGTCTGTCTCACCGGTTTCGCATCATTCTCGAGTCGTATTCGGTGCATGCATAAGGATAGACTGATTCCTTTGATGTCTGCTATGCTCCACTCAATCGCCTTCTTATGATCTCGAAGAAGACGAACCAGATTGTTTTTTTGACTCGATGACAGGTGTGTAGAAATGATCATCGGTAGTGTTTCTTTGTTCTCGAAAAATGTGTAGTTCAAATATTTCGGAAGAGTCTTGAGTTCTAATTCTGGTGTCTGCACAATAGAAAGCAACAACTGTTTCTGAATTTCTGGTACAAAGAGAGAAGTAAGTTCATACCTTGAAGAAATCGGTGGGAGCGAATACAGTGTTTCAACCGTACGGTACAACTCATAACTTATTTTTACATTAAGAATTGCTCCCAACTCAAGATGTTTGGCCAAAATCACTCCCAGTGTATCCTCTCCATCCAATTCGAAAGTTTCCTATACAAGGGTTTAATAACACTCAAAACAAAAATTGAGTTAGATTCCTCCGGGTATTTCATCGCATAAAAAATATTGAAATTTACAATTTCTCCATCAAAATCCATTGATAGAGTACTCTCATTCACATCTATTTTTGTTCTAACAGTGCTTAAAAATGGTCTACCTAACAAAATAGGTGACGGATTTAATGACTTTTCATCTCACATATCTAGGACATAAAAATCTGTTGGAAATACTAACTCATTTACTTGCACTAAAACATCTTCAACTAATCACTGTAGATAAGCATTGGTACAGTCTGCTAGTTGGATTATGATGCTTATGCCTTTTAATGGTCCAAGATTTAGAGAAACATAAATGGTTTTAGGTATCATGTTAATCGATGTCCCTAAATCCAACATTGCTTTCTAATTGGGGTATCTCCTATTTTACACGAAATTGTGAACATATCTGAATCTCCATACTTTGGTGGGAATTTCCTTTGAAATATAGTTGACACATTTTCTCCTACCGCCACTCTTTTGTCACCCCCTAACTTCCTCGTGTGGGTGCACAGATCCTTCAAAAATTTCGGGTATTTTGGTATCTGCTTAATGGCATCCAACAAGGAAATATTGATCTCCACTTTTCGGAACACATCCAAGATTTCTTTTTCCCTCTCTACCTTCTTTGTCTTTTCCAACTTGCAAGAAAAATAAAGTAGATTAGATTTGATAGGAGTTGGAGGAGTGAATGTTACTTTAGGGCCTTTGTGAATACGCCCTTCTTCTTCAATCTCTTTCTCATTTTTGCTTTTTGGATTTGTCAATTTAGGCCTCTCCACTTTCTTGCCACTTTTCAGTATCATGGCACTTACATTTTTAGAATTTACCTCGGGTTGCGATGATAATTTTTCAAAAATGTGAGACTCCAGATGATTAATTGCAATTGTTATGTGACTTATTTGAGTCTCCAAATTTTTCATACACGATCTAGCTTCCAACAGGCCCGCTCTTAGTTTTCTTTTGAAATTGAGCAGTACTTGTGGCCAGACTCTTGACAATGTCTTCCAAAAAGTCTCCTGAATCTGTAGACGAAGACTGATGCTTTGCTTGCCACAGTTGCTGAAATCTTGAAGGACGATTCACAAATGAATTCTGCGGTCTGCTCCTGTAGCTAAAGTTGGGGTGGTCTCTCCAACTAAGATTGTACGTACTTGAATACGGGTCATACTGCCTACGGAGCGAGGGCACGCCTCCAGCCATATTTACTTGTTTAGCTCCATCTTCTTGCAAAATGGGACATGCGTCTGTGGAGTGGTCCATGTTTGTACAAATTCCACAGACCTTTGATCGTTGCGCATTCCCCACGGCTAATTGCCGAACAAAAGACGTCAGTTCTAACAGTTGCTACTGAATGGATGACGACTCTACCTCATTGACCCTGCGGGTAGGTAGTGGGGAAGAGTTACTCTCACGGAAGCCAAATTGCTGAAAATTTTCTGCCATTGTTTTAATAAACTCCCATGCTTCTCTCGGTGTCTTATTTGCCAGTGCTTCTCCACTTGCAGCATCAATAATACTTCTGTCAGATGATTGCAGCCCCTCATAGAAGTACTGGATCAATAGCTGCTCACTAATTTGATGTTGAAGGCATTTAGTACACAACTTATTGAACCTTTCTCAATAGTCATACAAAGACTCCTCAGGGTACTGCTTGATGTTGCATATCTCTTTCCTTAGACTCGCAGCCCCAAATGCAGGGAAGAATTTTTCTATGAATTTCTTTTTCAAATAGGCCCATGTTGTGATACTACCTGCGGGTAGGTATTATAGTTAATCTTTCGCTGCATCCTTGAGAGAGAAAGGGAAGGCTTTAAGTTTAATTTGCTCTTCAGTAACCCCAGAAGGTTTCATACTAGAACATACCACTTCGAACTCTTGAATGTATTTATGGAGTTCTTCACCAGAGAGACCATGAAACGAGGGTAAGAGGTGAATTAAACCTGATTTTAGCTCGAAGGAAGTATTCTCCGCCAAAGTTGGGAATGTAATGCACAAAAGTTGGTGGGTTAACTCCAGATCCGTAAAAATTCTTGAAACAAAAATATATATCTACCACATTCTTCCATAGATCTATTAAACCAAGTTAAATTACCAAGTCAAAAATCTCTGGAACTCAACCAACCAACAAACAATTTTCACAATACTAATAGTCTTGATACAGTAAAAGACTCTTGTCAAAGACCTTCAAGTAGAAATTGCTTCTTTGGAACGAGAAGCTAAAACAATTGACAATAAAGTCCAAGTAATTATTAAAAGTACTACTAAAATCCCTTTTCAAACTCTTACCAAATCTATGGTTATTAGAGAACCACAAACAAATATTACCTCCTCTAAACAAGAAACCCAATCAGTTAAGACGTAAGAATGGTGTATATGAATTGTGTTAGATTTGAAGGATATTTATAGCAAATTTTACGTATTATTATAGTACCCACTATAGTGATTTTTACTATTTGCTACAGTGTATGCTATAGCATACAATTTGTCTTTTTGTTGCCGTATTTGTATAGTAATTTGTCGGACTGTTATAGTGACTTTCGGTGCCACAGTGAGAATAATATTTTTTGTTCTTATCGAGCCATCCTGATCTCTTGTTTGTTTTTTGTCAATCTTCTGTGTTTAGCAAATAGTCATAGATAATTCTTGTTTTGTTTTCTAAATCAGTTTGTCATATTCAAGTGTTTGTATTCCCAATTCCTTAAGCCAGTGCCGGTTGAGGATTAATCTCTAGATTTTTCTCCACTTCATGAAGCTTTGATCCTTCAAATTGCGGACTGTATAGTTTGTTGATTTTGCGGCAATGTTGTCATATTTATGTCTGAGATGCGGAGGGATGCGTTGACCAGTTTCGGTGTTGTAGAATACAACATCGAAGTATCTGATTTTGTCTTTCCTGCATTCTTGTTTGTAGGAATAATAATCTTTTGAGATGTGTAGGATCGTATCATCAGTAAGTTTGATAGGTATCCAATTATTGATCGTTCTGGATGTTGGACTTGTCATCTTCCTACAAAATAGAATTTGTTAGTTTTAAAGGTTTAGAGAAGGTAAGAGAGCATTGGGATCAAGAAGTTGAGGTATTATGTCCTCGTTTGTGGTTAGGTAAGGAACAAGTTTGTGGATAAAGGATATTCCGAGTATAACATTATTGGTTAATTTTTTGGTTAGGAAAAAGGTATCTGGAACGGATAAAGAGGAAAACTAAATTTGAACATTTGTCAATTTGAAACTGACTTCAAGTTTAGATCCATTGGCTCCCCTGAGTCCTTCCTTGGTTTGCTCAAAGAATTTAGGTGGGACAAGATTTTAAGGATACAACTTTGGTCTGTCCCGGTATACAGTTTTGATTACATAATTATTGCTAATTAGTAATTGGATCTGAACCAAGCGATCTTTGTCTTCCTTGGGCTTTTTAGATAATTGATTTAAGAACTTAGTATCATCTTGATTGGTAGGTTCTTCAGCTGGTATCAGGTTTTGAAGAACAAGGCTATTAAGTTCTTATTTGGCTTTGCTTGTCCTAATTTCTTCTTTGAAAAGATCAATTTTTGTTTGAAAATTTTGAAGGATCAAGGACTTAATAGGTTTGGAGGGAAATTGATCAAGAATTTCTGTAAAATTGTAGGTTTTGAGAATTCTTAGGTCTTTGGCTAAGGGGTTTGAAGAATTTGAGGCTTGGTTTGAGGATTCTTTGAATTTGTTTAGGTAGAGTTGTCTTTTCTCTATTTCACGAGTGTCTTCAATGATATCAAGGAGAAGGTTTTGATCCTTAGTTAATACATTGATTGTAGTACCTTCTTCTTCTTTGTCACTGGCAGTTTGAGAGGAAGAAGACATTGAAATATCATCCTCTAACTGATTGACATAATCTTTTTCTCTTTCAAAATCATTAGTTCCTGATTCGATCAGAAGATTTGATATTTGGGCTTTGTTCTGACTTGCTAGTCTTAGGTTGGATTTGTAATGTTGGGCTATATGTTTAGGTTTGTGGGTTTTGAAAGTGGAGAAGACTAGTTGTTTTATAGAAAAAAGGATTTTCTATAGGTTTGGGTTGTTTATTGGGTTTGATATGGTAGCTGGATACCCCAAACTGTTTGCGAAGAGGTCCAAGGTTTCCTTCTTGGGCCTATTCTTCTGCTAGTCTTTTGAAAGACCAGTTTGCTTGTTGGATCTGTTCATAAGTTGTTTCCTTCCAATGCTTAATCTTCTTGTGTTGAGATTTGATAAAGCCTTTGAGAAAATTTTTCCTATGAACCTTGTTTTTGTCTAGTCTTGTCAGGAATATATGGTGATATCTACTGGACTTTGGAAATTGTAGACACCAAAAATTTAGCCTTTCTTTTTTATTATTTCATTTAGTTGATTTTGTTTTTGCTTATTTTTATCTTATTTTCATTTTGTTAAAAAAATCATTTTATTATTATTAATTAATTCATTGGAAAGAAAAAAGAAAAATCATCAATCAAACACAAAAATTTTAGCTTTTTTATTTCATTCTAGTTGATTCTGTTTAAATTTTGTCTATTTCCATTTTGTTAAAGAAAATCATTTCTTTTAAAGAAAATCATTGGAAAGAAAAGAAAAGAAGAAAAAGCAATATATATATAAAAAAAAAATGTTTCACGCGCATCATCACTCCTGGTTTCGTACAGAAACCAGGAACAAGGCTATAGTATCAGAATTGCTACTCCATTTTACGGTGGGTTTTTCACTCTTTCTTCTAGTTTTTTTTCCTCCCGAACTTTGGCCACCTCATTCCATTGGATCATTATCAAGAACCTTTTGGAACAACAACCATCGGGTGGCTCTCAAATGCCCAGCAAATCTCAACTCTCATCCTCACCTTTGAGGTGAGGGTTTGAGAGTTTATGTTCTGTATAAATAGAACCAAACGGCTGAACAAAGGGGGGACGGCTAGAGAGAAAAGGAGTGACGGCTAGAAAGGAAAAAAGTGTTGGCGGCTGGAGGGTTGGAAAAAGAAAGAAAAGAGCCCAGCGGGAGATCGCGTGAGAGATAGAGGAAGAGATAGTAGAGAATCGAGAAAGGCAAACAAGAAGGCTGGGGTTTTCGGAGAGAAGAAAAACTGGAAAAAAACGGAACTGGGGAGGAGTTCCGGGAGCAAGGAGGGAAGATTTGGGGCTGGAAATAGAGAGAAAGCAGAGGGAGGTGTAGGAAAAGGAAAAACGAGGCAAGAGTGAAGAAGGTTTAGGGCTGAGTAGGCAATAAAAAACCAAGGAAAAATCTGGAACATTGGAGAGGGAGAGCCGGGGAAGAAAACTAGGAAAAGAAAAAGGAAGAGTTTCGGGGAGATGGAATAACAAGAGAGCTGGAGAGAAAAGAGGGAACCGAGGAAAAGAGGAGAAAAAAAGGGTTTGGCTGGAGGATGAAGGTGAGGAAAATCTGAAAAAACAAGAGGAGTGAATGAAGGAGGCTACAGGCAAGAAAAAGGAACCAAAAGAGGGGAGAATCTGGTCAGCAAGGGTCTAGGAGAAAAACAAAGAAAAGGGGTTTCGGAGGGCTTTGGTAGAGAGAGAGAACTAGAGTGCAGAGACCGAGAGAGAGCATCTTAAGCAATGGATGAGCAGATAGTTTCATCCCCATCTTCATCTTCCATGACCCAGTCATATTGCTGGGCTTATGCCATTTCCTGGCAGAGTTCAAATGATCAGAGTGGACAGGTGGTGTTAGTTTGGGGAGATGGCTACTTCCAAGGGACCAAAGTCATCGATGACGCCCCGTCCGTGCACCAACGGCAACGACCCCAGCAAATACAACACCACCGCCACTACGGGCTGCGGATCTGGCTCAATCCGAGAGGAAAAGTGATGAAAGGAACTCAATCTTTGCTCGGTGAGACCCCCAGCTGATGGACAAAATGATGATGGCGCTGCGGACTGCGACGTCACCGACGCGGAATGGTTCTACGTCATGTCCTTGGCTCAATCTTTCTTCGCGGGCGACGGAGCAACAAAGGCTAAAAGGTAATCTTTCCATTTCTTCTATTCATAGATCATTGAATCTATATTAGACGTATTAACATCTTTGCTGCCATGCCTGTTGCTGCGTTCCTTTGCTTGTACTTCCTATTTGTGAACCTGATGAGAGGGCGAAAGCTTTTGATCCCTGATTTTTGTGCTAAGCCGTGTTTTCTTTGCTGCCAAAAGGAAGTAAAATGCATCCATTAGAATCGTTCCATCCATGACAGTTCATCTTCTCCTTTTTTGTTTGGTGTCCTGCACAAGAGTAGCATCTCTGTGTTAGATGCTGAAGTTGTGTCGGGAATGGACTTCGTAGTCCTCTTTTGGGCCAGAACTTGGTGATTATTGGTTGAATTTTCTGTTTCTTGACCGATAAATAAAACCCAGAAACTGGTGGAAGTTTGTCGAATAAACCTGAAGTTTGCAAGTTTTTTTTTTTAAATCTTTCTCTCACTTGTATGGCATCTTGATGATGAGTTCATGAATCTTAATGAGAGCTTGGAGGTCGGATCTTTCTTCTTGTTAAAATTTTTGTTGTTGTCGCATAACGCTGCTGAGGTTCCAAAGCTTTAGGTGAAAGTTTCAGTTGCAGAAAGTTTTCTTCGTGGGTTTGCATGGAAAATTTTCCAAAATTGCAATCTAACCCCTCAATTTTCCCGTTGTTCTGTTATGGCCCAGAAAATTAGGAAATATAATCAATTTTATCCCTTCAACGTATTGTTTTCCTTCGGCATGCTTTAATTTGATTCTTGGACAGAATATTCATGAGTTTTGGGATGAATTTTTGAAGGTTCAATGATTGTTTGATAGATTTATCATTTGACTTGGTGTTTAGTAAAATAATTAGGAATTATAGATAATTTTGTTTGTTTGATTATAGAAAATGAGTTTTCATTCATTTTGAGAAGTTTAGCATTTGATTTTGGTAGGTTTCGATTTAAAACCCTAATTTTATTTTGTTTTGATTTAGCCCCTAATATTTGTAATAGTAATAAATTGACCCCTCAAAATTCTTTAATTTTTGCAATCAAGTCATTACTTGTTTTAATTTCTTAAACATGGGTTGTTTGCCTTCCTTTAAATGCCTTTGATTGATTCAATTTTCATATTTATTTCCATTTCATGCAATTATTTGTTAATTAAAGTGATGCCTTGACCTTTTTCTTTGTTTTTGAAGGGCAAATAAGTAATTTCATTTCATTAGGGCACCAATTCAAGGGAGGTGCATTCTATCCCTCATTTTGACTTTATTTGATCCTATGTGTCCTTATGTGACTTTATGTGCTTAATTGCACGCCTTTGAATGTTTTCATTTTATTTATTTATTTATTCACTTTATTTATTTTAATTTTGTATATTTATTTTAATTTTGATTATTTGGAAGGCATTTAAATGCCGAGTTGTAATAGTTAGGGGTTTATTTATTTATTTTTATTCCTTCCCCTCTTAGATTGTAGTTAGAGCCCCCAAATGTAATAGTTAGGGTTTATTTGATTTATTTGTTTTGTGTGTTTGCATGCTTATGTGTTATGTGTTACTCGCTTTCTTAGGGCCTTGCATCTAGATATCATAATTATGTGTTATGTGTTTATGTGATATTATGTGTTTACATGTTTTTATTAAGTTTTACATGATTAGTTAGTTATAATTAATGTGGGACGCCAGCACAATAGTCCAACGCTAGTTGTGGTCCATTTCCTGAATCCACACTAGTCCAACGCTAGTTGTGGCCCTTTATTCTGATTTCCTACTAGTTCAACGCTAGTGAGCACTTATAGATATGAGATAGTCCAACGCTAGACCTTTAGGAATCATTCTACGCGTTAGATCATGATTGTGTGATAAAATCACTTCATCTCATGCATGTTTTTCACTTTTTAGGGTTTTTTACCATTTTGCATGACACTTTCCTTATATATGCACATCCCTTATCCCATATTCCCTTATATTTATATCCCTTATCCCATATTTTCCCTTATATGTATATTCCTTACCCCTTTGTATGAAAACATGATATTACACTTGCATTCCATTTAAGAATTAGAACTAGGTTAGTACATTTGTATAATTAGATAGGAGAAATACCCCTTGAATATGGGATATGGACGAGTTTGGCTTTCTAACCTTAGCACGCTCGTATTCCCTCTATTAAAGGGAAAATTGAGTCATGAATATTAGCTCCCCGCACCCGTTATGATGCATTCCTTTAGATCATGTGTATTTGTATATTATTATTTTCTTTTTTTTTTAGAGTATCATATTTTTGCACATTCGTGACCTCTTCAAATAATTACTTTTGGAAATCGTAATTAATGCGATTTGCACCAATTAAAATTCGAAGAGACATGTTGACCCCGATACATTAGGTCTAGGGTTTGCATTCATATAGTACGTCCAAATGTGATAAATTTTTAGGTTAAAATAAGAAATTTTTTGACTAAATCACGCAACTAGCCTTGGCTAGGTTGAAAGGGTACCTTGAATTTTATCCTTGCCTTCCCTTTCTTCAAATGTGACTCCCCGAACACTTTTCTCTGATTTTCGAAGACTTGGAATCGTTTTAAAAAGGATTTTTCTACTTTTTTTCTTTAAAAATTAATTTTAGGTGACTTGGTACACCTTAACCCAATACCAAGTGGCGACTCCGATTTTTTTATTCAAAAACCCTTTTTAAACTATAATTTGGGCCAAAATCGTCGCATTTATTAAACCCCATTTAGCCCTATTTTCTTTATCAAAAACTCATTTTTCACTTAAAATTAATCAAAATCCATCTTTATAAAATAGTGTAATTTTATTTTTAAAATGAGGCGTGACAGGAATAGTTCTAGATCATTAGATGTGAGTATATCCAGGATATTTTCAAATTGAACATCACTGTATCTGGGAGGATGGTCCTATCTTGTAGTTCAGATTCATCCATTTTGATTGTGATAATGTTTTCGTCTTCTATGATGAGATGTTCTTCCCACCATTTTTTGAATAGCCCAATAAATCTCGTGAATAGGATATGAGCAGTTGACTGATTGTAATTGGTGTTTATCATCTGTTGAGATATTGTAAGAATATTATTCTTGAATACTCTGTCTATGCTCCATCTAAGGATGTTGTCTATATTATATGACTGTCGAAGGTTATTGGATTTTGTCTTGAAACTATCAGAATAGATTGTTTAGGGATGATATGGATTTTGGGTGTCTTCCCGGTCGGGAGTATGACCTTGTATGAAAGGGTTTGGGTATGGTTCATTTAGGGTAGAAGACCCTTTTGTGTATGGTGTCAATCAAGGGGGTTTTCTGGGGTTTAAATGGGATAAGAAACGATTATCTAATCTTAGCCTTTTGGTCTTCTGATTGGTCTGAAGGTTTGAAAGGTAAAATTAAAAAATAGATATTTGTAAGAGGAGTTTTAGGGATAAACTGGGTAAAGATTTTAAATAAATCTTTTCTAGATGTTGGATAGATTATAAGAATATCCTTGGCATGCGCATAGGATGTTTCTTCATCTACTTTGATCTCAACTTCATCAATGACCAATTTTGTTTATGAGGAATCTGCCTGAATCTCTCGTTTGGTGGTCTGCTCCCATCCCACATCATTTGTTTGAATGGAGGGATGGTCAATCCACTTCTTTGGAGAATATAAAGGTTGAATGTATTGTTTTTGCTTGGTCATCTCAAACATCACCCTTCCCGTGATATTGATTTGAGATCTGACCAAATTTGTTTGAGAAGATACTTTCTGTTTTTGAGACTGTTTGTCTAGTTTGTTAAAGATCCACGTCTCTTCTGTTTGTCCCGTGTATTTGCTGGAAAACCATATTGCTTTTGTATAAGATTCCACCTTGATGTTTGGGTACTATTTGATACTAAGTATTTCAAGTATTAATTATAATACAAGTTTAATTATAATTACTAAGTACCAGATAACAAGTTAGCCAATAGAGAGAATTATTAATACACATATTTCGTCACTCAAAAAGATCATATTTTAAATTAAACAATACAAATAAGCAACAAAACTGCATTAATGATCACAAAATTCAACAAATAGATTAGTCATACTACACTAATAATCACAAAATTCAACAAAATAGATTAGTCATCTCTTTTGATATGATGTTTACTATGATTCTTGTGATTTTGAATAGAAAAAATTTTCTTCCTCTATTCTCTATTACTAATATCTAACAATTAAGTAATTAGACACCAAGTAACTATTAGTAACTAATTAATGAAAATAATTTTTAAAAATTTCTTTAATGATGAATGATGACTTGTATTTATAAAATAATATTAATTGATATACCTAATGGATGAAGGAGAGAAAATTTGAAAACTTTTCTATTCAAAATCACCAAAATCATAGCAAATATCATGTTAAAATAGATGATTAGTCTATTTTGCTAAATCTTGTGATCATTAGTGTAGATTTTTTGCTTATTTATATCATTTAATTTATTAAATATGAACTTTTTGAGTGATGAAATATGTGTACTAATTGTTTCTAACTTTTAATTATTTTATTATTTTACTAATACAACTTACATATATGCATAAGGGGTATTTATGGAATCAAAGTTTCATCTCTCTCCTTCAAATACTTTTTTAATGTTACTTTTTCTAATTGAACTAATTTTGTTATCAAAACCTTAAGCTCAGAGGCGTTTGTGCAATTTTATAAACTTCAAAGGGAGACTAGTGAAATTATCAAAAATCTAAGGGGGGGTTTCTTAAATTATCCATATCATATATGAAACTATTGGATCGTGTTTCTAAAAGGTTGATTGATTGCATTTTCTAAAAAGTTTTTGGGGAATTTTTAAGACGTGGTATATATGAGATAAAAAGTGATTGGAAAAAGTATATAGGCAATATGGAAAAATTGCCATTTTAGTCCTTGAACTATTTTACTTAAGCCAATTTCATCCCTCAATGTTATTTTAGCCTAATTTAGTCCTTCAACTTAAATTTCTTGTCCAATTTAGATCCTTTTGCAGCGGCACCACCCACTAAAACTTTTTCCAATACAGAAGGCACTACCTAAACAAGGGCAAGAATGGAAGTGCAAGTCATTTCCTACATTAAAATAAAGAAATCTGAAATTTTTCATCTAATGGGGTAAAACAAAAATTTTACTCTAAATTAGGGGCAAACTAAAATATTTGTAAAAGAAGATCCCAATTTTCATCTACATTTATCACTAGTCACAAGTCATCGCCAACTATGTCACCAATCTTCTTTGACAAACTTCTGAAACAAGGACATCTTCTTTTTTAACTCTTAAATCAATGGTCTTTCTCAACTAGACAATCAAGTATCCTCTTTGAATTTGTAAATATTTTTACAAATGAGGCACTGCAATTTTTTCTTTTAACTCTCATATATTCTCTGCCAGTATTGCTGCATTGTTAATTCCAGAGGATTCATTAATTGGAAAAAAGTCTGTGTGATTATCGTAAAAGCAGCTCATTTGTAGGATATTTTTGTGAGCAGTTTTTTTTGCTCAATATGTACTCTACATTATGTATAGTTATTTACTCAATATGTATTCTAGATTGCATTTTGTTGAAGAGGCCTGAAAGTGTTTGATGAAATGTTTAAAAGAATTATATAGTTTCATGAACCACCATGGTTTCTAGGTACGCAACCCTAGACATGCTATGGAGGCATTTCTAGTTTTTCAACCTCTATTTGATGGAAGGTAGATAGAGGACTTGAATGAATTTCTTAGAGCTTTTTATGATGATATTGATGATGGTACTGGAGTGAAGAGGGAAAAGCCTTAGCTCCGCTCTATTTGAGACACAATGGGTTTAGAAAGCATTGACAATTTAATTCCATAAGTTCTATGCCTTGAAACTTCATCAATTTTCTAAATTTTTGCCATCTTCGTGAGAAAAAGAACAATAACAAAAAGAATGAGAAGGCGATGGAATCCAAGAGATGAAATATGGAATGAGAGAAGATGGCGATGCTCAAGGAAAGGTTGTGGTTGATAATTATTAGTAGATGGTAGTAATAGTGAAAAATTTTGTTAAGAGACTAGGTTTGACTTGGGTTGGACAAAATGTTTTGACGCAGAAGGATAACTCAAATGCTCCTTTGACGATCTCTATTTTCTTTCCCAATTTGGTGGAAAATTTGTTCTTCTCCCCTTTTTAATGGAAATCTTTTTTTTGGGGTTCTAACTTTGGCCCTAACTTTGTAATTCCTGGATTGCCCTTAATTGGGCGGTGATTTTGTGCTGGAAAGATTTTAATTAGTGGTGGCGTCTGTGAAAGGATTTAATTGGACAAGAAATTTAAGTTGAAGGACTAAATTAGGCTAAAAAGACATTGAGGGATGAAATTAACATAAGTGAAATAGTTTTAAGGACTAAAATGGTGATTTTCCCAAGAAATATTTAAGAAAACAGAGAAAGTTTTCAAAAAAGAACAATCCAAACAAGGCCGATTTTTTAACGTACATTATGCTTAGAAAACTTCATCATCTATTATCTTTTGAATGTTTTGAAAAACCTAAAATTTTGTATTGATTATGTATCTCAAAAAATTTATGGTGTGCTTTAACAACAACATCGAATGGATTACATGATCAATTGGGTTAAAATAGGTTAATAGGTTAATTTAGCAAAATAATGCATAGTATTAAAATTATTTTAATCGTATAAAGTGTTTAATGAATTATAGCGGGTTGGGTCGAATCAACCCATTAATAAAACAGGTCATTACATGACACGACATAACATGAAAAGCTTCTAATGGATTAAGTTAGATTTGAGATTTTTTGACACGAATACGATAACGACACAATATGATAAGTACAGGTTATGACCGTTACTACTCTTAGTTTAAGAGGGTAATTGTAGTAGCAAGGTAGGAAATGAGAGAATTTAGGAGATAATAGTGAATGAATAGAGGAGAAAAAGGGACGCATAATTATTCTTGTTATTGTTTGATAAGATAGCAAAAATTAATCTTTCCCAACTAGACCCATTAGTTGTGTAGTTGACAAGTTTTAATTGGTTATGAAAGGAGAGAATTTAGGAGATAATAATGAATGAATAGAGGAGAAGAAGGGACATATGATTGTTCTTGTTATTGTTTGGTAAGATAGTAAAATTAATCATTCCCAACTGGGTTATCTAGCTGGCAAGTGTTAATTGGTTATGAGTAACTTATAGGACAATTCATAGATTGTTCAATGACAATAGTAAAACTTACTTCCACACTGTTCCAACTCGCCACCAATCCCACCAAAACATATTATGCCTCATTCCCCTCTCTTACAGGCCATTTGTGAATCCTCTCTTCATTATATAAAGTGCATTTCTAGATGCATAATGCGTGTATTCATTTATTAATAAGAGTTAGAATTAGTCAAACTTAAAAATGATCTTGTCATTTTCTAATAAATGAAACACGTGTCCTGGATCGAGATGTGTATTGTGGGAAATAGAGAGGAAATCTATAAAGAAGATCCAATCAATGGTGTTGTCTAACCAAATTTTTGTCCTTCTTTTGTTTTTGAAATGTTTGGTACTATGAACCAAAATACTTTAGTCCTAAAATATAAAAAGCATTTTATTGTTTTATCTTTAAAAGATTAAGAGCGTTTTTTTCTCTCCTAATGAAAAAATAGGAGCTAAAACTGTGATTACAAAAGGAAATGAGATTTTACATTTTCAGTAAAGTTAGAAATGAGGCTAAAAAAAATATGAAAATGCATCTATTTGGCGTGAAAAGGCGTGATTGATTTATGCAAGACGTATGGAGCGGTCCCAGTAACGAAGTGCATTGTAACAAATTCGACGCTGGCCTTTCGATTGGCTGTGTGTAGTCGTACACAATCACACTGCAATGACAACTTTACTCTTCAAGTCATTGAATACTACAAAGAAAATGAAGGAAGAATTGCCAAAACTCAGCTCAGGTAAATAATGGGTTCATTTCATGTTATGGGTCTTGATTACTACTATGTTTGCTTGCTTGTGATCTTTACAGTTTTGTTTGAACATTCTTGTAAGATCTATCATTCTACCTTGACTAGAAGAATCAGCTGTAATTCAGGCAGCAACATATTGGACAGTCTGATTTCTTGCTAATTGATTTTATGTTCAGAATTGATTGAGCAATAATATGTGCATTCTGAGCATGCATAGAAGACTTCTCTTCAGTTTTTTTCAGATCTGAGTTCTCACACACTCAGTCACACACATAAACACAAGCACTTAGTGTATATGCATGCTCTAGCTTCCAAGAAGCTGGATTATGGAAGAAAGTTTCTTAGGAGGTAGTATTATTCTTGCAAAGCTTGTGGGTTTTCTTTGTCTTCTTCTCTTTTTTGGTAGGAGGTAGTCTTGAACTCTGGTGTTTAAACTTGCAAAAAGGGCTTAGCTTTAGCATTGAAAGGTTTACCAGTTGGTATTACCTTGTGAAAAGCTAGCTTGGGAATTGGGAGATTAATCGGGGTGACAATAGTTTTTTAAGTTTTATTACCTGCTCCTTTGATGATAGTAATTGCACTCTGATATCAAACAATGATATTCTAACAATGAAAAAACATAATAAAAGGAGAAGTGTTCAATTTGCAGCATCCTCAAAAGTCATAGGAAGTTCAAAAAGTAGGATTGGTTTCGGGGCTTGTGATGTTGCCCGGCCTTATAAACAGAAACTATTGGCGTGAGATTTAACCAATGAAATTAACCTGTTTTAGTGCCATTTTACTTGAACAAGTAATCTAAATGATTTTTACTAGCACCTGATCGTTACAAATGGACGACGGAGTGCCCGAGAGATTGTGGTTATGATGTTGTGTAACAAGATGGAATTCCGCAAGGTACAGATAGCTAAAGTGTTTGACTAATATAAATTAATATTTTCTGCAAATATCCTCTAGAAATAAGCGATAGTTTTTTTGGAAGTCGTCAAGGTTTCTTAAACACTTTCATTTGCAAACAGACTTCATGCTAGACTGAGTGCTTGCAGAAACTGGTAATAGAGTTCTTATTGTACATGTGGAGGGTATTCCAAAAACTATTCCACTTGTAACAGTAACATCTAACAACCGAAGTTCCTGTTCGTTTGTTCTTCGAGCTCTACAAGATACAATTAATTTAGAGAAATGCATGCATTTTTTTTCAGAAATCTCAAATTGGCATTTAATTTCATGTTGAAAATTTGTAATGACTTCCCTCCAGCTTCTCTAGGCTAGCTGGATTGATTTTTTTAGAGAAGAAAGAAGGGAAAGAAGAATACATAGCCTCCCGCATCCCTCGCACGGTAAAGAGGCTATGGGATGAGTGGAATCTTCCCGCTGCAGTCCTTATTAGTCTTTTCTTCCAAATGGTGTTAGTATCCTTAGCAACATTTCGGAAACGAACAGGAAACAGGATAGTGAATGCCATAATATGGTCTGTTTATCTGCTTGCCGATTGGCTTGCTGCTTTTTGCTGTTGGACTCATCTCTAATGGCCAAAGTAATGACAATCCTGACAAATTCAGAGTAAATGAAGATCTTGCAGCATTTTGGGCTCCATTTTTATTGTTACATCTTGGTGGCCCTGATAACTGTTGCGGAAGCTCTACCAAATTAAGGTATAACGAGTAAATTATTGTACCTAAAATTGCAAAATGGTAATTCCCAGAAATATTTGGTGAGGCACACTGGCCTGCTTAAGTACCAATTTCTAGACAGAATCACCTATATAAGCAATTAATTGCACAATAACTCACTACAAATATACCTACAAATATAGCTACTAAATAGACAATAAAATAGAACACCAGAATTTAACGAGGTTCGGCTAATTTGCCTACGTCCTCGGACACTACCGACAATTTAATATTTCACTAGAAGAAATATTACAAAGAGAGAGAAGAAAGCAAGTTATTAACTCTTGCTTGGTGTTTTTGATCCTATCAAAGGATCCATCTATTTATAGCTTACAAATGAGAGGATTTCTACCAAAACTAGCAATGTGGGATGTATAATTTGTGCACAATTGTCAACAATTGTGGCTTTGTACAATTGTCACAATTGTGGCTTTGTACAATTGTACAATTGTGACTATTGAGCCAACAAGTCAACAAATCTCCACCTTGGCGAAATCTCTACATCTTCAATGCTTCATTCTTCTCCAACATTCGGTGGTGTCTTCAAATGCGTTGTCAAGCGCCAATCTTCAAGTTGTGCACAACATTTATCAAATTCAAACAATGTTGGAATTTGATAGTTGTCACAACCTTCGTAAGCATATCAGCAGGATTCTCCTTGGTCTGAATCTTTTGAAGTAGTATCGTACTATCTTCCAAAATCTTCCTCACAAAATGATACCGTACGTCGATATGCTTCGTCCTTGCATGATAAACCTGGTTCTTTGCTAAATGAATAGCACTCTGACTATCACAATGAACTTTTGATAGACCTTTGTCCAATTCCCAATTCATCAAGCAACCCATGAAGCCAAATTGCTTCCTTAACAGCCTCCGTAACTGCCATATACTCTGCCTCTGTAGTAGACAAAGCAACTGTTGACTGTAAGGTAGACCTCCAACTGACTGGTGCCTTAGCAAGTGTAAACACATAACCAGTCGTTGATCGACGTGTATCTTGATCACCTGCGTAGTCGGAATCACAATATCCAACTGCGCCTTGACCAATCTTTTCATCCCGCTCAAATACTAATCCAACATCTACGGTATTCAAAATGTACCGTAAAATCCATTTCACAGCCTGCCAATGCTCCTTGCCAGGATCATGCATGTACCTGCTCACAACTCCAACTGCTTGTGAAATGTCGGGTCTTGTACACACCATAGCATACATCAAGCTACCCACCGCATTTGCATATGGTACCTTTGCCATATATTCTCGTTCTGCATCATTCTTTGGAGATAATGATGCACTGAGTTTGAAATGAGGAGCAAGTGGAGTACTAACAGGTTTGGTCTTTTCATTCATGCCAAACCTCTTTAATACCTTACTAAGATACTCTTTTTGAGTCAAATAAAGTCTCCCCAATCTTCTATCTCTGCTTATCTCCATGCCGAGAATCTTCTTGGTTCGCCGAGATCCTTCATTTCAAACTCCCGACTCAAATGAGATTTTAATTTTTCAATCTCACCTTGATCCTTGGAAGCTATCAACATATCATCAACATAAAGAAGAAGATATATGTAGGATCCATCTCGTAGCTTGCGCAAATATACACAGTCATCATATTTGCTTCTTGTGTACTTCTGTCCCATCATAAACTTGTCAAATCGCTTGTACCACTGCCTTGGAGACTGCTTCAATCCATACAACGATTTGTCAAGCTTGCACACCATTTTTTCTTTACCAGCAACTTTGAATCCTTCTGGCTGAGTCATGTAGATTTTCTCTTCCAAATCACCATGTAAAAACGCTGTTTTTACATCTAATTGGACAAGTTCCAGATCCAATTGTGCTACCAAAGCCAATAAAATTCTGATGGAGAATGTTTCACGACTGGAGAAAACACTTCGTTGTAATCAATTCCCTCCTTCTGAGCGTAGCCTTTAGCCACCAATCTTGCTTTGTAGCGAACACCAGACTTGTCAGGAAATCCTTCTTTCTTTGCATATACCCACTTGCACCCAATTGCCTTCTTTCCCTTTGACAGATTGACAAGTTGCCAAGTCTGATTCTTATAAAGGGACTGCATTTCTTCTTCCATGGCTGTCCTCCATTTTTCTTTCTCTGAACTTTGGACAGCTTCAAGATAAGTGGTAGGAACTTTCATCTATTGCAATTGCAGATGCATTAGCCACCATATTAACATACCGAGCAGGTACTTTAATATTCCTCTTTGGCTTACTCAATGCAATTGATTCAAGTTGCTGTGAAGACTCTCCAACTGGAACATCTTCTTCAGTTGATTCTTCTTCTACCATAGGAGTCCTTTCATCTGCTCCTATATCCACCGCTGGTCTGATAATGCTTCTTTCAAACTCCACCTGCTTTGGAGTGCTCTCCACCTGTTGTGGAGTACCATCATTCTGCTGTACATCTACCTTTGTTAACATGGTAGATTCATCAAAGGTGACATCCCTGCTGAAAACTATCTTCTTCGTCTCGGGACACCAAAGGCGATAACCTTTAATGCCTGTCGTGATCCCCATAAAGAGCGCCTTCTTCGCCCTTGGATCCAACTTTGATTCTTTAACATGATAGTATGCAGTAGAACCAAACACATGTAAGGAATCATAATCTGTAGCAGGTTTTCCCTGACCATTTCTCTAATGGCGTTTTGCCGCCAATAGCAGTTGATGGTAAGCGATTAACGAGGTGATTTGCATATGCTAAAGCCTCAGCCCAAAATTGTCTGCCCAACCCAGCATTGGACAACATACACCGAACTTTCTCCACCAATGTCCGGTTCATACGCTCTGCCACCCCGTTCTGCTGTGGTGTATCTCTGACTGTGAAGTGCCGAACAATGCCTTCATTTTCACAGACCTCCATGAATGGATCACTAGTGTATTCACCTCCGTTGTCTGTTCGAAGGCGTTTGATCTTTCTTTCTGTTTGAGTTTCCACCATCTTTTTCCACTTGATGAAAATTCCCAATACTTCACTTTTCGCCTTCATAGTATACACCCATACTCTTCGAGAGAAGTCATCGACAAAGGTAACAAAATAATTTTTACCTCCCAAAGAAGTTGTTTTGGAAGGTCCCCACACATCAGAGTGCACATAATCCAAAATACCCTTGGTATCGTGAATTGCAGTGCCAAATTTTACCCTTGTCTGCTTCCCTTTGACACAATGCTCGCAAAAATCTAACTTGCAAACACTGGCTCCTTTCAATAGTCCTTGATTTATCAGAAGATTCAAGGATTTTTCTCCAGCATGCCCTAAGCGCATATGCCATAATCTGGCTATTTTCAATTCTCGATCATCATTGGAAGCCACTGCCGCTACTCCAACAACTGCATTACCTTGATAGTAATACAAGTTATTATTTTTCGGATTCCTTTCACCAGCACCAATGCACCTGAAATGATTTTCATCACTCCATTATATGCCGACACCTTGTAGCCCATTGATTCTAGTACTCCCACAGAAATGAGGTTCTTTTTCAATTCTGGCACATATCGGACATCAGTTAGAATCCTAATTGATCCATCCTGATTCCTCAGCCGAATTGAACCAACCCCATTTGTTGCTAATGTGGTCTCATCTGCCGTGTAGACGACTCCACCTTTTTGTTCCTTGAAATCAAAGAACCATTCCCTATTGGACGTCATATGATGACTACAACCTGAGTCCAATAGCCATGTACTAGAATGACCAGTAGGCATGACAGCTAATGAAAAGTCTGAGTCTTGATCAATGCACTCAGTTACATTTGAATCCGCAACAGCTTTTTTCTTGTCAGGTCTATTCTTCAACTTTGGGCAGTCCTTCTTCCAGTGCCCTTTCTCTCTGCAAAAAGCACACTCATCTTTGCTTAGTCTCGCTCTCGACTTGGATCTTCCTCTCGTCCCCTTTCTCTGGTTTTGTGAGCGTCCTCTAGTTACCAGAGCTTCTGCTGCTCCATCTCTGCTACTTTGCTTGTCCTTTCTTCTGAGCTCGTAGCTGTACAGGGCAGAGCTAACTTCACTGAGGGACACCTCAGCTTTCCCATGGAGTAGAGTTGTTTCGAGATGCTCAAACTCCTCAGGAAGAGATCCCAATAACATGAGAGCCAAATCTTCATCTTCAAATGTCACATCTAAATTCATTAGATCAGTGATTAACTGATTGAAATTAGTGATGTGATCACTTAGAGTTGTGCCGGGAATATAAGTGAAGTGAAATAAACGCTTCTTCATATGGAGCCTGTTCTGACAATTTTTCTTCAAGAACTTCTCCTCCAATCCAGTCCACAATTTATTTGCAGACGTTTCTTTTGAGAACACATATTTCTGTTCCCTTGAAAGACACGATCGAATTGTACCACACGCTAAACGATTTAGCGTCCTCCATTCCTTCTCTTCAATCTCTTCTGGCTTTCTCTTTTTCGATGGCAATGTCTAGACCTTGATTAAAGAGCGCGTCTAGAATCTCACTTTGCCACATACCGAAATGACCGGTACCATCAAATGTCTCCACATTTAATTTTGCATTCATCATAGCATTTCTCGCCATAATAGACGATGACGAACTTGTCGATGCTTGCATTGTAGATGAAGATCTACTTTCGGCCATCTCTACAAATTATATTTAGTAGCTCCTAAATGTAGAATAACAATAGCCCAAGAAATCTTTTCTGATGTGGAAGATCAGACTATGCTGCAACCACAGAGCATACTAAGAAACCTTGAGCTCTGATACCAATTGTTGCGGAAGCTCTACCAAAATTAAAGTATAACGAGTAAATTATTGTACCTAAAATTGCAAAATGGTAATTCCCAGGAAATATTTGGTGAGGCACACTGGCCTGCTTAAGTACCAATTTCCTAGACAGAATCACTATATAAGCAATTAATTGCACAATAACTGACTACAAATATACCTACAAATATAGCTACTAATAGACAATAAAATAGAACACCAGAATTTAACGAGGTTCGGCTAATTTGCCTACGTCCTCGGACCACTACCGACAATTTAATATTTCACTAGAAGAAATATTACAAAGAGAGAGAAGAAAGCAAGTTATTAACTCTTGCTTGGTGTTTTTTTATCCTATCAAAGGATCCATCTATTTATAGCTTACAAATGAGAGGATTTCTACCAAAACTAGCAATGTGGGATGTATAATTTGTGCACAATTGTCAACAATTGTGGCTTTGTACAATTGTCAACAATTGTGGCTATTGAGCCAACAAGTCAACAATAACATCACTGCTTTCTCTCTTGAAGATAATGAGTTGTGGATCCGGCATCTGCTTGGGCTTGTCATTCAGCTTCATGCTGTTTGCTTACGTCTTTTCCCAGTCCATTCCTAACGTACCTCTCAGTTCCCACAATACTCTTGTTTTTCGCTGGAGCTATTAAATATGCTGAGCGAACTCGTGCTCTATATTTAGGTTGCTTGGGTAATTTCAAGGCTTCTATGCTTCCAATGCCAGATGCTGGACCAAATTATGTTCAGCTTATGGAGGAGTCCTCATCTAAGAAAGCTGCTGATGTTCCAGTTAGGATAAAAATAGAGAACGAACTGAGAGAGGCTCTCAGACTTCTGAAATTCCAGATTGGGACTACTGAAGAAGAAATAACTCACCTAGAAGTGTGCAGAAGGGGTATGAATTTTTCACCACTTTTAGGGGGCTGATCGTTGACCATATGTTTAGCTTCCATGACGTAATAAAAGCAGAAACTTCTTCTCCCGAAGGTCTGCCCATGATGCTTTCAGAGTGATGGAGTGGAGCTCAATTTCATGTATGATTCTCTCTACACTTAAGATGGCCGTGGTACACGGTAACATAGGTTTTTGTTTTCCGTTTCATCTGCTCGGTACTTATAGTGCTTTCTTTCGTGGAATTTGCATCACATCATCGTCCTGAGATCAACCATTTTGATGTTACTGTTACCTACATTTTGCTTTATGGTGCTGTTGGCTTTGGATCTTGTGGCTTTGATTAAGGTCAATTTTCTCTGACTGGACTGTAAGTTGTGCTAAGAATGACAGAGTTAGACGAATTGGCATCTGCGGTCCCGTGACAAAGCTGTCATCTGATCGAAGGTGGTCTAATACAATCTCGCAGCATAACTTGATCAATTTTTGCCTGAATCAGCGGTGGAGATGGTTAGATATTGCAGCTGAAACCGTTGGACTCAAGGCATTTCTTGATGAACTGAAATACAAAAAGGACTTTGTCATTCAGGATAATTTGAAAAAATTTATCTTTCAAGAGCTCAAGGGTAAAGCCAGCAAAGCAGAAACCAATAAAGTTGCTAAAGAAATATACTCGGCAAGAGGTCAATGGGCTCTGTCAGATTACGTTCGCTGCAGATCTGAGACCATGTCATCAAGTGTAAGTGAGGAAGTTGATTATGAGACCATGTCATCAAGTGTAAGCGAGGAAGTTGATTATGATGAAAGCCTGTTGCTGTGGCATATTGCCACTGAGCTATGCTATTCCACAAGTTCTAATGCTGAAAATTCCAATCGTGAATTTTGCAAGCTTATATCTGATTATATGTTGTATCTGTTGGTTATGAGGCCTACAATGATGTCTGCAGTTGCTGGCATTGGACAGATTCGATTTCAGGACACGTGTGAAGAAGCTAAGAATTTTTTCAGCAGCAGGTTGAAGACAGAATTAAGGCCATCAATCTCAGCCAAGAATATATTCCCTGCAAGAGAATCAAGTTCAGCAACCCGACAAAGAGCATGTAAAAAGCTACTTGATGTAAATACAGATGTTAACCCATTGATGTGAAGGGTGACAGAAGCAAATCAGTGTTGTTTGATGCCTGTAGGCTCGCAAAGGATTTGAGAAAACTGAAGGATGATCAAAGTGGGAGATAATGAGCAAAGTGTGGGTGGAACTGGTTGTCCTACGCTGCCTGTCACTGCCGAGCAAAGAAAGAAAAATTTTTGCCGAGCAAAGTTTGTTGGGAAAAGAAAAATATAACAACAATAATTGTGCCACCTCATCAAATAAACTTTTTGAATTTAGGGTCTATTAATTGGATGGTATATCTTTTCCTATTTTATAAAAATAAAATTTATTTAAAACACTATCTACAGTTATAGTCTAAAATACCCATAATCTAAAAGAATAGGATTTATCGTAGCATGATGTTTCAAGATAAGGTGACGGGTATTGAATTTACAAAACATAAAAGGGAAAATGGCTAGTTTTCATGCTTCACATTTCAAAAAAATATTCTTTTCGTCCCTCACTTTTAAAATGAAGCAATTTATTTTTGACATTTAAAAATTTAAAACTATTACATTCCCGAAGTTAACTTTTAATTTGAATCCAAACTAATTATAAATTTCGAGGATATAATTACTAGATCACTTGGTTAATTCAACTTGATATTCACATGAATTTAATGAACTCGAAAAAGGAAAATAAAAAATTATAACATAAAAAAGAAGGCTTAATTTTTCTTACATTGCCATTGTATATATTGACAGGTCTAGTTGTTGGCTATATCATTTCAATTTAAATTTAAACACTAAACTTTGTACGTATGATATACATCTAGATTCGCAAGGGTATATTCTAACGGTGCATAAAAAGATTTACCCAAAAAAAAAAAAACCCTACTATTCCAAGACAAACAAATGGCCTTTTTATGTTATACTTTTTATTTTTTTTCTTTTTGGTTCAATAAATGTCATGTGAATTTGACAGAGTTAACCGAGTGATCTATTAATTCTATCTCCCGAAATTTGTTATTGGGCTACTGGATGATTTGATTCAGATTGAAAGTTGGAGTTCAGGATTGTAATAGTTTCATTTTTTAAATGTCAAAAGATGAATTTGCTTTGTTTTAAAAGTAAGGAATGAAAAAAAATATTTTTTGCAAATGTGAGGGATGAAACCGATCATTTTGCCAAAATAAAAATACCTGCATGAAGAAAATTTTGCTTCTGTGTGCAGTGATGAGTAGACTCATTTTCATAGGAATTAATTGATTTATTTCTTTGCAGTAACTATCAATAAGAGGAAGGGTTGGGGGGAGGGGTTTGCGAACTTAAACTAAAGTACCTTAAATAAAATAAAGTAATAACAAAAATAAAAAATCAAATAAAATTGGATTAATAATATACAAACCTCTAGTCAAAGGAAAAAATCTTGGTTTTGGTTCATTCCATTGATTATCGATGTAAGGATACATTCATATATTTATGAATAAATTGGTTATGATAATCAATAAATTCTGACAACCTGTCTCTCCTTAGTTTTTCAATAACCAAAACAAATTTTTTGATTATTTCTCTTGTTAATAGACAACCGTAAACAAGCTCTGAAGATTGAATGTATCAACAGCACTAATAACTTGAAAGTCCACCAATTCCAATCAATAAAGTCACAAGTTCGGTTCATTTAAATTAGAATAATATATTTCCATGACATATAAACAAATATCTCACATGTCACAAATATCAAAACAATCAAACAATTATAGATTCTACGTTTTATTGACAATAGACTATTTTGAATAATTTAATATTGACCACCTATCTAATCAGACAAAATGCTCATCACGCAGGGTGTAGGAAGTTAATAAGTTATCTTGCAATCACTAAAAAGCCTAACAAGACCCTACATCCAATCTGTTGGAAGGTTGTAAAAGATTAACAAGTTATTGACAACCTTATTCTTTTTAATCATGTAATTTTGCTAATTAGAAAAATAATAAAAATGAATTGATATGTTAATTGACTAGAAACGCATGAGAAATGAAGGATGTTAGTTATGCCTTTCACCAAAGAAATCAAATAAAGTAGATGGCGGATGAAGAACGAAGTAGGTAGTATTTAATAGTCAAACGTCGTATGCACTACCTCAATGGTGTTTGGTATAAACTTGCAAATCGAGACTAGTTGAACATAGTTACAATTTTTTTTTTTTTTAAAATGTGATTGCAATCTTTGAAAAGAAAAGGCTTTTTGAAAGAAAAACTCAAGTGGAATTGAGATGAACTCAAGGTGGGCTCAAAGAGTATAGTTGAGAGTATAACACCGCAGCGAGGAGGGATGGAGGAGAATCGAAACTAACACTTCTATTCTCTAGCATTTTAACCACTCTAGGCAAATTTGGTTCGTTCGGTTCTATAACACTTCCCTTATTAGTCAAGACACTGTAGTTGGTTGCATTTTTTTTTTTTTTGGTTTGTCGCGGTAAGTCAACCAACTCCATTACATTCAAATCAAGCTTAATTAATACTCCTCAGTCCCATTGAAAGTATCCTATTTTTTCATTTTAAAATGTCCCAATATATTTATTCTATTGAAAAAGTTAAAATACATTTTAGTCTCTTTTTCTAATATAATCCATCCCTCTAATTATATGCACGTTATCATTCAAATTCAAATTTGAATTTATAGGGATAAAATTGAAATAAGAAGTACAAATATTACAATCAAATTACTATTTTTAAAAAATTAAATTCCTGAAACAAGACCAAATAATTTGAATGGAGGGAGTAATAATTATCAGACTGCTTCGATTCACTTTGGCTCTTGGGTTACATCTTTCTCACAATTACCAGATTGGTTGTCAAAAATATATTGACTAAAGATGTCCTTTTTTTTTTGCCAAATGATAATATTTTATAGATATTAACACTTAATAATATAAGAGTTAAGTACAAAAAGAAGCAACCGCCTCAATTCTTTCCGTGTCGTGTCAGTTAACCACACAGGAAAATTTTTAGCTTCCCGTTCAATGTCCTTGAGAGTCGCAAGCTTACCCAGAAATGCAAGAGTTTTTGATGCAATTAGTAATTTAGTATCTGTAAAAGCAACCTGAGTATTCTTTTGACGCGTAATGGAGGTTGGGCAGAGTGGGACAATATCCACTCCGAGGAACACGTTTTAAAGAAATAAATGTGATCCAGAAAAAAGAATCAAAAGCAGACTATCTACTTTTATTAGTTTTCTTTCTCAGACATAAAAGTAAAGAGAAATAATATTGGTTTACAGGTTGCCCCTGAGATATCTTGAATCAAAAGCAGCCTATTTTACTTTTATGATGCATTCAACCCTGCTGAGTATGGCCCAGGAAAAAGCCAAAGGGTATTTCCAATCTACATGAACTCGTTATCTGGATTAAACGGAAAAAAAAAAAAGAAAAAAGAAACAGTGCTGTCGCACCGTGTACAAGCTTTTTTTACTTTACATGACATTTATTGAACTAAAAAAGAAAAAAATTAAAAAAGTTATAACATAAAATGCTGCTCTTTATCTTGGAATAGTAAGATTTATATTTTAAATAAATCTTTTCATGCATCAGTAGTATATACACTTATAAATCTAAATGTATATCATACATAAAAAGTTCAGTGTTTAATACAGTATTGTTTCTTTTTTTTTTTAATTATCATTTTATGTTTTAGTCCTCAGACTCGAATGTAAAATAATAATAATAATAATGTGTCACCACGCATGGGCGATATTGTTTAGAAAAAATAAAAAAAAAAATGGATTTTGCCAAATGTATGGTGATGCTAGATCAAGCAAGCCAATCCACAAAGCCCCACTTTTTGTGATCTTTTTCTTTTACAGCATTAGTTTGAGAAATTTGGCTCGCAAATAATCCTCTTTCAAAGGTAGAGTATTTACTATTTGCCCTTATTCACAAGCTGAATCATCAACTCTTAAAGGCAGAAAATCAGCAAGCATACATTACAAGTATGCCAGCATCTCGGGAATTACAACTGGAACTATATCATAAGATCAAGTGCCATCAGAAACAAAGTAATTCGAGCCATTAACATCAATTTTTCTTCTTCTTTTTTATTTTTATTTTTTCTAGCAAAGAATTGGTGAGATTTAAGAAGAAGGAGCAGGGAGTTGAGAACCCAAGACCCTTAATTTCTGAGACATTAACTTTAGTCACTGGATCAAGTTCTATTCAACCTTCTCTTGGATTTGTTCTGGAATTATCGTTCCTAAAGTCCGGGCAACTAAGGGAAGGCCAGCACATTCTTTGCGGATTATCTCCTTCATCTTTAACAGAATGCTGTTATTCACATCAACTCTTCGATTTTCACAGACAGCCTCAGAAAACACTGACCAGCCAATCTCTTGGTCCAGCAGAGTATCAATTGGCATCAAGTTCTTCTCACCTATCATTTCTGTTGCAACACTCTTTTGCCTGGTTGTGACAATAATTCTCCCACCACTGTCCTTGGGCAATGCATGAGATATGCAATACTCGAATGATGCATCGCCTTTTGGCAGCTCAGAGCATAAATCCCCATACCAACCATTAACATGCCAGACCTCATCCAACACAATAAGATACCTCATTCACGGTGAAGCTACTCAGTGAGATTGGGAGTATCGCCAACATTAGTCGACAATTCTGAGACATTACAACCAGCCTGCACCAGCATGTTCCTTAAAATCTTAACTCTCAAGTCCCCGCTCACCAGAGTTTTTCTCTCTCTTATGAGAGCCTTTTCTCTCTCTACGAGAGCTTTTCCCCCTAGTTGTGGGAGCCAAAAACTTGCCAACTATGAAAACTTTTTCAAACTTTCAAAAACCAAAAAACAGAGTTTCAGACAAGGAGCGAACAATCAGATACTTTGCAACCAATCAATGTGAATCTGTCCTCATTTCCAAACAAGAACAGGAGTAAGTGCTGGTGTTTTCAGTACAGGAGTTTTCCCAGTTTCAAGATGGTTCGGACATCATAAAAGAAAGCTGTTCGGAGCTAAGAAGACAGAACATCACAGTATGGAAACTTGCAGCCATAAATGCAGGCTTACTTAAAGCCAGGGTTCCCTTTAGGTTTTTCATTCTCGCTCTAATTCACTGCATTAATTGCATTTATAGCTCTCTTTTATTTCTTCTTTTTTTTTCTATGTCTACTTGTATCTTCATGTCTCCCAGGAAGGTATTTACCTATTGGAAGTACGCAGATTTGGGTGCTAATCTGAATAAACTTGGTTAGATCCTATTCATCTCAATAGAGAAGTGGGCTTCCATCAAAATATCATATCTCTACTATGGCGGAAGAGTTGACCGAGATTTTGCAAAAGTTTGCCTTGAATAGCCAAGAATGCAGTGTCACTGACCTAGATGCAGGAGATGCTAGCATAAGTAGGCAGGAATGCAAAACCAGTCTGCTGGGGAAAATTAGAGGAGATAAGATAGCTAATTTCACAAGGGTTAAAAATTGTGGCAAATGCTTGTGGTTATCCGAAAGATCTCAAAGTTACTGAGCTAGGGCCAAACTTTTTCCAGTTCGGAATAAAGGGGGAAGAAACTAGAGAAAGGATAGTCAATGAAGGGCCATGGATTTTAGATAACCAAATACTTGTGTTAAGTAAGTGGTACGAGGGGATTGAGGATGATCCTAATGCCTTCAGAATAGCACCACTATGGGTTCAAATGTGGAACCTTCCTTTACATTGCATCTCTAAAGAGGTAGGGAAAAAAGTAGGTGCAGTGTTTAAGGAAGTTAGGGAGGTAGTTATACCGCAAAATGGAGGTAAAGAAGGGAAGCATCTAAAGGCACAGGTCATGGCTGACATTTTTCATCCCTTACTCCGTGGAACAACAATCAAAATGAATGGTTTAATGAGATGGATTAAATTTAAATATGAAAGGTGCCCTGACTTTTGCTACACATATGGAATTATAGGCCATAATGAAAAGGCTTGTAAGTCAAAGATATCAGTAGGAAGTGGTCAGCAAGAGAACCAATATGGACCATGGTTGAGAGTAAACATGGGAAATCTTCACCCCAAAAGGAGAATAATAGCTACAAATCTCCTTCCAAAAGGCAATACTGGGGGGTGGAAAATGGGGAACTGGTGAGAAAAGACTCAAAGAGGCAAGAAGAGGGACCTGACTCCACAGCTTTAAGGGGAAAGGAAAAATTGGAAAGAAGCGATAAGGATGTAAACAACCCAAAGGAGAAAGTGGACTACATACCAAGGAAGTTGAATGAGGAACTACAGATACAGGTTTTGGTCAGCAATGAAAAAAGAGGAGGATGCCATACAAGCCTTGGCAGTGTGGAGCAAATAATAAATGAGGAAGTCTAGGCAGAAGCTCAGCCATCCAGCAAAAGTAACATGATGGAGCTTTTACAAGAAATGGAAAGATGCAAAAAACTAGAATTCCAAGGAACTAATGGAGATGATGAGGTAATGGTGGACAGGGAACTGCAAGAACCAAAGCAAAAATCTGTTCCAACCAACCAAGAGGACAATAGTAACATGATTATACCAAGCGAGGTACAAGATAAACCAGTGACTCAAAGCAGCAAGAGTACTCAGGTAGAACATCCTAAGAGACAGGAAAGGAAAATAAGAAGAACAGCAAAGATACCAGTGGGAAGGGGAAGTAAGGTTTTGCAATAGATTGATAGCAATTGTCTGAGCCAAGCAGGAATGACTAAAAGGAAACTGGCACTGGAGGATGAAAACATGACAGAAACTGAGAACTTCGAACATATGCAGAAAAAGAGCTAGGGGGGAGATCAAGAAATGGAAATAGAATGATCAAAGGAAGGGGTGGGTGCTAGCCTACACTGGACCCCTAGTGATCAATGAAGGTAATGGTGTGGAACTGTCAAGGTGCAGGGAGCCCCTTGACAGTTCCCCATTTGAAGGAGTACAAGAGACTCCTCTTCCTAGATTTGATGTTCCTATGTGAAACTAAGAATAGAAAACAATATATGGAAAAGATTCAAAAGATCCTAAACTATGAACACAGTTATATAGTGGAAGCAATGGAGAGAGCAGGTGGCATGGTCCTATACTGGAGTGCAAATATCAAAGTACTGTAGATGCAACACACGGCCTTCACTATAGAGGCTCATATAGAGGACCAAGTCAACAAAAGTGACTGGTGGATGGTTGGAATCTATGCTAGCTGTGATGACTCAATAAGAAGACAACAGTGGTCAGTCATACAAAGAAGGAAACATCTATGGGGTAATAAATGGATAATAGTTAGGGACTTCAATGACATTTGTTCCAATGAGGAGAAATGGTTAGGAAGGATGAGAGAAGAGTGGACTTTCAATGACTTCAGGAACTTCATCAGTGAGAATCAGTGGGTTGACATTGGTTACGAAGGACAGCCTTGGACCTGGAGCAATAATTAGGAGGGGGATGGTGAGATCAAACAAAGGCTTGATAGGACACTGAGCAGTGCACAATGGAATCTGAACTTTGAAAAGATAAAATGCACTCACATTAAGTGTCATGCTTCTGATCTCAGTGCTCTACTAGTGAATAATACCCCATTGGAAAAGAACAGAAGAAAGAGATTTTTCTTTGACAAAAGATGGATTCAAAGGGAAGGAATATCTGAGTAATTAAGGAAGCTTGGAACAAGAATGTAGAGGGATCCAGAATGTTTCAGGTTAAGACAAAAGTGAGGAATTGCAGAATAGCTCTACTCAAATGGAGCAACAGAAGCAATAAGAATTCTAGGAAAAGAATTGAGAATATAAAGGAAAAACTGGATCAAATTCAAGGAACATCACTGGAAAATATCATAAAGGAAAAGGCTATTCTCAAACTACAGTTGAAGGAAGCTTATGATGAAGAAATGTTTTGGAGCTAGAAAGCTAGACTCAGATGGTTACAAGGAGACAAGAATACTCAGTTCTTCCATGCACAGGTAAATGGTAGAAGGAAGAATAATAGAATGCAGAAACTACAAAAGGAAGATGGGACATGGACAAAAAGTGAGGCAGAACTGGGAGCTGAAATTGGTAACTACTACAGGCAACTCTTCACCAAATCAACCGAGAGTAGTAATCATGAGATTTAGCTGGAATCCCAAAATCCATCTTTTGATGCTATAAACCAGGATCTAACCAAGGTTGTGACAGAAGAGGAAATCAAAATAAGCAATTTTCTCTACGGATAGCAACAAGGCTTCAGGCATAGATGGGATGTCCCCCCTTTCCTTCCAGAAATTCTGGGATATAATCAAAGGAGACCTGGTAAATGCCATAAAAAGGTTTTTTCATTCTAGTTAATATGCTTAAAGCTATCAACCATACCATCATCTCTTTGATCCCCAAAGTCCCTTGCCCCACTAACATTAAGCAATACAGACCCATCAGTCTTTGCAGTGTGATTTATAAAGCTATGCCAAAATCCTAGTTAATAGGCTCAAACCTATTCTGTATCATTGCATCAGCATTAATCAATCTGCTTTCATCCCTGGGAGACACATTCTTGATAACATATTATCTCTCATGAGTACTTGCATCATCTTAAAAACAAAAGGCGAGGTAAGGATGGATTTATGGCTGTGAAGTTTGACATATCCAAGACCTATGATAGAGTAGAATGACACTTTTTTGCAAGTTATGATGGGAAAAAATGGGTTCTGTGAGAAATGGATAACATGGATCATGAAGTGCATTAGTACCGTCTCCTTCTCTTTTAATTATCAATGGAGAGTGTAGGAATACATTGTACCAGAAAGGGGGATAAGACAAGGTGACCCTTTGTCACCTTATCTATTCCTCATATGTTCAGAAGGCTTCTCTAATCTGTTGAAGAGAGCAACACAAGCAAGGAAAATGTCTGGCATTGAAGATTAGCAGGACAAGGTCCTTAATAACCCATCTTTATTTTGCTAATGACTCCTTGATCTTCTGCAAAGCCAATTCTCAAGAAGCAAAGGAGCTAAAGAGGATACTAGAAGTGTATGAACAAGAATCTGGTCAGATGGTTAACTTAGACAAGTCTAGTGTGTTCTTTAGCAAAAATGTGGATCAGGCAACAAAAGAGAAGTGTGTACTGAATTAGGAAGTATTCAACCATTATCACAAGAAAAGTACCTAGGACTGCCCATGGTGATATCAAGGTCTAAAGGACAGCTTTTTGGCTACATAAAGGATAACATCAAAAGAAGGATGCTAAGCTGGAAAAACAAGCTTCTAAGTTCAGTTGGAAAAGAAGTTCTAATCAAAGCTGTTTCTATGGCAATGCCTACTTACACCATGTCTTGTTTCAATTACCTTGCAGGTTATGCAAAGAGATAAGCTCTATGCTATCCAATTTCTGGTGGGAAGAAAAAGACAACAAAAACAAGGCTCACTGGCTAGCTTAGAAGCAGTTGACCAAGGAGAAATAACGAGGAGGCATGGGATTCCAGGAGATTCAAAGTTTTAATAGAGCTTTGCTGGCTAAACAGATTTGGAGAATCATCAGAAATCCAAATCTGTTATCCAGTAAAATTCTGAAAAGCAAGTACTTCCCAAATTGCAATGTGCTGGACTGCAAAACTCCCAACAATGTTTCATGGTTTTTGGCAAAGCATTATGAGTGCAGAGAAGAGCTTCAATGGGGGATACAGAAAAGGATAGGGAATGGACTCTCAATAAGAATTTGGAGGATCAGTGGATTCCAAACCAACACTAGGGAAAACCTATCACAGCCAAGCCAGAAGAATGTCAAATTCAGAAAGTTGATAACCTGATTGGAGAACTACAGGTGGAATAGGAATCTCATCTTTCAAAATTTCAAACAGGGAGATGCTGAAAACATTCTCAAGATTCCCATAAGCATCACAGGAAGAGAGGACAACATCTTCTGGATAGGGAACCAAAAAGGGGAGTACACGGTTGCAATCAGGCTACAAGGCAATTCAGGCAAAAGAAAGCACAAGAGGGCAGAGAAAGAGGAGAAGGGATTGAGTTAAGCAACAAACCAAGAAGACATGACATGTAGAGAGTGTTGTGGAACCTAAGTATCAGTCATAAAATTAAGATATTCATATGGAAAGGCCTGAAAGAAGCAGTTCCAGTCAAAGAATTAATCTGGAGAAGAATGATGAAAGGAGACCCTATATGTTCAGGTTATGGGAAGGAGATAGAAACCTTGGAACATTTGTTGTTGAAATGCAAAAGAGCAAAAGAGATCTGGAAAGTTGCCCCAGTACAATGGGATAGGATTCAGGAGTTGATTGGGAATTTCAACAGCTGGTGGGCAACATTATCCGAAGCAATTCACAGAGCTCAGGGGATGGACCATATATCTCTTACAGCTTATATTCTTTGGCAAATTTGGAAAAGCAGGAATGACAAAGAGTTCAACAAAAAACACAAGAACCAGTACATGTGATCAATAAAGCCTGGAATGCTTAAGATGGAGTTCAATGATGGGATCAAAAAGGCCAAGAGCTGTAGCATTGTTAAAACAACAGCACCACATCAAATGGAGGAACAAGAGGCTAGATAAGTTCCAGAAAACAGAACAACAGGAATACAGATCAGAATAGCAACCAAGTGGAACAAGGAATCAAAGTCCATTGCATATGGTATTGTAGTAGCTGACCGTAGGGGGCAGGATGTGTTGGATGGAAAATGAGGGAGAGAGAAAGCAAAAACCAACTTCAACATGAAGCTAAAGATGTAAATCTGGCTTTGATCGAACCAGCCAGAACAAGGTTGGCAACTGGTATGCATTGGAGTTCCTAGTACAGACCTTTTGCAGCAAATCCAAGGGATAAAAACATGGATATGTGGCTAGCTACACTGATAGAGGACATCCGCGAGCTGAGTACTATGTTTTACAAATGCTCTTTTTGCCTAGGAAAATATAAAAGGAATGATCTGAGTTGTCTGTTTAGCGCTCAAGCATTGAGCAATTATCATGATATAGAGTGGGTTAACCCCAGTCTATTGTGCTAAATGTACATTGTAAAGTATCGAGCAAGTGCTTGCCTGTATATACTTTTGCTCCAATCAATACAATCTTATCGTTTCAACAAAAAAAAAGTCCCCGCTCACCGGCACATCATAGAGGGTCCCAGACAAAGAAACCCAAATACTTGGCCAGAACATATATGTCTCAAATTCCGGAAAACCTTCCGGACAAGTGTGGTTTTCCCTGATCCCCCAAACCTCAAAATTCCCCCTTCAGTATAGTATTGGCATCATCTTCACATCCCTCAAGTATAAATTTCTCGACTGTTTCCGCTGCTGGATCCAATCCTACAAACCAGCCGGAAAAATCTGCTTCTTCATCATCATCATCATAAGCATCATCCTCGTCGTTCTCATTATTACCACCATCATCATAAGCATCATCCTTGTCATCCTCATTATTACCAGCAATTGAGACGGTATCTGCCCCTGTTAAAATCTCTCCACTAAAAATTCGTACGAGATCGTTGTCTAGGTCATTCAACTTTCGATTCGTGCGACTAATGAACCACAAATGCTTGAATTGCAAGATACCCTTCTTGTCCCCCACGGCCGCGGCCCTGCAATGCTGCTGGGAGAAAATGCGGCACTCCAAGAGTGCAGAAATGAGGTCATAGAGCAACTTCCGGATGTCAAGATCCATACAAGAATTAGCACAGGTGGTTATTTGGCTAGTATTGATAGCGTTGGCGTACTTGGATTTGATGCAAGTCTCTGCACTTCGGAAGTGAGAGATGCAAGAAAGTCTGCTGACATCTTTATCTCTCTCTGCTTCGTCAAGAAGGGTAGAAAACTTAGCTAAAACATAATGGGATACTTCTCTAAAATCCACCGATCCCATTTTTTCTTTTTCCCCGACTCTCGGGAGTCAGAATCAATCCCAAAACTGGAAGGGAACCGGCAGATAGAATGGACGGAAGACCGAGAGATGGAAGGAGAAGACTCGAACAAGTGAAAGTCTTCTCAGGGGATAATTGCAATTTTAGTCCCTAATGTTTAGCCCTTATTATGAATTAGTCCTTAAAATTTTGATAAAAGCAAATATAGTCCTCAATGTTTAGCAAATGTTAGTTTTGGTCCCTAAAGTTTTGACAGGAACAAATTTAGCTCTTTATGTTATCAATTTAAAACAAATTTAGGACAATTGATTGATTTTTTCAAATATTGATGCAATCAGTTACACGTGATTAGATGTTTGTCCAATTAAAATTTTTAAAAGAATAAAACTAATAAGTACTCATGAACAATAAGAATAACTTATATGATGGCACGCTAGTAACTAATTAACTAAAAATAAAGAAAGAAAATTTGTTAATCTACATGAAAAATTAACTTACTAAGCATGCGATAGTAGGGATAGAGAAAGAAAATGAGTTCATATTAATGAACTAGATGCTCTAACTAGTTTTAGTTTAAATTTTTTTTCCATTTTTTAACTAGTGTATTAGTTAGCACAAGAGTTATTAGTTTTTAATTCTTTTGTTTAAAGTTAGATACTATTTTGCTTCTTTATTTGAATCTAATTTAACAAACACATGATTAGACACGATTAAATTCTGTTAGTAATTGGGAAAAACTTTACACATGTCCTAAATTTGCTTTAAATTGGATACATTAGGGACCAGATTTATTCTTGCTATAATTTCAAGATCAAAACTGTTAAATGAACTCTATTTAAATGAACTGGATGCTCTGAGAGAATCGGTAGATGGAATGGACGGAAGATAGAGATGGAAGGAAGAAGACTCAAACAAGTGAAAGTCTTCTCAGGTGAATATTTTTTAATTAAAAGAAATTGATTTTTTAAGGGGATAATTGCAATTTTAGTCTCTAATGTTTAGCCCTTATGATGCATAAGTCCTTAAAAATTTTGATAAAAGCAAATCTAGTCCTCAATGTTTAGCAAATGTGTAGTTTTAGTCCCCAAAGTTTGTGGCAAGAACAAATTTAGCTCTTTATGTTATCAATTTGAAACAAATTTAGGACAATTGATTGATTTTTTCAAATATTGATGGAATCAGTTACACGTGATTAGATGTTTGTTCAACTAAAGTTTTAAAAGAAGAAAGCTATTAAGTACTCATGAACAATAAGAACAACTTATATGATGGCATACTAGTAACTGATTAACTAAAAAAAAGAAAGAAAATTTGTTAATCTAGATGAAAAATTAAAGTATGAAGCATGGGATAGTAGGGATAGAGAAAAAAAATGAACTCTATTTAAATGAACTGGATGCTCTAACTAGTTTTAGTTTAAAAATTTTTCCATTTTTTAACTGGTTTATTAGTTAGCACTAGAGTTATTAGTTTTTAATTCTTTTGTTTAAAGTTAGATACTATTTTGCTTCTTTATTTTGAAATTTAATTAACAAACACATGATTAGACATGATTATATTCTATTAGTAATTGGGAAAAATTTTACACATGTCCTAAATTTGCTTTAAATTGGATACATTAGGGGCCAGATTTACTCTTGCTATAACTTTCAAGATAAAAAATGTTAATGGCTAAACATTGAGGATCTGATTTGCTTTTGTCAAACTTTAAGGACTAAAATTGAATGGGGGCTAAATATTGGAGACTGAAACTACAATTTTTCTTTTTTAAGAATTAATTTTTTATACGCTAGAATTCACTTTCATGATTAATGCATGCTCATGTTTTCCTATAAAAGGTAGAAAATCATTAATTTAGTCCCTAAACTTTTTCACTAATGCCAATTTAGTCCCTGAAAGTTTTTCACATGAAATTAGTCATCCAAGTAAAATCTTATGCCAATTAAGGACTTGTGTGGTGGCGCCACCCCAAACATGTAATTTATTCGAATAGATGGTGGTCCATTCAAGGGCTTTTTAGGTAGTTCACACGAGGATCATCTTAATGCTTCAATACAAAATAAAAGTATGATTAAAAGGCAGAAATTAGAGGAACGTGTGAGAGAGAGAAAGAATGAAACCAAATTAGGGCTTTTTGCTGCCGTATGAAATCTTCATCAGTAGACATCAATCAGATGACAGAAAATGATCTAAACGACATAGAATCACTATGGATAGAACAATTGGGCGAGCAAAAGAAGGTGAAGGACAAAATCGGTGAAATGGCAGCGAGAAATTGTGGTAAGTCGAGCCACTTATACTTTTACTTGAAGTGAATTGTTGTGATGATTTGGTTAAGTAATTTACTGATTCTTACTTATTGTAAATCAATTTTTTATTTGATGCACTCTGTCCATGTCATGGGTGGGAAAGACCAAGGGTTTGGGTGGTTGAATGTGGGGTATGATATGGTATAATGTTGCATTATTTAATTTTTTCTTTAACTCATGTGGTCCCTTTACTGGTAAAATTGCATTATATTGTTGCTTTTATACTACTAGAAATAAGGATAAAAAATGGTTTGAGCACATGGAGAACAATTAAATAAATTTTTTTTTGTCTTTTCTGAAGAAAGATAGAAACAGAACATAGATCAGATAATTTTATGTAGAAAATATTTCATGGTAGGGTATATTCTAGGACCCTAGAAGAAAATATGTAGGAGGTAGTGTGGAATCTTTTGAGGTTGTTCTCACTACTCGAGTTAGTTTGAAAGTCTCTCTTTATTCTCTACTTTGTTCGGATATGAAGGCAATATGAAATTATATTATAAAGTAGGTGGAAAGGATGAGTTTAAACTTCGCAAAATAGATAGTGAAGATGATGTTGTGGATATGGCTGCCATAGGGATCCAAATTGGTGGTGTAGAATTATATTTGGTACAAGAATTCCATATTAGATTCTTGGAAAGTAAATTAGGCAGATGTAATGTTGATGCGGCTGAGTCTAGCAAATCAAAATTTTATGTTGACATAACCTTTGACAATTGCACTACTTTTGAAGATACCATAGCACCAGTTGAAGTACTTGAGGAAAAAGATGCTTCTAAAGTTGATAATGATGTAGAATCAGAATCTATCGATGCTGAAAGTTGTACTGACAGTGATTATGACTTTAGCAAAGATGAAGATGATGTGATTTTCCAGAAATCTATTACTAGTGCTCAAAAGGAGCTGCAAAGTGATTAGAAAATATGAGAAACACTACCTGGTGGAGGGACTCGAGGCAGTAGAAATGATACCACAAAACCAGAAATAATAGTAGTATCCAAGCAAGAAAGTACCAAAATTAAATATGGGGCTTATGATGACTTGAATCTATATGATGGAGATCCCATTCTAGTGCATGAAGAATCAGCCTCAATCAACACTTAGGAGCTAAACAACAACTACCAATCCTCGGATGAAGATAGTTTAAGGAAAAAGAAGCAAAAATATGTCAAGTTTAGGCCTGAAATAGACATGGAAGATCCAACATTTTTTGTTGGGTTGTTGTTCAATGATAAACAGATCTTTAAGATAGCTGTTGGTTATTATGGTGTGAAATGGGAAAAAGTATTTCGATGGAAAAAGAATGATATTAACAGAATGAGGGCTAATTACAAGGCATCAAATTGTGGCTAGTTCATTTATGTTTCCGAAGAGGTTGACAGTGATGCCTTTGTTATACGTACCATGGACCATCTTGGCATTGTGTATGACATTTTATCATAAATGGGCTAACTCGGGTTTCTTAAGTAGATATTACATGGAATTTATAAGCTAAGCAAGAGGTTGACTATTGCATAATTCAAGGAAAAATGTCACCTAGAACTCAATGTTAACTTGACTAAGGACCAGGCAAGCAAAAATTCCATGAAGGCCAAGCTGTTGATTCATGGTAGTTATAAAAATCAATACAAAAAGCTGTGGAACTATTGTGAAGAGTTGCTTACTTGTAATGCCGGATCAGCAGTGCATATGGAGACTTCTATTGACGAAGTTAGAGGTAAGGAGAGGTTTCAAAGATTGTACATATATTTTGAAGCATTCAAGAGAGGTTCAAGGCTGGTTGTAGACATGTAATTGGGTGGATAGCTGTCACTTGAGGGGTCTGTACCCCAGAGTTTTGTTAATAGTAGTCGGTATTGATGCAAATGACTCCATTTATCTTGTTTCCTATGCCATAGTGGAGGTCAAAAATAAGAGTTTGTGGAAATGGTTTATAGAGTTCTTAAAGTATGACTTGCCAATTTATGGACAAAAGGGTTGGACCTTCATTAGTGATAGGCAAAAGGTAACTTTTGGTAATTTATGCTTACTATTTTTTTATTTTCTATTTTAATGAATTGACTTTTTGTTGTTTGTATTGGTCTATACTTGTAGGGTTTAGGATCTGCCATTCAAGAAGTGATTCTAGGTGTGGAGCATAGACATTTTGTATGGCACCTACACAACAACATGAAGAAGGTTCACCCGTGACCATCAATAAAGGACATATTTTAGGCATGCGTAAGACCATCCTATATGAGGAGATTTAAAAATGAAAAGAAGGCTTTAAGAGAGTATGGTCACAGTGCTCACAAGTAGCTGATAGATAATACAAACCCAACACACTGGTCTAGATCACACAGTAGAATAGCTAAGTGTGATATTCTACTAAATAAATTGTGTGAGAGTTTCGATTCAGTCATCCTAGAGGCCAAAGAAAAACCAATTCTGGGTATGCTCGAGAACATTAGAGTTTATCTCATGGAGAGGTTAAGGACAAAAAGAGAATGGATGAAGAAAAGGATTGATGACATTTGCCCAAAAATTTAGAATAAGTTGGAAAAAGGCAAATCCGAGTGTGCTGCCAATATTGCTAGGTACTCAGATGACAAGAGATTTGATGTGAAACATATCTATGGAGAAATCTATGTGATAGGCCTAGACTAGCATACGTACATATGTAGAAGATGGGAACTCACAAGCTTGCCTTGTCATCATGCATGTTGTTGCATGCATTTCACTTACATCTACCACATTAGAGGAATATGTCTACAAGTGTTATTCAAGAGACGCATACTTGACTACATATCTACCTAGTATTGCTCTAAAAAGTGGCTCAAATGCTTGGAAGGTCTCGGCCAAGGAACCTGTACTGCTATCTAAGAAGATGAGACTTCCTAGTAGGCCTAAAAAATCAAGAAGGAGGGAACTAGATGAATCTCAAAAAGGTAGTAATGGAGTTCTAAAACCATCAACAATAGGAGTCACTCCACTAAGTTACTCAAAATACCATGAAAATGGACACACTAAAAGAAAATATCCATGAATTATATGACAGGAGTAGTTAATTGCACATGGTACTAGAAAAGGGCCATCTTTCGACACTAACAAATGCAACAATTGTCAGTGTTGGATCACAATAGAAGAACTTGTCCATAGCTCCACAACAGAGAACAAAGTTGTGGAGTTGCAAACGACATAAATACTTCAAGAGCTAATATAATTTCCTACCAAATACATACACTATTTTGTTTAATATTTAGTTCTTGACAAGTGATGTTTTCCCTTTTTTCTAGAGAGACCAAATCTTGAGTAGTCTATTGCACAACCATCTATTGAAAAACAACCAGAATTTCATGAACATCTTGCTTGGCAAGGCTCTACAATTGAAAAACAAGCTACTGGAGATGTAGGAAATGGTTTCTCTATACTTAAATGACAATTTGTATGTAATTGTATTTATATAGCCACTAATAATTATTTATTCCCTTGTAGATTCATGTGTTGTGCCTGAAATTGTACAACCTGTTGAAACAATTGATCTTACACCTTCAGCTCCTTGTCAAGTTTTTAAACAAAAGACAATGACTGTTAAATGCACATTTTGTCGAGCTTTAAGACATAATAGGAAAACATGTCTCATACATCAAGCACAATCTTGGCGAATAAGGAAGGCATCTGCGGATGCTTATGGTCCATATGTTGAGTCAGTTGGAAAAAAATGTAGGATAAAATAGAGAATGAGTTTCCGAGATGGAAGACAACTTTTAATTTGCATGCTTTCTTTATGACAACACTTATACTTGCATGTTTATGCAGGCTTATAGACTCATAGATGAACCAAATTAGGAGAATGAACCATCTGTATCCAAAAAACCTTCGTGATGGATTTGTTGTAGTCCACGAACTAAGTATTTTGCATACTTCTTGGCAGTGGCATTTCACAATGTCATCTCCATTGTAGCATTCAACCTTTTCTCTAATGATTCCTCCAAGATACGAAGTGTGAAATGCCTCGTTTCTTGAATCCGGATTGGTGGCTAAACTAGACTTCCCCTCATCCACAATTCTCTTTCGATTATGCATTCAAAAAGAGGAATTTGAAGACATGTTGGAATGAAAACAGCATCAAATAGCCCTAATTTGGTTTACTCTTACTCACCCTCATACATTCCCTTAATTTCTGCCTTTTAATTGTGTTTTTATCTTGTATAGAAGCATTGAGATGATCCTAGCGTGAACTGCCTAAAAAGCCCCTGAATGAACCACTGCCCATGCAAATAAATGACATATTTCGGGTGGCGCTGCCATAGGTCCTTAATTGGCATAGAGATTTTACTTGGAGGACTAATTTCATGTGAAAAAATTTTCATGGCATTAGTGAAAAAGTTTAGGGACTAAATTGATAATTTTTCCTAAAAGGTATTGAATCATCAACCAATATTAGAACAAATTAAAAAAATATCTAATAACACATTTTATGTAATTTATATTTTTATTAACAATAACTTATCCTGAATTTGTATAGTCCTTAATAAAATAGATATTAAATATTTAGTTGAAATAGTTGTATGTATTTCATTTTTTATTTTTTTTCTTTTATCTTTCTTCTATATCCTTTGGCAAGTTCTTTTGTTATGAATTGTTATTTTCTCATGAAAAATGCATAGTGAAATTAGGATCAGAAATTAAGAAATACATATTTAGAAAAAGTAATTTATAGAATTTTCTATTTTATTACTAGGTCCAAATTATTAATGTAACATAATAAAATGAATTTGTATAATTCCTATATTTTATTAGCTTAATAGAAGGTTGGTTGCATCAAAGAAGGAAGGGGGGAAAATAATTAAAGAATAAAAAAAATGAAACTTAAATGAAAAACATATAGCACAACGAGCATATTTGGCCATTTTTGCAACTATACTTCATCTTATCCTAAAGAATATTCGTCCTTGATCATTTGCACAAAATAATAGATGAATAAATCATTAAGGAAGCTGATTTGTAATCACGATTTGAAACCTTTTTCTCAGTTAGTTTTGTAGCCATTTTATAATATTCTCTTTATTGTTGTTTTAACACTTAATGTGATAGAAATGTTGCTCTAACTTCGAATGTTATTCAGCATACACATTCTATCTCTTTGTAGCTAACCTTTCAAATAGGTGTCGGTCATAGAGAGAAAAACAAAACGAGAAGTTTCTTAACTATACTTCTATTTTTATTAGTAATAGTCCGCGTGCTTTGCACATGATTATAATATCATAAAATATAATATTTCTTATATACTAAAATTTATTTGTGAAAATTTTTAACAAATTTAATATTTACATATTTTCTATTTACCTTTTTATTTAATTTTTCATCTTCTTTAATTAATTGTACTTAAAATCACTATTTTAAAAGGAAAAAAGTTCACAAAATGTTATATCTATAAATTCATATATATTCTCCAAAGAATTTTTAACAAATAAGGGATACATTCAATCTCGGAGTGGCTCGGGTCACAGAATTTTAAACAATTTGGCTGCAAATCTGCCATGTAGGAGCGGCTAGGATTTTGTTCTAGTTGAAGGATAATTGAAAACTTTGGTTCAATAATATTGTGAAAACAAATTTGATTTATTTGTTTCATTTATTTATGAGTATTTTTATATTTCCTGTTCATTAATGATTATGATTATTTTATACTATTAAATAACTGGCCATTATTTAATTGTAGGAATAATCTACTATCATCTAAAATATCAAATCCGTAATTGTTTGATGGGTTTTAGTATTTGTGATGAGTAATATAATTTGATTGTAGAAGAAACTTTTGAATTTATATCACCGGAATATATAATCTAATTTAAATGAACCGAACTTATGTATTTGTTAGTTAGAATTGGTAACTTCTCTAATTATTAATGGTGTCACTAAGTTCCCTTGAGGTTTTCAATATTACACTTACCTCCTTTGATGATAGACAATGACTATAATAACCTTCATAATTTTTCAAAAGACAAGCTATTGATAAAAAGGGAAAAGATAACAAAAAAAAGAGGAAAATGAAAAAAGGAAAACAATTTTGCTTGACTATGCATATATTGTGGCCAAACTGTTTCAACCATGGCCATTAAATTATAACTTTCTTTCACTCAAATATGCTAACAGGGTGGATGTCTCCTTCCTTATCGTCAGCCTGCCATCACCATCTCTACCGCCCTTCTCAAAGTGTTTCTTGAATTCCTAATCTCCTAAATGTTAATCCAAAACTTGTAACTCTTTTTTATTTTGCCACCCTACTCATTACAACATTGGTAATTCTATCCATAAATTGAAATAGAATGGAAATCTAAAATTTTCACATAGAAAACCCTTTAAAGCCTTTATCTCACTAATCTTATTGTCATGCTATTGTTGTTGATGATAATGGAAGTAATCATCACTGCCAACAACTCAATTGCTCATATCATTGAGTACAAAAAACTACTGGATTACGGGAAAGTATAATTTGATAAATTGTACTAAAATTACTACCCAAAACTTGCACTTTGTTGATTTTTTGTCTAGTTCCTCGTAATAAACATCAAACTTACACTCAATGAAATTGTATCAAGTCAGAGAAAAAAAATGTAGACTGATTTAGGATAAACTAGCCCAAATGTTGAGAGTGAAGGTTAGAAGAATTTTGGTGGCTGAGGGCTTGGCTGTTTGAGTGGGGAAAAATGTAAGGATTGTGAGTTTTATGAATAATGGTTTGGTAGGCAATATATGGAAGAAACCTATGGAGAGCTAAAGATTGTGAAGATAAGAATTACAATGGTGGACTTTGGCATCTAAGACAAAGAGTTTGTTCGAAAGAAGAAGAAGTGACAAAAGTTTGAAAGTTTAGGTGGATGTAGAAAAATTGATAAGTATGTATTTTATGTATTTTAAGTATGTTTTATTATCTAGTTTTAGTATGTTTTATTCACTTTTATAGCTAATGAACTAAGTTTCTAGTGAAATTATACATTTTATGGTTTAAATACAAAAAATTACATTTCTATGGATTTTAATGGTGAAATTTTCATGTTTTTGTAGGTTTAATGATTCAATCATCAAAGTAGAGTGAACGGAGAAGATATTTGGATGATTTTTGATGATTTGAAAGGTTTTGAAGAAAATATGAAATGCAAAATATTCAAAAGATGAAATGCAATTAAGAGTAAAAGAGGAAAAGTTAGACAGCTTTGATACATTGTGATATTTTGGATATATCTTGAGTTACAAGTATTAGATTGAGGTGATTTTCATGCCATTTTTGAAGCTACCTCATAGATCTACATTTCTTATGTAGACATCAAATCCAGTTCAAGAGTTTTTTAAATTAAAATGTCAAAATACAGTCAGCCATTTTTATTGTCAAAAGCCGAAACAGAGTTTTGACCGGTTGAAGTGTTTTTGTCATTTATCAGTCCACAATGCTCCAAATTGGATGATTATAGAGGCATTGGAAAGTTAACTCAAAGAGCTATAGTTTTCATGCCTTATAGAAGAGCTAGTTCAGCCTCCATTATTAAAAAAATATCAATGAAGATTGGTACAAAAATAAAGCAAGGATGAAGATTGACCATAATTGAGTAGACCAGCAGAAAGGGCAAAAACAAGGGGTCAATAGGCGAGGTAGATCACGTTTCTAGCTCATGTTTTCTTCAATTGCAGTTGCAACTTACTATGCAACTTGTGCTCTATTAACACAAGCCTTTTGATCAATTTATTTGCAAGAAATCTGGTTTGGAATTGAGCAAGCAAGCATAGAGAATTCAAGAAACAACTTTTGGTGATTCCAAGATGCATTTCATATCACTTTAACAATTCACCTTGATCTTGAATTCTCTATAAATAGAATCCTTTGAGAGCTTGTTTTATAACTTTGGAAGGCTAGAGACACTACCAAAATGTAGTTGCACTAGTTTTTCTTAGTTCATTAGGTTAGTTCATTTGTTTAGTATAGAGTAGTATAGTTTTCCGTCATTTCTTGTCTTAGCTAAATTTGGATGAGATAGAGGATGAAGATGGAGATGTTTGGAACTCATGTGACAGGGGTGATTTCTCTCATACCTCTTTGTTTCTTGTATTAATTCTTATGTTTAGTTATAATACAAGTTTGGTGTTTGTTTTTATGTGTTGTTAAAGTTTATACCTAGAATTATGGATGAACATTCTATATTTTGTTAGTGATGTTTACTTGGTTAATTGATAATATTATTTTGAGCAAGTTATTTATCATTTTTGTTTTTCTAATCATGATTAACCGTCCATTAATTGTGATAATCTTGAGATGTTAAACTTGCAAGAATTGGGATTTAATACTAGTTCAAGAAAGTGATAAACTTAGAGAGTACACTCACGAGAGTAGAAGTGCACCGATGTGGCTTTAGTGACTTGTTTTCTATAATTTCGTAGAAAAAATGAGCTTGTAATTAATTTCATAGCCACGAGATTAGGCATAACTTAGTTACAAGTATAGTTGATTCACTACGAGAGTAGATTTCAGATACATGAGAAAATTACGCCATAACTAGTCAAGATAATAACATTCAATTAATCGGTAATTTCACTTGCAAGAGTAGTGAGGAATTCCATACTTCTAGGAATTTTCTATTATTATTTATATTACTTATATTTCATATTTATAGTATAGATTTAATTTTTTGCATTTGTGGTAGTCTAAATAATAAAGAAGTTCGAAAACCATTGATAATTGACAATTGTTCCTGTGGGTTCGACCCTTAATACCCTATACTCGCTCATGATCTTTATACTTGCAGAAAATTACGTGTGAGGTATTTAAAAATTTATAAATGTAAAAAATTGACTGTTGGAATGAGTTTAATTATTATACGCATACCCTGCACTCATCAAAAATCATAGGGATGGAAAATATCAAGACATTAGCTAAGCAATAAAACACATAATTTTGGTAATATACAAGTGTATTCTTGACTTTTAAAATATTTGAATGATTATTCATATTAAGGAAATTTACAATTTTGGGCATTCATATACTTTTTTGTTCTTATATCATCAAGATGAAACCCAAACCTATGTTCTAGGAGAGGTATGTGTAATTTTCAAAACGTGAGAAGAGCTGTCTAAAATTACTAGAAACCTCAAGGAAGGTTTCTGAAATTATCCCTTTTAAAAACACACAAGTTTTATATCTTATCATAGAGGGATAATTTCAGAAGCCTCCCCAAAGGTTTCTAACAATTTCACTAGCTTTCATTAAAGTTTGTAACAGGTTGATTGGATCGCATTTTCTAAAAAGTTTTTGGGGAATTTTTTAAACGTGGTGTATATGAAATAAAAGGTGATTGGAAAAAGTATATAAGCAATATGGGAAAATTGCCATTTTAGTCCTTGAACTATTTTACTTAAGCCAATTTCATCCCTCAATGTTATTTTAGCCTAATTGAGTCCTTCAATTTAAATTTCTTGTCCAATGTAGATCCTTTTATGATGGCACCACCCATTAAACCTTTTCCAATACAGAAGGCACTGCCTAAACAAGGGCAAGAATGGAAGTACAAGTCATTTCCTACATTAAAATAAAGAAATCTGAAAATTTTTCATCAAATGGGGTAAAACAAAAATTTTACTCTAAATTGGGGAGCAAAATAAAATATCTGTAAAAGAAGATCCCAATTTTCATCTACATTTATCACTGGTCAACAAGTCATCGCCAACTATGTCACCAATCTTCTTTGACAAACTTTTGAAACAAGGACATATTTTTTTTAACTCTTAAATCAATGGTCTTTCTCAACTAGACAATCAAGTATCCTCTTTGAATTTGTAAATATTTTTACAAATGAGGCACTGCAATTTTTTCTTTTAACTCTCACATATTCTCTGCCAGTATTGCTGCATTGTTAATTCCAGAGGATTCATTAATTGGAAAAAAAGTCTGTGTGATTGTCGTAAAAGCAGCTCATTTGTAGGATATTTTTACGAGCAGTTTTTTTTTTGCTCAATATGTACTCTACATTGTGTATAGTTATTTACTCAATATGTATTCTAGATTGCATTTCGTTGAAGAGGCCCGAAAGTGTTTGATGAAATGTTTAAAAGAATTATAGTTTCATGAACCAACATGGTTTTCTAGGTATGCAACCCCTAGACTTGCTATGGAGGCATTTCTAGTTTTTTAAACCTCGATTTGATGGAAGGTAGATAGAGGACTTGAACGAATTTCTTAGAGCTTTTTATGATGATATTGGTGATGGTACTGGAGTGAAGAGGGAAAAGCCTTAGCTCCTCTCTATTTGAGACACAATGGGTTTGGAAAGCATTGACAATTTAATTCCATAAGTTCTATGCCTTGAAACTTCATCAATTTTCTAAATTTTTGCCATCTTTGTGAGAAAAAGAACAAATAAAAAAAAGAATGAGAAGGCGATGGAATCCAAGAGATGAAATATGGGAATGAGAGAAGATGGCAATGCTCAAGGAAAGGTTGTGGTTGATAATTATTAGTAGATGGTAGTAATAGTGAAAAATTTTGTTAAGAGACTAGGTATGACTTGGGTCGGGCAAAATGCTTTGACGCAGAAGGATAACTCAAATGCTCTTTTGACGATCTCTATTTTCTTTCCCAATTTGGTGGAAATTTTGTTTTCTCCCCTTTTTAATGGAAATCTTTTTTTTTTGGGTTCTAACTTTGGCCCTAACTTTGTAATTCCTGGATTGCCCCTTAATTGGGTGGTGATTTTGTGCCAGAAAGATTTTAATTAGTAGTGCATCTGTGAAAGGATTTAATGGGACAAGAAATTTAAGTTGAAGGGCTAAATTAGGCTAAAAAGACATTGAGGGATGAAATTAACATAAGTGAAATAGTTTAAGGACTAAAATGGTGATTTTCCCAAGAAATATTAAGAAAACAAAGAAAAGTTTCAAAAAAGAACAATCCAAACAAGGCCGATTTTGTAACTTATATTATGCTTATAAAACTTCATCATCTATTATCTTTGAATGTTTTTGAAAAACCTAAAATTTTGTATTGACTATGTATCTCAAAAAATTTATGGTGTGCTTTAACAACAACATCGAATGGATTACATGATTTAAAATAGGTTAATAGGTTAATTTAGCAAAATAATGCATAGTATTAAAATTATTTTAATCGTATAAAGTGTTTAATGAATTATAGCGCGTTGGGTCAAATCAACCCATTAACAAAACAAGTCATTACATGACACGACATAACATGAAAAGCTTCTAATGGATTAAGTTAGATTTCAGATTTTTTTTATACGAATACGATAACGACACAATATGATAAGTACACGATATGACCCATTGCTACTCCTAGTTTTAGAGGTAATTGTAGTAGTAAGGTAGGAAATGAGAGAATTTAGGAGATAAAATGAATAGAGGAGAAAAAGGGACGTATAATTATTCTTGTTATTGTTTGATTAAGATAGCAAAAATTAATCTTTCCCAACTAGACCCATTAGTTGTGTAGTTGACAAGTTTTAATTGGTTATGAAAGGAGAGAATTTAGAAGATAATAATGAATGAATAGAGGAGAAGAAGGGACATATGATTGTTCTTGTTATGTTTTGATAAGACAGTAAAAATTAATCTTTATCAACTGGGTTATCTAGTTGGCAAGTTTTTAATTGGTTATGAGTAACTTATAGGACAATTCATAGATTGTTCAATGACGATAGTAAAACTTACTTCAACGCTGTCCCAACTCGCCACCAATCGCACCAAAACATATTTTGTCTCATTCCCCTCTCTTCATTATAATAAAAATGCACTTCTAAGATGTATAATGTGTGTATTCATTTTCTTAAAAAGAGTTAGAATTAGTCAAACTTAAAAATGATCTTGTCATTTTCTAATAATGGAACACGTGTCATGGATCGAGATGTGTATCGTGGAAAATAGATAGGAAATCCATAGAGAAGATCCAATTCATGGTGTTGTCTAATCAAGCTTTTGTCCTTCTTTTGTTTTTGAAATGTTTGGTACTATGAACCAAAATACTTTAGTCCTAAAACATAAAAATCATTTTATTATTTTATCTTTAAAAGATTAAGAGCGTTTTTTTTCTCTCCTAACCAAAAAATAGGAGCTAAAAACTGTGAATTACAAAAAAGAAATGAGATTTTACATTTTCGGTAAAGTTAGAAATGAGGCTTAAAAAAAATGAAAATGCATCTATTTGGCGTGAAAAGGCGCGATTGATTTATGCAAGACGTATGGAGCGGTCTCAGTAACGAAGTGCATTGTAACAAATTCGACGCTGGCCTTTCGATTGGCTGTTTGTAGTCGTACACAATCACACTGCAATGACAACTTTACTCTTCAAGTCAGTGAATACTACAAAGAAAATGAAGGAAGAATTGCAAAAACTCTGCTCAGGTAAATAATGGGTTCATTTCATGTTATGGGTCTTGATTAGTACCGTGTTTGCTTGTTTGTGATCTTTACAGTTTTGTTTGAACATTCTTGTAAAGATCTATCATTCTACCCTGACTAGAAGAATCAGCTGTAATTCAGGCAGCAACATATTGGACAGTCTGATTTCTTGCTAATTGATTTTGTGTTCAGAATTGATTGAGCAATAATATGTGCATTCTGAGCATGCATCGAAGACTTCTCTTCAGTTTTTTTTAGATCTGAGTTCTCACACACTCAGTCACACACATAAACATAAGCACTTAGTGTATATGCATGCTCTAGCTTCCAAGAAGTTGGATTATGGAAGAAAGGTTCTTAGGAGGTAGTATTATTCTTGCAAAGCTTGTTGGGTTTTTCTTTTCTCTTCTTCTCTTTTTTTGGTAGGAGGTAGTCTTGAACTCTGGTGTTTAAACTTGCAAAAAGGGCTTAGCTTTAGCATTGAAAGGTTTACCAGTTGGTATTACCTCGTGAAAAGCTAGCTTGGGAATTGGGAGATTAATCGGGGTGACAATAGCATTTAAGTTTTTTTAAGTTCAAACAATGATGTTCTAACAATGAAAAACATAATAAAACATTTAAATATAAGGATTAAGCCCAAGAAGTGTTCAATTTGCAGCATTCCTCAAAAGTCATAGGAAGTTCAAAACCTAGGATTGGTTTCAGGGCTTGTGATGTTGCCCGGCCTTATGAACAGAAACTATTGGCGTGAGATTTAACCAATGAAATTAACCTGTTTTAGTGCCATTTTACTTGAACAAGTAATCTAAATGATTTTTACTAGCACCTGATCGTTACAAATGGACGACGGAGTGCCCGAGAGATTGTGGTTATGATGTTGTGTAACAAGATGGAAATTCCGCAAGGTACAGATAGCTAAATTGTTTGACTAATATAAATTAATATTTTCTGCAAATATCCTCTAGAAATAAGCGATAGTTATTTGCAAGTCGTCAAGGTTTCTTAAACACTTTCATTTGCAGACATACTGAGGACAGACTTCATGCTAGACTGAGTGCTTGCAGAAACTGGTAATAGAGTTCTTATTGTACATGTGGAGGGTATTCAAAAACTTTTCACTTGTAACAGTAACATCTAACAACCGAAGTTCCTGTTCGTTTGTTCTTCGAGCTCTACAAGATACAATTAATTTAGAGAAATGCATGCATTTTTTTCAGAAATCTCAAATTGGCATTTAATTTCATGTTGAAATTTGTATTGACTTCCCTCCAGATTCTCTAGGCTAGCTGGATTGATTTTTTTAGAGAAGAAAGAAGGGAAAGAAGCAAAAGAATACATGGCCTCCCGCATCCCTCGCATGGTAAAGAGGCTATGGGATGAGTGGAATCTTCCCGCTGCAGTCCTTATTAGTCTTTTCTTCCAAATGGTGTTAGTATCCTTAGCAACATTTCGGAAACGAACAGGAAACAGAATAGTGAATGCCATAATATGGTCTGTTTATCTGCTTGCCGATTGACTTGCTGCTTTTGCTGTTGGACTCATCTCTAATGGCCAAAGTAATGACAATCCTGATAAATTCAGAGTAAATGAAGATCTTGAAGCATTTTGGGCTCCCATTTTATTGTTACATCTTGGTGGCCCTGATAACATCACTGCTTTCTCCCTTGAAGATAATGAGTTGTGGATTCCGGCATCTGCTTGGGCTTGTCATTCAGCTCATGCTGTTGCTTACGTCTTTTCCCAGTCCATCCCCTAACGTGCTCTCAGTTCCCACAATACTCTTGTTTTTCGCTGGAGCTATTAAATAGCTGAGCGAACTCGTGCTCTATATTTAGGTTGCTTGGGTAATTTCAAGGCTTCTATGCTTCCAATGCCAGATGCTGGACCAAATTATGTTCAGCTTATGGAGGAGTACTCATCTAGGAAAGCTGCAGATGTTCCGGTTGAGATAAAAATAGAGAAGGAACCTGAGAGAGGCTCTCAGACTTCTGAAATTCGAGATGAAACAGATTGGACTACTGAAGAAAATCCTCACCTAGATGTTGTGGAGAAGGCGTATGAATTTTTCACCACTTTTAGGGGGCTGATTGTTGACCATATGTTTAGCTTCCATGAACGTAATAAAAGCAGAAACTTCTTCTTCCGAAGGTCTACCCATGATGCTTTCAGAGTGATGGAGGTGGAGCTCAATTTCATGTATGATACTCTCTACACTAAGATGGCTGTGGTACACAGTAATATAGGTTATGTTTTCCGTTTCATCTGCTCTGTACTTATAGTGCTTTCTTTGTGGAATTTGCATCACATCATAGTCCTGAGATCAACCATTTTGATGTTACTGTTACCTACATTTTGCTTTATGGTGCTGTTGGCTTGGATCTTGTGGCTTTGATTAAGGTCATTTTCTCTGACTGGACTGTAGTTGTGCTTAAGAATGGCAGAGTCAAACGAATTGTATCTGCGGTCCGTGACAAGCTGTCGTCTGATCGAAGGTGGTCTAATACAATCTCGCAGCATAACTTGATCAATTTTTGCCTGAATCAGCGGTGGAGATGGTTAGATATTGCAGCTGAAACCTTGGACTCAAGGCATTTCTTGATGAACTGAAATACAAAAAGGACTTTGTCATTCAGGATAATTTGAAAGAATTTATCTTTCGAGAGCTCAAGGGTAAAGCTCGCAAAGCAGAAACCAATAAAGATGCCAAAGAAATATACTCAGCAAGAGGTAAAAGTGCTCTGTCAGATTACATTGGCTACAGATCTGAGACCATGTCATCAAGTGTAAGTGAGGAAGTTGATTATGATGAAAGCCTGTTGCTGTGGCATATTGCCACTGAGCTATGCTATTCCACAAGTGATGATGATGAAAATTCCAATCGTGAATTTTGCAAGCTTATATCTGATTTTATGTTGTATCTCTTGGTTATGCGGCCTACAATGATGTCTGCAGTTGCTGGCATGTGACAGATTCGATTTCAGGACACGTGTGAAGAAGCTTAGAAGTTTTCAGCAGGTGGAAGACAGAATCAAGGCCATCAATTTCAACAGCTTTGGATATCTGCTCGAAATTGAACATCTACCGCATAGCCAAGAATACATTCCCTGCAAGAGAATCAAGTTCAGCAACCCGACAAAGAGATGCATGTGAAAAGCTACTTCATGTAAATACAGATGTTAAACCCCATTGATGTGAAGGGTGACAGAAGCAAATCAGTGTTGTTTGATGCCTGTAGGCTCGCAAAGGATTTGAGAAACTTGGAGGATGATCAAAGGTGGGAGATAATGAGCAAAGTGTGGGTGGAACTGTTGTCCTACGCTGCCAGTCACTGCCGACCAAATGCTCATGCTCAGGAGCTCAGTAAAGGGGGTGAGCTGATTACTTTCGTTTGGATACTGATGGCTCATTGTGGATTAGGAGAACAATTTCGGATTCAGGCTGGGCATGCAAGAGCAAAATTGATAGTGGAAAAGTAGGGATTATAATCAAGTAAAGGCCAAATAAGAATTTTCTTCTTGACTGTGGAATCAGATAGAGTTCTTCAGCCAGGATTGTTTCCCTGGCTTGGTGAGTGATTGTTCTTGTGGCAAAAAATTTTCATTTCAGCATGATAAGTCAAGCTAAGATTTCCTTATTCATCGAAAGCTGTTTTGTAGATTCATCTTGTTTGACATTATGGCACTACTGAAATAACACCCCAGAACAGCAATATAGTATAAGATCAAGGCCTCAACCAGGTCCAAGTACGTGGTATGAAAACGTTTCTTGCTTCACAGAAATCCCTACAAATCAATGAAACAGAGCGCCGAACAAGGACACCATTAATAGGGGACAAAAAACTGCTGCTGAAAACGTGACTGAGTCCCCGTTTCCTGCGTCCATGGCAGGCTTAGGTGCAGATGCTGTTGATTTTGTCAAGCCGCAAAGCTTGACCTTTGTGGCATAAATTTCTTCCTTTGCTGCATCCCACATCGGCTGAAACTCTAGGAATCCCTCCCTCTTGAGCCTATAAATATAGAAGGCCTCTGAAGGATTTAATCGCACCACTCAAGAGAGTTATATGGGCTATTAGTTTCTTGAGTCATTTATCCCATTTATAGTCAAAATATTTAGGCTCTCTTGTTTTGAGTTTAGGAATATTTCCTAACTCTTTTGTAAGTGCCTTATTGGCCTAGGAACCACTTTCCTACGGCTTTTGTATTTCTTCTTCATAGTAGAAATATTGCTCCTCCTCCTCCCGTGGACGTAGGTCAATTTGACTGAACCACGTAAATCTTTGTGTCTTTTATTTTACTTTGTTATTTGTCTTTATTGGGTTGCCGCAATCCCTTTTATATGGTCGGTTTACCGCCTAATTATTATATGGCCGGTGTTTACCGCCTAATCTTTATATGGTCGGTTATACCGCCTACTTTGTTCTGACTTTGGTTTGTTTATTCTTGGGCCAGTCCTAACAAACTGGTATCAGAGTTGGTTGATATATTTTGTCCGACAAGTTCATCCCATGGGGTCCGTTCATCTGGTGGGGCCCATCCAACCTGTGGGGCCCGCTCACCTCGTGGGGCCGCTCATCCCGTAGGGCCCACTCACCTTGTGGGGTCCGCTCACTCTGTGGGGCCCGCTTATCTCGTGGGGTCAACTTATCTTGTGGGGCCCACTCACGAGATTTGCATATTTGTTTAACCAGTTCTTCGAGACAAACTTGAAGTTACAGATTTCGTGGCAACAATGACGATAACAAAGACGGTTGTCGAAAAATTCGACAGAAATGTCAACTTCGGGATGTGGCAGCTCAAGATGGAGGCCATTCTTGTTCAAGACGGAGTTGATTTGGCAATACAAGGAGTAGAGAAAAAGCCAGAAGCTGTGAATGATGCGGATTTCGCCGAAATGGATAAGAAAGCCAGATCCAGCATAATTTTAAATCTCTCCGATGAAGTATTGCGTGAGGTAGCAATGGAGATTTCGACCAAGACTATGTGGGACAAATTAAAAGCCTTGTATATGAAGAAGACAGTCGAGAATCGACTATATCTGAAGCAGAGTTTGTATATGTTTCGGATGTTTGAAGGTACATCTATACTCTCCCATCTTGATAAATTTGATTCCATTATTATGGATTTGGAGAATATAGATTCGAAAATTGATGATGAAGATCAGGCCCTATTACTTTTGTGTTCCCTTCCCCAATCCTTTAAACATTTCCGTGATACTATGATTTATGGAAAGGAAACAATTTCGTATCGGGAAATTAAATCTGCATTGAAATCTAAAGAGCAGATAGATAGGGATATTCTGGGGAAACTAGTGGGAGTCAAGCCGATGGCTTGTTTGTTCGGGGTAGATCTGAAAAGAGAAACACAGAAAATAGAAGTAGATCCAAATCCAGACATAAAAATGTGGTGTGCAATTATTGTAAAAAGAAGGGTCATGTTATCTCTGATTGCTTTAAATTGAAAAATAAAGAAAAGCAAAAGGAGAAAAAGAGTGAGACCACCGAGGCCAGTATTGCAGTTGATGAGAATGATGGAACCATTTTCTGCGCAACGGAAAATAATTTTAGGTCTAACAATGAGTGGATCATTGATTCGGGTTGTTCATATCATATGTGTCCCAATAGGGACTGGTTTTCAACATATGAATCAACTGAAGGTGGAGTTGTCTTAATGGGCAACAACGCTGCTTGTAAAGTTGTTGGTACAGGTACAATTCGGATTAAAATGTACGATGGTATTGAGAGGACACTCACAAATGTTAGACATGTTCCAGATTTGAAGAAAAATCTCATCTCTTTGGGCACTCTTGAGACTATTGGGTGCAGGTATTCAGGTGGAGGTGGAGTTCTCAAAATCACTCGTGGTGCTCTTGTTGTTATGAAGGCACACAGATCTGGTACTTTGTATATTTTGCAGGGATCTACTATTACAGGTGCTGCTGCTGTTTCAACATCATCTTTGTCAGATACCGACATCACCAAATTATGGCATATGCGTTTGGGGCACATGAGCGAAAAAGGCTTGAGCATACTAAGCAAAAGAGGACTTCTTTGTGGTGAAAGTACCGGGCCATTGGAATTCTGTGAACACTGTATTTTTGGGAAGCAGAAAAGAGTCAGCTTCAGTTCACCAGCAATTCACAAGACCAAAGGTACTCTTGATTACATTCATTCAGATTTATGGGGTCCTTCTCGTACTCCTTCTAAAGGTGGTGCCAGGTACATGTTGACTTTCATTGATGATTATTCAAGGAAAGTTTGGGTATATTTTCTTAAGCATAAAAATGATGTTTTCCTAACTTTCAAGCAATGGAAAGTTTTGATTGAGAAACAAACAGGAAAACATATTAAGCGGTTGAGAACGGATAATGGCATGGAATTTTGTGAAGGCGAATTTGATAGATTCTGCAAAAATGAAGGAATTGTTCGGCATCGCACTGTCAGAATGACGCCTCAACAAAATGGTGTAGCCGAACGTATGAACAGAACGCTTTTGGAGAGAGCAAGATGTATGATCTCCAATGCAGGGTTGACAAACGACTTTTGGGCAGAGGCGATCAATATGGCCTGTTATATTGTCAACCGTGCTCCTTCTGCATCTCTAAATTTCAAAACTCCTGAGGAAGTTTGGTCAGGTACTCCTGCTGATTACTCCAATTTAAAAGTTTTTGGATGTCCAGCATACATGCACGTGAATGATGGAAAATTGGAGTCTAGGGCTAAAAAGTGCATTTTTCTTGGGTATGCTTCTGGGGTGAAAGGATACAGATTATGGTGTCCTGATCCCAAATCTCCAAAATTTGTAATCAGTAGAGATGTTACTTTTGATGAATTATCTATGTTATCTTCCAAGAAGGAGTCTTCTAGTCCTTGTACTACTGATAGTACGCAGAAGCAGGTGGAGCTTGATATTGGCAGTTCTGATCTTTCTTCATCCAAATCTTCTATTCAACAAGTGCCAGTAGATGCACCTGAATCTACTGTTGAAGATAATTCAGAGGAAGAAGAGTATTCCATAGCCAGAGATAGACCAAGGAGAGACATTCGACCACCACAAAGATATGCAAATTTAGTTGCATATGCTTTGTCTGTTGCAGAAGAAACTGATGCAGTTGGTGAGCCTTCCACCTATTCAGAAGCAGTTTCTTGTGATGATTCTGCAAAGTGGTTGATTGCGATGAATGAGGAAATTGAATCTCTTCATCAGAATGGAACTTGGGTTCTTGTAAAGCCGCCATCAAATAAGAAAATTGTTGGATGCAAATGGGTCTTCAAGAAGAAAGAAGGTATTCCAGGGGTTGAGGATGCAAGGTATAAAGCACGATTGGTTGCAAAGGGCTATAGTCAGGTACAAGGTGTTGATTTTAATGATGTGTTTTCACCTGTTGTTAAACATAGCTCTATTCGTGTTTTGCTTGCTTTAGTTGCCATGTATGATTTGGAGTTGGAGCAGCTGGATGTTAAGACAGCTTTCTTACATGGCGAACTTGAAGAACAAATTTATATGAAACAACCCCAGGGTTTTGAGATTGAAGGTAAGGAAGACCATGTTTGCTTGTTGAAGAAATCCTTATATGGATTGAAACAGTCTCCAAGACAATGGTATAAGAGGTTTGATTCCTTTATGTTGGGTCATGATTATTCAAGGAGCATGTATGATAGTTGTGTTTACTTCCGGAAGTTAAATGATGGTTCTTTCATTTACTTATTGCTGTATGTTGATGACATGCTCATTGCTGCCAAGAATTTGTCAGAAATTCACACTTTGAAACTGCAGTTAAATAGTGAATTCGAAATGAAGGATTTGGGAGCAGCTAAGAAAATTCTTGGCATGGATATTAAACGAGATAGAGGAGCAGGGAAGTTGTTATTGACCCAAGAAAATTACCTGAAGAAAGTCTTGGAGCGTTTTGGCATGAAAGATGCAAGACCTGTAAGTACTCCTCTTGCTAGCCATTTTCGGCTATCTGCTGCTCAATCACCACAATCAGATGAAGAGGAAGATTATATGGCACGGGTTCCTTATTCCAGTGCAGTCGGCAGTATTATGTATGCAATGGTTTGTACTCGTCCAGATATCTCACATGCAGTCAGTGTTGTTAGCAGATATATGTCTTGCCCTGGTAAAGAACATTGGCAGGCTGTGAAGTGGATTCTCAGATACTTGCGAGGTACTTCAAATGCATATTTGGAGTTTGGAAGAAATAATAACACTTTGGTTGGTTTTGTAGATTCAGATTACGCCGGGGATCATGACAGAAGAAGATCGCTTTCAGGCTACGTATTCTGCATTGGCGGTTGTGCTGTTAGTTGGAAAGCTACTCTACAACCTGTCGTAGCTTTGTCTACTACAGAAGCAGAATATATGGCTGTGACCGAGGCAATCAAAGAAGCCTTGTGGTTGAAGAGTTTATTTAGCGAACTTAGTCTACATCAAGGTGTTACTGTTATTCACTGTGATAGTCAAAGTGCCATACACTTGACTAAAGATCAGATGTATCATGAGAGGACGAAACATATTGATGTGAAGTATCACTTCATTCGGGATATCATTGCTGAAGGAAAGGTCCTTGTTCAGAAAATCAATACCAAGGACAATCCTGCTGACATGTTTACAAAGTCTCTTCCAATTTACAAGTTCAAACAGTGCTTGAACTTGATTGGTGTTCGTTGTTGGTGATTTAGGCCCATTGGGGCTTATGTGAAGAAGGTGGAGCAATTTTGTTACTGTCGATGGTGGGATTAGAAATTATGCCAAGGTGGAGATTTGTTGATTTTGTCAAGCCGCAAAGCTTGACCTTTGTGGCAATAAATTTCTTCCTTTGCTGCATCCCACCATCGGCTGAATCTCTAGGAATCCCTCCCTTCCTTGAGCCTATAAATATAGAGGCCTCTGAAGGATTTAATCGCACCACTCAAGAGAGTTATATGAGCTATTAGCTTCTTGAGTCATTTAGCCCATTTATAGTCAAAATATTTAGGCTCTCTTGTTTTGAGTTTAGGAATATTTCCTAACTCTTTTGTAAGTGCCTTATTGGCCTAGGAACCACTTTCCTACGGCTTTTGTATTTCTTCTTCACAGTAGAAAATATTGCTCCTCCTCCTCCGTGGACGTAGGTCAATTTGACTGAACCACGTAAATCTTTGTGTCTTTTATTTTGCTTTGTTATTTGTCTTTATTGGGTTGCCGCAACCCCTTTTATATGGTCGGTTTTACCGCCTAATTATTATATGGCCGGTGTTTACCGCCTAATCTTTATATGGTCGGTTATACCGCCTACTTTGTTCTGACTTTGGTTTGTTTATTCTTGGGCCAGTCCTAACAGATGCGACTTCTTGGGCTGCCGCAGTTAGTGATAAGAAAAGTATTCGAATGATGACACAGGTTGGAGAGGCACCAAAATGTGCCATTTTTTATGGGGTAGAATACGTTGTTTGGATTGAAGGCTTTGAAGAAAGTAAGTTAATCCAGTACTGAACCCAAAAAAAAACCAAAAAAAAAAAATTCAAAGATCAAGAATCAAGAGAGCAGTATCGTTTTGATTTGTATGGTGCAAGGAAGCATTGAGGAATAGTCTGAATTTATAGGGGCCTGTTTTGGGGGGTTCACGTATTAATTAATAATTAATGTAGTTTGTCAAGTACAAACATGAACCAGTAATTAAGTTTACTTGTTTCTTGCCTTTTTCTTCAAGTTATGTGGTGGGATCAAGAAAAATGGAGCATTTATGAACATTTATGTACTTGTATGAACATTATGAAGCATATATGCAGATAACAATTGGTATGTGTTCCATTGCCGGTCAGAGTCTACCATTCCATTTCCTTTTGAAGGTACCAAAGAGTTTCCATACTTTCATTGGGAAAGAAAAAAAGTTGCAAGCCCACTAAAAGTTAGAGGTTTATATACACGGTAGAGACATTTTCAAAACATGATTATTGCAAAATATTTAAGAGTATGTAGTTCCTAAAAATGCATATACTTGGGATTAGAGCTTTTAATGAATCGAGTTGTTGGCGAAAATCTTCATGTTCAACTCGTTTGAATGCAGAAAAAACGTTTGATACGTAATAAATAAATCGAATTTGAACACAAAATTAGGCTCATTTAATAATCAAGATAAATATAAACCTATTTCTAAATCATTCGAATAGATTCCTAAACACATATAATTATAAAGAATAAGTAAATATAAATATTTGCATTATATACATAAATATATATATATTACCAAATATGGGTGCATACACTTGTATTAGTATTATTTATTTTCTAAACAAAACCAATATAATTATAATTATTCTAGATTATGTATTAGTTTTAAAGCATTAGAATTAAATCATTTTCAACCTTGAATTTGAGCTCAATTCGACTCGTTAAAAGCTTTATAAGACAACTATAGCAATTGTGCATGATTAATTACCAACTCAACCCTCCGTGTCTGAATCAATTATGAGAAACTAGCTAAGCGTGTTACAAGTAATATATCTGTAAACATGTGGATGTGTTCTCGTCAAGTTTGTTGGCAAAAGAAAAATATAACAATAATTGTGTCACCTCATCAAATAAACTTTTTGAATTTAGGGTCTATTAATTGGATGGTATATCTTTTTCCTATTTTATAAAATAAAATTTATTTTAAACAATATTTACAGTCACAGTCTAAAATACCCATAAACTAAAGAATAGGATTTATCGTAGCATGATGTTTCAGATAAGGTGACGGGTATTGAAATTTACAAAACATAAAAGGGAGAATGGCTAGTTTCATGCTTCACATTTCGTAAAAATATTTTTTTCGTCCCTCACTTTTAAAATGAAGCAAATTCATTCTTGACATTTAAAATATAAAAACTTATTGGGTACTGAATGTTTTGATTTAGATTGAAAGTTGGGTTCAATGATGTAATAGTTTCAATTTTTAAATGTCCAGAATGAATTTTGTTTTGTTTTAAAAAGTGAGGGATGAAAAGAATATTTTTACGAAATACGAAGGATGAAACCAATCATTTTGGCCAAAATAAAAATACCTAATGAAGAAAATTTTGCTTTGTGTGCAGTGATGAGTAGACTCATTTTCATAGGATTAATTGATTTATTTCTTTGTAGTAACTATGAATGAGAGGAAGGAGGGGGGGCTTTTGGAGAACTTAAACAAAAGTTACCTTAAATATATAAAGTAATACAAAAATAAAAAATCAAATAAAATTGGATTAATAATATACAAACCTCTAGTCAAAGGGAAAAATCTTGGTTTTGTTCATTACACTGATTATCGATGTAAGGATACATTCATATATTTATGAATAAATTGATTAGATAATCAATAAATTCTGACAACCTGCCTCTCCTTAGTTTTTTCAATAACCAAAACAAATTTTTTGATTATTTCTCTTGTTAACTAGATAACCCTAAACAAGCTCTGAAGATTGAATGTATCAACAGCATTAATAACTTGAACAGTTCACTTTGAAGACCAAATAATTTGGACTGAGGGAGTAATAATTATTAGACTACTTCGGTTCACTTTGGTTTTTGGGTTACATCTTTCTCACAATTACCACCTTGGTTGTCAAAAATATATTGACTAAAGATGTCTTTTTGTTTTTGCCAAATGGTAATATTTTATAGATATTAACACTTAATAATATAAGAGCTGATTACAAAAAGAAGCAACCGCCTCAATTCTTTCCGTGTCGTGTCAGTTAACCACACAGGAAAATTTTTAGCTTCCCGTTCAATGTCCTTGAGAGTCGCAAGCCTTACCCAGAAATGCAAGAGTTTTTGATGCAATTAGTATCTGTAAAAGCAACCTGAGTATTAGCAACCTGAGTATTCTTTTGACGCGTAATGGAGGTTGAGCACAGTGGGACAACATCCACTCCGAGGAACATGTTTTAAAGAAATAAATGTGATCCAGAAAAAAGAATCAAAAGCAGACTATCTACTTTTATTTTTTTTCTTTCTCAGACATAAAAGTAAAGAGAAATAATATTGGTTTACAGGTTGCCTCTGAGATATCTTGAATCAAAAGCAGCCTATTTTACTTTTATGATGCATTCAACCCTGATGAATATGGCCCACAAAAAAGCCAAAGGGTATTTCCAATCTACATGAACTCGTTATCTGGATTAAACGAAAAAAAAAAAAAAACTTGCACATGGTGCGACATTACTGTTTCTTTTCATCATTTTTAAAAAGAAGCAAATTTGTTCATGGACACTTAAAAAGTGAAACTATTACATTTTTTAATCAAACTTTCAATATGAATCAAAGCATCCAAACAACTGATAATAAATTTCGAAGATAAAATTGATAGATCATTCGGTCAACTCCATCCTATTCACATAATATTTATTGAACCAAAAAAAGGAAAAAAATAAAAAGAAATTATAACATAAAATGTTGTTATTTGTTTTAGAATAGTAGGGTTTCTATTTTGGATAAATCTTTTCATGCGTCGTTAGTATATACACTTGTAAGTTTAAATGTATACCGTACATAAAATAATAAGAATAAGAATAATAATGTGTCACCGTGTATGGGCAATATTGTTTATAAAAAATTAAAAAAAATGGATATTACTAGATGTATTGTGATGCTAGATTAAGCAAGCCAACCCACAAAGCCCCACTTTAGTGATCTTTTTCTTTTTCAGTATTATTTCGAGAAATTTGCCTCTCAAATAATCCTCTTTCAAAGGTAGAGTATTTACTATATGCGCTTATTCACAAGCTGAATCATCAACTCTCAAAGGTAGAAAATCAGCAAGTATGCATTACAAGTATGCCAGCATCTCAGAAATTACAACCGAACTATTATATCATAAGATCAAGTGCCATCAGAAACAAAGTAATTTGAGCCATTAACATCAATTTTTCTTCTTCTTTTCTTTTTGTGTCAGCACAAAAAATTATGTATACAGCAGAAACAATTTTAACACATATAAAAATATGTGAGAAGAGGGAAAGAAATAAACTCACAATCAAACCTCAATAATTTTATTAAACCAAATCTCAAAAACAACAAAAGACAAGCTGGAGACCTTTCACTCTTGTGCTCATTGTTGTTTTTTCAAAGCCAACATTTGTTGACTTTACTTCTTTGGCCTAATTTTCTAAATCCCACATCGGTAGGATTATGAGATAGGAAGGTTTGTGAGAGTTATAAATAAGCTCTCTACCTTCCCAATCCATACACCACAACAAAGAATTCTTTTGTAATTTTTTCTTCTTCCAAATTATTAAGAGCGGGTCGTTTAGGCGGTGTTCGGAGATTAAGCAAAAATTAGCCGAACTCCGTTATCAATTTTCGGGTGCGTTCTTTTCTTATCTCTTTTATTTATTATGCATTTATTTGATAGTTTCTTTTCAATTGTAGTATAGTATTCAATATATTTGTCGGATTTATTGTTTTATACGGTTCATTTGGATGTATTTCTTTTTCGTGTATATGTACTATTTATGTATACACAGGTCTGATTGTGATAATACACTGTGCACGTAAATTTTGTTTAGGAGACTGGATTTTAAGTGGGACCGAATGTGACCCCTCCAACCTTTTTTGGAAATTTATTTGGAATGGTAATTCTGTCTAAAGATAATACACCGTGAAGGATGTTCAGTACGTGCCAAATTTGAAGACAAACATCATCTCCTTGGAGCTCTTGGAGTCAAAAGGCCTGGAAGTAAAGATGCAAAATGTAATTCTTAAAGTAATTTCGGTAGCACTTGTGATGTTGAAAGGTATAAGAAAGAATAATCTGTATTATTACTAAAGTTATACAGTTGTTGAGACAGCAGCAGCAGCAACATCTTCCAGCAGCAAGAAGGATGCGGAGGCAACAAAGTTATGGCACATGCGATTGGGACATGCTGGTGAAAAATTCTTGCAAAATCTTGCCAAACAAGGATTGTTGAAAGGTACGAAAACTTGCAAATTAAAATTTTGTGAGCATTGTATTCTAGGAAAATAAAGAAGAGTGAAATTTGGCACTGGGCATCTATAATATCAAGGGTATTTTCGATTATTATATTCAGATGTGTGGGGACCTGTCAAGACTCCATCCCTTGGAGGCAGGTATTATTTTGTCACTTTTGTTGATCATTTTTCCAAAAGAGTTTAGGTGTTTACTATGAAGAACAAGGATGAAGTGCTAGAGATTTTCCTTAAATGGAAAGCTCAGGTTGAAAACCAGATGAAAAAAAAGATCAAGATTCTCCGAACAGACAACGGTGGAGAATACAAGAATGATCCCTTCCAGAAGATATACCAAGAGTGTGGCATAGTTCGACACTTCACAGTTAAAGAACACCGCAGCAGAATGAGGTGTCAGAACATATGAACAAGACATTAGTGGAGAAAGTTCGTTGCATGCTGTCTAATGTTGGGTTAGACAAAAAATTTTGGGATGAGGCTGTGACATACGCTTAACATCTCGTCAATCGTTTGCCATCATTTGCAATAGGTGGCAAGATTCCATTAAAGGTATGGTTTGGAAAACCTGCAACAGATTATGATTCTTTGCTTATTTTTTTTGTTCTACTGCATATTATCATGTAAATGAATCAAAATTGGATCCACGTGCAAAGAAATTTCTCTTTATGGGATTTAATGCTGGAATTAAGGGATACCGTTTATGGTGTCTAGAAGCCAAGAAGACCATTATCAGAAGAGATGTTACTTTTGATGAATCTGCCATGTTGAATAAGGTAACACAAGATAGGACCAGTGGTACTCCGCAACAGGTGGAGTGTACGCCGAAATAGGTGGAGTTTGAACAAATAGTGAGGCCAGCAAATAACACCATCAATGACTCTCTCATGGCAGAAGAGGAGTAAGATGAGGAAGAGGTTTCAACCCAAGAATCTCAACAGCAGCAAGAGTCAATTGCCGTTAATAAGCCAAAACGAGAAATTCAAAAACCTAACTCGTTTTGCTAACATGCTGGCCTATGCACTTCCAGTTGTTGATGATATTCCAACCACCTTTTCTGAAGCAATTCGAAGTACAGAAAATGGTAGATGGAAAGATGCTATGTAAGAAGAGATGCAATCTCTTCAGAAGAACAAAACGTGGAAGTTGACATAACTACCGAAGGGTAAGAAGGTAATTGGATGCAAATGGGTATTTGCAAAGAAAAAAGGATTTCCTGACAAGAATGATGTTCGTTACAAGGCAAGATTGGTGGTTAAAGACTACGCTCAGAAGGAGGGAGTTGATTATAATGATGTATTTTTTCCAGTTGTTAAACATTCCTCTATTAGAATTTTATTGGCTTTAGTAGCGCCGTTGAATTTGGAGCTAATTCAACTTGATGTGAAGACCGCGTTCCTTCACGGTGACTTGAAGGAGGAAATCTATATGTGTCAGCCAGATGGATTCAAAGTTGCTGGTAAAGAAAATTGGGTTTGTAAGCTGAACAAATCGTTATACAGATTGAAACAATCACCAAGGCAATGGTACAAATGATTTGATCAGTTCATGATGGGCCAAAAGTACACAAGAAGCAAATACGATCACTGTGTGTATTTGCGCAAACTACGAGATGATTCGTACATCTACTTACTCTTGTATGTTGATGATATGCTGATAGCATCAAAGAGTCAAGTTGAAATTGACAAATTGAAAACTCAGTTGAGTAAAGAGTTCGAGATGAAGTATTTGGGAGAAACCAAGAAGATTCTCGGCATGGAGATAAGCAGGGATAAAACGAGAGGCAAATTTTGTCTGACCACAAAAGCAGTATTTGACAAAGGTACTATAACGTTTTGTTATGAATGGAGATTCAAAATCTGTAAGTACTCCGCTTGTTTCTCATTTGAAACTTAGCAGCCTATTATCTCCAAAAACGGATGAAGAACGAGCATACATGACGAACGTCTCGTATGCTAATGCAGTTGGTAACTTGATGTATGCAATGGTGTGTACTAGATCCGCCATTTCACAAGCAGTTGGTGTGATAAGCAGGTTTATGCATGATCCGGGAAAGGGTAATTGAAAGCTGTGAAATGGATTATACAGTATATCCAAAATACTGTAGATGTTGGATTAGTTTTTGAGCAGGATGAATCATTTGGTCAATGTATAGTTGGATATTATGATTCTGACTATGCAGGTGATTTGGACAAGCGACGTTCTACAACTGGCTACTTGTTCACGTTTGCTAAGGCACCAGTTAGTTGGAAATCTACCTTGCAGCCAACGGTTGTTTTGTCTACAACGAAGGCAGAGTATATGGCGATTACAGAAGTTGTGAAGGAGGCAATTTGGTTTCAAGGATTGCTTGAAAACTTAGGAGTTGGTCAAAAACACATTGACGTGTTTTGTGACAGTCAGAGTGCTATTCACTTAACAAAGAACCAGGTCTTGCACGCAAGAACGAAGTACATTGATGTTCGCTATCACTTTATGCGAAAAATTCTCGAAGAAGAGGAGATTTTTCTCCAGAAGATTCGGACTGCGGAGAATCCTGTAGATATGTTGACCAAGATGGTTACAAGAGTCAAGTTTGAACATTGTCTAAACTTGGTTAACATACTGCATATTTGAGTTGGCACCTGAGAGCGCAAATTTGGAAGCAACGCAAGGACCGTTTGATTTTTTGTTTGGGTAAGAAGATTTGTATTTTTTGATGGAATTAGAAATTATACTAAGATGGAGATTTGTTATTTTTCAAGCCAACATTTGTTGACTTTACTTCTTCTGTCTAATTTTCTAAATCCCACATCGGTAAGATTATGAGATAGGAAGGTTTATGAGAATTATAAATAAACTCTTTACCTTCCCAATTCATACACACCAACAAAGAATTCTTTTGTAATTCTTTATTTTTCCAAATTATTAAGAGCGGGTCGCTTAGGCGATATCCGGAGATTAGGCAAAAATTGGCCGAACTCCGTTATAAATTTTCGAGTGCGTTCTTTTCTTATCTCTTTTATTTATTACGCATTTATTTGGTAGTTTCTTTTCAATTGTAGTATAGTATTCAACATATTTATCAGGTTTATTTGTAGTATTTGATACGGTTCATTTGGGTGTATTTCTTATTGGTGCGTATGTACTGTTTATGTATACACGGGTCTGATTGTGATAATACATCGTGCACGTAAATTCTGTCTAGGAGATTGGGTTTTAAATGGGACCGCTTATGACTCCTCCAGCCTTTCTTGGGAATTTATTTGGAATGGTAATTCTATCTAAGGAGATTGTTTTGACGATCTTTCCTGAGAATTACTGAATCGATTTAATCACTAGTTGAATTTTGAGTGAAAAATTACCCGATTTCCCCAACACTCATGGCTCTCACAATTCTCACCAAGCTCTAACAATTTCTTGGAGCCGTAGCTCCTCCAGTGTTAACATGTTAGCAGTAGTGCTATATATAGACTATTGAATCAAGAAACAACTCGGACAATGAAACTAACTATTCAATTAGATTCTATCTCAAACTAACACTAATCACCAACTAAGCCTTTGAAAAGGAAACTAACTAATAACTAGTACTAGTCTTCAAAAAACTCTGGAACTTACAGGAAACTAAAACAATTAGGAAATAAAATAGCTTAGTTTAACTTCCATCATTTTCTTTTCTTTTTCTAGCAAAGGAATGGTGAGATTTAAGAAGCGAAAAATGAACATGGAGCTAAGAACCTAAAATCCTTAGGGTGTGTTTGGATTGCCATTTTCTGCCAGAAAATTACGTCGTTTTCTGTGATCACATTTTCCTATTATCTTTTTTCGTCACATACATTAAATCGCTACAGTAATTTTTCTATGAAAAATGATGGAAAATGCAATCCAAACGAGGCCTTAATTTCTGGGATCTCAACTTTAATCATGAATTTACAATGAAATTTGGACTCTCCAGGTCAAGATAGACAAAAAGTGAGAACTCAGGTTTGTCCATTCCAGCACCACAATAGATCAAGTGCCATCAGAAACAAGTAAATAGAGCCATTAACACAAGGGAGGGATGGGATTTAAGAAGTGGGGAGCAGGGAATTATAAATTAGAATCTGTGATCAGGTCCACTAGAAATCGGTCAAATTCTCATTCATGGGTCAATTTCTCATTCAGCCGTCAGCCAGGCCAGCCGTCAAGAGCGCGCCGCCGCCTGCTTTTGTCGCATCTAATAAAGACGAGCCTCCTCTTGTCGCATCTTCTCCTCCTCCTTTTGGATTTGTTCTGGAATTATCGTTGCTAAAGTCCTGGCAAGTAAGGGAAGGCCAGCACAATTTTTGCTGATTATCTCCTCCATCTTTAACAGAGTGCTGTTATTCACATCAACTCTTCGATTTTCACGGACAGCTTCATAAAACACTGACCAGCCAACCATCTCTCGGTCCCACAGAGTATCAATTGGCATCAAGTTCTGTCTACCCACCATCTCTCTAGCAACACGCTCTCGCCTGGTTGTGACAATGATCCTCCCACCACTATCTTTCGGTAAGGCATGAGATATGCAGTCCCCGAATGATGCATCATCGCCTTTTGGCTGCTCAGAGCATAAATCCCCATACCAACCATTAACATGCCAGGCCTCATCCAACACAATAAGATACCTCTTGCCCGTTAGTCGACGGTGAAGCTTCTCAGTGAGATTGGGAATATCGCCAACATTAGCAGTCGACAATTCCGAGACATCACCACCAGCCTGCTCCAGCATTTTCCTTAAAATCTTCACTCTCAAGTCCACGCTCACCGCCGCATCACAAAGGGTCCCAGACAAAGAAACCCAAATCCTTGGCCAGAACATATTTCTCAAATTCCAGAAAACCTTCCGGGCAAGGGTGGTTTCCCTGATCCCCCATACCCCACAATTCCAATCCCCTTCAGTATAGTATTAGCATCACCGTCACATCCCTCAAGTATCAATTTCTCGACTGTTTCCGCTGCTGGATCCAATCCTACAAACCTACCTGGAAATTTTGCTTCTTCATCATCGTCGGCCTCATTATTACCAGCAATTGAGGCGGGATCTACCCCTGTTGAAATCCTTTGACTGAGAACTGCTTGGAGCTTATTGTCTAGGTCATTCAACTTTTGATTCTTTTGAATAATGAACCACAAACTCTTGAGTCGCAAGAAAACCTTCTTGTGCCCCACGGCCCCAACCCCGCGATGCTGTTGGGCGAAAACTCGGCACTCCGAGAGTTCAGAAATGAGGTCATAAATCAAATTCCGGATGTCAAGATCCGTACCAGAATTAGCAGTGGTGGTTATTTTGCTAGTATTGATAGCGTTGGTGTACTCGGATTTGATCTTGGTCTCTGCACTTCGCAAGCGAGAGATGCAAGAAAGTTTGCTGACATCTTTATCTCTTTCTGCTTCGTCAAGAAGGGCAGAGAACTTAGCTAAAAGATAATGGGATACTTCTCCAAAATCCACCGATCCCATTTTTTTCTTTTTCCCCCACTCTCTGGAGTAAGAATCAATCCTAAAACTGGAAGAGAATCGGCAGATGGAACCGACGGGATACAGAGAGATGGAAGGAAGAAGACTCGAACACTCTTTAGGCTGAATTTAGATAGATGAAAGGAAGAAGACTAGAACGAGTGAGAAAGTCTTTAGGCTGAGTTTGGATTGAGAGATTTGACAAAAAGATTTGAAATCTTTTCAAATTTCTCTAGTTGTTTAGGAAAGATTTACTCTATTTAGATTATTTAAGAGGTATTTAAATTTGTCAATCACAAATTAAAATTATTATAGCATTTAAAATGTGAATTATAAATTCAAAAGCCTTTTAATTTAGACATTTTCTTTAATTTAAAAAAAATTCAAAGGCCTTTAGGCCTTTTGAATAATTCAAACAACTAGAGAGATTTGAGTGAATTTCAAATCTTTTATCAAATCTCTCGATCCAAACGAAGCCTAAAATGAAATTGATATGTTCTTAAGGGAAAATTTTCAGGAGCAAATTTAGTCCTCTATGTTATTAATTTGACGCAAATTTAGGACAATTGATTGATGTTTCCACATATTGATGGAATTAGTTACGTGCGTGTAGATGTTTGTTTAATTAAACTTTAAAAGGAAGAAAACTAGCGAATACTTTTGAACAATAAGAACAACTTATATGGTGGCACGTTAGTAGCTAGTTAACTGAAAAATGAAAGAAAAATTTGTTAATATATATGAAAAGTTAAATTACGAAGCTTGGAATAGTGGGGTTTGAGAAAGAAATTGAGTTCTATATTAATGAACTAGATACTCTTGACTAGTTTTAGTTTACATTTTTTTCTTTATTTTACTAGTTAATTAGTTTGCACTAGTTATTAGTTCTTAATTTTGTTGTTTAAAGTTAGATACTGTTTTGCTTCTTTTGTTTTGAGATTTAATTTCACAAACACATTATTAGATGTGACTAAATTCTGTGAATAGTTGGAATTTTTTTTTTTCAAATATCCTCAATTTGCTTTAAAGTGGATACATTAGGAGCCAAATTTACTCTTGCTAAAATTTTAAGAACCAAAACTGTAGATGGGTAAATATTGAGGGCCAAATTTGCTTTTGTCAAAATTTTAAGGGGCTAAATATTGGTGATTACGTATTTTTCCCATTTTATGGAATAATTTTTTTATACACTATATCATTATTATGCTTGACAACATTGTATGAGTCATAACAATTAATCTAAATTTTAATTTGAAATTTAGATTTAATTTTGCATATGCGTTCATCAAACTATGATAGTAATCTAAATTAATCAGTGCGTCCAACTATGACTGCTATCAATATACAGAAGAAAAGAAGTTACTTACACTAAGCCCCTACAATTAGGGGTAAGTATCACTTTGCCCTTCTAAGATTAATCAGTGCCTGGGCCCAGTATTTTTTATACATAAAAATTTCTCGTTCAATTAAGTAAATTATACGAAACTATAAAAGAGGACTTCAAAATTCAACTTTTATGGATGTAGAAAAGTGTGTATTCAAAATCATAACAATTTAAACTACAAAATTTCTGCAGAATATATATCTAAAGCAGAAGAAGTTCAATCTTTGGACCTGCATTCCGAAAGTTAAAATGATAAATTAAATATGACAAACAAATTGTAATGACTGAAGTATATTTATTTCGACAAAGTAATCTTTGCTCCAAATAAAAAAAAACGACATAAATGGCATAATCAAGTTTAAACATTCTACATTATGTCAATTAGAGAATGGATTTGCCATGATATGGGATTGGAAAAATGTATTAATAAGACGAATAGTAGAAGTTTTTCCATTAATAGCTATCAAACATTAGAATAAAGCATGTCAAGTGAATCAATCCTAATCAGTTGTGTCTTAATTCTACAAAAAAACCAAAAATTGCTTTATACCACACGCCTCATTTGTGGGAAAAAGTAGCTCTAACCATGGTAAATAGTTTTTGCCATGGCTTTACCACGGTTTTAGAGGTGTTCTACATACAGCTGTCACGAAAACTTTGCAACAATTTTGTGTTCGTGGCAAATACTTTTTGCCATAGAAATGCCACAGTTTTGGCTTTTGTCACTAAAGTACTGTGTTATATATAATTGACCATTTACCACGATTTTAACATGGTTTAAAACCATCGCAACTAGTTTTTTCCAACAAATTGTAACCACAATTTGAAAATCGTTGAGAAATTTTAATGCCATGGTTATCTCTATGGTTTTAGATTTGTGGAGAAAAAGTTACCCCAAATTTGAATCATAATTATATCCGATTTTTTAACAATAATATTATAAGCACCAATTTGAGATCCTTCACAGCCATTTGGCATGGAAAAAGTCCGAAATCTGACATTGCTATTGTAAGCTATGATGTTTTTAACCTGTTCCAAATAACAATAAATTCACTACCGTGAATAAAATTAAAAAATTGTCTCCATAAATATTGTGCCATTTTATTGATATAAATGGATTGCATGTACCACATAGAAGTGTCGCAATTTGAAAAAAAAAAACTTAAATGTCGAGTCTCACTGCCAAATACAAAAGGTCCAAAAACTCTTATTGAGGTCTATCTTGAACACGGATATTTTCAAGCAACAAAGGATGGTTACTCCATCTACAAAATAGCCTCTCCAAAAGAATGTATCAAAATTCTTGTATCAAAATTCTTTCAAGCATTATTCTTCTGGATATGTTGAACAATGCGTCAAATTCATGTATATTATTATTGTTTTGGACATGTTAGTTAGTCTAGATATCAGTTACTGCTATTTTCACCACAAATAATCATTGCAATAGAGGGACTATGGTTAGAGGATATGTATTAGAAATGTCTTGACTGATGTAAAACGCAGTACCACACCTGACAAAAGATAAAAAGTGCAGAAGAATAAACATTATGCCAGAAAGCAAGAGATGAAATATTACTACTTTATGATTCTACTTATCCAACCAATCACATAGAAGTACACAATTAGGTATACATAAAAATTAATAAAATCAAGTAACAGGCTTAGATTATGGTCTTGATTTCAGGTTTCTCCAAAAAAAAAAAAGAAAAAGCCCTTGAAATTGAACATTGGAAAACTGGCATCGAATTGTAGGTTCTCAATAGCCAATATAGATAAGCACGGGAATGACTTGTACTTGGAATTTCATCTATACTATTCTGAAAAGATTCTAACCACCAAATGAATTGTTCCTGAGGAAGCTGATCTCGACTACATAAAGCTTCAAAATAACCAAGGCTAATTGTTCAAACTCATTAAATCAAATAAGCACTGGATTTTGATTTTGGATTAACCTTTTGTAGGAGCAGGATTCTTAAGGTAGGATTGAGCATTAATTTGACACCACAAACAGAAAGTAATACTCCATCAACAACCTTATCAAAATCGGTTTGGCAAAATTCATGATTTTAATTAAAACATCACCAAAATAAAATTCCAACCACTAATCAAGGAGCGATTAACACAAATATTTTCTAGTAAGATGGAAGCTAAATTCAACAAAAAGAATTACCTGACAATAGGAATGGTACGCCGATGGATTTGAAGAGGCACATGATAAGTGTATTCTACATGTTTTAAGTGTGTTTTATTATTTAGTTTTGATGTGTTTTAACTACTTTTATAACTAATTAACTAAGTTTCTAGTAGGGGTGGGCACGGGTCGAGTACCCGCCCCTAACAAGATTTGGCTGATCCGACCCTAAAATATCGGATCAACCATTTTGCGACCCTAACCGGCTCCTAATATTTTCGGGTACCCGAAAATATTAGGAGTCGGTTACCCGAAAAAAAGGGGCGGGTACATAGAGATATTATAAAAAATATTTTTTTTTTCAATAAAAAAATATTTTTCACTTAATATCAACATGTTTTCCAATAAAAAAAAGTATGCTTTCCAATTAACATTGGTAGAGATATTATAATCAAAATCCATACATCACCATTCTCACACATTTCATCCAATAATCAAACCGATTTCATAAATTTAGTACATAATAGAATTATAATATCTAATAGATAAAACGAAGTTTTATGATAATTTTGAATACATCACCATTCTCACGCATTTCATCCTTCTACAACATAACAAACATAAGGATAATAAGTACATAGCAACTTTTCCAACTTTCTTAAGGATATTATGGTACAAGATTGCATCCAAAATGAGTTGATTGTGAAATCAAGTTCGGAAAAGAATTGAACAAAACTAATAATTTTTGAAGAAAGTATAACCAAAATAATCTTGAAAAATTTTTCCCAACTTTCTTACATCTTTGGAATAGACCTTGTTGCATTAAAGGTGATTAAAAAGAAAAATAAATTTATTACACTAAAATAAATGAGACAAATTTAAGAGACACAATTGCAATAAAATAAATAAATAAATGAAAGGCACAAATGTTTTAATTATCTAGCTAACAGAAAATTGGAGCTCCAAACACAAATTTTTGATTAAATTAATGAAAAATTTGCAGGAAAGATCGATAGAAGTAGAATACAAATGAAAAAGGATGAAAGAGATGAACAATTTTTATGATAGAGTTTCACAAATTTTTCTTTGTTTTATTCATTTGGTTTAGGATTCACCAAGAATATTCACTTTTTTTAGACAAGATGAGGAGAGACGGATCATATGAGATTAAAATATGAGGTTGTGAACCACTTTACTTACACTTAGGATTAAAAATTATAAAATTATATAATGAACCCTTATTTTTTTAATATTTATATAATATACCCTGTGGGTCGAGTACCCGCGAGTTTTTATTTTGCTAATCCGTATCCGTATCCGTTTTTGCGAGTACCCGACCCGCATCTGCCTCCCTAAGAAAAATAGGATCGGATATTCTATTTTTCGGATCGAATCGGATCGGGTTAGTCGGGTTTCGGATAGGATCGGATTTTTTGCCCACCCCTAGTTTCTAGTGAAAATAAGTATTTTGTGGTTTAAGTGGTAAAAATTGTATTTCTATTGATTTTAATGGTAAAAATTTCATGTTTTTGTAGATTTAATGATTCAATCATCAAATGACATGAATTGAGAAGATAATTAGATAATTATTGATTATTTGAAGTGATTTAAAGAAGACATGAAGTGCAAAATAATCAAAAGATGAAATGCAAGTTTTACAAATTTGATATCTTGTCGTATTTTGGCAATATCTTGAGTTAAAAGTATCGAGTTGAGGTGATTCTGTGACGCCTTCACCTCTCCCTAGGGCGAACCCTAGGATATCAGTAGGATGCCTGCCCAACTCTCGTCAGCACTCACACACTCGTTCAAGTTTAATATAGAGCTACAAAACAACCATCGACTTAAATAAGAAATATTTAGAATATACAAGTCACAACTCTAAGGTTAACAATTATTATTACAATCCACCAACGAAGAGTAACAAAAGTTACAATTTAAAAGTCACTAATTTCATAAAAAAATACTAGCTTCCACTGAATCGCTAGTTTAGATCCTCCAATCCACCTCCAAAACCTGTTAAGGAAAAACAAACTTAAAGGGATGAATGAACGCTCAGTGAGGCCAAGAAAACAGACAAGCAAGCAAGTAACACCAATCAATCAAATAACGTGCTTGAAAGTCACTTTAAATATGCTATTTCATTCAAGTGCACAAGTAGGAATTAACACATAAGGAAGATACAGGGACTCTCAGGAGTTATTTCCACATCCCGATCAAGTTGAGCCATTTGGGGTTGACCCTCCGTCAACCCAATTAGTAATACGACCATAGTGCTCCACTTATTTCCTCCATCCAACATAACACCCACTCGGATCCGGAACCAAATATGTATGAAGTGGCGATACTATTCGAGTATGCCTAGTGAGATCTCAAAAGATCAAACTATAATATTTCCCAATATTCACCAAACTCCTCGATCAAACCCTTGCCTGCTCGAATTACAAGGTTAGTCAATGGGTTGGGACGTCCCCACAAGTATATTTGGTCGACGAGACAATACTCCAATCGACTTTGAATCGGTCATAGTACTGAGTCGGGATGAGCGGTACCTCCCACTCAAATAGGGCATGATACTTCTAGCCGCTCAGTGCTTACGACTTAAAACATGTTTATGTACAAGTGCAAGTCATATATATTCATTTAACAAGTATCATGTAATCAGGAGAGAGAGAGAAGGGACGAGAACGATAAAGTACACCATCGTTTCGACAAATTCACGTATCATATATAGCACTTGTACACATATCATTTCAAACACATTAGTATTTAACATGCACTTGACACTCATCACAAGTCAAGGGCAAAACAAGAGTGAAGCGAGTTGTCAGACGAGCTCTTTGGCGTTTTCGTGACCACCTGAGACATGTACAATCACAATTATTTAGGTGCTCGACCAAGATTAATAAGAAAGACATTTTTTCGCTACCCCACTCTCAAGGTCACAAGTTCGAATCAAGTTAAAGAAACTTTTCTCGCTAAATCGTTGAAATAATGTTTAAAGAGAAATCGAAGGTCGTTTTTTATTCAAGTCATGGTAAGTGATCTCAATTCCAAAAGAAGGTAACATTTTCACTTTCGACAAGAAAATCGAGGAAAAAGGGTAGATGGTTTTCATCTCCCAAAACTTCAAATCTCATGTCCAACTTTAGAATATAAAGAGCGTTCATATTTTTCAAACTAATGGAGTCAAACTCATCCAAAACTCCACTCATTTCATAGTAAATGTCAAGGCTAAGGTTCCAAGATTCAAGTATAAAACTAGTGAAATTCACCAAGAATTACTGTAGTCAAAATGCTCCATTTTTAGAGTTCAAACTTATGAAAATCGAGGCTATAAGAATAGGAGTTGAGGTCTATAATTCAAGTATGAAGAGAGGTGCCATAACTAAGGGAGTTATGCAACCAAGAGGAATCATAAAAATGGAATTAATCTCTTGAAACTAAGATTCAAGATGAAAGTTTAAAATCAAAAAGACCTTGTATCCAACCCTAAAATTAGACTTAAAACAGTCCAACAATTACAAAGGAAGGTGGAAAGTTCTTAAAAGGAGTATTTGTTTGAAAGTAGAAAATTTCCAGCTTGGTATGACACTATTTAAAAAAATCATATCTTGAGTTTCGTAACTCCAAAAATTGAAAACTTTATACCGTTGAAAACTAGACTCAATGCACTAAAACTCTGTAGAAGACACTTTTTTCAGACTCCATTTCAAAATCATTCAAAATTTAACTCAAAGTCACTGTTCCAAACAGGATAGAGCAAAACAGGCTTGTAATTTCACTAAAGTTTGGAAATTTGGCAAAATTCATAGAAATGGAATCAGCCCTTGAAATTTATACCACAATTAAAATTCCAAATCTAGTTTCAAATGAAATCAACAGAACTCAATTCGGACCTTTCTACATCAAGATACAACAGTTCTAAGAAAACTGATTTTTAGGACCTGTTTTACGAAATTTCCAATTCTGACGTATTTGACAGAGTTTCAAAATCTGATCATATCTAGAGCTACATAACTCGAAATTTAGTGTGATTTGCGACGTTGAAAACTACATTCAAAATTCTATAAATCACTAGAAGAAAATGTCTTAAAATTTGTTAGGACTGGCCCAAGAATAAACAAACTAAAATTAGAACAAAATAGACTGTATAACCGACCATATAATGCTTAGGCTGTAGATACCAGCCATATAATATTTAGGCGGTAAAACCGACCATATAAAAGGGTTGTGGCAACCCAATAAGACAAATAACAAAACAAAATAAAAGACATAGAAATTTACATAGTTCGATCAAATTTAACCTACGTCCACGGACGAGAAATGAGCAAAATTTCTACTATGAAGAAAGAAATACAAAAGCCGTAGGAAAGTGGTTTCTAAACCAAAAAAGACACTTACAAAAGGTTTAAGAAATATTTCTAAACTCAAAATAAGAGAATCTAAAATATTTGACTACAAATGGATTAGATGACCCAAGAAGTTAATAGCCCATATAATACTCTCTTGAGTGGTACACTTAATCCTATCATAGGACCCCTATATTTATAGGTAACAGAGGAAAGAATTTCCTTTGCTTCTTCCGATGTGGGACTAAAGCCACTTAACAAATCTCCACCTTGGCGTATTTCCAACATCGATGATAGCAAAACTACTCCACCTTCTCCACATAAATTTCAATGGGTCTAAATCATCAACAACGAATACCAATCCAATTCAAGCATTGTTTGAATTTATAAAGTGGAAGATGTTTTGTAAACATATCGGCTCGATTGTCCTTGATATTGATTTTCTGAATAAGGACCTTTCTTTCAGCAATGATATCCCGAATGAAGTGATACTTCACATCAATGTGTTTCGTCCTCTCATGATACATATGATCTTTAGTCAAGTGTATAGCACTTTGACTATCACAGTGAATAACAGTGACACCTTGATGTAGACTAAACTCGCTAAACAAACTCTTCAACCATAAGACTTGTTTAATTGCCTCGGTCACAGTCATGTATTCTGCTTCTGTAGTAGACAAAGTTACGACAGGTTGTAGAGTAACTTTCCAACTAACAGCACAACCCCCAATGCAAAATATATAGTCTGAAAGTGATCTTCTCCTGTCAAGATCCCCAACGTAATCTGAGTCTATAAAACCAATCAAAATGTTATTATTTCTTCCAAACTCCAAACATGCATTTGAAGTATCTCACAAGTATTTGAAAATTCACTTCACAGCCTACCAATGTATTTTCCAGAACAAGACATATATTTGCTAACAACACTGACTGCTTATGTAATATCTGGACGAGTACAAACCATTGCATACATAATACTGCCAACTGCACTGGAATAAGAAACCCGTGCCATATAATTTTTCTCTTCATCTGATTGTGGTGATTGAGCAGCAAATAATCAAAAATGGCTAGCAAGAGGAGTAGATACTGATTTAGCATCTTTCATGCCAAAACACTCCAAAACTTTCTCAAGATAATTTTCTTGAGTCAAGAATAACTTTCCAACTCCTCGATCTCGCTTGATATCCATGCCAAAAATTTTCTTAGTTGCTCCTAAATTTTTCATTTCAAATTCACTACTTAACTGTAGTTTCAAAGTGTGAATTTCTGACAAATTCTTGGCAGCAATGAGCATGTCATCAACATAAAATAGTAAATAAATGAAAGAACCATCATTTAATTTTCGAAAGTAAACACAACTATCATACATGCTCTTTAAATAATCATGACCTAACATGAAGGAATTAAACCTTTTATACCATTGTCTTGCAAACTGATTCAATCCATATAAGAATTTCTTTAACAAGTAAACATGGTCTTTCTTACATTCAATCTCAAAATTTTAGGGTTGTTTCATATAAATTTATTTTTCAAGTTCACCATGTAAGAAAACTATCTTAACATTGAGCTGTTCCAATTCAAAATCATACATGATAACTAAAGCAAGCAAAACACTAATAGAGTTATGTTTAACAAATGGTGAAAACACATCATTAAAATCAATATTTTGTACCTGACCATAACCCTTTGCAACCAATCGTACTTTATACCTTGCATTTTCAACTTCCGGAATACCTACTTTCTTCTTGAAAACCCATTTGTATCGAACAATTTTCTTATCTAAAGGCGGTTTCACAAGAACCCAAGTTCCATTTCGATGAAAGGATTCAATTTTTTCATTCATCGTAATCAATCACTTTGCAGAGTCATCACAAGAAATTGCTTCTGAATAAGTAGAAGGTTCATCTACTGCATCAATTTCTTCTGCAACTGACAAAGTATATCCAACAAAATCTGAATATTTTTGTGGTGGTCGAATATTTCTCATTGGTCTATCACTGGCTATGGAATATTTCTCATCTTCTAGATTATTTTCATCAGTAGATTCAAGTACATCTACTGGCATTTGCTGCATAGAAGAGCTAGTAGGACCATAGCTACCGATTTCAAGTTCCACCTGCTTCTGTGTACTATCATCTGTACCACAAGAACTAGAAGACTCTCTTTTGGAAGATAACATAGACAATTAATCAAAAGTAACATCTCTATTGATCACAAATTTTAGAGATTTGGGATCAGGACACCATAATCTGTATTATTTCACCCCAAAAGTATACCCAAGAAAAATGCACTTTTTAACTCTAAACTCTAATTTTCTATCATTCACATACATATATGTTGGATATTCAAAAACCTTTAAATTGGAGTAATCAGCTGGAGTACCGGACCAAACTGTCTCAAGAGTTTTGAAATCAAGAGATGCAGAAGGAGAACGGTTGATAATATAACAGAGCATATTGATCGCCTCTGCCCAAAAGTCGTTTGTCAACTTTGCATTGGAGATCATACATCTCGCTCTCTCCAAAAGCATTCTGTTCATACGTTCGGCCACACCATTTTGTTGAGACGTCATTCTGACAGTGCGATGCTGAACAATTCCTTCATTTTTGCAAAATCTATCAAATTCACCTTCACAAAATTTCATGCTATTATCTATTCTCAACTGCTTAATATGTTTTCCTATTTGTTTTTCAATCAAAACTTTTGATTGCTTGAAAGTTAGGAAAACATTATTTTTATACTTAAGAAAATATACCCAAACTTTTTTTAAATAATCATCAATGAAAATCATCATGTACTTGGCACTTCCTTTAGAAGGAGCACGAGAAGGCCCCCAGAGGTCTGAATGAATGTAGTCCAAAATTTCTTTTGTTATGTGAACTGCCGGCAACTGGAAGCTAATTCTCTTCTACTTTTCAAAAATAAAATGTTCACAGAATCCCATCTTTCCAATACTTTGACTACCAAGAAGATCTCGTTTGCATAAAATAGATAAGTCTTTCTCGCTCATGTACCCCAATCTTATGTGCCACAATTTGGTGAAATCAAAATCGAACAAAGTTGATGTTGAAACAGCAACAGCACCTGTAACAGTAGATCCCTACACAATATACAAAGTACCTGATTTGTGTGCCTTCATAACAACAAGAGTACCTCGAGTGATTTTGAAAACTCCACCTCCATCTGAATACTTGCACCCAATAGACTCAAGAGTATCCAAAAAGATGAGATTTTTCTTCAAATCTGGAATATGTCTAACATCTGTGAGCGTCCTCACAATACCATGTATATTTTAATTCGGATTGTGCCTTTACCAACAACTTTACAAATAACGTTGTTACCCATTAAGACAACTTCACTTTCAGTTGATTCATATGTTGAAAATCAGTCCCTATTGGGACACATATGATATGAACAAGTCGAATCTAAAATCCACTCATTGTTAAACCTAAAATTATTTTCTGTTGCACAGAAAATGATTCCATCATTCTCATCAACTGCAATACTAGTTTCGGTGGTCACACTCTTTTTCTCCTTTTACTTTTCTTTATTTTTCAATTTAAAACAATCAGAAATAACATGACCCTTCTTTTTACAATAGTTACACACCACAATTTTATGTCTGAATTTGGATCTACTTCTATTTTCTATATTTCTCTTTTCAGATCTACCCCGAACAAACAAGCCATCAGCTTGACTCCCACTAGTTTTTTCAATAATATCTCTATCTATCTGTTCTTTAGATTTTAATGCAAATTTAATTTCCGGATACGAAATTATTTCTTTTTCATAAATCATAATATCGCGAAAATATTTAAAAGACTGGGGAAGGGAACACAAAAGTAATAGGGCCTGATATTCATCATCAATTTTCGAATCTATATTCTCCAAATCTATAATAATGGAATCAAATTTATCAAGATGGGAGAGTATAGAAGTACCTTTAGACATCCGAAATATATACAAGCTCTGCTTCAGATATAGCCGATTCTCAACTGTCTTCTTTATATACAAGATTTTCAATTTGTCCCACATAACTTTGGTTGTAGCCTCCGTTGTTACCTCATGCAATACCTCATCGAAAAGATTTAATATTATACTGCATCTGGCCTTCTTATCCATTTCGGCGAAATCCGCATCCTTTACATCTTCTGACTTGTTCTCAATTCCCTGAATTGTCAAATCAACTCCGTCGTGTATCAGAATGGCTTCCATCTTGAGTTGCCACATGTCGAAATTGACATTCCTGTTGAATTTCTTGACAAGCATCTTTGTTATTGTCATTGTTACCACAAAATCTGTAATTATATCAACAAGTACGCGAGCCCCACAGAACGGGCCGCACAGGTCAACCTTACGGATCCCACAGAACGGGCCCCACACTTGGCCCCACAAATGGACCCTACTCGGCCCCACAAATGGACCCTACATGGTCCCACGAACGGACCCCACAAGCGGACCCTACACGGCCCCACAAACGGATCCTACTAGATTAACAGGCCCAAGAAAGTCTTTTTTGATGTGGAAGATCAGATTACACTGCAAACACAGAGCATACTCAAAATAATCTCAAATTCTAATACCAGTTTGTTAGGACTGGTTCAGGAATAAACAAACTAAAATTAGAACAAAATAGGCGGTATAACCGACCATATAATATTTAGGCGGTAGACACCAACCATATAATATTTAGACGGTAAAATCGACCATATAAAAGAGTTGTGACAATCCAATAAAAACAAATAACAAAGCAAAATAAAAGACACAGAAATTTACGTGGTTCGGTCAAATTTAACTTACGTTTACGGGCGAGGGAGAAGCAAAATTTCCATTATAAAGAAGGAAATATAAAAGTCGTAGGAAAGTGGTTTCTAGGCCAAAAAAGACACTTACAAAAAGTTTAAAAAATATTTCTAAACTCAAAATAAGAGAGTGTAAAATATTTGACTACAAATGGGATAGATGACCCAAGAAACTAATAGTCCATATAATACTCTTTTGAATGGTGCATTTAATTCTATCATAGGACCCCTATATTTATAGGTAACAAAGGAAAGAATTTCCTTTGCTTCTTCCGATGTGGGATTCTTTCCTTTGCTTCTTCTGATGTGGGAGTAAAGCCACTTAACAAAATTCATTTTGCAAGATAGGCAAAATTGAGTTACAAACTGCAGCTGTGACTATTTCTCGGTGAAAGTAGGGAGGAATTTAATCATCTTTGCCGGTTCACTACGGCTCATAGGAAACGAATTAAGAGGTGCATTTTATACCGATGGAAAGCTCTCGAAATCTGATTTCGGATGTCATAAACGGCACTCGATTTCAACTCCCAGACAAAAAGTTACAACCTAAAACGTAAACACTGGTTGGGGTCTCCTGATCAGAAAATTTTCCAGATTCTTCCTCACTTTCACCCCATTTTAACTCAACTAATAGAAAAGTTTTTTGGGAGATATTTACTACATATAATCACCAACATGTATCAAGCATTATTGCATCAAAATAACATCAAAATTCGAAATTAATATGAGGGTTTCAACAAGCCAAAATTCGGACAGCATGCAACTTTCATCTTCTAGTTTTCTTTTCCAACTTTCCAACTAAAACTAAACCATACTTCTCAAAATAAGTATCAAACAAGCAATTAAACATACAAAATCCTCAAGACCTCTACCTATAAAGTCACCTCAAGTCCACTACCTAGTGTCTAGGTTCTTGTGAACCCATCAACAACCCAACAACTAAACTAACTAGACTAACTTACTACTAAGATTTGAGAGGAAAAGTTGAGGTTTCTTTGGATGGTTACCTTGCTGCCAAGATGAAGACTAAACACTAGGGTTTGAGATCTTAAATCACCAAAGTTTCTTCCTTGTTCAAGTCACCTTCCAACCTTGTATGAAGAACCAAGAGAAGAAGCAAATTTGGAGAGTCTTCTTGGAGGAAAATGAAAGACAATGAGCTGAAATTTTTGGGGAGAAATGGGTGAGAGGGAGTCGGCCAAGGGAGAGCAGAGGAAGAAAGGTTTTGGGTGGTAGTTGGGTGATTTGATGGGGTGTAAGAAGAATTGACATAAAGGTGTTCTTGGTGCCCAAAAGTCAACAACCGATTAGTGAGCAATTAGTGCTCTTAATTGAGCTTAACTTAACTCACTCACATCTAATCTCTCAATTAACTTTTCTTAGTCTACTATTAATCATCCTTAGTTCTCCAAAATTAATGTACTGTTGGATCGAAATTACCTCAAAAAACGTGCATTCACTATTTCTTGCTAAGCGAACCACAGAAAAATTAAATTCGCTAACCAAACATTTTAAAAATATAAATGAGACATTGTTCCATACAAATGGATTTAAAATGAATGAAATAAATTATTTGGAATAAACGGGTGAACAAATAATTAAATAAATCAGTAAAAATGAAATAAAAGTAAGTAAAATTAAAATTTGGGTCCTCACAGATTCTTGTATCAATTTGAAGTTAACAGATAGATTTACATTTGGTATGAGACATTGAAGTTCAGTTTAGTCATTTTCCTAATCAAAAATTCAAATATAGAAGTGCAATTCTATTGTCGAAAGTTGAAATAGAGTTCTAATCAGTGAAGGGTATTTTGATCATTTATTAGTCCATAGGACTCCAAATTGAATGATTTTTAGGCATTGGAAAGATAGTTCAATGAACTACAACTTTTATATTTTACACAAGAGTTAGTTCAACCTCCATAATCAAGAAATATCAGTGGAAGTTTGTGCAAAAATAGAGCAAAGATGAAATCTGTCCAGAATGAGTAAACCTGCAAAAAGAGGAAAATTTTAGGAAGGGGGGCTCAAAATGCGACCTAGGGCGTGTTTTCTTGCCTGCGTTTTCATGGATTTCGGCCGCAACTTGTTCTACAATTTGCGTTCTTTTCACACAGCCTTTTTGACCACTTTTTTTGCAAAGATTCTAGCTAGAAATGATTAGATGAGCATGGAAATTTTGAGAAGCAACTTTTGAGAGTTTCAAGAGTCAAAATGACAACTAGAAACGACTCATTTGTGGCTTGAATCTCTCTATAAATAGGGCATTTGGAGAGCATTTTCATAACTTTGGAAGGCTAGAGAAACTCCACAAAAGTGTAGTTTTCATTAGAATTTTCTTAGTTCATTAGTTAGGGTAGTATAATATAGATAGAGTAGTTTATCCTTTTTATATTTGTAGTTAGATTTGGATGAAGATTTGAAGAGCAAAGATGGAGAGTTAGAACCCATGTGACAAGGGCAATTTCTCTCCTATCACTTTCTCTTTTGTATTTAAGTTCATGTTTAACTATAATACAAGTTTGGATCCTGTTTTTCATGTTTAGTTAAAGTTTATGCTTAGAGTATGGATGACCTTTCTATATCTTGTTAGTAATATTTACTTGGTTATTTGATGGTATTATTTTGACCAAGTTATTTATCACTTTTGCTTTTCTAATCATGATTAACTGGTTATTAATTCTGATAATCTTAAGGTGTTAAATTTGCAATGAGAATTAGAATTTAACACTAGTTCAAGAAAGTGATAAACCTAGAGAGTACACTCACGAGAGTAGAGGTGTACCTATATGGCTTTAGTGACTTGTTTCATGTAATTTCATAGAAAAAATGAATTTTTAGTTAATTTTATAACCACGAGAGTAGGTATGACATAGTTATAAGTATAATTGATTCACTACAAGAGTAGGTTTCACATACATTAGGAAATTACGCCATAACTAGCAAAGAAAATAGCATTCACTTAACCGATAATTTCATTTGCAAGAGTAATGAGGAATTCCGTACCTCTAAGAGCTTTTTATTGTTATTTTATTACTTTTATCTGATGTTTGTAGTATAAATTTAATCTTTTGCATTTGTGATAGTTTAAATAATAAAGGAATTCAAAAATCATCGATAATTGACAATCTTTTTTGTGGGATCGACATCTAATACCTCTATATTCAGTAAACGACTCGTATATTTACAGAAAATCAGGTGTGTGGTATTTAAAAATTTATAAATGTAAAATTTGACTGTGGATGAACTAACTGTTATATGTATACCCCGCGCTCGTTAGCACACTTGGTTTGAGTTTTCTAAACTCTAGCAAAATTCCCTCTCACTTTATCACTGATCAAATATACAGTTTTGGACAGAAATGCCCATGGATTAAAAGAAGGAAACTTGAAAGGATAGAGAGTGGAAAGAATAGTGGGAGAGATAGTGGTGACTGGAAATTGGAAGTGGGATTATTGAAGAACATTCTGTCAATACTATGTTGAAAAATATACCATCTTAAAGAGGGAAATTTTGGAGAGAAGTGAAAAATGTTGTGAATATTAATTTTGTTAAAGTAAAATACATACTACTACAAGAAAATTTTTGGAAAAAAAAATATATTGACCACACACACCATGTAATTCTTTTTTGGAAATTAAATTTTAAATGCAAAAATTATTTAAAGAAATTTATTCTTTTTTGACAATTTCATGTCCACAATTTTATGTTATACATTGATGAGTTAGGGACATCATATAGAGGTATTTTACTTAAGGACATATAAAAAATTGGTTTGTACCTTTTTTTTAGTACATTTGATAAAACTGAAATATCATGTTTGAATCCATTAAGTTACTAAATTATTAATAACTAAATTTGATACATTTGACTGTATATCCTATTAAGTGATAAGTGAATAGTTTATCGCTTATTTTTTGGAGTAAGTTTTGCCTAAAAAATTCAGTTTCAATTAATTAAGTGAAATGTTCTATTTTTTTTTCAAATGTATCTAAACATGTTAAAATCTGAACCCATTAAATTTAAGTGTTGAATTAGGTTAAAAAGTAGGATCTTAGTATTAGTTAGGGTGTAGGTATAAAAAAATTGAAAACATAATTAGCAAATAAATATATCAAGATGTGCACATAATCATATCTATTTACCACATACATTAAAAAATTTTGGTATATAACATCAAAAAAATAGAATAGAAAATAATACATGCACCTCAAAAATTGTCTAAGATAAATATAATTATACCGTTACTGGAACATACGTCATCCACTGTTTAGGAGATGAGAAATATTTAGTACTATTAACAATCTCTATACTTGTACCAAATATAAGCATGTCATCCACATATAGGTTAATTATCACACGTTGATTATTTACAACTTTAATATATACACATTTATCCACTTCTACAAACGAAAAATCGTCTTTTATCAATACTTGATCAAATTTCTCATGCCACTGTTTAGGAGTTTGTTTTAGACCATAAAGAGATTTAATTAATTTACACACTTTATTTTCTTGTCCAAATATAACACATCCTTCGAGTAGAAACATATAAATTTCTTCTTCTAAATCGCCATTTAAAAAAATTGTTTTGACATCCATTTGATGAACAACAAGTTTATGGATAGAAACTAAGATAAATAAAACACGAATAGAAGAAATTCTTTTTACTGGTGCAAACGTGTCAAAATAGTCAATATTTTGTTTATGAGAAAAACCTTTTGCTACTAAACGAGCCTTGTATTTTTTTTATAGAACCATTAGAATTATATTTTCTTTTAAAAATTAATTTGCAACCAATAGGTTTTGCACCAGGGGGTAAGTCTACCAAAGTCCATGTTTATTTTTCAAAATAGAATCTATTTTTGATTTAATTGCTTCTTTCCAAAACTTGCAATCAGAAGAAGAAGTTGCATCAGAATACGTTAAAGGATCATTGTCAACAAGAAAGGTTTGAAAAATCATTCCCGTAGGAAAATTCTTTTCTTGGCCTTTTACTCATTCTCAACTCCTCATTAGAGGTTGTTTCCTTATTTCTTTCAACAAGTGCATGAGAAATTTTATTGGACAGTGGAAAAATGTGTTCAAAGAATTCAGCATTCTTTGTCTCAATGATTGTATTACAATCAAGTACATCACTTCTCAAAACAAAGAAGAAGAACACTCGTGTCTTAGTACTGGTATGATCGCACCCAAACATGTGCATTAGTGCTGGTATGATCATGTTGCACCAAGGAGCAAATTGGGGAGATATAAACAAGAAGAAGACTCGTGTCTCCCTCATGTCTTTTAACTAGCCCAATGTTTCTAAATATATAGTACAGGAAGTGAATTGTTAAGAAAAGAATCTCTTTGGTTATTGGAAGTGAATTGTCCAGAAAAGAAACTTTTACGTTACACTATCCCTCCAAAACAACAGTAGAAATTAGAACAAAAAAAGGAGAATGCGGTACAATGGAGTATCATAAATCACTACGAAATTTATCGTGTTGTGTAATATATTCTTATAAAACTGCATGGAGTTTACTCAACTTTTACCAAAATCCAACCATTCAGATGACAATAGCAGTAAGGCGCCAACCTATTTGCTTATTAAAATAATCAAACTACAAAAAACAGTGGATCTCATGGTGTGTCATCTCACATGCTCTTGCATTCAATTATTTTAATCAAGTGCTTACGTCCCATAATCAAGAAATGAATGCAAAAGCAATAAAAAAGGAAAAAACGCACGATATCACATGCCATTGCTGCATAAAATATAAACTGGAGTTCAAACTTCAACCTTGTAGCCATATATTGTATTTTCCACTGAATAAATAGTCTTATGTAGTGGTAAACGGTACTTCACATGATCAAACTATTTCTTGGCAGTTATATTGAATTTATAGAAGAAACTAGATCTAATAGGGACATTAAGTAGTAACTCTTCACAAGGCATAAGTTTTGTACAATATTAGCTCCAATGAACAGAAACCATACAAGAATCAAACTCTCACATATAAAGTTGTGAAGTGTTAACATTGCCGGAGGCCATAGTTTCTTAGATTGTTGGAAAAACAGCCAAAAACAATGTTAACTGAAATTAATATAATGTAGCTTGAGCCGTGCTTTATAGCACTGTCCTAAGAAACTATTTCAGGAGGTCAAAATGTTTCCCCAAGATTAAACAAGCCTTTTTCCTATTATGGACAGGAAGGATCAGAACTAGCAAACAAAATATAAATCCAGCAGATTAAGAAGAAGAAGAAGTAGAAGGGGAAGCTGACAGGAAGGTAACTACTGCCAGGGGGAGAATTGGGAAGAAAGCTAACAGGAAGGTATCAACTGTCAAGGGGAGAAGAATTGATGTGCTTTTCCAGGGGGAAATTGCACCTATTTATACATTATAAATCTTGAGAGGTCCTATTCATTTTTCGATGTGGGACACAATTTTTGAAATACACTTATATTTTACAACAGGTCTTTCTCTTCCTAGTGGAGGAGGATTTACAAACAACAGAGTGACTTACTCTAGCACTGTTGATGCGAGTTTTGTTGGAAGAGATTATGATGTTTCAGCGATAGTAACACAGTTGACTGCCACGGGTAACAATGAAACTATCTCCGTTCTTCCCATAGTAGAGATGGGCGGGATCGGAAAGACTGCATTGGCTCGAAAAGTTTTCAATGATTCAAAGATTGAAGAACATTTTGAGAAGAGAATATGGGTGTGTGTCTCGGAGTATGTCGATACCAATATCCATAGGCTGTTTGGGTTGATGCTAGAATCATTGAAAGAACCAATGCCCGAAGTTGAGAGAAGAGAAGTCAGAGTCAATCGGCTCAAGGAATTATTGGATGGTAAAAGGTATCTACTGGTCTTGGATGATGTTTGGAATAAGGAGTCCGCACTATGGCATGATTTTCTTGTATGTTTGAAAGGTATTATTAGCCAAGGCATGGGGAGCTGGATTCTTGTGACCGCTCATGACCAAGAAGTGGCACGCATCATGGGAATTTCTTCTCCTCCTTGGTCCTTGAAAGAATTATCAGATGATCAATGTTGGCTCATTCTCAAAGAAAATGCATTTGGCATTGGGGAGGTGCCGAATGGGCTACAACATGTAGGATTCAAGATTGTGCAAAGATGCCGAGGCTTACCATTAGCTGTAACCGTTCTTGGTTGCATGCTGGTGGCAAGCTTTAGAGAGTGGACTTCAAAGTTTAGGTGGAGATGAAATTATTGTGGTTACTGAAATTTTGAAGTTGAGTTTCGATCGTCTTCCACGTCCATCTCTTAAAAAGTGTCTTGCATATTATTCAATTTTTCCCAAGGATTTTCAAATGGAAAGGAATCAACTAATCCAACTTTGGGTGGCAGAAGGATTTCTTTATCCAAGAAACGACATGTATATGGAGGAAGTTGGTAACAAGTGTTTTGCCATTTTGTTGGATAGTAACTTTTTTCAAGATGGAGAGAAGGATGATTATGGGAATATTTTGAATTGTACAATGAATGGTCTTGTGTACGACATGGTGCAAGTCATTTCCAAATATAAAACCAGTTTGAAAGACTCGAGAGAAGCTGATTTTCGTGACAAGACTTTTCGGTATCTTGCAGTGGAGAGCAGTGGTGGGGAAGAATTACAATTTCGATTGAACGAGAGTTTCAGGTACATAACAACATTATTTTTATTCGAGAACAAATCAATTAATATCGATGGTTGGATCTCATCTCTGACTTGCTTGTAGGTGCTAAACTTAGCTTCATCAGCTATCGAGGAGCTTCCCGAATCCATTAACAAGTTGTCTCATTTAAGGTACCTTGATTCATCAGATACTCCAAGCAAAACATTGCCAGACTCTTTTTGTCAACTTTACAATTTGCAGACATTAAGAGTTAGAGATTGCAAATCATTGACAAAGTTACCAAACAATTTCAAGAATTTGGTGAATTTGAGGCACTTTGACTTTTTCTCTAATCATAAATCAAGGGATCTAACACCTGTTGAGGTCAGCCAACTGCATTCTCTCCAAACATTGCCATTTTTCAATATTGGTGAAGAGGTGGGTCGGCAAATTAGACAATTGAGAAATTTAAAGAATCTCAATGGAAGTCTTGAGATAAGAAATATTGAATTGGTGAGAAGCAAGGAAGAAGCTGAGTCTACAAATTTGATTGGGAAGCCAAACATTAATGAGTTGAGATTATTATGGAATGAATTAGATAATTTGAGAGAGAATGACAACGAATACAATCAAGTGTTGGAAGGCTTGCATCCTCACCAAAATTTGAAAGGTTTGATAATTGAAAGATTTTTTGGTGATCAACTTTCTACATGGATTGGAAAACTTGAGAAATTGGTGAAGTTTGAATTCCGAAATTGTAGAAACTGCAAAGAGTTACCAACTCTTGGACATATGCCCTTTCTCAGATATCTTCACCTGGAAGGACTCGGCAACATAACAACCATAGGGCCTTCTTTTTATGGCGAATCAACCATGCATAGTGGCGGTAGCAGTCAATTGTTTCCAGCACTTGAACATCTCATTTTAGAAAACATGCTAAATTTGCGTGAATGGGTGGAAGCATTAGGTCAGGATGAAGTAGTGGTGGTGTTTCCGGTCCTTAACACGATGAGGATTAAAAGGTGTCCGCAAATAGCCACTTTTCCAAGTCATTTTCCGTGTCTCAAGAACTTGCACATTGAGCACATCAACAATGGATCAAGTATAGTGACATCTATTTCCAATAGTTTCAGGACTCTCACGAGTCTTTCCATTGATAATATGAATGGGTTCACTGAGCTACCATACACTCGTATTGTCGGCTCAACTCAAAATTTGGTTGGCCTTGGATCCTTAGAGGAATTACATGATTGCAGGTGCCACTCACTGAAGTCGATTTCAATCCCTAGCGTACACTGTGCCTCAATGCTTTGTGAAAATTGAGGATTTTTATGTGCAGTGAGTTAACCCATTTGTCCATCCCGCAAATATACGAGTCAGAGTGGGATTCCAGCTCTTCATCCTCCTCTACCTTTCCTCCTTCTCCTCTTGAGGAATTGGAAATATGGGGATGCCCCAATCTTGTCTCCTTTCCAATTGATTTAACCCGCAGACCTTCTCTCTCTTTACTGGACATACCATACTGTAAGAAATTAACCGACTTGCCCAAGGGGAAGCTTGTTTTCTTACAAGCTTGAGAAGCTTAGAGATTGGACCATTCTCAGAAACCACAGAGCTGCACTCCTTCCTAGACCTCTTTGATGCTCTCCTCCAACCACTACACCCCTACTTGCCCTTCCTTTGGAAATTGAGTCTGGTTGGATGGCCTCATTGGGAATCTCTACTCGACCAACTTCAGTACCTCTCTGCCTGATTGGTTTGGGAAGCTTTTGTCACTTGAACGACTCTACCTTTACAATTGTAAAAAGTTAGAGAATTTTTTGACCATACTAGTTAGATTAATGATGAGGTAAAATACCTAGAAAATAATGTTAGGAACTAAAGTGATTGTATCACTATAATCCAAGCGAATAAAGTGATAATAACAATATAGTAATGCTATAAAATAAAAGGACATTTTTGTCCAAAATTTCTTAACATGTTGAGTTGAATTACTTATGGGGATAAAGTGACTAAAAGATAACATTAGGAGGTAAACTGAAAGTAGTTATATAGTTTAAGGGGGTAAAATGATAATAACCCTTTGATTAGGAAGCCAAACATTAATGAGTTGAGATTATTGTGGAAGGGTTAATCATATTTTATCCCCTTAAAGAATACCCCATTTCTTAGTTTACCCCCTAACCTTTAATTTTGCTCACTTAACCCCCTTTAGGACAAAATTGCCCTTGCATTATTTTGACTTTTCATTTACCTTGTTTTCCTTTCTTTTATTTCCTTTTCTCTTTCTTCTTTATTTAATTCTTTCTCTTTCCCACAAAAATTTTCACCTTAATGATTGAAATTAAAAAAAAAAGAATTGCAGAGATCTATTTTCTCCTTAAATAATTAAAAAAATTTTCAAATCACTTTCCTAAAATACAATTTTTTTTAGCCTTTCAATTCTTTTAATTTCGAATTTTTCTCTTTCCTTTCTAGTTTTTTATTTTATTCTCAAGAAAAAAACATAAGATGAAATTGTTTTCCTTTCTTTTATTTCTTGTTCTCTTTCTTCTCTCTTTCATCCTTCCCAATAGAAATTCCATTTCAACGAAATTTTTTGTTTTGAGTTTTTAATTGCATATTTCTGGATGAAGGTTTAAAAGGCATTAAAAACTAATTTTGATTTTTTGTATGATACCACGTGTCACAAATTTCAATTGATGATTATTAATCAGGTCACAATTTCATCTTAAGATATTTTCTTGGGAATAAAATGAGAAACTAGAAAGGAAAGAGGAAAACCCAAAATAATTTCAATTATTAAGGTGAAAATTTTGTGGGAAAGAGGAAGAATTAAATAAAGAAGAAAGAGAAAAAAAATAAAAGAAAAGAAAACAAGATAAATGAAAAGTCAAAATAATGTAAGGGCAATTTTGTCCTAAAGGGAGTTAAGTGAGCAAAATTAAAGGTTAGGGGGTAAACTGAGAAATGGGGTATTCTTTAAGGGGATAAAATGTGATTAACCCATTGTGGAATGAATTAGATAATTTGAGAGAGAATTATAGCGAATACAATCAAGTGTTGAAAGGCTTGCATCCTCACCAAAATTTAAAAGGTTTGATAATTGAAAGATTTTTTGGTGATCAATTTTCGACATGGATTGGAAAACTTGAGAAATTGGTTAAGTTTGAACTGCGAAATTGTAGAAACTGCAAGGAGTTACCAACTCTTGGACACATGCCCTTCCTCAGATATCTTCACCCGGAAGGACTCGACAACGTAACAAGCATAGGGTCCTTTTATGGCGAATCAAACGTGCATAGTGGCAGTAGCAGTGAAAGTCCTCAAAAATTGTTTCCAGCACTTAAAAATTTCATTCTAAAAGACATGCGAAGTCAAAGTCCTCAAAAATTGTTTCTAGCACTTGAAAATTTCATTCTAAAAGACATGCGAAATTTGACTAAATGGACGGAAGCAGCAGTTCATTGTGGAGGAATGGAGGTATTTTCACATCTCAAGGAATTAGTGGTTAGTTCTGCCCCTCAATAAAGTCTATTTCAATCCACAAGGTACACCAAAACCTCAATGCCTTGCAAAAATTAAGAATTTTTATGTGCAATGGGTTAACCCATTTGTCCGTCCCGCAAATATACCAGTCAGAGTGGGATTCCAGTTCTTCATCCTCCTCTACTTGTCCTCCTCCTCCTCTTGAGGATGCCCCAATCTTATCTCCTTTCCAATTGATTTAACCCGCAGACCTTCTCTCTCTTTCCTGGACATACCATATTGTAAGAAATTAACCAACTTGCCCAAGGGGAAGCTTTGTTCTCTTACAAGCTTAAGAGAACTGGAAATTGGACCATTTTCAAAAACCACAGAGCTGCATTCCTTTTCAAAATTAATTCTGTATGGATGGCCTCATTGGGAATTTCTGCCTGAGCAACTTCAACACCTCTCTGCCATAACAGTTCTTGAACTAGATGGTTTTGGAGTAAAATCAGTGCCTGATTGGTTTGGGAAGCTTTCGTCACTTGAACAACTCTTCCTCTACAATTGTAAAAAGCTAGAGAATTTGCCTTCTCGCAAATCTATGAGAAGCCTCACCAGACTAAAAGAGCTGCGGATTGAAATGTGTCCCCTTCTAACAGAAAGATGCAATTCAGATAGCAGCAGCAGCAGCAGTAGCACCATCCCCATTTCTGAGTTGTCCAAGATCTTCAACGTTCCCAAAATTATAATTAATGGGCAGCGAATCAGAGGCTAATTTCCCATTAAAGGTACTAGGTAATCCTCTGTACTACTACGAAATTTTTTCTATCCATCTATATTTCTTTCCCCTTAATATGTTTTCTTGGTATTCACAGCGGTAATGTATTGATGATGTTTGTTAATCGAATCTTTGATTGTGCAGCCTACCTTCTGCTAAAAAGCTATTGCAAACCTGTCTTGCCTTGGTTCTCTCTGAATTTCTGCTTTCCAGGTAACCTCTCCCTTGTGTGCATTTTTTTTCCTTTCCACTTTCAAGATATTCATTTGTGATCTACTACCCCTTTTTACTTCCTCCAGTACTTGTATCAGCATGCCATTAACACTTCGAAATTATTCTTCATGGTTTCTCCTTTATTTTGCACATCCTTTGAGGTGTAAACTGAATTCCCTACGGTTACGTGGAGATTCTAAACTTGACATGATTATCAACATGATCCTATATCTATGAGATTTTTAGCCTCTAAAGTAATGAACTTGAAAAAGGTCAATGTTTCAAGTGATAAGGATAAAACCAGGTTGGGCTTTATATGGATCTGGTAAATCAACTCTAACCTAATTCAGGATCTCAGGGCAATTAACCTGTTACTTGTTGGAAGCAGTGTAGCTTTATTTCTTTTGCCATTTCTGCTTTCTTTCTTTTTTCATGATTATCAACATGATCCTATATGTTCTGGTAAATCAACTCTCTAAACTTCTTTCAGGAGCTCAGGGCAATTAACCTGTTAATCTATGGAAGTAGTGTAGCTTTATTTCTTTTGCAATTTCTTCTATAGCAACAAATGCTACAAAAGCCCATCTTTCACTGCATTGGAAAATTGTGATGACTATTTTGTTTTGTCTGGCAAAGTATTTGATAACCATCTTTTTTTATGTGTCTGTTTTATCTTTTATTTTTCCATGTATGAGCTTTTCTTCATATGGTTACAGAAATATTGGGACAAAAGTCTTCAGCTACCATCGTTTCCTTTTATACGGTGACACAGATAAATACCTGCACATTCTTGGACTTGCAAAAAAGAGGGGCTGTATGCTTGGTGAGGGGCTTATTTACTTCAAATGGATCCAGCAGGGCTCTTTCAAAGGGAACTCACTCTCCTTCATTAGATAGAGAAGGTTAAGGTACAATTCAGGATGACTTTTAACGCTTTCCCATTTGCTATATTCAATTGTTGTGCAGTTCTGACCTGATGGCATCTTTTCTTGTATTGTAGGCAAGACTATGTCTAGTTTGAGAGTGTAGAATGAACCATTGGTAAAAACCCATGGTATAGTATTAAAGGCTGAGGGTGTAATAGATTTTCTCTAAGTCTTAGAGCTCTCCAAGATGCTGCTACAAAGATTACTCTCGCTGGCTACTGGGATTCTCATGCAGGAGGTAACTCTTGATTCTGATGAAAATTTTATGATTCCGAAAAGTTTATCTGACTTTGAAGATAATTTAAGAACTAAACTTATGAGGATCTGGATAATCAAATTCTCAAAACATCCAGAATACTTCTTTTAAAAAGCCCACTATAGAACAACCCCCCCCCCACCCACAACAACAACAAAAAAAAAAGGCACCACTTTTTGTATTCCTCTTTGGCAACTTTTTCAGTTATTTGTCCCTTGGATGTCAAGAAATACTGATGCTTTTCCGATGGTTGAATAGTCAAGCCGTGCCATGAAGCAATTCCTTTGATATATCTTCCAAATATAGCTACATGGGGTAATAATAGGCAATCTGCTTTATTTGATGTGGTTCATCTCTTAGTTAGCAAACCATAATATTGGAGGCGGTTCATCTCTTAGTTGTGGATATAGCTCTTATCCCGCAATAAATTATGTGCCTGTTGAACAATATTATAGGGAGATTGCATTCTTTTATGTTGTCTATTCTAGAATGCAATTCTGCTTTGTCATACAGCTGTTTGACTGCTAGAAATTGGATGAATGGTCTGAAGAGATGTTCTCAAATTTTCTGACGTATGAAAAGCTATGAGCATAAGCTGTTCTCTCAATCTGGTGATGGGGCAGACGCTGACGCTCTCATTCAGGGCTATCAGATGGCTGATGGAAAACATGCCATGGTTAGCACTCTCCCTTTGCACATCTTAATGTTGCATAAAGTTCTCCAGCTTATTATGAGATATTTGTCATTTTGAGTCCTTGAAATGACTAGGTAATTGAACTGTGGAGAATATCAAATTTTTGCACAGGAGAGGAGAAGTTTGATGCATAGAGTATACATCGAAATCTTATGCATAAAATTCAAGCAGGAAGTGAATTTCTGAGCTGAGGGTCAATCTTGTTAGTAGTAGAATCCATGTGGATGGCAGTCTTCTGGTGAAACAGTGTGTTTATGCCTTATAAGGGGAACCTTTCATGAAAAATCTTGGTGAGTTATTTTTGCTCTGCAAGAATCTCAAGTATGTTGAATAGGCAAAGTCAAATACCTTCTGTAAAACATAATGAAACTAGAAAAGCAAATATAGATACATATATAAAACAAGGAGATATGAACCACCTCAAAATATTATGGTTTGGAATATATGAGGCTGACAGTGATAGATTTCCTTGAGGATCAGAGCTCTCCAAGAAGCTGCATCAAAGATGATTCAGGCTTGCTACAGGGATGCTCATGCACGAGGTACATTTTTGTGATGAAAATGTTCTGATTCAAGAAGATATATCTAATTTTCATCACTTCTGCATATTTCTTTGTCCTTTCTTCAAACTTTCATAACTGATAGAACCAGCAAGGCCTTCATTAGTTGCCATTTATTCTAAACTTGCCTAAAATTGTGAGTTCTTCACTCAATCTTTACTAGGTAAAGAACAGAGCTATGGATAAGCCAATACATGGGAAAGCTACAGGTTGGATTTTTAAGTCATGGTATGTCCTCCCTCTCATAATCATCGATATACTTCATGGATCTACTACTTCCATTTTCTGGAGTTTGTTTGCCATTGCACTTAAACTAGTGGTGATCAAATTGCCTTACAGCCTGTTAGAAACTAAATTTGCCTCCATTCAGATGACAAATGCTGCGAATGAGGCTTGTCAGCCCCTTTACTGAGATATAGCCAGGTCGAAGTGAGAAGCTTTCACTTGTTGAAGGACTTGAAGTTGGAATATGTGAGAAACTTGAGTAGTAACCTCTCCACCAATCAAATAGAAGCCTCCCTATGGAATGTGTCTCTTTTGATCTAAACGGAAGATGCTGCAACAAGAGCAGCTACCCTGACTCTGAGTGGTGCAAGATTTCCAGATTTCTCACTTTGAGATTGATCGTAGTCTATGGAAACTCTAGTCTATACCTTTATTTATGATTTCTTCAATTCTGTATGTTCGATAATGCTGTCTCCAATTCTGTATATTATTCTCATGATGCTATACCTTTTCTGTGACATATTGCTGGAGAGTACATTGTTATTAGATGCAAAAGTGGACAAGTATTACAACATCGCACGTTGTAAAGTGTATGATCTTGTAAATGATCTTGCACAATCTATTTTAAGTGGATAATCTGGTGTCGAAAGAATTTATGAGATTTGTTGTATTGCACATTAATCATTTACAGAAATGTCATGTACGATTTAGAAATGTAATTACAAGACGTACAAAAAATTTTATTTTTGGAGACTAGTGCTCTTCATGCTATGGTCACCAGCAAGTTTAGCACGGGCAGGTATTTTGCAATGCAGTTGCCAGCCTCAATTAGCAGGCTGATAGATATGCTTTATCTGGATCTATCTGGTACTACAATCACAATTTTTGCAATCTCGAGATAGATCAAGACTGAGAATTAAGGAGTAACACTCTCTAGTCTCTGTGCTAATCTCTGCTAGAGCTTCGAGATCAATTTGATTTTTGTGCAGTTGCATATAAATTTAAAATGCCATCGAAGATAGGGTAACTGTCGTGTCTTCAAACATGTTAGGACTGGCCCAGGAATAAATAAACTAAAGTTAGAACAGAGTAGGCGGTATAACCGACCATATAAAGATTAGGCGGTAGACACCGGCCATATAAAGATTAGGCGGTAAAACCGACCATATAAAAAGGGTTGTGGCAACCCAATAAAGACAAATAACAAAGCAAAATAAAAGACACAAAGATTTACGTGGTTCGGTCAAATTGACCTACGTCCACGGGAGGAGGAGGAGCAATATTTCTACTATGAAGAAGAAATACAAAAGCCGTAGTAAAGTGGTTCTTAGGCCAATAAGGCACTATAAAAGAGTTAGGAAATATTCCTAAACTCAAAACAAGAGAACCTAAAATATTTGACTATAAATGGGCTAAATGACTCAAGAAGCTAATAGCCCATATAACTCTCTTGAGTGGTGCAATTAAATCCTTCAGAGGCCTTCTATATTTATAGGCTCAAGAGGGAGGGCTTCCTAGAGCTTCAGCCGATGTGGGATGCAGCAAAGGAAGAAATTTATGCCACAAAGGTCAAGCTTTGCGGCTTGACAAAATCAACAAATCTCCACCTTGGCATAATTTCTAATCCCACCATCGACAGTAACAAAATTGCTCCACCTTCTTCACATAAGCCCCAATGGGTCTAAATCACCAACAACGAACACCAATCAAGTTCAAGCACTGTTTGAACTTGTAAATTGGAAGAGACTTTGTAAACATGTCGGCTGGATTGTCCTTGGTATTGATTTTCTGAACAAGAACCTTTCCTTCAGCAATGATATCCCGAATGAAGTGATATTTCACATCAATATGTTTCGTCCTCTCATGATACATCTGATCTTTAGCCAAGTGTATAGCACTTTGACTATCACAGTGAATAACAGTAACACCTTGATGTAGACTAAATTCGCTAAATAAACTCTTCAACCACAAGGCTTCTTTGATTGCCTCGGTCACAGCCATATATTCTGCTTCTGTAGTAGACAAAGCTACGACAGGTTGTAGAGTAGCTTTCCAACTAACAGCACAACCGTCAATGCAGAATATGTAGCCTGAAAGCGATCTTCTTCTGTCATGATCCCCGGCGTAATCTGAATCTACAAAACCAACCAAAGTGTTATTATTTCTTCCAAACTCCAAATATGCATTTGAAGTACCTCGCAAGTATCTGAGAATCCACTTCACAGCCTGCCAATGTTCTTTACCAGGGCAAGACATATATCTGCTAACAACACTGACTGCATGTGAGATATCTGGAAGAGTACAAACCATTGCATACATAATACTGCCGACTGCACTGGAATAAGGAACCCGTGCCATATAATCTTCCTCTTCATCTGATTGTGGTGATTGAGCAGTAGATAGCCGAAAATGGCTAGCAAGAGGAGTACTTACAGGTCTTGCATCTTTCATGCCAAAACGCTCCAAGACTTTTTTCAGGTAATTTTCTTGGGTCAATAACAACTTCCCTGCTCCTCTATCTCGTTTAATATCCATGCCAAGAATTTTCTTAGCTGCTCCCAAATCCTTCATTTCAAATTCACTATTCAACTGCAGTTTCAAAGTGTGAATTTTCGACAAATTCTTGGCAGCAATGAGCATGTCATCAACATACAGCAATAAGTAAATGAAAGAACCATCATTTAACTTCCGGAAGTAAACACAACTGTCATACATGCTCTTTGAATAATCATGACCCAACATAAAGGAATCAAATCTCTTATACCATTGTCTTGGAAACTGCTTCAATCCATATAAGGATTTCTTCAACAAGCAAACATGGTCTTCCTTACCTTCAATCTCAAAACCCTGGGGTTGCTTCATATAAATTTGTTCTTCAAGTTCGCCATGTAAGAAAGCTGTCTTAACATCCAGCTGCTCCAACTCCAAATCATACATGGCAACTAAAGCAAGCAAAACACGAATAGAGCTATGTTTAACAACAGGTGAAAACACATCATTAAAATCAACACCTTGTACCTGACTATAGCCCTTTGCAACCAATCGTGCTTTATACCTTGCGTCCTCAACCCCTGGAATACCTTCTTTTCTTTTGAAGACCCATTTGCATCCAACAATTTTCTTATTTGATGGCGGCTTTACAAGAACCCAAGTTCCATTCTGATGAAGAGATTCAATTTCCTCATTCATCGCAATCAACCACTTTGCAGAATCATCACAAGAAACTGCTTCTGAATAGGTGGAAGGCTCACCAACTGCATCAGTTTCTTCTGCAACAGACAAAGCATATGCAACTAAATTTGCATATCTTTGTGGTGGTCGAATGTCTCTCCTTGGTCTATCTCTGGCTATGGAATACTCTTCTTCCTCTGAATTATCTTCAACAGTAGATTCAGGTGTATCTATTGGCACTTGTTGAATAGAAGATTTGGATGAAGAAGGATCAGAACTGCCAATATCAAGCTCCACCTGCTTCTGCGTACTATCAGTAGTACAAGGACTAGAAGACTCCTTCTTGGAAGATAACATAGATAATTCATCAAAAGTAACATCTCTACTGATTACAAATTTTGGAGATTTGGGATCAGGACACCATAATCTGTATCCTTTCACCCCAGAAGCATACCCAAGAAAAATGCACTTTTTAGCCCTAGGCTCCAATTTTCCATCATTCACGTGCATGTATGCTGGACATCCAAAAACTTTTAAATTGGAATAATCAGCAGGAATACCTGACCAAACTTCCTCAGGAGTTTTGAAATTTAGTGATGCAGAAGGAGCACGGTTGACAATATAACAGGCCATATTGATTGCCTCTACCCAAAAGTCGTTTGTCAACCCAGCATTGGAGATCATACATCTTGCTCTCTCCAAAAGCGTTCTGTTCATACGTTCGGCTACACCATTTTGTTGAGGCGTCATTCTGACAGTGCGATGCCGAACAATTCCTTCATTTTTGCAGAATCTATCAAATTCGCCTTCACAAAATTCCATGCCATTATCCGTTCTCAACCGCTTAATATGTTTTCATGTTTGTTTCTCAATCAAAACTTTCCATTGCTTGAAAGTTAGGAAAACATCATTTTTATACTTAAGAAAATATACCCAAACTTTCCTTGAATAATCATCAATGAAAGTCAACATGTACCTGGCACCACCTTTAGAAGGAGCACGAGAAGGACCCCATAAATCTGAATGAATGTAATCAAGAGTACCTTTAGTCTTGTGAATTGCTGGTGAACTGAAGCTGACTCTTTTCTGCTTCCCAAAAATACAGTGTTCACAGAATTCCAATGGCCCGGTACTTTCACCACAAAGAAGTCCTCTTTTGCTTAGTATGCTCAAGCCTTTTTCGCTCATGTGCCCCAAACGCATATGCCATAATTTGGTGATGTCGGTATCTGACAAAGATGATGTTGAAACAGCAGCAGCACCTGTAATAGTAGATCCCTGCAAAATATACAAAGTACCAGATCTGTGTGCCTTCATAACAACAAGAGCACCACGAGTGATTTTGAGAACTCCACCTCCACCTGAATACCTGCACCCAATAGTCTCAAGAGTGGCCAAAGAGATGAGATTTTTCTTCAAATTTGGAACATGTCTAACATTTGTGAGTGTCCTCTCAATACCATCGTACATTTTAATCCGAATTGTACCTGTACCAACAACTTTACAAGCAGCGTTGTTGCCCATTAAGACAACTCCACCTTCAGTTGATTCATATGTTGAAAACCAGTCCCTATTGGGACACATATGATATGAACAACCCGAATCAATGATCCACTCATTGTTAGACCTAAAATTATTTTCCGTTGCGCAGAAAATGATTCCATCATTCTCATCAACTGCAACACTGGCCTCGGTGGTCTCACTCTTTTTCTCCTTTTGCTTTTCTTTATTTTTCAATTTAAAGCAATCAGAGATAACATGACCATTCTTTTTACAATAATGGCACACCACATTTTTATGTTTGGATTTGGATCTACTTCTATTTTCTGTGTTTCTCTTTTCAGATCTACCCCGAACAAACAAGTCATCGGCTTGACTCCCACTAATTTCCCCAGTAATATCCCTATCTATCTGCTCTTTAGATTTCAATACAGATTTAATTTCCCGATACGAAATTGTTTCCTTTCCATAAATCATAGTATCACGGAAATGTTTAAAGGATTGGAGAAGGGAACACAAAAGTAATAGGGCCTGATCTTCATCATCAATTTTCGAATCTATATTCTCCAAATCCATAATAATGGAATCAAATTTATCAAGATGGGAGAGTATAGATGTACCTTCAAACATCCGAAACATATACAAACTCTGCTTCAGATATAGTCGATTCTCGACTGTCTTCTTATATACAAGGCTTTTAATTTGTCCCACATAGCCTTGGCCGAAGTCTCCGTTGCTACCTCACGCAATACCTCATCGGAGAGATTTAAAATTATGCTGGATCTGGCTTTCTTATCCATTTCGGTGAAATCCGCATCATTCACAGCTTCTGGCTTTTTCTCTACTCCTTGCATTGCCAAATCAACTCCGTCTTGAACAAGAATGGCCTCCATCTTGAGTTGCCACATCCCGAATTTGACATTTCTGTCGAATTTTTCGACAACCGTCTTTGTTATTGTCATTGTTGCCACGAAATCTGTAACTTCAAGTTTGTCTCGAAAAAACTGGTTAAACAAATATGCAAATCTCGTGAGTGGGCCCCACAAGATAAGTGGACCCCACGAGATAAGTGGGCCCCATAGGGAGAACGGGCCCCACAGGATGAGCTGACCCCACAGAGTAAGCGGACCCCAGAAGGTGAGTGGGCCCCACGGGATGAACGGGCCCCACGAGGTGAGCGGGCCCCACCAGATGAACCTGTCGGACAAAATATATCAACCAACTCTGATACCAGTTTGTTAGGACTGGCCCAAGAATAAATAAACTAAAGTTAGAACAGAGTAGGCGGTATAACCGACCATATAAAGATTAGGCGGTAGACACCGGCCATATAAAGATTAGGCGGTAAAACCGACCATATAAAAAGGGTTGTGGCAACCCAATAAAGACAAATAACAAAGCAAAATAAAAGACACAAAGATTTACGTGGTTCGGTCAAATTGACCTACGTCCACGGGAGGAGGAGGAGCAATATTTCTATTATGAAGAAGAAATACAAAAGCCGTAGGAAAGTGGTTCCTAGGCCAATAAGGCACTATAAAAGAGTTAGGAAATATTTCTAAACTCAAAACAAGAGAGCCTAAAATATTTGACTATAAATGGGCTAAATGACTCAAGAAACTAATAGCCCATATAACTCTCTTGAGTGGTGCAATTAAATCCTTCAGAGGCCTTCTATATTTATAGGCTCAAGAGGGAGGGCTTTCTAGAGTTTCAGCCGATGTGGGATGCAGCAAAGGAAGAAATTTATGCCACAAAGGTCAAGCTTTGCGGCTTGACAAAATCAACAAAACATTAAAATTCTGTAATGCCGGTTAAGACAGAATCATCAAATTAAAGAACTGGAATTTTTTGAATAACTTCTCCAGTAGGCTAATTATCTGCAAAATTGGGCGAGTTGACAGCAAAGAAGCAGCTTAGGCAACAGTGTTGTTCGGAAAACCAAATTTGTACAAGATGGAATTTGAAAGGAGTTCGGACAGGAACAGTGTTAAGAATGGCAAATTTGAAAAGCTTAATAATTTTTGAGAGTTTATGTGATATTAGCTACCTTCATGGTATATGATAATGGAAGTTTGTACTGTTAATTCAAGGTGATTGATTTTGAGACAGATGGTTAACAGAGGTCAAATTGCTTATTCAAGATAGGGTCAACTTGCAAGGACTCCCAACATTTGGGCATCAATTCAATTGCAATGATCCCTTAGCAATTGAATTGATGGCTGAGTTGCAAAGTCTCCAGAAGCATCACATTTCCATCTATGAGAATCAGGTTCAGAGAGCACAGGAATTAATATTAGCAGGCATAACTTGAATCAAACTCTCCACCTGAGTGGTCCTTCGCCTACCTTGAGACCATTGCCAATTCCCAATCTGAATGATAGATGCAGAGGAAATTTTAGCTGTCAAATTACTTGCAAACTGTCTTAACGAATTAATAATGTCCCAACCATAAACATAAACATCCAGTAGAAGGGCATGAAGGGTGACAAGATCATACCACAAAAAACATAAACTTCCATTCCCAAAAACGGTGATGATGTGATCTCTTGCAACATTTCTGCGCTGCAATAACTTTCTCCATAACCAAGGAGAGTCCTGGGGAAATTTGACAGCCAAAAAGATTGATTTTTCCACCTTCACTGTATGAGTGCATGCAATCAATGGAACATCTTTCTTTTTAAAAATATTTCAATTCTGTTTAACCAGCAAGGGTTTATTCCAAACATGCAATCTAACAAGTCCCAAACCGCCCTCTCTAGTGGGCCTACGAAACTCTTTCCGACTCATCTTAATGCCTGTCCTAGCATTGTCATTTCCAGTCCATAAAAAGAAGACAGGATACTTTCGATTACTTTTAGCCTACTTTCATACTTTCAATTAACTAGTATGAGAGTACGTGCGTTACACGTTTTGGATCACCTTTGGTGGTACTTGATCAAATAATAATTCACATGAGATTAACAAAAGAAATTCTAACTATTTTGAGTGTTGTACTTCTATGATTCTTCTCATTGAATATAACATATAAAATATTTTTGTAATTTTTTTACAAATACAATTGATTTATGTTTTGGTGGGAATCTTAAAAAAAGAAAATGACAAGTAAATTAGAAGGAAAATAAAAGAAACATTATTTTACATAAGGCAAAAAAGGAAAAAAAATTTCTATTACTGTATTAATTAATATTTCTGTTGACTCTCTTATTCTTTAATAAAAGAATCTAATAGTTTTTTTTTAGAAAATCAATTAGTTCTTGGTCACTAAATTTGATTTCCCAACGATAATCTACATGTCGTATTCTAGGCAATGTTGATTCCTTGGCATGTCTAAAAACATCCTAAACCCGAATTAGAGTATCAAATTAAAATCATGCTCCTTTTGTCCTATACTTTTAATAACTAAATAATAACATTCAAAGCAATTAAGATACAAATAAACCAAAGAGCCGTATTTATTCCTTTTTCCTACATTAATATAATCTACTTACCCCTTCTCCGCTTCTTAAGTTCCATTGTTCTCCTCCTTGAAAAAATATTTAAAAAAGAAATTTAAAAAATTTAAAGAGCAATATTGAGTCCTTTTTCCCCACTAATGTTACAAAATATACTTTTATAAACCGCCATCCAAGTTTACTATGTGGAAGTAATATCCTATTTTCTTCTAATAATTCTTCTTTTAACTCCTGTAAAGAATGAAAACCAGTCCCATCCCAAAAAGAAGTTTATGTGTCATTTTTATTCTTTTCATCAAATAAACTACCTAACCAATTATTGCACACAAATTGTCACACAAAAAATCAAAAATATGTTTAAGCATCCAATTGAACATTAACATACGGAATGAGCACATTCACTTATAAAGAGAGATATATGAACAAAAATAAAATGTATACTTTTCATCATTTTTATTTGCGCAAGGAATTTTTTTAAGTCATTGGTATTATAAATATACAATCCTAAGTATCAATTTAAACCAACCATGGGTGCTTAGCCTTTTGTTAGAATATAACTCTTTTTGGTATAAGCCAATGTACTGGCTTATTTGCCTCCGAGTTAAAGAAGTCTCTGTGAGGTAAGTCAAAACTTTTGTACGACTTTGGGGATGTTATGCCTTGCAAATGAATAGCAAATTTAAGTGATTTAGAGGGGTTTTCCATTAAAAAAAAAAGAATATAACTCTTTTGGCCAAGAAGATAAGCAACTTTTGGTTCTACACTTTTTCAATTTGAACAAGTCTATGTGTTTATCAATTTTTTTTAAATGAGTTACTGTGTAAAGTAAGTGTCATACTTTCACGGTTTAAATAAATTATTGACTCATACTCCTTTTGGTATGGGTTAATAAACTGACAAAGTTAATGAGACAAATAAATTCCCAAGAAATTTTTTGTGGGGTTCCATCGATCAGAAGAGGAAATTCCATCTAGATGGGTGGGAGACTGTGACTAAAGCTAAAGACCAAGGAAGGTTCGGTATAAGAAATACTGATGACACGAATAAAGCAGCCATGGCTGGTTCATGCTTGAGAGTCAAAAGAACCAATCTCAACCTTGAGTAAAAATTCTGAAAATCAAAAACTTCAGTAAAGCTGGTTCTATCCAGGGGAGGGAGATGGTTGGATCTATTAATAAAAAAAAGTCTAAAATTGGGGGTGGACTCTCTTAACAAAGATACAGGCTGGCTTACAAGGAATGTTAATGTGGAGGACAATTTGTCTAGATAACTAGACTAGTCTAGTAAACCCCTGAGACACAAAATCCAAGGGCCAATTAGATCTAGAGAAGAAGATTTACTAGACAATCATCCTTTTGGCGAGACGGGTTCCAGGAATTTAGAGAGGTTATCTTTTGTCTTGCTTCGCCGATTGTTCAAAAGATTCAAGTAATTCCCGAACATCATCAATCTAATTCTCAAGATTTTTATAGGTGGTGGGGTCATTATGATGTACTTCTCCATGATGCTATTACCCCTTGGGGGTAGGCCAGATGAGGCAGCTACCAGCGAGAAACTCAAAACTCTCATTGGGTATAGATTGAGAGATAAAATTCTCCAACTTGTATTATTATTCAGACTTTTTTGCAAATTTCACTAACAAGTACATAGTCACTCATCTGATTCGGTGATGATTCAGTCCCCTCTGTGTTCCACATTGACTCCTTTGAATCCACCTCTTTCCTTTAGTATAAAGTAAGAATAAGTGTAGAATAAGAATTATCATGTCCATAAAAAAAATGATGCAATTACCCCATATTATATTTGACAATCATCCATGTGTTAATCCCTCTTAGATGTGGAAGCTGCAAGCAAAATAGAAGAGTTAGGAATTTCCTATGGCTTGCTTCTCAAAGTAGACTTGCTCGGATACCTTTATGGTAGGCACGCTTTGACTGTACCTACCATAGGAACACGGTTTCAGTTCGACACGTGTCTGGAAGATTGTCAATGTGGACCATGCAAGACAAAATGCACATGGAAAGTCCCACGCGCATGGAATCCATTCTACGGATAAGGGGCAGGGACGGTCATCAGAAGGACCGTCCCTGAAAAGTTAATGGTTAGGATTTGATCACAAAAAATTGTACGGTCCAGATCATTTCTTGTACCTCAATTTTCATAACGTGTGTGGGGTCCACAAAATTTTGTTCTAAAATTACACGTTGTGCAAACAAAGTTACGTCATGTGCAAACAAAGTTACGCAGTGTGCAAAATGCACAAAACCGCCAGGAACGGTTGCGCCCGTGATCCCCATTCTACCGCACATCGAATCCACTCTACTGCTTCTTTTTTTTTTGCCTTTTATTTGAACAAAAATTTCAATTTCACTAAATCACTCCTTCCAGTACAATTTATGACAAAGTTTTTGTTTCTTTAATTTATTTCAAGTATAAATGTTAGTAATATAATATTATTCATTATTTTTATGACACGAAAATAAAAATATTCATCATGCTGCCAAAACTTGAAAAATTTATACAACTCCATCACACAATTTTTATTCAACTTATAATTGTTGCTATTGCAAATGTTAAAACCTATGAATAATTATATTGTCCCTTTTGGGTACCATTGCCTTAACTTGTATCTCTCTATATACATAAATTGTTTCACAATTAAAATTAAACAATATTTAAATGAAGGTCAAAAACAGGGTTAACAATTCATCTGAGTAACTTGCGAATTTGGATCGACCTACTTAGTTCTCCCTCAACTCTACTGCTTTGTGGTTGGGGCGGTAATTGATCTAAAAAATTAAATTTTTACGGCCGACGAAGAACATTTTTACTGACAACTTGTAAATGCAAACGGCTATTTGTGCGTATCAACCAAAATTCGGCTGCCAAAATAAATCAACAGTACGAATTCCAATGTAAGTTTTATAAATGTTTGTTTTTTCCTTTTTATCCTTTCACCCCTTCCAACACCTAATTGCTAAACATAACATTTAAGCTCCAAACCTGACAATAATAACGAAAACCCTATAACTCAAAATATAGTGTAACATTACTTTTCATTATTTATTACAATTTAATAATGCAAATGAAGCTAAATAATAACACCCCAATAATGTATTACATTTACTATCAACCATATTTAAATTAAGTATACAATTTATTAAACCACAGTATTACATTCTTTTTGACTTTTAATTATTAGACAGCATAAAATAACTACAGGATATGTAATTAAGGTAAATATAGTACATACATTACAAATTTGTTACCATGAAAAAAACTACCATATGTGCAAATCTATATGAATTGCAGATATAACCACTAAACATGTTTAATGTAATTAAAAAATTCATAAATAGTCCATTTATTGATTTTTATATATAAATCTCAATTACTAATCAGTTCCCTTCCATATACAATTCAATTAAGTGCGGCAATATTCATACTTGTTGCCGCACCATACCAAAACTATCATCAAATATTTACATTTTATGACCTATTGGACAATTTAATAATGCAAATGCAGCTAAATAATAACACCCCAATAATGTATTACAATTACTATCAACCATATTTAAATTAAGTATACAATTTATCAAACCACAGTATTACATTCTTTTTGACTTTTAATTATTAAACATCATAAAATGAAGTACAGGATATGTAATTAAGGTAAATCTAGTACATACATTACAAATTTGTTGTCATGAAAAAAACTAACATATGTGCAAATCTATATGATTTGCACATATAACCACTAAACATGTTTAATGTAATTAAAAAATTCATAAATAGTCAATTTATTGATTTTTATATATAAATCTCAATTACTAATCAGTTCCCTTCCATATACAATTCAATTAAGTGCGGCAATATTCATACTTATTGCCGCACCATAATATTTACATTTTATGACCTATTGGACAAATGGTGATAAAAATGGCCTATTTATCACAATAATTAAGCAATCATGGTAAAAATTAAAATAATTACCATGATATGTTACTGTGACAGAAGAAAGTGGAGTACAAATTCTTTTATTACCACAAATGCCAATACCTCGGCATTAACGTCACATATTTTAACGTCACATATTCAGTGTCGATGCAAATCAAAATGCATTAATGATATTTCGATGTTTTCAAATCAATTACAAAATTGGTTTGAATGAAGAATGGACAATTGAAAGCTCAATCAGATGCTTAGGCTGAAATTTTGGGTACTAAATATACGTATTATATATGTGTGCAAATTGTTTTCTATTTTAATTTGATGCCCAACCAGTACATTCACCTCCTGTTTTTTGTTCTTCCAACTTCTTCTCCACCACACGTGGCAAATTTGAAATTATTATGTGTTCTAAATTCGGAACTTTCTTCACACACAATTACATTTACAGGGATTTATGGCATATTTCCATTCCCTATGGGTTAATTTGCAAATGCTATACACCTCTGGTTCAATCCTGCAATTATTCCTTCCTCTACTATCCTAAGCGGTCAACAGCGAATGGTATTCCTTGGTAATTGGATGATCAGCATCCGGACACAGTATTTTGGTTCCATTTGTCCATGCGCGTTTGCAAATATACAAAACGTCTCCGTTACCATAAAGGGCTTTTGGACCACGTGTCATGCTTTGCGGAGCTACTTACGGTAGGAATGGTCAACACCCTTCCTACCATAAAGGTTTCTGTCAAATTCACCAAAAATACTGCAAAATCTGTCCGTAAAAGTTGGTCACCGGTAGGGGTCGCAAAATTATCCGCTAATTCGAAAATTCATTATATCCAATCGGATTCGACCCGAAAATTAGGATATCCGATTTATATTATTTGATCAGGTCAAAAAAGGGTCGGATATCCTCTAAGATGCAGTGCATGTTAGGGTTACATAATTAAAAATCCGTGGGTTCCCGACCCTCTCCGCATATATATATATTATTTTTATACACATATTATAAAATAATAATTTAGAGTTAAATAAGTAATTTCATTGAACAAATTGCATTACAAATATAAGAGACTATAGTTTATATACAAGATTCATTTGTAGATATCATGATCTTATATTTTATAGAAAAGAGTTTAATTAATGTGGAACATATATTTTAAAAAATGCACTACTTGTTTCAAACTTTTATTGATTTTGAATTCTTTTAATTTTTTTCATTTATCAGTATTCTCGTCGCATGCTTGTTTTTTGGTGGGAGACTTCTTTTGAGAAAAATCTTTATTAAATCTTAGATGAATGTGTAAAATATAAAATTAAATTATTATGAATCATTTTTTCAAAAAAATTAAATGATAAGTAGGGCGGGACAGGTACCTGCTGACATTGGGTTGGGTCAACGGGACAATATAATTATTCATAGGTTTTAACATTTGCAATAACAACAATAATAAGTTGAATAAAAATTGTGTGATGGAGTTGTAAAAATTTTCAAGTTTTGGCAGCATGATGAACGTTTTTATTTTCGTGTCATAAAAATAATGAATAATATTATAATACTAGCACTTATACTTGAAATAAATTAAAGAAACAAAAACTTTGTCATAAATTGTACTGGAAGGAGTAATTTAGTGAAATCCAAATTTTGTTCAAATGAAAGGAAAAAAAAAAAGAAGCGGTAGAATGGATTCCATGCGTGTGGGACTCTCCATGTGCATTTTGCCTCGCATGATCCACATTGACAATCTTCCGGACACGTGTCGAACGGGAACCGTGTGCCTATGGTAGGCACGGTCAAAGGGGTGCCTACCATAAAGGTTTCCTGTTTTCTACCCCTTTGTCACCTATATCTGGCAATAGTTGGCCAGTCCCAATTTTCCTTCTTTTGAAGAGGATTTATTTTGATAAGGGTTTATTGTGTGATTATTTTTGAGAAGTTTCATATTGCTTTTGAGTCAAATTGTGAAATGCTATGGTCTAAAGTGCTTATTTTGCCTTGAATTTATGCATTGAGTTGATAGTAGAAGTGTTTGTGATTGTGCCATTTTATCTGCAAATTCTTTACGTATTTGTAGGGTTGAATGATCAAGCCTCAATTTGGAGCTAAATGAGAGAATATTAAAGAGTGGAAAAAAGCTTGACGCACGTTTGAAGTCACAAATGTTATTGGAGGAAGACGCCCAACACATGGAAAAATTGCACTTGAATAACCAACTTGAAGATGAATGGAATGGCAATGAGCTACCTCTTGATTAGAGTTACAGGTCTGGTTTTGAGGAGTATGTATGAATCTCTTTCTTGGTACTGACTCAGTGTATTGCTTGAAAATTTTGTTTGGTCAAGAACTAGGTAAAGCTTAGTGGTCACCAAACGGGGACTAAGTCTCTCTTTGGGCAATAGATCGGGGGTTCAAATTCCATTTGCAATGAAAAAATTCAAAAATAGTGCTAGAACACCCCTTCGATCGAGTCAAATTTTTATACCGCTTGTAAGTAATTGTAGGTGTCATCGTCATGGAATTATTTTTAGCACAACTTTTGTGATGCAGGATTGTAGAAGGCAAAAGGACTTAAAGTAGGCGCTTCTTGGTAAACTAATCTACATGTCTTCAACATCACTAGCAAAGCTTTGCTGAACAATGTAAATAGCAGATATTGCTGATGCCTTGACTTACCCTATTAAATAGCAAATGGTGATGTAGTAAATTTGAAATTGATAGGTCATACTTGTATCGTTGTCTGGCAAGAGCTATACTTCTGGTTAATTAATTATTGGTCGTACTAAGATTAAAACTGTGAAACTTTATTAATCAGGTATGATCTATTCTAGATTTTGCTTGTAATGGGTTGATTTGTGTTGTAGTAGACAAAGATATTTTTTGGTGGAATCCATCAGTTTGAAAGTCCAAAAAATTACCTAATTGGAACATCCTGACACAAATCTTGTATTGGGTTTGGGTAATGATGAACCCAAGGATGATTATTAAGTCTTCCAAATTTGTCATTATGGTAACATCATGAAGGGGCAAACTGGGCTTGATGTTTACAGTAGAAACACGAGTTCTTGGAAGACTATTGAGGATTCTTGGAGCAGTCGTCCTGTTGGGGAGATTTATTATGTTAATTGGAAGCTCCATAGGAAAAAATGGGAAATATTTCTTATAATGGGGAAGATTGCTAGCCTTGATTTGATGAATGAAATCCATAGAGAGGTGGAACAGCCAAAAAAATGACGAGGTGTTATGAAACAATTAAAAGTGTGGATGTCCATTTGTATTTTCAAGAGGACTAATTCATAATTCATTGATCTCAAGGGGATTAATTCATAATTCATTGCCATATTATGTAAAGCAATTACAATGGATGAACGTTTTCAATCCATAAACCCATTCATGTATTGGAAGAACCGTTTCATAGACTATTCATGTTCTTGCAGTAATGAGTGTTTAATAGAATTGATATACCTTTAATTTTGTAGTACCTATATATAGAGGTACCTTGGTACTTCTTGGAATTACTTTTTGTATTAGTTGGAATAATAAGAAAATCATTCTCCATTTCTCTACTCATTTCCCTAATATTTCAATTCCTATTATAGTATTTCATTTTTATTATTTTTATAACACGTTATCAGTACGAGTCTCTACTTTTGAATAAAAGGTGAAACACGAGATCCTGTCGCAACTCTGCCCGTGTTTTTTCGGCAATTTCTGTCTACTTATTGAGATAAATTTCTAACTCACAAACTTATTTTAATCTCTCATGGCCAACCTTACAAAACAAGAGTTCGTACTTCTTAATATTTCTGAAAAAAATTATTTATCATGGGTATTGGATGTTGAAATTTATCTTGTGACAATGAGTCTTGGTAATACTATTGTTGAAAAAAAATGAATCTTCAAACCAAGACCATGCCAAAGTTATGATTTTCCTTCGTCATCATTTAGATGAAAGATTAAAAATAGAGTATTTTACTGTCAAAGATCCTTTTGTCCTTTGGAGAGATTTGAAAGAAAGATTCGACCACCTGAAATTGATCGTTCTTCCAAAAGTCTGATATGATTGGTTTCACTTACGGCTACAAGATTTTAAATCTGTCAACGAATATAATTCAGTTATGTTCAAAATTACTTCTCAATTATCATTATGTGGTAAAAAAGTCATTGATGAAGATATGTTAGAGAAAATATTTTCTACTTTTCATATCTCTAATATGCTCATGCAGCAGTAATATCGAGAACTCATTGCATGTCTTCTTTTGGTTGAACAAAATAATAAATTATTACTGAAAAATCATGAGTTCCGATCAACTGGTGCAAGTCCATTCCCTGAAACGAATGTGATTCAATTTCAAAATTTTGATGGAAGTCGTTGACGTGACTATAAAGGTGGCCGTGGAGGAGGCCGTGGCCATGGAGGTGATTGTAGTAGATTTGTACCCCATAAAAATTATAACCGTGGCAACCAACAAAATATTGGCAAAAGAGGGATAATAACTACGATAAAAAAATGCTACCAGTGTGATATGGAAGGTCATTGGTTCCGTATCTGTCGTACAGCTGATTATCTTATTAATCTTTATCAAGCGTCATTGAAAAAGAAAGACAAAGGTATTGAGACAAATTTTATTGATCAAAAGAATGATTATGATGATGGTGATGATGCTGATATGACACAACTCGATGTAACTGATTTCTTTGAGCATTCTAAAGATGTCAACAAATATCCCATAATTGTTTAGATATTTTATGATGTTTTATATCTTTCACGTAATTATCTTTCTATTTAATATTTATTTTGTATTTTTATTAATTTTTATTTTTATTTGAAATTTTCTTCCTGAAGAAAAAATGGATGTCAAATATTTGAGATTAAATAATGGTGATGATGACATTTGTCTCATTAATAGTACTACTACACACACTATATTAAAAAATAAAAATATTTTTCTTATTTAAAAATAGGAGAGACAAATATTAATACTATCAGTGGTAGTGCAAAATTGATTGAAAGCACCGGAAAAGCCACTCTATTTCTCCCTGAAAGGACTAAAATTGTCGTAAATAATGCACTACTCTCTCCCAAGTCTCGAAAAAATTTATTGAGTTTTAAAGATATTCGCGAAAATGGATATCATATCGAGACAATGACTGAGACAAATGAAGAATTTTTATTAATCACAAGTATCATTTTTGGGCAGAAATACGTAGTAGAAAAATTACCTTCTTTTTCTTCTGACTTATATTATACACAAATTAGTATAGTTGAAATTTATCACCTAATAGACAAGAAGTCTACTAATTCCAATGATATTATGATTTGGCATGATCGTCTCGAACATTCTGCATCTATAATGATGAGATGAATAATCGAGAATTCACATAGTCACTCGTTGAAAAATCAAAAGATATTAAAAGCAAATGAATTCTCCTATGTTGCATATTCTCAAGAAAAATTAATTATTAGACCATCACCAGCTAAAGTTGGGATTGAATTCTCTACATTCCTAGAACAAATTCATATCGAAGCAATGACTGAGACAAATGGAGAATTTTTATTAATCACAAGTATTATTTTTGGGTAGAAATACGTAGTAGAAAATTACCTTCTTTTTTTTATGACTTATATATGCACAAATTAGTGTAGTTGAAATTTATCACCTAATAGATTAAAAGTCTACTAATCCCAATTATTTTATGATTTGGCATGATCGTCTCGAATATTTTGCATCTATGATGATGAGACGAATAATCGAGAATTCAAATGGTCACTCGTTGAAAAATCAAAAGATATTAAAAGCAAATGAATTCTCCTATGTTGCCTGTTCCTAAGGAAAATTAATTATTAGACCATCACCAACTAAAGTTGGGACTGAATTCCCTACATTTCTAGAACAAATTCATGGTAATATATGTGGACCTGTAGATTCACCATATAGACCATTTCGATATTTTATGATACTAATTGATACATCAACTAGATGGTCACATGTATGTTTATTATCTACTCGCAACCTGATATTTACGAGATTGCTTGCTCAAATAATTAATTTGCGAGCATAATTTCTAAATTATTCAATAAAGATAATTTGTCTAAATAATGTTGGTGAATATTCGTGACATGCTTTTGATGATTATTATATGTCCATTGGAATAACTGTTGAACATCTTGTAGCTTATATTCACACACAAAATGGTCTAACCCAATCATTTATTAAACGGTACAATTAATTGCTAAACCATTGTTAATGAGTCTAAACTTTCTTCATCTGTTTGGGGACATGCTATATTACATGCAATAACACTTGTGAGAATTAGGTCGATTAGTTATCATTCTTACTCTCCCCAACAATTAATTTTTAGTTATGAGTCCAATATTTTTTATTTATGAATATTTGATTGTGCGATTTATGTTCCAATTGTGCCGCCCCAACGTTGTAAATTGGGTCCTCAAAAAAGATCGGGAATATACGTCGAGTCTGAATCACCTTCAATTATTAAGTATATGGAACCATTAACAGGTGATTTATTTACTGCAAGATTTACAGATTGTCATTTTGATGAATCACATTTTTCGACATTAAGAGGAGATAAAAATCAACCGAAAAAGGAAAATATCATTGGATTTCCTTGATTCTCGTACTAAAGAGTGTGAACTAGCAGTTCAAAGAATCATATATTTGTAAAAAATTACAAATCAATTACTGGATGCATTTAATGACTCCAAAAGAGTTACTAAATCGCATATTCTTACTAAAAATGTACCGATTAAAATTAATGTCCCTAAAGAATAAATTACAAGTGCTAATGAGTCTAAAACGCGCCTGAAGTATGGAAGACCTCTTGATTTTAAAGATAAAAATTCTCGAAAGAAAAGAGGAGTAGATGAATCAGTAATTAGTGACAAAATTCAATCTCTTGAAGAGGTCGCTCCTAAAGAGCCAAATCTTGAAGAGAATGAAATTATAGAAAATTCAATAAATTTTATCACTACAGGAAAAGGTTGGAACCAAAAAGAAATAATTATTGATAGTATTTTTACATATAATATAGCACTTGATATTATAGTAGAGGACGAGAATCATGAGTTTAGATCGGTTGATGAATGTTGACGTAGAAATGATTGGACAAAGTGAAATGATGCAATCCAATCTGAAATAGACTCACTAGCTAAAAGAAAAGTTTTTGGACCTGTAATCCAAATGCCTAAAGATGTAAAGTCAGTAGAATACAAATGGGTATTTATGAGAAAAAGAAATAAAAAAAATAAAATTATGAGGTATAAAACAAGACTTGTAGGCCAAAAATTTTCACAAAAGTCTAGATTTGATTATGATGAAACGTATTCACCTGTAATGAATGCTATCACATTTAGATATGTTGTGAGTTTTGCAGCACATGAAAATTAGATATGCGTCTAATGGATATCGTTACTACATATTTATATGGAAATCTTGAAAATCATATTTATATAAGAATTTTCGAAGGATTCAACATGCCTGACGCATGCAAATCAAATTCTAAAGATATTTATTTTATTAAATTATAAAGGTCTTTATATGGGCTTAACAATCTGGACGTATATGGTATAACCGCCTCAATGAATGTTTAACTAAAGAAGATTCTACAAATGATCCAATATGTCTATGTGTTTTTATCAAGAAAAATGGATCAAATTTTATGATAATTGCTATATATGTTGATGATCTAAATCTGATTGAAATTTCTGAAGAGATTCAAAATAGTGTTGAATATTTGCAGAAGGAATTTGAAATCAAAAATTTTGGAAAAAACAAAATTTTAACTTGGTTTACAAATTGAGCATTTGAAAAGTGAAATTTTTGTCCACCAAGTTGCTTATATTCGGAAGGTATTAAAGCGATTTTATATAGATAAGGCACATATATTAAATACCCCAATGGTCGTCAAATCATTAGATCCTAATAAAGATTCTTTTAGACCACTAGAGGAACATGAAGAGATACTTGATCCTGAAGTATCATATTTCAGTGCAATTGATGCACTAATGTATCTTGCTAATTGTACAAGACCTGATATATTATTTGCAGTGAATTTATTAGCAAGATTTAGTTCCTCGCCTACAAGATGATATTGGAATTGTATTAAACATATATTTGGTTATCTTCAAGGAACAATTGATCTTGGCTTATTTTATTCAAATAAATCTAAACTTGAATTGCTTGATTATGCTGATACTAGATATTTATCTGACCCGCATAAAGCAAGATCTTAGACTAGTTATCTATTTACATATGGAGGTACAGCCAATTCTTGGCGATCTACAAAGCAATCAGTAGCCGCCACTTCATTGAATCGTGCTGAAATAATAGCAATTCATGATGTTAGTCGAGAATGTGTTTGGTTAAAATCAATGACCAACTATATCCGGAAGAGTTGTGGGTTATTCTCCGAAAAAGAAAATTTTTCAACTATATTATATGAAAATAATGCAGCTTGTATAGTTCAATTGAAAGAATGATATATTAAAGGACATAGAACGAAACACATTTCACCAAAATTCTTTTTTACTCATGATTTACAAAAGAATTGTGAAATTGATGTGCAACAAATCCGATCAGATAATAATTTGACAGATTTATTTACCAAGACATTGCCAACCGCAACATTTAAGAAATTGGTGAAGAATATTGGAATACAACGATTAAAGGATCTCAAATGATGTTTTCATTAGGGAGAGAAATTAACACACATGAATAGTGTACTCTTTTTCCTTCACAAGGGTTTTTGTCCCGATAAGTTTTCCCCTAGTAATATTTTAATGAGGCATATTCTTTATTTAATGGACATCCAAGGGGGAGTGTTATGAAACAATTAAAAGTGTGGATGTCCATTTGTATTTTCAAGAGAACTAATTCATAATTCATTGATCCCAAGGAGATTAATTCATAATTCATTACTACATTATGTAAAGGAATTACAATAGATGAACAGTTTCAATCCATAAGCTCATTCATGTATTGGAAGAATTTTTTTATAGACTATTCATGTTCTTGTAGTAATGAGTGTTTAATAAAATTGATGTACCTTTAATTTTGTAGTACCTATATATAGAGATACCTTGGCACCTATTGGGACTACTTTTTGTATTAGTTGGAATAATAAGAAAATTATTCTCCATTTCTCTACTCATTTTTCTAATATTTCAATTCCTATTATAATATTTCATTTTATTAGTTTTATAACACGAGGGTTGTTATGACTAGACATAATTGGTTATAGGAGGATGTCTTCTGTGTTTTGTCACTATACACAACTTTGGATTATGAAGGAATATGTGGAAGGAACTTGGACAAAAGTGATATTGGTTACTGGATTGTCTTGTGATCATGCATCACACTATAAACCATTATTTGAAGGGCAAATTACACTTTACCCCTTGTAGTTTAGTGTTTTTAATCCCTCAATGGTTTTAAAAATTATAAATAACCCCTTATAATTTGAATTAAAATGTCAAAGTAATGGAATTTGCAACCCATAATGGAGTCACCTAAAATGTCAAAATTACTCCTATGTAAAATTGAAAATTATTTATTAGCCACAGAGGGGTTTGTGTATATTTTAAAAACCATAAGAGAGTTATATGGTAAAACATTAAACTATAAGGGGATTATATGGTAAAATATAAAATCATACGGAATTAGTACGTCATGTATATTATATTTATGTATTTTGATCACTTCAATTTTTTTAATTTTGAAACAAGGGTAATTTCAATTTTTTTAAAGGTTTCGTTACGAATGATCATTTCCGTAATTTTGACACTTTAATCCAAACCACAAGGGGATTATGCATAACTTTTCAAACCATAGGGGGATTATGTATAAAAATACTCAACCATAGGGGGTAAAATGTAATTTGCCCTTATTTGAATCAAGGGACGGCCTAATTTTGAGCATGTTTAAGAGGTGGTTGGCACTTTACAATCCAAAACATGAATCCCTTGCATATTCTTGTATTAACAATTTGGAAGATTACTCTGAGAAAGTGATTACATATGATGAAAGCTTAGTTTTGCTCAACAACCATGGCAGAGTATAAAAGTCTAGGGCATGAAACAGGAGAAGAGTACAGGTTAGCTAGGTGTAAATGTTCACTGCTTCACATTACTTGTACAGGTTGAAGATCAAACTTGAACCTGTGGTCGGTCAAGTTGGACAAATGTTTTACTACAGAAAAGGAGAAATGGTGCTGATTAAGTTGTGTAATTAACTCTAGGGGTTAAAATCACATGGAAGGTTTTCGTTCTTTGCTCTTCAATTATTGTGACGAAACAACAACAGTAAATGCAATTTTTTGTTCTTATCAAACCTAGTGTTCTATAAATTAACTTCTTAGAAACCCTTAGAAGATATGATTTTTGGTTTTGCCTTTTGTGATAACACGCTTAATTTGCTTTTAGTATTTGTGCAACAAAGAAAACAGTTAGATATTTTACTTTGTTTCTTAATATAGTTGAAAGTTAATGAGATTTTGAATATAGTATTCCATCTCAAAATTGGATTATAGCTTGTTCGTTACCTAACGTTAATAATAGATCTTCAACTGCCTATTTCTCATGCCACCTTCTATATAGTGTATTGAGTTTGGAGAATTAATAGCATTCCAACATCTTATTAGAAAACTATATCCTAATGATCCATAAAACTATCCGAAAAAGTTAGAAATCTTGGATTCAAATCTCTCATTCTCCCTTTTTGCTTCTTCAATCCCACAATTCTCCCGCTTGAAAAAGAGGAACTGTAAAACCAAACAGTAGCTTAAGTTTAATATATTATTTTAGAGCATCCGGTCGTTAATTTTTTGTAACTCTAACTCTAACATTTAAAATCAGCTACTTATAGCAGTTTCCTTTAAAAAAAAAAGTTTCTGCACTAATGGGAAAATGCAATGTTGCTTTAAGAAATTCAATATCCATTTAAACTATTACCCTGTTTGCAACCATTAAGATTTCCCAGAGGTCTAGAAATTTTTATATCAGATAAAGAATTCATATGCCACTCGTCTTATCATGCAAATAATAAACTTATCTTAATTTCAAGGTTTCCACAACTTTGAATTGATGATTGTGGTTTCTAAGCAAATTGTTAGGCACAATCATGTGGAATTTTGTTTTCGCTATTTGTCACGAGTATTAGCATTTTTATGGGGATGGATGAGTCTGAAGGCCTTGCAAATGAATGGATATACAAGTAGATTCTGAGGAAAGACATTGTGTTAATTGTTATATGAAAAGTTTTATATATACAATTTTGGAGTTCTATTGATGGAAGAGATAAAATGGTCGTTTCTGATCGCCAGGGAACTCAGTGGGTGGATTTTGTTTTCCTCAATCCTCATATGTCAGTTCTTTTATTTTTTGGAAAAATTGTTATTTTTTATTTTCTTTTAAACTCTGTAGACCTTATATGACCGTTATTGAATATCTTTTCTCTTTTTTTTTGGCTTTAGGTTTTCTTGCTGCATGTATTTTAAATCCTAGCCTACAGTAAATATATCAAGCAATTAATGTGTTATATATATATATATGGTAACCTCTCTTTTTTTAAAAAAAAAATTATTTTCAATCTTTCATTTTCTTTAGCATGTAATAGTTCTTGATTTGTGATTGTTTTCATTTTTTCCTTGTATTAAGGATTTTGAGGCAAAAGGACCAGTAGTTTGTTTACTTAGTACAGAAATTGAAGGCACTGTGGCTAGTTAACTCGGAAATTTTGTACATAGAAGTTTAGTTAAGTGAGGCTTTTCTTTTCTTGGCTGAAGTTAGTATCCCTTAAGGACATTTTTTTGGTTTTTTTTTTAAAAAATTGGAAATGCTTGTCAATTTGTATCAATGCCAGATGAAATAGAGTTGCTATGATATGCTGTTTGATGGAATTTTAACAGAGTATTTCTTAGAGCAAGTTGTTGAACTATTTTTTCACATTATCTTCTTGAAAGAAATTGCATTTGTTTGGATAGAAGGTTATTTGAAATAATTACTGTAGCACTTTTTGTGATGTAGTGTATGTGAAATAAAAAGGTGATTGAAAATTATATTTATGATATAAGCAGAAAAAAATTTGAATTTTTTTTTTTGCAAATCTTCCTATCCTGTTTTTCAACATTTGCCAATTGGGAAATTTCAAATTGCGATGCTTCCCAATATGCCTGTCATTACATGCTCACTATAGCAAGTGTAGAAAGTTTTGTAATTGAGAGTTTTGTTTGGTAGTTCACCTGAGTATAAACTACCTTCTTTGAAGCCCTTCGAAGATATGATCCTTGGTTTTGCAGTTGCATTCTAATCAAATTATCAAAATGATGAAAATTGCTCTGAATTATTATCTATACTTTATCTCCAAGTTTTTCATAATTTCTATTTTATGGGGAGATTTATTAGTCAAAGAATTTTAGTTTACCTTTGAACTAAGAAAAAATCTTAGTCATAAAAAATCAGACATTGGGTATCATACGGAGTAGAATAATTGCATCAATTACCTAAGAGTTCACCTCCAATTTAGTGGGAAATCAGCTTTAATTAATAAATAGCTTTACAAGCATGTATAGCTTGAGTCAAGTCCATATAATATAAGGAACATATGAGATTAAGGTGATGCAAAAATCATATAGCAATAGCAAAGAGAAGCATTCAGCTTTAGAAACCCTTTATGACAAAGTGACTGAAAACAACAGAATCATAAAGCTATTCTACAAGAAGCAAATCTTGAATTTTGTACAGGAGATTCGAGCAAAATAGCTGCTGTGCCAATAGCCTGTGACATGATGAATCAGGGCCTGGAAGGTAAACACAATCATTTGTTCTACTGCAGCAAATTAAATTGACACTGATCACAAATATAAGCAACTTGAAATTTCTCAATGAAATGGGGATATAATTAAACTTATAATTAATCAGCTGATAGATTCTGCTCAACTTCAACTGTAATTTCATGTTTTTTACTTTGGTTGTGGTGTTTGTCTTCAAAATTTCTTAGTTGCTGTGTATCTTTTTAGGATTCATTTTGCTATGATTTGAACAATCAAGAACAGATATTGATTTTATGTTTTGCAATCATTTTTTATCTAGATTTATGAGTTTCACCTGAATCTAAATAGGAACTAGCCAGGTTATCTTTACAGGATTTTGGTCATAAGTTACCTTGGTAAATAGGACATGCAATAGATGGAAAAGAAGAATCAACAAAAGCAAGAGGTGATAGATTGGTGGTTCCTACTCCTTAACAAATTTGCAGTCATAAAAGCAATGTCCAAGAAATTACCTGAAATAGATTTAGCACAGAAAATCCCCGATCCCCTGATACAACGATCCTTGATCGATTTAGAACCAAAGATGCAAGGAATCCTACATGCCAAGTAACAAATTAGATAGCCAAATTTTAGAAGTGAAACCAAATAGAAGTATAATGGAAAATTCGGAGAGTTGAACATTCACCTGAACGTTCAAGAAAGTTTCGAAGTATTCTCCATAACTTATGATAAGGACTGAATAAGAAATTAATCCATTACGATTGTGGGAAAATGAGAAATCCTGGACCATTGGCTGTTGGGGTTGCTTCTCTGTATGCAACTAGCTTTTAACAGAGGATAATTTGTAATTGTAAATTCCTTCAGTTTGATCATATGCCTCGTGGCCTCTAAGGAAGGCAGCTGATGCAGTTTCTTGCAATTGAACAGCCTCAGAGTTTCGAGAGAGAAAAGATTCCCCAGCTAATTGGGCAAAGTTTCATCTCCAAAATCATTTATGTCCAGTTGTTTCAAAGATGTGAGCTACTGAAGTTGATCAGGCAGAGAATCCCAGTCAGAACACCCAAACAATTCTAGTTTGTAAATGGACGAAAGATTCTGCTCAATGCCATTGAAAAGGATTTGGAATGAGCCAAACTCCAAGAAACAACCAAGGTCCAATTGCCTTAGCCTAGTCAGACCACACAATCCTCTGGGCACCATATCCAATTTCGGACAGTAATGTATCGTCAGACACATGAGAGAGCATTCAACTTCTGCAAATCCACCGGGAAAGCTACAAGCTCATCGCAGTACTTTACTGACAAAGACTCTAGAAAGGTGCAAAACTGCAATACTTCTCCTGGGATATTGGTCAATCCATAACAACCAGCAAACTCGCAATTACAAAGAGAAGTAAGGCCCTGGCCTAGGCCCTAGCCCTTTGGTGCTGGTATGGATCTGAAACTGCCACATCCATTTATTGTTGGTTTCTCAAGTGACTGGAGGGTGTGTAATCCTTGTGGCAAGTCAACCAGACTCTTGCAGTGCTCAATCTCCAATATCTTAAGAGAATTGGCACAGCCTGACAAGTTTGAAGCAATATTTGTTAGGTTTGAGCAATAGGCCATACTAAAATGTGCAAGCTTTGGCTTGTTTTGAAATAAACAATCTGGAAGACATGTTAGATCTTACAGGCCAAATATGCTTAATTTTTCAAGAGTGAACATTACTGCATATGGTTGACACTGGCAAGATGCTGCTATCACCCGCTATGCTTAAAACTAGTGAGACAACAGAATTTTCTTGGAGTGGACCTTAAATTCAGGCAATCCCTGATGATCAAGTCTTGGGGGCGAGGAAAGAAGGTCACTTTACTTGATGCTGTTGTACTTGAAGATGGCATATCTGGAACATCAATCCATTCTACCAACCTCATCATTTCCTCTAAAATGAGATTTTCAAGTGCTAGAAACCATATGGCTCTTCCTATACTACTATAGCTTGAAGATGGCATATCTGGAACATCAATCCATTCCACCAAGCTCATCATTTCCTTTCTATAATGAGATTTTCAAGTGCCAGAAACCATATGGCTCTTCCTATACAACTATAGCTTGATCCAATGTAGTAATCAGTTCCATAAAATGAAGGAGCTACAGTTCTTACATTAGTTAGCCCTTGCAATCTGAGACACTGGAGAAATGGTAAATGTCCAAGCATTGGAATTTTTTAACATCTTTCACATTGGATTAGTTCTATCTCCACCAAATTTTCAAGTAATGACCATGCATTCTCAGTGTTCACAGCTAGTTTCATAGCCCATAAAGGAAACTCATTGCCCATGAAGTTCTCCATCTTCAAGCTTTTTATATTTGGGTGAGATTGGAGGCCTTCTAGTATATTTTCGTCCTGGTTGTCACCTTGTCCATTTCTTCCCCAATAATATTCCAATCTGTAGATATTTGGCTTTTCAGATAAATTTGCACTTTTAGCTTCTTCTGCATCATTTGTTAGGACTAGTTCAGAAATAAACAAACTAAAATTAGAACAAAATAGGCGGTATAACTGACCATATAATGTTTAGATAGTAAACACCAGCCATATAATACTTACGCGGTAAAATCGACCATATAAAAGGGTTGTAGCAACCCAATAAAGACAAATAATAAAGTAAAATAAATGACGTAGAAATTTACGTGGTTCAGTCAAATTGACCTACGTCCACGGGCGGAGGATGAACAAATCTTTCACTATGAAGAAGATATACAAAAGCTTTAGAAAATTGGTTTCTAAACCCAAAAGACACCTAATACTAAAACACAAGAAAGTCCAAAATATTTCTACTACAAAAGGGCTTAATGACCAAGCAAGGCCCTAATAACCCACTAAAACTCTCTTAGTTTGGTGTACTTAAAACCTTCAATAATCTCTTCTATTTATAGGCCTCACCAAAGGAAACTTTCCACTGTTGGTTTCGATGTGGGACTAAGCAAAGCATCGGTCAACAAATCTCCACCTTGATGAGTCCCCAACATCGAGAGATTATAAACTTGCTCCATCTTCTCCATATAAGTCCCAATGGGCCAAATCACATACAATGAACACTAACCAAATCCAAACACTACTTTGAACTTATAAAGTGAAAGATGTTTTGTAAACATATTGGTTGAATTGTTCTTGGTATTGATTTTCTAAATAAGGACCTTTCCCTCAACAATGATATCCCGAATGAAATGATATTTTATATTAATGTGTTTTGTTCTCTCATGATACATTTGATCTTTAGTCAAATGTATAGCACTTTGACTATCACAGTGAATAACCGTAACACCCTGATATAGATTAAAGTCGCCAAATAATCCCTTCAACCACAAGGCTTCTTTGATTGCCTCGGTCACTCCCATGTATTCTGCCTCCATAGTAGATAGAGCCACAACGGGTTGTAAAGTAACTTTCCAACTGACTGCAAAACCCCCAACGCAGAATACGTAGTCTGAAAGTGATCTTCTTCTTTCAAGATTCCCGACGTAATCTGAATCTACAAAACCAACCAGAGTGGTTTTATTTCTTTCAAATTCTAAACAAGCGTTTGAAATCCCTTGCAAGTATTTGAGAATCCACTTCACAACCTGAAAATGTTCTTTATGTGGACAAGACATATATCTACTAACAATACTAACTGCTTGTGAAATATCCGAACGACTACAAACCATTGCATACATAATATTGTCGACTGCACTGGAGTAAGGAACTCGTGCCATATATTCTTTCTCTTCATCTGACTATGGTGACTGGGCAACAGATAATCGAAAATGATTAGTAAGAGGAGTACTTATAGGTTTTGCATCTTTCATGCCAAAACGCTTCAGAATTTTCTTCAGGTAATTTTCTTGGATCAAGAATAACTTTCCTACTCCTCGATCTCGCTTAATATCCATGCCTAAGAATTTTCTTAGTTGCGTTCATCTTTCATATCAAATTCACTTCTTAGTTGTAATTTCAAATTGTGAATTTCTGACAAATTCTTGGCAGCAATGAGCATGTCATCAACATACAGCAACAAATAGATAAAAGAATCATCATCTAACTTTCGAAAATAAACACAATTATTATACATGCTCCTCAAATAACCATGATCCAACATAAAGGAATCAAAACTCTTATACCACTGTCTTGGAGACTGTTTCAATCCATATAAGGATTTTTTCAACAAACATGCATGGTCTTCCTTACCTTTAATTTCAAATCTTTGGGGTTATTTTCATATAAATTTGTTTTTTCAAGTTCACCATGTAAGAAAACTGTCTTAACATCGAGCTGTTCCAATTCAAATAATACATGACAACTAAAACAAGCAAAACACGAATAAAGTTATGTCTAACAACAGGTGAAAACACATCATTAAAATTAACACCTTGTACCTGACTATAACCCTTTACAACCAATCATACTTTATACCTTACATTTTCAACCCCTGGGATACCTTCCTTCTTTTTGAAAACTCATTTGCATCAAATAATTTTCTTATCTGAAGACGACTTCACAAGAATCTAAATTCCATTTCGATGAAGGGATTCAATTTCCTCATTCATCGCAATTGACCACTTTGCAGAGTCATCACAAGAAATTGCTTCTAAATAAGTAGAAGGTTCATCTACTACATCAATTTCTTCTGCAACTGACAAAATATATCCAACAAAATCTGTATATCTTTGTAGTGGTCGAACATTCCTCCTTGGTCTATCACTGGCTATGGAATATCTCTCCTCTTCTAGATTATTTTCATTAGTAGATTCAGGTACATCTACTGGCATTTGCTGAATAGAAGTGTTAGAAGGACCACAACTATAGATTTCAATCTCCACCTACTTCTGTGTATTATCATTTGTACCACAAGAACTAGAAAACTTCTTTTTAGAAAATAACATAGAATAATTCATCAAAAGTAACATTCTACTGATTACAAATTTTGATAATTTGGGATCAGTATACTACAATATGTATCCTTTCACCCCAAAAGCATACTCAAGAAAAATACGTTTTTTAGTTCTAAATTCTAATTTTTCATGATTCACATGCATGTATATTGGACATTCAAAAATTTTTAAATTAGAGTAATCAACAGGAGTACCTGACTAAAATTTCTCAGGAGTTTTAAAATTTTGAGGTGCAGAAGGAGTGCGATTGACAATATAACAAGCCATATTAATCGCCTCTACCCAAAAGTCTTTTGTCAACCCTGCATTAGAAATCATATACCGTGCTCTCTCCAAAAGCGTTCAATTCATACGTTCGACCACACCATTTTGTTGAGACGTCATCCTGATGGTGTGGTGTCTAACAATTCTTTCATTCTTACAAAATTAATTAAATTCACCTTTGCAAAATTTCATACCATTATCTGTCCTCAACCGCTTAATTTGTTTACTTGTCTGTTTCTCAATCAAAACCTTCCATTGTTTGAAAGTTAGGTAAACATCATTCTTATTTTTTAGAAAATAAACCCAAACTTTTCTTGAATAATCATCAATGAAAGTCAACATGTACCTAACACCACCTTTAGACGAAACACAAGTTGGACCCCATAGATCTGAATGAATATAATCAAGAGTACCTTTCGTCTTGTGAATTGCTAGTGAATTGAAGTTGACTCTTTTCTGCTTTTCAAAAATACAGTGTTTACAGAATTCACAATGGCCCGATACTTTATCCACAAAGAAGTCCTCTTTTACTCAGTATACTCAAGTTTTTTTTCGCTCATGTGTCCTAAATGCATATGTCATAATTTGGTGTTGTCGGTATCTGACAAAAATAATATTGTAACTGCCATGAACCTATGATAGTAGAACCCTACGAAATATACAAACTACCAGGCTTACATGCTTTCATAACAATAAGGGCACCTTTGAAAATTTTCATAACACCATTTCAGCTCTGTATTTGAACCCAAGTGATTGAGAGTGTCCAAAGAAATGAGATTCTTCTCAAATTAGAAACATGTCTAACATTAGTGAGCGTTCCACAATACCATCATGCATTTTAATTCGGATTGTACCCTTACCAACAACATTACAAACGGCATTGTTGCCCATCAAAATAATTTCACCATTACAAGATTCATATGTGAAAAACAAATTCCTGTCGGAACACATGTGATAAGAGCATTCCGAATCTAAAATCCATTCATTTTTAGATCTTGTCCTGCCATCAGTTACAAAGAAAATATTTCCTTCATTCTCATCAGCTACTACACTAGCTTCAGCGGATTCAGTATTTTCCTCAACAAGTTTCTCCTTTTGTTTTAACTTATTTTTCAATTTAAAACAATCAGCCTTAATATGCCCTAATTTATGACAGCAATTGCATTTCATATTTTTATGTCTGAATTTAGATCTAGAATTAGATTTACTATTGCCTGATTCCCTTCAATCAGATCTGTCTCTAACAACCAAACCTTCTGCCTGACTCCCACTTGTTTCCCTTGTAATGTCCCTATCTATCTGCTCTTTAGATTTTAATGCAGATTTAATTTTTCGATACGAAATTGTTTCCTTTTCATAAATCATAGTATCACGAAAATACTTAAAGGATTGGGGAAGGGAACACAAAAGTAATAGGGTCTGATCTTCATCATCAATTTTCGAATCTATATTCTCCAAATCCATAATAATGGAATCAAATTTATCAAGATAGGAGAGTATAGATGTACCTTCAGACATCCGAAACATATGCAAATTCTGCTTCAGATATAGTCAATTTTCGACTGTTTTCTTCATATACAATGTTTTCAATTTATCCCACATAACTTTAGCCGAAATCTCCGCTGCTACCTCCCGTAAAACTTCATCGGAGAGATTCAAAATTATGCTAGATCTAACCTTTTTATCCATATCGACAAATTTCGTATCCTTCACAACTTCTGACTTTTTCTCTACTTCCTGTATTGTCAAATCAACTCCATCTTGAACAAGAATGGCCTCCATCTTAAGCTGCCACATCTCGAAATTGACATTCCTGTCGAATTTTTTGACAACCGTCTTTGTTGTCATCATTGTTGCCACAAAATCTGTAACTTGAAACTTGTCTCAAAAATTAATCAAACAAATATGCAAGTCCCGTGAGCAGACCCCACAGGATGAGTGGATCCCACGGAATGAGCAAGCCCACGGGATGAGCGCACCCTACGGATAAACGGGCCCTACAGAGTGAGCGAATCGCACGAGATGAACGGGTCCCACGAGATGAACTTGTCTTACAAAAATATATCAATCAACTCTGATACCAATTTGTTAGAACTGACCTACGAATAAACAAATTAAAATTAGAACAAAATAGGCGTTATAACTACCATATAATACTTAGGCAGTAGACACCAACCATATAATACTTATGCGGTAAAATCGACCATATAAAAGGGTTGTGGCAATCCAATAAAGATAAATAACAAAGCAAAATAAAAGACACAAAAATCTACGTGGTTAGGTCAAATTGACCTATGTTCACGAGTGGAGGAAGAGCAAATTTTTCACTATGAAGAAGATATACAAAAGCCTTAAGAAAGTGGATTCTAAACCCAAAAGACACCTAATATTAAAACATAAGAGAGCCCAAAATATTCTACTACAAAAGGGCTTAATGACCAAGCAAGGCCCAAATAACCCACTAAAACTCTCTTGGTTTGGTGTACTTAAACCTTCAATAATTTCTTCTATTTATAGGCTCACCAAAGGAAACTTTCCGCTGTTGGCTTCGATGTGGGACGAAGCAAAGCATCAGTCAACATCATTCACCAGTTCTAGATTGCGTATCTTCAATTCACCTCCAAGGTTATTCAAGCACCCTAGCTCGCTAATTCTACAGCCCTTCTCTTGATCCACATTAAAGCATGACAATGCTTGAAAATCAGTCAATTTTCCTATCCCAAGTGGCATTTGAAATCTTTCAGTAAATTAAAAATGAAGGTGTCTCAAGCTGATCAATTTTTGAAAATTTTGTGGAAACTTATCAATAGAACCAAATAGATGGAGGGCCCTCAGAGTTAGCAAATTATACAGCTTGCAAATGGGGTTTGGCAGAACCTTAATGTGGGTTCCTAACATAGTAAGGTATCTTAAATGTGTTAGTTCGTTGATTTTGGAGGGCAGTTCCTGAAGAAAATCTGCATCCTCCAGATTTAGTACACACAAGAGCACAAACTCTAGCAACACTTGGTGAGAAACATCATATTTCGAGAACAACATGCACAACTTTCTCGTCTTTTCTTCTAACAGATTTTGGGGTGCTTCATTCGATGTGCTCAATGTGAGACATCTTTTTTTGGCACTTGAAACAGTACTTGCAAGATCATGCACAACATCATGCATCTTACAGCTAATGACATTGTCATATATATCCTTCTCCACATGTTGAAGTAAGCAGTTTTACAGTAAAATATGGAAAATCTTTACCCTGGTTTTCTCCATCACATCACTTCCTTGATTTGAATACCAAAATCCTTCTGACATCCACAGTTGGGCCAGTTATTCCTTTTTCAATTTGAAATCCTTGTTAAATATTGAGCAATAAGCAAAGCATTTTTTAGCAGTAAGAGTCGGCAAATGATCAAAGATCAACTTCAATATTTGCAAGATGCTACTATTATTTTCATCTCCATTTACATGAGAAAGGCCGTCATTCAAAATTGATATCCACTCGGATTATCCCTTGTTGCATAAAATTCCCCTTACCAGATTTGTTCCATGTATGATAATTAGGATTTAAATCTCACGGTCACTATTTCCTCTTCTTGCTTCTTTCCTCCCTCTTCCTTTACAAATAATTTAAGTTCAAGAATGCAATTGTTTCATCTTTTCATTTAAGGACAATGTTACAATGCTGATAACTATGATAACTATTAGGAAATTGACTTAATTTCTTTTAGACAGATTTTTCATTTTATATGGAAGTAATTAATTTTCTAATTGATTTTAATTACTTGAAGTAATAGCCAATGATTTTTTTCTATTTTGTTTAAGATTAGAAGTTATTTCCTATTCTGTACAAGTTTAGGAATTAAAATTGATTTTCTGTTGAATTTTTGGCCAAATAATGTTCCTTATAAATAGGTAGGTTGACATACTGCACAAAGGCACACAAGGTCACACAAGAGGCGATATGTAGCCTTATACATAGGTGGTGAGAGAGGGTTCTTGAAAGATCAGAGATGGTATGCAAGGGTTAAATTTGGGTTCAAGTTGTATTCTCGTATATGATTTTTCTCTTATAATAAAGAATAAATTTCTTTCCGTAAACATAACCACGTTAAATATTGTGTGTCGTTTATCTTTTATACTTGTGACTTGTTTGCCATTAAATTGTGGTGTACTTCATATCTCAATAATTGTTTATTCTGCGTTTGAATCTTAACAAGTGGTATCAAAGTTTTAGATTGCGAGACTGAACTTCTCATATATACGTGGATTCTTCTCGGAGTTGGATCTATAAAAATTTTCTTCTTGATGATAGACCGAAGTGCCAAGAAATTTGGTTGGTGTTGGACTAGGTGTGCCATAAGTTGGCAGGGGGTCCGGTTGATGTTAGACCAAGGAGCCAAGGATTGACAGGTGTCCAGAATGTAGTTTGGATGTTGAAAAAAGAATAGATCCATATTTAGGAGAAGAGGTAACCTTTGCATTGAGTATTAAAGTGGGTTCGAACAAGTGATTGTAAATTTGGATTTAACGTGGGAGTTACTCAAAAAGGAAAAAATTTGTTAGATTCATGAGTAAAGAATTATATCTAACATTAATCTGAAAGATGAAGAAAGAACAGTTAATATGTAAGTAAGGGTTTGAGACCTAATGGCTTAAACTTTTGGGCTAGAATTGGGTTCCTGATTTACATATTGGGTTCTTTGATGGATTCTTTCGGGGTATTTTTCCCTATTAAATTAGTATCAGAATTTGATTGCGAGACTAAGTTGGTTACAAGTACTTGGATCTCAACAAACTAAATAGTTTGATCAAGAGTTTGGTTGTTCAAAATTGGATCCTGGTTAACTATTGAAATCAAATAGATAGGTGGCTGTTACCCAATTGAATAATTTAATGAATGATATCCTTATTTTAATGGTTTGGCAAAAAGTATTGAAAGTGAAGAATGAAAAGTTGAAAATCATGGAGACACTTGATGGTGAATCTAAACAGGTGATTCAAGAGTCAAGAAAAAGATGGAATCCAATGTTAATTTTGAACATAAATCGGTGGAGACTTTCTTACACCTCCAACGGTTGATACTTCATCCCAGTGATTTTTAGATTTCGGTTATATTTTTTGGATGGTATGACATGTGTCCCAAAGAAATAAAGAGATATAATTTCCATGCACCGAAAGACTCTGACAACTATGAGTTTTCATTTTAAGTGGAGTTTTGAAAACCTTACATGGCGAGACATTCCTGAAGATGGGAAAAAGTATGATAATTTTGCTACTTGGTTGTCTTAATGGTTAGCGTTAGAACTCACAAAAAGGGATTCCGAATTGCAAGTTATAGTGAAAAGAAATCCTGTAAAGGAAGTTGGTGAATTGAGGTACTTTCGCACGAGTCAACTAGAGATTGGATTCGGGGTAACTACACATATTCATTTACCGATTGAATTAATTTGGTATCAGAACTATATTAATTCGGATGTGTAATTCGGTATCATATTATTTGGTAGTTGAAGACAAATGATTGTTAAAAGAAATATTCGCCAAAATGGAGATTTGTTAGGAAATTGGTTTAATATTTTTTAGATAGGTTTCTTGTTTTATATGGAGGTAACTAGTTTCCTAATTGGTTTTAATTTCTTAAAATAGTAGTCAAGGAATTTCATATTTTGTTTAAGATTAGAAGTTGTTTCCTATTTCGTACAAGTTTAGAAATTAGAATTGATTTCCTATTATTATTTGGCTTTTTGACCAAATAATGTTTCCGATAAATAGATAGATTGGCATTACATAAAGGTACACAAGACCACAAAAGAGGCGACATATAACCTTATACATAGGTAGTGAGAGAGAGTTCTTGTGAGATGAGAGATGGTATACAAAGATTGGCTTTGAGTTCAAGTCGTATTCTTGTATATGATTTTCCCCTCATAATAAAGAATAGATTTCTCTCCGTGGACGTAGACTCAATGGTGGAATCAAACCACGCTGGATATTGTATGTCGTCTATTTTGTAGATACCAAATTTTTGTCAATTTTTAATATTTTCTTGAATTTTTATCTATTTAATGAGTTATTTATTTTCTTACATTTTAATGTGTATTTTCCTCATTTTTGCAGGTTTGTTTTAGGAAAAGAAAAACAACAAAACAAAAAAAAACCGAAAGAAAACAAAAAGAAAAAAAGAGAAGATAAAATCTCCCCCTAATTATTTCTCTTTCACCAAATACAGTGTTGATCCATTTTTGCACTCAATGTTCCATGGATCTTTCTTTGCATTTGGTGAAAAAACCCATCATTTGATTAACAAAACTCCACTCATCTTTTTTTTTGGACTTTCTCAGCTCTCTCTTTTCTTTTCTGACCAAAATAGCAACTCTCAAAAGAACTCTCTCTCACTCTCCCAACTCACTTGCACACTTCCACTAAACAAACATAGACAAAAGGAAAAAAAAAATAACTCTCCAGCTCTTGGCCTTGCTTCTTCTTTTCTTCCAAAAGACACAACGAAAGAAACTCTCCACTTTTCCTCCCAATCGGACTTTCTCCCTCTCGACTTTTTTTCTGAATTTTTTCACCATCACACACTCTTACAAGAATCGCTCTCAGCCATCTCCCTTCCCCATCTCAATCTCATAAGACAAGAAAAAACTCCACTCTTGGCTCTTTTCTTCTTTCCCTCAAGAAGAGAAGACACAAAAAAAACCTCCAATTTTCCCTCAAACCCAATACTCCAACTCTCGGCCTTCCTCTCTCCCAAGAATTTTCCAACACATTCATACAACAAAAAACTCCACTCGGCTCCATCTCTTTTTTCCCAATACACTCACACACAACATAAAAAAAAAATGGGCAGCAACCAGTTGGACAATTGAGACTTGGAATTTCATCAAAATTCTTAACTAAGGGACCAAAACTCTTCCATTGAGGTATTTTTTTCTCTTCTTTCTCCAACTCTTAACCCATTAAATCTATGTTTTGTTGTTTAATTGCCTTTGTTTTTGCTGGTTTGGTTGTTATTGTTATGTTGTTAAAGATTTAGGATAAGATATAAACCATATTAGGGAAAAGGAAATGATTTTGGTGTATGCATGCCAAGTGTTTGAAAAAATGCCCAAATGAAAATCGAATTAAAAAGCTAAATATTGTGCATATTTTTTGTTCAAATAGATTATTATGGCTAGTGCAAGGCCTGAAAACATTGGGTTGTTCAAACATTTTGAAGTTTTCAGCCTTAGAAGCATGTGAATAATTTTTCTTTATTTTTGGACTATTTTGCTTTAATTTTGTCATATTGTTGTAGCTTTTTATTGATTTCAACTCATAATTATGTTGTAAAAATCATAAGGAGTGTATTGGTATAAATTTTATGATTTTTAGTGAAGATTATAGTGATTTCAAAAAATAAAAATTGGGTTATTTTTTGACAATTTCATCATTCTTGGTTCATTTTTTGTAAAAATTAAGTTCAAAAACGGATTCTACGTGAAAAATCGAGTGGGGTGTATTTTGTTGAAAATTTGTGACCGGAGTAATCGTGGCGACCGAGTGGGGGTGTATTTTGTTTAAGTTAAGGATTTTTCAAAGATGCTAAAGAGAAGTGATCACAAAATAGTAGAGCAGTTGGATGGAATGCCTGCTCAGATTTCTTTTTTGAACCTGCTCTTGACCTCCGAATTATATAGAGAAGCATTGCTCAAAATCTTGAATGAGACTCAAGTGCCAAATCCCTGTGGATAAATTTTCTAATATTATGGGGAATGTGCTTGCTGCCAATCATATGGCCTTCTCCGATGTTGCTTTGACTGTAGAAGAGATTGGACATAATAGAACCTTGTATACAGCAGTACGCTGCAATGAAAAATTGTTGCTGAGGGTCTTAGTGGATAATGGGTCAACGTTGAATATCTGTCCATGGAACACTTTCACTGAACTTGGATTTCTTGATATCAAATTTCGCTCGTCTGCAACTGTAGTTAGAGGATTCGATGGTCCAAGGAGGGAATTTATAGGTGAAACAAATTTGATATTAGAGATAGCCTCTGCTCAGTTCCAAGTTACTCATCAAGTCTTGGACTTCTCCAGTATTTATAATATTTTGCTTGGAAGATCTTGAATACATGCTTCCAATTCAGTGCCATTTTCTCTATATCAAATGTTGAGATTTATCATGAATGATCAATTCATTATAGTGTTTGCTAAGAATGACTATACTATGATCATTAACACAAAATCCAAAGGTGAAGGCAGTAAAACAACTCCAATTTCATCTCATCATGTTGCTAATATCATCTCCGTATGATGGATATCTAGAGATAAATCGCTGACTAAATCAGGTTTACCAGAGGTCAGTATCATGATGGCTATGGAGATGATCCGAGACGAATATAAAATAGGAAAAGGTCTTGGGCGGGAATTGTAAGGAATTTTGGAGTCAATAGAGATCTCGATATAAAAAGATATATTTGGATTGAAATTTCATCCAACTGCTAAGGATAGAAGGGAAATGCAAACTCGAAAATAAGCTGAAAAGGAGGGTAAGTAAACTGTCCTATACGTCCCATCACTATATCACACATTTTCTCGTCCATCAGAAGTGATTATATTAGAGAATGAGGATCCTGTTAAGGAAGTTAAAGTGGATTTATCTCAATTATTTGTCAGGGCTACTTGTGGGGAGGAGTCATCAGAGGATTCAGAATTTTTACCAATTTCTGAAGGAGCCATTCAAAATTGGACTACGGATTATCTTCACTCTCGAAAGGAATTTTGACAAATTTAAGGAGATTGTCTTTTGGTCTAGATTCATATTCAGATAGGACGGTAATCTGGATCTTTTGTTAAAAGAAATTACTTTTATTTTTTAGACCTTTATTTTCGTTTCAATTAATATAATTTGTCTCATTCAAGAAAATTATTGAAACGGAAATAAAGGTTTAGACTAGATGTCTTTAAATTGCAATCATCTGTATATTTGTCATTTTGTGAAGTTTTAATGAATTTAAAACTCAATGAAATGAAAGATTTCTCCTGCATTTTAAATTATTTTCTATTTATTTATTACATATGTTCTATTCTATTTTCAGATGGTCACAAATAAAATCCTTTGACCCTTTGGATGTTATCATTTTGGAATTTGTTGGCTGCAATCTCGATATCTCTCATGAATTTGAAATCATGCAATCTGAAATTCAAAACGAAAGCGATACTGAGGAAAAATATGAATCCATTTCAAGGGATTTAGACCAATATGAAGAGAAACTCAAATCGAATTTGAAAGAGACAGAAATCATTAATATTGACACTAAGATGGAGGTTAAAGAAGTTAAAATCAGCAGTCATTTGAATCAGAAGCAAAAAGAGGAAATGATTGAATTTTTAATATTATTCCAAAATGTGTTTGCATGATCATATGATGATATGTCAGAGATCTCTACAGACATATTGGTTCACAAGTTGCCAACTGATCTAAATTTTTTACCTGTAAAGCAGAAACCACATAAAGTCAAAATAGAAATGAGTCTCAAGATAAAGGAACAAATTGTGAGGCAACTCAATGTTAAGATTATCATGGTGTCTCATTATCCCATTTGACTCTCGAATCCTGTGCCAGTGCTTAAAAAATCTAGAGAGATGCGAGTATGTGTTGATTATAGGGATTTGAATAAAGTCAGTTCGAAAGATGATTTTCTTTGTCAAATATTCATATTCTTTTGAATAACACAACAAGACATGAGATTGAATTTTTTTATTATTATTTTGTTAGATATTATCAGATCTTGATGGCAGAAGATGACAGGGAGAAAAACTTCTTTTTATTACCCTATGAGAAACCTTTTATTATCGGACGATGTTTTTTGGGTCGAAAATGCTGAAACTATTTATTAGAGGATCATGACTATCTTATTCCATGACATGACCTACAAAGAGATGAAGGTTTATGTTGATGACATCATAATTAAATCCAAGAAGGTCGAGAATCATTTGGCTGATTTAAAGAAGCTGTTTGAAAGGTTGAGAAGGTATAATTTGAAGTTGAACCCTGCAAAATGTGCTTTTGGAGCTCCAGTCGACAAATTATTAGGCTTTATTGTATAGAGATAAATCCTGTGAAGATTAGAGCAATTCGAGATATGCCGATTCCAAAAACTCAGAAAAATGTGAAGAGCTTTCTTAAAAAGATCAATTTCATTGGTCGATTCATTACACAGTTAACGTCCACTTGTGAACTTTTGTTCAAATTGTTGAAAAAGAATGCGTTGATATATTGAAATGAAGATTGTCAGCAAGTTTTTGATAAAATAAAAAATTACTTGTTAAATCCTTCGATCTTAGTGCCACCTCAGCGGGGAAGACCTCTGATTATGCATTTGTTTGTTCTTGATGAGACTGTTAGATGTGTTTTGGGGCAATATGATGAATCTAAGAGGAAGGAACAAGCTATCCACTATCTAAATAAGAAATTTACACTATATGAGGCCAACTATTCTTTTCTTCAAAAAAATTATTGTGCTTTAGTATGGGCAACTTAGAAGTTGAGGCATTACTTATTCGGTCATACCACATATTTGATTTCTTATTCTGATTTTCTAAAATACCTGTTGGAAAAGTCGATACCCATGGTTGTATGGCTAAGTGGCAAATGATCCTTTCTGAATTCAACATAGTCTTCACAACACAAAAGGTAGTCAAAGAACAAGCCATATCAGATCATTTGACAGAAAATTCGAGAGAGGATGATTACTAGCCATTGTACCTTACTTCCCTGATGAAGAAATTCTGTTCATTAGAGCAGTTGAGGACAAAGTGAGCAATGTTGGAGCAGTTGGAATTTTTTTTGGAGTTGGAATTGGAGATTATTCCTTTTAAATTACGATGGAGATTATTCCTCGATGGTACATCGAATTCTTTTGGAGTTGAAATTGGAGCAGTTTTGGTATCGTCTAAAGGGAAACACTATCCTGCTATTGTTAAATTACGATTTTCTTGTACCAACAATATGGCCGAGTATAAAACTTATATTTTTGGATTGAAAATGGCATTGGATATAGAGATCAAGGACCTATTAGTGTTCAATGATTTCGATTTACTTGTGCATCAAATACTTAAGCAGTGGGTAACTGGGAATTCAAAAATTATAATGTATCATTGTAACTTACTTAGCTTGATCAGTAAATTCAGAAATTTAGAGTCCAGACATATTCCCTGTATCCCTAATGTCTTCGCTGATGTTTTAACCATTTTGTCTTCGATGATCCAACATCCAAATTAGCTGATTATTGAAAATATATAAATTCAATTTCAAGACAGGCCAGCGCATTGTCTAGCTATGGAAAGAGTTTTTGATGGTCGTCCCTAGTACAATGACATTAATAAAAATGGGATTCTACCCTCCTAACACTGATTCTGTTGCAAAAGATTTCTTAGGCAAAATCTCATCAAGATTCTTCTTGAATGGAGAAGTGTTATACAAGAAAACATCTGATTTGAGTCTTATGAAATGTATCGATGAAGAGGAAGCCGATTGTATGATTAAAGAAGTGAATAGTAGCATTTGTGGACCATACATGAATGGACATCTAATGGCTAAGAAAATCATGAAAATGGGGTATTTTTGACTTATCATGGAACATGACTGAGTAGATTTTATTAGAAAGTGTGTCAAATATCAAATGTATGATGATGTTATACGTGCTCCTCCTAGAGAATTACATAGTATAACTGTTCCGTGGCCATGTTCAATCTGGAGAATGGATGTGATTGAAACTATTGATTTTCCTGCATCGAATGGATATCGATTCATTCTAGTGACGATTAAATATTTCACCAAATGGGTTGAAACTGCACCCTATAAGCATGTTGATGCGAACTCGATTCTTCAAACTCCCGCTCTCGAAGAAACGAATTGCACAGGCAGCGGAAGGATCTATTTCGATCAAGTTATGGATATAAAGATGGAGCAACCTCGATCCCTCTAACCCGAAAAATTGCGAGTCTCGAATTTAATCTTAACCCACAACTTAACAAGATAGAGAATCAAGATGTGATAGTAGAATGGCGCTACAATTCAATGTAGTCTTGAATTGATAAGTCAAACTTGAACAAAGGAGACACAATTCACTTTGTATCAAGGGACACTCCCAAAAGAACAAGAAAGAGAAAAACTCTCAATTTTTTATTCATCTCATAATTGACTAACTATTGAAATATCATAAGTTTGGCTATTTATAACCTTACAAAGAAGCAAACCTAATCTAAGTTGGAAACAATATAAGTTTCCTTATTCGACTTAGTTTCTAAACTTGATACAACTTCCTAACAAATTTGGAAGCAACTAACTACTTTCCGAAAACTCTAACTCAACTAGAATAGGAAATTAACTGACTCAAATTGGCTTAACTATGGTCAACATGACCTTAGCCTTTATTCTCCTTATTAATAACTCAAGACTAACTATTAACTAACAATTATTGTTGAAAACTTAAATAAATAATAACAAGAAATAAACATGACATAGATTCGGATTTTCAATGATTATTGAGCTTAATAACCATTATTAGAATGTAAAAACTTGTAAAATGAATTTTCCTAGATTTGAATCATTGGATCTTATTTTTGCATCATTCCCTCCCTCTTGAAAATGATTTGTTCTCAAATCGAGTGCTTGCATATAAAAGAGTAACTCAAAAAATGTCTTGATAAATGTAATCTAAGAAGCATGTCGCCAACTCAATTTAATCATGAACACGAACCATTGCACATGCTCTATTTGCCAAAGAACAGCTTTGATATCTTTATCATTCCCTCCCCCATGAAAACGATTTGACCTCGAATCGATTCCTAGGTCAAAGACAAGGAACGAGGTATAAGTAGGAATGAAAGAATTATAAGGATCAAACTCTTCTAATTGATAACAAGTAGGAAAGACTTGGACACCGTGCATCATTCGACGACTCTTATCATGCCCCAAAGACACACTAGAATTACTAAATGGATATGCATGACAATCACTAACACAATGATCACACACTCAAAAGTAATAAATGAATCATGAGGACAACACGAACAATTATGTTGAAAAGGATTCAATTCTACTCTAGAACCATGAACACAATGCAAACAACCACAAAAATTAGATTTAAAAGAAGTAATATCGACTTCAAAATTATTCAAAAGATAACTCCTTTCCAACGCAAGAGATTGGTTTACTGAGACGGGGCACTTTGCTATAGATTGATGGTAAAAATTTGTAACTCCTCGAAATATCATCAATCCATCAAGAAGTTTAGAAATGGTGCATGTCAAAACCATCTTTATTTCACCTTGCTTAACTTGCATAAGACAATGAACACTAAAAAAAGCAAAGTTAAGATCGTTAGAAGAAACGTATGATCTCACATCCTTTTTCACAATCAGCTCACTCTTAGAATCAGCTCACATCCTTTTTCAAGGGTATTTTGGTCATTTATTGGTCCACAGAACTCCAAATTGGATGATTCTTAATGCATTAGAAAGCTAATTAAAGGGCTACAACTTTCATGTTTTACACAAGAGTTAGTTCAGCCTCTAACATCAAGCAAATATCAGTTGAACTTGGACCAAAAGCATAGCAAGTACATCAGAGCCTGGATCCATTATGATCCGAGCACTCGTCTGATCTTCTGGAGAGGTGGATCCGAGGCCATAGGATCCGAGCTCGGATCTACTGTAGCAGGCCTTGGATCCCAATGAACAGTGAAAATAAAAATGAAGAAAAATGCGATCCGAGAGGTAATTTGATCAATCCGACCTCGAATCGCTACTTTCGGCTCCGTGACTGGCTCTGCAACTTGTGCTCTATTCACACAAGCTTTTTGACCAATTTAGCTGTAAGAAATCCAGCCAAAATTGAGCATGCAAGCATGGAGGAGTCAAGAAACATCTTTACAACAACTTTAACAACTCACCATAAGCTTGAATTCCTCTATAAAGAGAAGTCTTGAAGAACATTTTCACAACTTTGGGGAGGCTAGAGAAACTCCACAAAAATGTAGTTCTCACTAGTTTTTCTTAGTTCAATTAGTTTAGTAGTTGAGTATAGAGTAGTGTAGTTCATCCTACTTGTTTATTAGTTAGGCAAAGATGAAGATGGAAATGAAGAAGGCAAGGAAGAGCTCATGTAACAAGGGTTACTTTTCCTTTCCAACTCTTTATCTTTTGTACTTGATTCCAAGTTTAGTTAATATATAAGTTCTGGATTTTATGTTATTTATGTGTCTCTAAAGTTTATGCCTTGGGTTTGATTGAACTTTCTATGATTGTTAGTGTTTATTATTTGGCTATTTGATTGCAATGATTTGAGCAAGTTATTTAGCACTTTACCTCTTTAAATCATGATTAATCTGATACCATTAATTGTGATTATCTAAGGTGTTACTTCTGCAATGAAAATTGAGATTTAACATTAGTTCAAGAAGTGCTAAACATAAGGAGTACACTCACGAGAGTAGAGGTGCACCTGTGTGATTTTGGTGATTGATTTCATGTAATTTCATTGAAGAAATGAACTTGTAACTATTTTCATAACCATGAGAATAGGTATGGATTAGTTATGAGTATAATTGATTCACTACGAAAGAAGGATTCATATGCTTAAGGAAATTACACCATAATTAGCCTAGATAGTAGTATTCAATGATCCAAATATAGCACTTGCATGAGTAGTTAGGGATACCACAATTTAAAGAGTTTTCATTTGTTATTTTACATAAGTTCAATAGGTTTGAATTCTTATAATTCATTGATAGATTAAATAATAGAGAAACTTTAGTGACACCGGTAATTGTTCACTCTTTCTCGTGGGATCGACCCGATATATACCCTAAACTACTAGTTGACATGTATACTTGCAGTGAAACGGGTGTATTTCGGATTTTTTAACTTGTACGTATAGCAAAATCCCGTCATTGTTCTTTTGTCGACAATAAATTCCAAAATAGATGACATCGAAAGGGGTCAGATGGAGCATTTTTCTTCATCAAAGGTTGTCCTCTAAATATGTATCCAACTTTTAATTCTTGGACCCATATTCATGAATCCAACAATTTTGTTTTACTATTCTATTTATTTATTCAGTATTATTATTTATTTCATATTCGCATCGTTGCATGATGAATAATACATTTTTAATAGTTTATATTTCTTATTTATTGGTTGCATTCAAAAGACAATCCCCCATAATTGATCCCAAAGTAGTTATGAAATTGAAGGTCATATGATAATAAAGTATAGATAATTGATATTAGAAAATTGCAAAGATTTTGAAAGGGTTGTAGACCAAATTTAGGGGAGTGATTTGTCGATATTGAAACTCATATTTACACGGTTCTCAAAGTAAAGGGATCACATGGTGGTGGCAGTGTTTTCATCACAGTTGTTTCTTTTTTCCTTTTGCAGGTGAAATTATATGATACAACACTGTTTAATTAAGCATGATTCTACTGGAGCAAATTATAAAAGGATTGAGTTCCAAACTTGACTGTACATTTTCGAAGAAAGGAAACAAAAATCATCATTCTTTTTCTTTTAAAGTTTGAAAAATCAGAAAGGTTATAAGTTCACCAAGTAAGTTTGTCGTTGTTTTTTGAGTAACATGCATTTTAATCTCCCAGTTCGATAGTACCGAACTTGCGTTTTCATTTCTTTCGCTAGTTATTTAAACTCAGGTTTAATTCCACCAATTATCTAGGTTTCCAACATATTTTTATTTTCTTGTTAGGTGTTTGGACTTGGATTTAGTTACACCGAACAGTCTAAATTTTTGAACGATTAAATTTAATTTTCTGTTGGTGAGTTTCAGCGTCCACTGTGCATCCTTCTACCTCCCTTCTTGATAATCAAATTTAATTTTCTGTTGACGAGTTTCAACGTCCGCCGCGCACCCTTCTACCCCCTTTCTTGACAAATCAAATTTATTTTTCTATTGGTGAGTTTCAGCACCCGCCGCGCACCCTTCTATCCCCCTTCTTGGAGCATAATCGCGTCCCTCCGTGCATCTTTTTCTTATTATAACAACTTACTTTTCTTGACTGTTTTATTTAACAATTGTGCTTTTTCACTCATTTGGTGTTTTAGGTTTAGAAATTCTGAAAGCTCAGACTTCTTTGACTCTACAAAGATCCCGAATGGTCAATGCACTTATTTCATTGTGGTTCACTTGTATTTGAACTACGTTTAACTTGATTCCCATAGCGGGATACGTATGCAAATCTACATGAGTTTGGTCACATTTTTTTACAACGTCATTGCATCATTTTGTCCAACAATTTTAGCCAAATGTAAGCCATTTGGTGCAGTTAGAAGAAACAGGTAAACCATTTAGTGTCTACATCTTTGTCTTGAGTTTCTTCGAAACTCTAAATAAAGAGGGACAAGTTGTAGACACCAAATTTTTATCAATTTTTAATATTTTCTCGAATTTTTATCTATTTAATGAGTTATTTATTTTCTTGTATTTTAATGTGTATTTTTCTCATTTTTGCAGGTTTGTTTTAGGAAAAGAAAAACAAAACAAAACAACAAAACAACAAAAAGAAAAAAAAGAAGATCTCCCCATAATTATTTCTCTTTCACCAAATACACTATTGATCCATTTTTGCACTCAATGTTCCATAGATCTTTCTTTTCATTTGGTGAAAAAACCCATCATTTGATTAACAAAACTCCACTCATCTTTTTTCGGACTTTCTTGGAGCTCTTTTTTTTCTGACTAGAACAACAACTCCCAAAAGGACTCGCTCGGCTCACTTGCACACTTCCACTACACAAACACAGACAAAATGAAAAAAAAAACTCTCGAGCTCTCGGCCTTGCTTCTTCTTTTCTTCCAAAAGACACAACAAAAGAAACTCTCCACTTTTCCGCCCAACCGGACTTTCTCCCTTTCAGCTCTTTCTCTCAATTTTTTCACCATCACACATTCTCACAAGATCTCGCTCTCGGCCATCTCCTTTCCCCATCTCAATCTCACAAGACAAAAAAAAACTCCACTCTCGACTCCTTTCTTCTTCCCCTCAAGAAGAGAAGACACAAAAAAAAACCTCCAATTTTCCCTCAAACCCAATACTCCAACTCTTAGCCTTCCTCTCTCCCAAGAATTTTCCAACACACTCACACAACAAAAAACTCCACTCAGCTCCCTCTCCCTTCTTCCAATACACTCACACACAACATTAAAAAAAGGTGCAGCAACCGGTTGGACAATTGAGGCTTGGAATTTAATCAAAATTCTTAACCAAGGGACCAAACTCCTTCATTGGGGTATTTTTTTCTCTTCTTTTCTCCAGCTCTTAATCCCATTAAATCCATGCTTTTGTTGTTTAGTTGCCTTTGTTTTCGCTGGTTTGGTTTATAATATTATGTTGTTGAAGACTTGGGATAAGACATAAACCAGATTAGGGAAAATGAAATAATTTTTGTGTATGCATGCCAAGTGTTTGAAAAAATGCTCAAATGGAAAATCGAATTAAAATGCTAAATATTGTGCATATTTTTTGTTAAAATAGATGATTATGGCTAGTGCAAGACGTGAAAACGTTGTCATATTGTTGTTGCTTTTTATTGATTTCAACTCATAGTTATGTTGTAAAAATCATAAGAAGTGTATTGGTATAAATTCTATGATTTTTTGTGAAGGTTATAGTGATTTCAAAAAAATAAAAACTAGGATGTTTTGGCAATTTCACCATTTTTGGTTCATTTTTTGTAAAAACTATGCCCAAAAATGGATTCTACAGGAAAAATTGAGTAGGGGTATATCTTTGTTGAAATTTCAAGATCATAGTGATCGCCGGCGACCGGCGGCGATGCTGTTGCCGGCTTCAGCCATGGTCGGCAGCGGCTGAAGTTTCAGCTTGCTGGAGAAGAAGAAGAAGAAGAAAATGGGAGGAAGAAGAAAGATAAAAAAAGAAAAGAAAGAAAAGGAAGGAAAAAAAAAGAAGAAAGGAAAAAGGAAAGAAAATAAAGAAAGAAAAGAGTTGGGCTACCTTAGTTTATTTCATGTGGGCTTATGGCTATTTTCGTTGCGTTTTGTGGTTGGATTTTGAACTTAAGCCCAATATTTGTTAGTTGGTTATTTGGTTTTTTAGGTAGGCTTTCCTTTGTTTTTTTACTTACAAGACAACATTCATTTTCACTAGGGCCGAAGTTGTCCGGCCTAGGTGCTAGAGAAGAAGGCCCAATCTTATTTCTTATTTCTGGTCCAAATCAGAAATCGAATTTTGCAATCTAACCCCTAATCTTTTGAGGGATTTTTCACTGTGATCCTAAAAATTTTAAATTTATTTTAATCAGGTTCTTAATTTAATTATAATTTGATCCCTAAATTTTATCTTAATTGAATTTTTTACCCTAAAATTTTGAAAAATTATATTTTTAACCCCCAAAAATTTTTTATTTTTACAATTTAGTCCCTAGTGACTTTCTGACTCTCTTTATTATAATTGTTTCTTTTTAATAGTTAATTATGTTATTTTTGAACGTATTCAACTTGTAATTTTCAGATGTCCTTAAGTTTCTTATGTTTTATATATTAATATGAATTTAGTACTTTTATTATCATTATCATTTTCAATTAAATTGGTGTCATGATCCTTTTGTTTATTTTGAGTATAAATAAGGCAATTTGACTCCAGTTAGTCACTACTTCAAAATAGAGATACTCTTATTATTATTTAAATGTTAATTATGTGCTCTTATGTGCTCCTACGTGATCATATGTGCTTATATATATTTCTATATGCTTTGTTATTTATTTGATTCAAATGTTCATTCAAATTTTCTTATGTTTGTTTAGTTAATTTTTATAATTATTTGAGAGGTATTTAAATACCTCAAGATGTAATAGTCTATTGCAAAATACAATGATAGATTGACTAGATTATTGTAAAATTATTTTTTATTTAATGGTTCTTCCATTTGTGGAAGTGAATTTCTTCATATTCGTTGTGGTGCACATGAGTTGAATTTAATTGTAAAGGCTAGATTGGATGTGATTGATAAAGCAATTTATAAAATTAGGGAAAGTGTAAAGTATGTGAAAGGATCTGAAAATAGGGTCATAAAGTTTGCCGAATTGGTGAAACAACAGTCATTGGAAACAAATAAAAAATCGCTACAGGATATAGTAACTAGATGGAATTCTACCTATCTAATGCTTGAGAGGGCCTTACTTTTTAGACATGCATTTTCTCGACTTCAAGATGTGGATGATGACTACAAGTTGTGTCCTTTAGAAGAGGAATGGCAAAGGGTCGAAAAGATTGTAGAGTTTTTGAGGCCTTTCTATGATATGACATTATTGTTCTCGGGAAGTAAGTACCCCACAGCTAACTTATACTTTCCCAATGTTTGGAAGATTCAATGTCTCTTAAATAAAGAGGCCAATAGTCCAGATTTTTTGATCAGTGAAATGGCTTCTAATATGAAGACCAAATTTCAAAAGTATTGGGACTGCTATAGTGTTACCTTATCATTTGCCATTATTTTGGATCCTCGTTACAAGCTTCAGTTTGTGGAATATTGCTTTTTTGTGTTGGATCCTCAATCACGGGATGAAAAGGTTCTTAGTATTAAACAAAAGTTGTTTCGTTTGTTTGAAGAGTACTCTAAGACCAATACTGCAATTACTGCTACACCAATGGAGGGTACTTTTAATGGTGATGATGGGCAAACTATAGATCTCATGGATGTGAGTAAAATTGATTCACATGTTTTTGTATTTTGTTTCAATTTATATAACCTTAAACGTTCAATATTTATGATATTTGTAGGGTTTTGATGTGTACCAATATCAACAAGGGGCAAGTGGTAACAAATCTGAGTTGGAGTTATATCATGAGGAACGACTAGTAGATTGTAAGCAACAACCAGATTTGAATGTTTTGACTTATTGGAAGGAGAGTAGAATTAGATATCCTGAACTTTCACTTATAGCTCGAGATATCTTAAGTATTCCTATTACCACTGTAGCATCCGAGTCTGCTTTTAGTTATGGTGGGAGAATTTTTGGAAAATTTTGAACTTCTATGTTGCTGGATAATGTGGAGGCACTACTGTGTTCTCGAGATTGGTTGTATAATAGTGAAGGTAAATTAGATATTTAGTTGCATTGACTGTTAATTTTCAGTAGCTTAGGATCTCTTTAATTATTTTCTTCATTGGTTAATTAAATCTGCTAAATTTTAGAGAGTCCTGATAAAGATTTTGAAGTTGAACAAGAAGACGAGGAGCAAGATCTTGGAATTGATATTAGTAGATTTATTGTTGAACAAGATGCATCTACAAATGTTGATACTTAGTAAGTATGTCATGTGAACTCGATATTGAATCACTTTACTATTCTAGTCAACCCGATGTGCAACTACCAGTTACCTGTGTTCTATTATCAGTTTCTTTCCTGATCCTAAGCTTTTGATTCGTCGTTGTTTTTTGTCTTGAAGTTGCTTGCTTTTGGTAGTTGATTGCCTTTGGTAGTTGATATGGTTTCTATTATGCAAATCTAGGAGTGAACGTGAAGGAGAGATTGCTAACCAAGATATACATCTCCCTGTCATTCTACCCAAGCTTCCTGGGAGGTTATATTTCCTCTTCGGGAAGCCAATTGAAATAGAAGGTGAAGTGCCATCTTTATTTATTTACAGTTCTTTCTTGTGGGCCAGGGCTTCCGGTGGCTGGATAGATATATTTAGAGGAACAACACAGTTGCAGATTTTTTTGGAGACACTATGAACAATGTCGAAAAAAGCAGTGTTACTGGACTCGACTTAATTCAGAGAGTGCATTAACATTGGCAGAATTCATCACCTTACGTTTAGAGAGGTGTAAGGCAGTCGGATCAGTCATGGTTGCTGATAAAGATATTTCTTAGCTATTGAAACCTAGGATTTTGTTCTTTTTAAATGTTTGTTTAAATTAGAAAGTGCCAAAGAGTGTGTTTGTTGTTTAATTGCAGGAAGGAAGATCTTGTTAACTTAAATAGGATAATCTATTGGTTTGGAAAATTAATTTAGGATAATTTGTTGTTTTCTCCCGTACGCATTTGAAGTGTTCTCAAGTGGATATCTGCATAAGCATATGATTGCTATGCTTTCTAGTTACACGGAATGTAGTAACATGAGTTCTATGTGTTTATTCTGAATGTGGTTGTCTTTTGTGTGTCCAATTCTTCCATTGCTTCTGCTTATTTGTTGGTTGCTAATACTTGCCATCTTATTTTTGGCTGTAGTTGTTCCAGTATATGTCCATTTGTTATATTACTGGGGTTGAATGCTGCTCAAGTGCCATGAAGCAAAATTAGTTTCAACTTTGAATTCTAGCATTTTTGGGATGTTCAGTAGTTGTTTATCTTTCCTCAGTGAGTTATTGAAGGATTACAATGTGTTTTATTGGTGACTGGTGGATGGTTACCTGTTTTAATACTGTGTTAATTTTTTCAAGAATTTTCAAATGAATTGGATAGTGATATTTGAACTAATTGGTTTAGAATTGTACATCTCTTATCAAATTTCAGTTTAATTAAGGCGTGATTGGATCTTGTTTAATATTGGTATACCATTTTTTCATGCTATATCCAACTTGGACCAAAATTATTTTAGTATATAAAAATGTGTTTGTGTGTGTGAAAAAAATTTTTGTATGTAAAAATATATTCGAGAAAATTTATATATCAAAATCTATTAATTAATATATTGGGTCATATTTGGGTCATGGGTTTGAGATGACCCAATCTAAAAGTAACCCAATTTAAAGTTGGACGGGTTGGGTATGACCCATTTAAATAAAAGCTTAATATCAACCCGCCCAAAACCGCCCAACCCACCCAATTGCCAAGTATACATTTGATGATTGAATCATTAAACCTACAAAAACATGAAGTTTTTATCATAAAAATCCATAGAAATGCAAGTTTTACCACTTAAACCATAAAATGCATATTTTCACTAGAATCCTAGTTAATTTACTATAAAACTACTTAAAACACACCAAAACTAACTAATAAAACACATTAAAAACACGTAAAATATCTGCTTGTCAGTGGTAATAAATATGAATATCACCTAGTTAATTAAAATTTTAGCTTGGTCAATTTTAATTTAACTATACTGCATAATCATCTTGATTAATATGTATAAACCTTTAATGCACTAAAAATGCATAGATTATTCGTATGCAGATGCATTACATATAGCAAATATAAAAATAATGAAAGAAATTGAAGTGTAATCTAAAACAAATAATTAGCTAGCTATAGAGAGTATATCAAATACGTAAACATTTTGAAATGGTACTCATTCCGATTGAACAGATAAATGTAAATGCAAATGTATGTTTATGAATGTTATAGCACACTTCTAAACAAATACAAATTTTATGTATGTAGTTTCTTATGCTTACTTAATTAACATTATGTATGATATTAATTAATTTGTACCTTTTTATTATCTTAACATAAATGAAAGAAATTATTTGGTATTACAATTCAAAATTATTAGTACACATTTTTACTATATTCATGATGGCTTGAATTTATCATTTTACATAGTATTTTTGTCAAATTTAATATTGTTTGCAATATGAAATTAATTAAAAACCAATTAACATTATAATTATATGGGTAAAAAAAAGTGCCCTGTGATAAATCTAATATATAAACCCCCCCCTCGTGGTTTCAAAACATACAACAGGAGACCTCATATTTTGAACTAAATTGTAAAAGTGACGGAATCCGTTAAACTTAACGGAAATGGACGAAATAACAAAAATATCCTAATATAATTAAGCAAAAGACAGTTCAACAAAATTATTTATTTTATTCTCTAGAGAGAGACAATTTAGGCTAAGAGGTAGAACAGGTATATTTGTTAAAATTTAGGTATAAAATTTTTTTTAAAGTTTCAATAAGCCATTTCCGTTAAACTTAACGGATTCCATCACCTTTACAATTTAGTTTGAAACATAGGATGTCATGTTGTACGTTTTGAAATCACGAGAGGCTTTTCTATATATTAGCTTTACCACAGGATACTTTTTTGTTTTTTACCCTAATTATATTAATCATAGCCAATATTGTTTGTATTATTTTCTATTCCATATTTTGATATTATACACAAAAAAATTTTAATGTATATGGTAAATAGATATGATTATGTGCACATTTTGATATATTTATTTGCTAATTATATTTTCAATTTTTTTATACATATAACCTAACTAATACTATGGTCCTACTTTTTAACCTAATCAGGTAATTAAATTTAATGGGCTCAGATCTTAACATGTTTAGAGTCTTTAGACACATTTCATAACAAAAAAAAATAGAATATTTGACTTAATTAATTAGAACTAAATTTTCTAGGTAAAACTTATTTCAAAAAAAAAAGTGATAAGCTATTCACTGATCACTTAATGTGATATATAATTAAATGTATCAAATTTAGTAACTTCATGGATTCAAACATTAGATTTCAGTTTTCATATTTCAGTTTTATCAAATGCACTAAAAAAAGGTACAAACCAATTTTTTTTATATCCTTAAGTAAAATACCTCTATATGATGTCCCTAACTCATCAATGTATAATGCAAAATTGTGGACATGAAATTTTTTGAAAAAGAATAAATTTCTTCAAATAATTTTTGCATTTTAAATTTAATTTCCAAAAAAGAATTACATGGTGTGTGTGTGTGTGGTCTTTATATATATTTTCCAAAAATTTTCTTGTAGTAGTATGTGTCTTTAAGAAATTAATTTTCACACCATTTGTCACTTCCCTCCAAAAATTTCCCTCTTTAAGATGGTATATTATCTAATTTTTGTTAAAGTAACACCCGTATATTACTAAACAATGTAGTGTTGGCAGAAAGTTCTTCAATAATCCCACTTCCAATTTCCAGACACCATTATCTCTCCCACTATTCCTTCCACTCTCTATCTTTCCAATTCTCCTCCTTTTAATCCATGGGTTTTTCTCTCCAAAATTGATAAAGTAAGGGGGAATTTTGCTAGAGTTTAGAAAACCCAAACCAAGTGTGCCTCTTCAAATCCATAGGTGTACATTCCTATTATCAGGTAATTCTTTTTGTTGAATTTAGCTTCCATCTTAAGAAAATATTTGTGTTAATCGCTCCTTCATTAGTGATTGGAATTTTATTTTGGTGATGTTTTAATTAAAATCATGAATGTTGCCAAATCGATTTTGATAAGGTTTTTGAATGGACTATTATTTTCTGTTTGTGGTGTCAAATTAATGTCCAATCCTACCTTAAGAATCCTGCTCCTACAAAAGGTTAACCCAAAATCAAAATCCAATGCTTGTTTGATTTAGTGAGTTTGAACCAATGTTTTCAGAACCGGACCGGACCGGCCGGTTCGACCGGTCAGACCGTGAACCGGACATGTCACCGGTCCGGTCCAGCATTAAACCCGGGAGGTGATGAAAAACCGCTAGAAACCGGTCGAACCGTGCGAACCGTGTAAAACCGCACGAACCGTAACCCGGCGGTTTTCTAATTTTCAAACAAAATTGCAAAAATGTAGCTGCGGAAGTTCGAACCTTGGTCTTCTTGTTCCCATGAGGCACTCTTCACCACTAGACCACAGCTTAGTTTGTTAAGAGTTCTACTTAACTTAACTAAACTATAGATTAAACAAATCAAACCCTAATATTAAAAAAAGAAACAACCAACGCACTTTTCTTTCAAGTTTCAATCTATCACTTTCTCAGCTTCAGGCGGCCAACGGCTCCAGTTCTCCTCTTGAATTTTTTTTTCAATTTTTTCTTTTTAACCTTTTCAAACCCAAATATCCACAACAAATATTTCTCAAGCCTTCACCTTTATCACTATCATCTTTTGCAAATTGTAGACAAGTTGGAAATTTCAACGTTCACAAGATATTTGAGACTCAAGAGCTTTTCCTGTTTTCCATTATTTTGGTAAATTTAATTTTTCCTTTTTCAAGGTTTTCTTTTTCTATATTATTATCTTTAGCCGATTTTTTGCATTTTCTTCTTTTTTTCCCCCAATTTTCATCTGTTTCCCTTAATTTTTGTTTTATTTTATTTGATTAATTAAGGATGAAATTATGAATCATTAATTAATTTGCAATCATATTTGGAGAAGTTATTTTTTTGGATGAAGTATCAAATTAAAGAAATTAGACATGGATGAAGTATCAAATTAATAAATTTTGTTTTATTTTCATCTGTTTCCCTTAATTTTTGTTTTATTTTATTTGATTAATTAAGGATGAAATTATGAATCATTAATTAATTTGCAATCATATTTGGAGAAGCTATTTTTTTGGATGAAGTATCAAATTAAAGAAATTAGACATGGATGAAGTATCAAATTAATAAATTTTGTATCAATGATTGTTCTTTTTTTCTATGCTATTTATTGTGTTTTTATTGCTTTTTCTATGCTAAAGTAATTAGTCTACTGAATGCTCATTCATCTTGAATTTTATAGGTTTCACTAAAGCAACAAAATTAAAGACATGTTAAAGTTGATTTGTGAAAGTTGTCAAACAAAAGCTTAAAAAAAAGTGCCAAATTGGACCAAATGTTTGTATGTCTTGGTAAATTCCTAAATGGTAATCTCAGGACCACATGTTTAGTAGCAATTAATTTTTATGTATTTAGTTGTATCTTTGTTTTTTAAAATTTTTTTATTTTTTTAGTTTGAGAAATTATATTTATATTTTTATAATAAAATTTTAATTTTTTCAGGTTAAGTTGATGAAATTGTGAATGTGGTGTTGTTGCTTATCATGCCATTGATAGAAGTTTGTTATTCAAATGGTTTGTCTTGAATATGAGTTAGACTCTTTTATGGACTTTTTTTAAGTATTGTAAAAGAATTTCAATATTTATTTTATTTATTTTTGTGTTTTTATTTGTGATAATTGGCGAACATTTGGATTGTATCTATTCATGTTTGTAATGAATTTATGAAAACTTGTGGTGAATTATGATATTTTAATTATGTTTATCATTCCAGGTTTTATGCATAACTTTTAGGAAATTTGTTATTACCTCAACTTAAATTTAGTTATGTTGGTGAATGCATTTTAAAAACTTAAGTTATCACTAACCATGTTAAATTGTGCATTAGATGTCAAGTTCAAGTGTATAATGAAAACCTATGAAATACTTAACACTCAAGTTGCAAAAAAAAAAAAAAAAAAACAATGAACCAGCCGGTCGGACCGGTCGAACCGCGAACCGGACCCCTCTCCGGTTCGCTGATCGGTCCGAGTTTAAAAACATTGGTTTGAACCATTAGCCTTGGGTGTTTTGAAGCTTTATGTAGTCAAGATCGGCTTCCTTAGGAACAATTCAATTGGTTGTTAAGAATCTTTTCTACATAATAATAATAATAATAATTAACATAACATTCTAAGAGCCAAAAGGCGTTACTGTTCATTTGCTTTTTCGTCGTCGGTATCACGTGCCAGAAGCGTGTCTTTTATATTTTTTATTTTTTATTTTATTATTACGACACCACGTGGCTTATTTTTATTTTTTGATCTGTCCTCTTTTCTATCTTCTTTTTCCTCTTTTGTGTATCGTCTTCGCATCTCAATGGCCTGCGAAAAACTTTTCCAGTTTCATTTCCTTAATGGAGTTTCGTGTCTTCCGGTCATGTCCCTATGCTTTACTTCTCTTTTGTCTGCTGGATATCTTGCTGCTATGTTGCCTTCTATTGGCTGATTTCACATGTCTCATTCAGCTGCCTTTTGTTTTGAACTGGCCTCGCGAAAACACTTTCCAGGCTCCTATCCCTACCGGAGTTTCATCTTGCTTGAGTTCGCCGACCTTAAGGTGACTTCAGGTGACTTGCTCGAGCTCGCCTTTTCTGGTCTTTTTTCCTCATATGCTTGACCATTTTCCGTTTTGCGTGCTTAACTGTGTCTTCTTCCAGCTGCGTTTTTGGGATCTGCCATTCCCTCTTTTTTCCCCGCTTGCTTTCTCCCTGCTGGGCTGCTTTCTCTTGGTTGATTTCGCCAATCTTCAAGCGACTTATGTTTTGAACTGGCCTCGGGAAAGTTTTTCCACAGCCTTTTCCCCCAACGCAGATCCGTCTCGGTCGACCTTGCCGGTCTTGAGGTGATTTTTCCCCTTTTTTAGTTTCGTTTCTTCCTTTTCACTTTCAACTGTTGGCATAGAGATACTGGTTTTATTGCATTCTGCGTTAATGTCTTATTGCTAGATCTGGGTTTTGATTTGTTCCCTTCTTTTTCCCTTTTGAGTCTTGCTTTGTTTTGCTACCTCAATCTGTGTTCTTCACTATTCCCCCCTTCCCCCCCCCCTTGCTGTGAAGATGGAGATGCTAATTTTATTGCCTTCCCCTTTGATTAACCGTTATTGCTGGAGGTGTTTTTTCGCCTTGTTCCCTTTTCTTGGTTGTTAATTGTAAATATTATTTTTCCTTTACTTGTTTATTTTGTTTCTTCCCCCCTCTCTTGTGTTATTCCTTTTTTTGTCGTGTATACACTGATGTTATTCCTCGTGTTTTTTCCCTTTTGACTCCTTGCTTTGTTTTGTTACCTTAGTCTGTGTGCTTCACTGTTCCCCCCTTCCTCCCCTCCCTAAGCTGTGAAGATGGAGCTGTTAAATTTGGAACTACGTTTACTTGCAATCACTGCAGTGAGAAACAACAGCTTCTCCCAGGAAAGTGATCTCGACATGCAACTAATGCTTTATGTGAAGTTACAGCCTTTTGCTCAGAAACAACGTATTCTCTAAGCTTAACTCAAGCTTTATTACATGCAGGTGTCGTTTTGATGTAGACCTCACCGACCACACTGATACACTCACTGCATCTGTGTTTGGTGACTTAGCTGAAACTTTGCTCACATTTACTGCACTTGAAGCAATGAATTATCACGAAGAGATTTGATAGATATCCATAAAAAGTCTTACAGAATTTTTGAACAAATCAGTGTCTTTTTATTGCTTTTATATATAGAATGCAGAATTGCCGTTGGAAAAGGTCCATCAAGAACTACAATCAAAGATGTTCATAATACAGTTAAAGCCAGCAGCTACCAGGGATGGGGGAGGCCATCAACGTTATACTATTGTCTACTGTTTTCAGGATGCAAGCTCTGAAGAATCTGCTAACAAGTTTGCGGATCCTGGTGTCCAGCCTATTTCTCAAGAAATTGGCACTACTGTCCCAACAAATGCAGCACCAGGTTTGTATGTATTAGAAAAAAATCTTTTGCAGCTATACATACTCACTTTATTACGTTCGCTGATGCTTCTCAATACATTGCTGTTTAGAAAACCAAGTTTCTTCATCAAAGGTGCGAATTCGTCTTGATACAAAGTTTGATCAATCTGAAGATATAAATGACAATACATCCAAAGATGAGGAGCCACCCATCAGCAAAAAGGCAAAGAAGAATTGATTGCCTTTTCGTTTTTTAGTTTCTAGCTATGGAAAGCAGATGTCTGTGTCTTTTGCTAATGCTTAAAGCATTCATTTTGCTGCAGCTTTTGAAGCTATATCTCGAACTTATAACCTGGCCTTTTTGAATCCTTAGTTTTATTTGAACAAATGTCTGAGGAGTATTGCTATCCCTTATTAGTCATTACATTATCTGCTACAATTCTATATATATTAATTGGATGCCTTTTGTCCGTAGCTTTACACCTTTTAACATCTGGATGCCCAATTGCAATAGTGCAAACACAACAACTATATTCATTGATGCACACTTGCATTTCAGCCAATGCTGCATCCAACGCCCACCTACATTCAGGGATTTTGGGCCAATAGTAACTCATTTATATTAAATGGCTCTCTCTTCTCTCTCTCTCTCTCTCTCTCTCTCAACTGATTGTTTAAAAATGCTACACAGCGCATTGGCACTCATACTTGTTCATGCATTGTTTATGTTCTCCTTTCCTTCCAGCTGCTCCTCACCTCTTTAAACCTTTTTTACATAGCAAGGCGGCCAAATGTGCAACTTCGCTGCAAATATATCCAAACAAAAAAATTAGACACACCTCTTTTTACAATAGAAACTTTCTCTGAACCTTTCTATGTACTGTTTCTTCCAACCTTTCCCCATAATTACTTAGCAGTAAAAATTGAATTGGGCAAAAAATCCTTTTAAAACGATGGGAGTTAGTTCGACTTGCCGACAAAGTCAAGTTTTATCTTCGCACATTTGATCGTAAAAAGATTCATGCGGGCAACCGTGTTAAAAGCCAGGAGGGAAAAATAATATACTCTGTCAAAAAAAATTTGCAGAGTCTTTTCCCATGGTATTTACATACATGGGTGAACCATCATTATTTTCACTTGCATCGGTTAAACAATGGTTGCAAATATTATCCTTATTTCTTCACAGGCATTCCTACCCCAAGGCAAGTATCCTTTCCTGATTACGCCTCTGTTATAAAATACATGAAATTCTTATTGTTTTCTTTTTCCCATAGAACTCCAAAGATTACCCGAATATTAAATGAGCACCTTGGTGCTATGTACTCTTTTGCACAGATATGGAGAAACAGGTGCTCTTAATAACCAATTGTAGCTCTTGGATTACGTTTATCATATATTTACAAATCTCTTCTGTTCGCAGAAAATTCCTGTGGAAATGTTTCGATATAATAACTTTGCAGAGGGACAGACCATTACAGTTAAACACAGCCTTGCTGAGTGGAGTCTAAAAATCACAGATCATTGTTTTGGAGGCGAATGGAAATTTTTTTGCAAGCACAACTATATTGACCTAAATGACATGCTTTTCTTGCGAAAAGCAGCAAACTTCATATATGATGTACTGCCTTTCTTGACCAATCGCCTACAAATTTGGACATGCTGGACCTTGCCCTTATCAATGATCCCATACGAATTCTTCGTTTCACAAGGGAACTACAATTCTATTGCTCTTATACAGTATTCCTAAATTATATATGCACTCACATATCCTTTCCTTCATTACAGAAAAATATCAAAGGCCAGCCGAGTACAACTTTGGTCGCGTCATGAATCAATCGATTCTTTTCTCATGGTCTTATGGCATTAGATGCTTTTTACCAAATTTTTTCTTCCGATGCTAAGCATGCGATGGTATGCACTTTCTCCTGCTAAACATATCCATGGTTTTCTAATCCACTCCTCATTTATTTATCTTTGTTACACAAATCTGCTAGATCTTTTCCAGGAAGTTCCCAAACATGCTCATCCAAGATTACATCAATGAAGAACCCCGACTATGGTCCTCACAAGCGGAACTAAAAACTATATCATTGGAATGACCGACAACAGATTTCATCAAAACTGGAACACATTTGTTGACGATCATGGTCTTCAACAAGGAGAAATACTTCTATTCATACCCCAGTCCCGTACATCCCTTGCTGTTTTAATTTTCGGAATCAACGGCATAGAAATCATGTATCCATGGCATCATACATTTCACCTTTAATATATTAGTAGCTTTGATTACCAAATTAGTATATCGCATCAATTACCAGATTAGCTTGTTACATTTCTCCGGCAGTGTTCGATTGTTAACCAATACATATACCTTTAATATTACTTCTGATCTAATATTACTTACCATCCAATATTACTTCTGATCTAATATTACTTATCAACAAAGCCAACTACTATTTACGCAATTTTAATCCTTCATGGGCATTCACATTTCGCGCGGTTTACCTCTCCTAGTCTACCTATTTAGTAAAAGCACGAATGAGTTTTGGCAAAAGAGTGGTCATCTGCTAACCTGTCAAGCTGTCATTGGTTAAAATGTGGTCGTCCTCCTCATGCCAAAATCACATGCCCAACTAGAGAAATATTGGAGGTCATTAGTCATTAGCCATCTCTGTCAAATAGTCTGTTCCGCTGGCATTGGGCTCGATGCTTCAGAGGAGCTTCCTTTCCTCTCTCTCTCTCTCCGTCAATCTCCTCTCTCAATCATCATCTCTTTCTTTTTCTTTCTTCAGAAAGCCCTCATCCTCTCTTCGTCTTCATCTGTTCTTTTTTTCCTTCATATTCTAATCTAATCTAACCCAGAAGAAATGATAAAGTAAAAAATGGCTCCATATTTTGCTTGGAGTTTTGTTGGCTTGAAAAAATAAGAAACGGTTTTTTTCTCTTTCATTTTTTCCATCATCATCTCTCTTTACCTTATCTTCCTCTTCATCAATTATCCCCTCGTTTCTCTCATCTTCTTCATCTTTTTCTTTTCTTTTCGATTTTGACTGAGAACAACTGCAACAAGGAGGATGGTTGGGATTTTTTTTGGGTTTGTAATCTCTTCTTCTTTCTCTCTCTAGCCATTTGGATCTTTTTTTTGTGGGGGGTTTAGCAGTCAAATTTTTATATATTAATTTGTATATATCTTTGATGTTGCAGATGCAAAAAATTGGAAATGTCTTTCAGCCTCCAGCATCTCAATGAGAGTAAGGTTGTGTAACTTTTTCTGTTTTTTAAAAAGTGAGTCTCTTTTGTTTTTCTATTTCCTTCCTAAGTTACTACCTGATTTTTCAGCAACTGGTGGTGGAATCCTCTGGAATGTATATGTTGGAAGAGCTTTCAGGTTAGATTTTGAGATCTAAAGAAGCCCTTACCGTCAAGATTTTGCATAAATCCTAAGGTTAGAATTTTGGAACCCCCATCTCGTGTCTTGATGTTTTAACTAATATGCTCCAAGAGATCTAGGATCTTTCAGAAAAATATGGAGTGTCGTTTTATGTATTTGTATACATTGATGTATTGTGTTTTTATTTGTTTATTTGTTATTGTTAGGGTAAAGATGGAGAATTAAGAGGCGAATTTGACAGAAAATTTGCAGGCTTGGAGTTAATGGTTCCAATAGAGGAAAACGAAAGCTTCCCAAAATATCATACCCAAGGGTTCTCTCTCTGTCTCTCTCTCACACACACACACACATAAAGTGTCCGTTTTTATCTGTTTAATCCACTTTTGATTAATTAAGTTTCAACTATGAAATTTTTTTACTGCAAATATCCTTATCTTATTATAATTTGCTTTAAATTACTGGTAGTTTAAAATGCTTGAAGTATAATGTTTTTGTATTGAAAATTTTTGAAAGTGATCTTACTTGATGGTCAAAGTAGAACCATACGAGGCCCTGCTGGGGTTATTATCAATGGTTTCTTACTACAAGCATATATTTTTTTTTGTATTGACGATATTGAGGACTCTTAAATAATAGGGAAGGTAGGTATGTGATTTCTGAAGTATAAAAATTGCAAATGAGTCAGGAAATCCTGAAACAAGGTCTCTGACCCTAGGCTTGAGAAATCTTGAAACTTTCTGAACCTCCTGATTTGGCTTGCCTCTCCGTGTTCTGTAATTTTGTTTTTCAGAATTAGTGATTTGTATCATTTTTATATTGTAATAGCGTCACGAAGAAAGATGCACTTTTTCTCTCTTGCATTTCTTTCTGATAGACTACAACAAAATCAAAAAGTTGGCTGGAACTTTTTTGCTTCAAATACTCTCATTGCTTCATTTTTTCCAAAGTATCTTTATTAGTCTTTTAGTTCTTTTTTTTTCCTCCTATTATTTACAATTTTTTCCCTTTCTGATGGACAGAAACAAAATCAAAAGACTGGCTGGAATCTTTTTTACTTCAAAAACTCTTCTTACTTCTTTTTTTCTAAAGCATCTTTATTAGCCTTTTGGTTTCTTTTTCCTCCTATTATTTACCAGATTAGTTGTCTAATTTTTCCCTTTTATTATGTTGTGATGTTGCAGGTACATAATCTGGAAATTTCCTCCACCATCTTCATGCGGTTTCTAAGTCTTGTTTTTCCCTTTTGAAGGTAGATTCTATAAGGTTATTTTCTAAAAAAGGTGTATTCTTTAACATTGTTTCTCATGCCTCTCGAACCCTCTCAGTTTAAGGAAGAAAATAGAAATGATTGTGAAGATGAAATGATTGTGATTTTAATGGATGTTCCGACATTATTTTATTCACGAAGTGATTATTAACTTAATAATTTTTGTTACAGTTTCCCTTTTTATCCCTCTTCTAAAACTCGCTTCTTGTTTTAATGGCAGTTATGTGATAGAAGAAGAATGAACAACAACTATTGGTAGGTTTTTCCTTTTAGTTATTTCATGTCTTTTCTTCCATGCAAAATGTTTGTTAAACTCCTAGCTCACAAAAGGTATTCCTTATGGTTCCCTGGGTTTTTAAGAACTAGAGAAGTAAGCATTTTCATGTTTGTTTCTTTCTCTTGTCTCTTTTATCTTGTGCTTCAATTTTTTTTTTTCTAAACATCTGGTCAAGTGGAAAAAATGGAACAAGGCTTTCTTTTATGTGCGTGTATGTGTGGGTTAAAAAATAAATGATTATTTTGAGCAAGATAATGAACAAATGATAAATTCTGAGATTGGCATTTAATGGATGGGAAGATGTCTTGCTGAAGTTATCTCATGTCAAGAGTGTTCCAATCCTTTCTATCAAAAAAAAAAAAACCATTCTCTCTTCTTTCTATGCAAAAAACAAATTTTCCCTCTTTGCTGGTGGCTGAAATACAAATTCCTGTATATGCAACAACAAGGTTGGGCTCAATGCTGAGAAAACTAATCGATTCCCATTTAAAAAATTTTCCTACCTCAATGCCCTCCTGCTCGAGGCTTCTATCTCAAAAAATCCTTCTGTTCTTATCTTTCTTTCTCTCTAAAAACCGCTGGCTTCTCCATTCCTGTTTTATGTATTCTTTTTCTCTTGATTAAATTTTCAGCTGTAATTTTCTACTACCTTTACCCCCATTTCATAAGTATTTCATAGGTAATTTTTTTTTTTTTTGGATTTGGATCAACATTGTTTGATTAAAGCCTAGAATGCCATGCTTGCTTATGCTTGCTTTACTAAGCATGCTATCTACAGAACTTATTCAATGCTTGGCTTAAAACCTTAGCTTGTTAACAGTTGAAGTAGTTGATTTCAAACCATGTGAAGTGTGTGAAGTATGTCCCAATTAACCATGATTAACAAACTAATACTAACTGTGACAATCAACGAATAGTGTACTTGATGAATCTTCTTTGAAACCGGTGTTCTTTATCCACTGGATCCAATCTAAGACGTGCAGTAGCAGAGAAAATCACATTAATTGAAGGTTGGTTAGTGGCTCGAGGATTACTACCATCAAATTCTTATCTTTTTCCTCCTCTGATTTCTGTACGATTGGGACTAGGGCTTGGTAAACACTCTCCGTCCCTGTCACTTACTTTCTTCTCTTATCAAACTCACCGGCAGACCAACATTTCTTCCATACCTCTTCGATTTTCTCCATATTGGTTTCTCTAAAAATTAAGGTCAACAATAGCCACAGATGACTTTCAATTTTCTGGCTTTTGTTTCTGATCTTTTTAGATGAGATGAGCTACAAATAACTTGTAGATTTACTCAACTTTTCTCTGTTCTTCCAATGGTCTTTATTTGCTTAAAAATTAAGAAAGCTTGGTTTAATATCTCTGTTACTCAATTATTTTCTTAGCGATAAGAACCTTTGATCTTCTAATCTTTATATCTTAAGATTTTTTATTTTATTTATGTCTCTTATGTTTTATTTATTCGATTTCCTAATTTTTATAGTATTATCTTTGCAGGAAAAAGATGAAAACTTTTATGGGATGCAAATGCAAGTACTTGTGGATATATTCCATCCTTTTCTGTCCTCCAAAGGTTTGTTCTGCTTTATTTATCTATTGATTTATTTGTTTATTTATTTTTGCCGATAAAAACTTTGTCTTTTTAATTTCGGTCTCTACTTTCAAATCACTTGAAGTTTTTATTTTGTCTTTTATTTTATTGGATTATACTATTATTTTTTATAGAAAGGAAGATGAATTTATTAGGTTTTAGCTAAAAAATAGGCATGAACATCAATGTTTTCCTCTGTAAACATTTTTTCTGGTGCTGTTTGACAGAAATTATGAGTTATAGTGGTTTCTTAAAGCATTCTAGAAGCATTTAATCCCTAAAACACCTATGCATTCTAAAGCCTCTGTTATAGAAACACTGATTGCTTCTTTTCTTGGCGCGCATTCATCTGTGATTTTTCTCGTCTTTTTGCTTCGTTTATACTCTCATATTACAATTGCATTTTTACAGAGTGAGGAAGAAAAGGAAGAACAACCTCTGTGGTAAGAAACTTTTTAGCCCACAAGTTTTTTGCTTTGGTTTGTTTCCCTTTTCAATTTGTGACCTTTCCCTCTTTCCCTCTATGACAGAGGTTTGTGGAGGATGGCAAAAAATTGTGGTAAAACTCCTGCTCCTATTTTTTTCACGGTACTTTGGGCCTTTTGTTTTTAGATTTTAATATTCTTCTTTTAAATACTAGCTTTGAGTGAATCCTTTTACCTATCAAAATGAAATCTGTCAAAATTATATCAAGTGCACCTGTTAAATCAGAAGTTAAATGATAAATAACATTAACCAATAAGGAACAAAAGGGTCGAGGTTAAGACTTTTCACTTTCACTTTTGCAGAGAAGTTTAAAGATTTTCCGAAGAAACCTCTAAGCTGGTTCAGGAATCTTTTTTTGCTCAGTTAAAAATTGAATCCTTTTGTTCTTTTCTTGTTTTTTCACTGAATATGGGACCTGGTTTTCATGCAATTTCTGTCTCTGCATCTTTTAGGACAAGTCAATATTTCTAAAGTAGTATATGTTTGAGAGTAAGACTAGAGAGATGATTGTCTACACAACTGAAGGTACTTTGCCATTGCAATTTCTCAGGGATAAATTTTTCCCCATCAGATTTTTATCTCTGACCTTTTCTTTCTTCTTTCTTCTTTTTCTGGTATCCACTACAGGAAGAAGCAATCTTTATTTGTGGTCCAGGAATAAACAAATGGTGAAGATAGCCTTTAAGTAGGTGTTTGTTCACCTTTATTGTTGTTTTTCCTTTTTTTGGGCTTTAATGATAGTATAAGTTCTAATTAATTGAGTTTCTGTTTAATTGATAGGTGAGAATATCTTAAACTAGGTGACTTGGTTTAGCAGATATTGTGCACATCCGTATTTGGAAACTCCATAGCATGTCAGCTTCCTTATTTGGCTATCTAGATAGACTATTTTGTAGTGTGAAAATGTCATCTTCTTTTGATGGGCTTTTGAATAACGAATCATTAGTTTCTTTTCATTGATTAATTTTATAGATTGATTACACTTTTGTTGTTAGAGTAAGTTTTACTTGGTAATAAATTTGTATATTTTCATCTTAAACCTTTTGGGTTCATTTCTTGAACTTCAATATTTATAGGTATAAACTTGTTGAAAAAAAGGATGAAAGCCATTGGCAATATGAGGAGGGAAGTAAAGAAAAGAAGAAAGGTGTGCGAAAAAGTGCAAGTTGAATAACTGATACTGAAATCATTATGGTCATTACTGTAATGATTAAAATGTAAAGAAAAAGCTAGAGATTGAGTTTCAAGAAAAGACCCTTGGGTTACTTGGCGCTAAGATAGGCATTGGTCATTTAAGTTTCCTATTCTTTGGGAAATTCACTATTATTTGACCATTTCAATATTCTTTTACCATACTAGAGCTACTGTGTTTGGTTGACTGTATCATTGATAGCTATTTAATGTAACTTGTCTTTACTCCTCACAGCTAAAATGGATTGATGAGGATTTCCTGAGCTATGACTTTGAGTTCAACATTTTACTGACTTGCTAAATTTGTTAAGAGAATTTTCTTCACTTTCCTTGGAATATGTTTCTGCTGTTCTATGTGCAGGTTATTAGTCAAGATATGGAGACTAAAGGACCTCATTTAAAACATCTGACACTTCTTTAGGCTTTGTTGTTCTAGGCCCAATCAGATATCTTTATACTTACGGTTATTTGATTGTGTGGCTCGAGTTCAAATTAAGTAAATTATTTGAGAGAATGCTTTTGGCTTGTTTTGCTTAGCAATGAGTCAAAGCCCGGAGAGTGGAAGAACTCTTACCGTTTCCCTTGCATTATCATGATTGAAGTGTCATGCACCCCTAGAATCAAGATTGGAATTATTTCTGTCTGTCCTGCATGGATCTACAGTGATTATTTATTAGCCTCATTTTGGATACATATTATTGTAGACATTATGTACCTTTTACATTTTAAATAAGAGGTTTTGTTTGTAAAGATAGTGACCAACTTTTGTTTCAATGCATCATATTGTGGTATATTGGACCCATTATGTACTTCCTAATTTGTCCAGTTACGGTGTGTTGTATTCTTAATGACACTAAATTGCAATTTTCACTTACCTCTTTAATTCAATAATTTTTTTTACTAATTATATGCCTCCTAATTGTATGGCCTCAAATAATTCAACATCTGTCATCAGAACAATTTGCAAGTTAGATGGCTAGGATTGGGCAATTTGCATGCTTTCACCGTTTTTCCTGCTACCTTTGTCCGCATAATCAGTAATTAATTTCATATAAATGGCCTGTTATGGCATGAAACTCAAGTGCGCCAAGAATTCCACCTTTCTATTTGTCAACTGGTTAATTCATTCTCCCAACAATAAACCTCGGTTAGGGAACGTTTCCATTAACTGTGGAGATAGATTGTTGCACGGAGGATCCTTTTTCAAAAATATGAACCCCCTTCAGTCTCAGTGTACACCTACTTCATACCATGTATCACACTTCCATTCTCCTGACCAGAGTTGTTGCATTAGTTGTTCCGATTTTCATGTTACATGCAAAGAATTGGATAAACAATATAGAAACGATTGAACAACATCAAAATTAATGTTCGTTGTAAATTTAAAAACACCACAGATAATCAATCCTCCACAGAATAATAGAAAAAATTAATAGTGTTTACTCGAGTGTGTTTGGACAAGAGATTATTTGCCCAAATATATTTGCTTACATCACCATTACAATTTCCAATACACTTTTTTATCTTCCCAATTACCTTTTTATTTCACATACATCACATCACAAAAAGTGTTACAGTAAAAAATATCTTCAAATAATTTACAATCCAAACACACTCGTTTAATATTTTTGAATCTCCCATTTACTTCCCCCAACACTTCATCCCATCTCTACATGAAGCAAAATCATACTGATTGAGCTTCAATTTTATTCGCCTCAATTATTTTCTTTTCGATCTTTTTCTCAACGCCATGTTAGATGCAAACCTTTATTTACTCGCATTTTCTTACAACATTGCTTATTTAAAAGCTTAATCATTTTATAACCAAATAACTTAAATGCAATGCATATGATTTATGATATCTCCACTTGAAAATCTGGGCATTTTCTGGGCAACATGAAATTAACATCGCGCATCGCGTGGTGATCCCCTCCTAGTAAGTAACTAGGAGATGTTCACCGTGCTCGCGCACGGTGGTAAGTTGTAGGTATGCCCAAGTTGAGAGTACAGTAAATATTTATTTTAGAAGAGATTTGTTGTACAGAAAACTTATTAAGCTTGGTTGGAATTTTTTTAATTCTATAGGTTATTTTATATTTAAAGAGATAGTCAGAAAATGAATATGCTATACTTTAAAATGTCCACATGAGAAGTCAATGCTATTCCAATGTAATGTATGCAGTTTCAGTTGGATTGATACAAATTTTCTTCTACCCCAAAAACAAAGACACCATAGTGAGCCTACAGGGAGGAGAAACTCTAAAGCATCATCCACTCAATTAAGCTAATAGCAAAAGCTGCTACATATTGACCTAAAGAATCCAGTATAAGCAACCTGATATCCTATACCCAATCGCAGTAGGCAAAGAATCATAAAAGCAAGAAAACACTACTAAATAGCAACCTAGGCAAGAAGTAAATTATCAAAAGGACAACCAAAGCTTTCATAGTACCTTTAATTTTCCAGTTTTGTGTGTGCATGTGAGAGAGAGGCAATAATTAATAAAAACATTACAATGCAAGTTCCAAATCACCGTGGTAAAGAAAAATGACCATAATCCAAATACATTTTCGTTTTCTTATTCCTGTGATATGCACTCTGGCTGCTTTTTAGCAGTGAGTGCAGAGGCATAGAGGCTAGAAAAATGAAATGTTTGCAGGCAACTTTTTCAGTAGGAGAGTTTTTCATTTGTTAAGTTTAAGCTAGTAAAGAAAAAGGAGTTATGGAGGATGGAATAATACATGAGCAAAAATAGTCCTTATACTAAACGCTGAAAAAAGAAACATTGGCGCAGGGGAATTTCTTATTTTGATAGATCTAAATTCACTCATTTTTCATGATGGAGTACACATGGAAACTATGATACCACGAGAACTGCTTTTCGACACCATACTCATAAAAAAATTAGAACATTGTAGGTGTAAGCTGATTCAGGAGGAAAGCTAAAATTTCATCCAGTTTAGTTGATGCTCAGCAGCAAAGACGTCCCAGAGATTATCCTTCTTTTCCTGTGGCATTTTTGCATAACACTTGCGATGCTTGGCATTTCTATCCATTAAGCTGGCACCAATGAAGTAAATAATTCACACACTCCCAAAACACAAGTTAGCTATCGGACAAAAAATGCCAGAACAGTGGCAAGATATGAAGGTGATATATATGGCTACTTTCATACCACATAACATCTATAGTAGACAAACTATCCAAGCAGACTAACAAAAACAAGACCAACAAGAAAGGAATAGCAAATGATAGCAAAAAAAGTAGGAAACCTTGCAAAATAAAAACAGAAAAGGCTAAACAAATTTACCAAAAAAGAATGAATGAGCAAGGAGGTTAAACAATAAAAGTCACATAGTTCGAAGAGTAGAAAGTGGCTACAACTCCAGGAGATGCACATACAATCTGCATGTAAGAAAGGGAAGCAACACATCTAGTGCAGCAACAGTGCGAAACCAAGGAAAAAGGAGCAAACGTCTAGTGCAGAGCAACTAACATAAATTTAAAAGGCATAAATACGTTTTCATAGCTCAACTAACAGCAAATGGGACAAATAACATAAAATACTAACGATTTATATCTATAAAAGCGAGTCCCAGTGAACAAAACACACAACATTTCCTGAAAGAGGCAAAACTCAGCAAAAAGAAATAACAAAGAACAGTTCAAAACGACATATGCAATGAGGAAATAGAATATCAAGCTAAACATATACACGCCGGAGGAACAACAGTCACTCAAAAACATTAGCATATAAAATAAGAGCGTCACGGAGAAAAGAGAAAACAAGTCATGAGTTTACAAACGCAATGCACACTATATAACCAGCTAAGCAGTTGACAACCAGCTAATGCAAACCATTTAAAAGCAGTTACCATGGCAAATCAATATAATAATAGCCACTAATCTATTAAGGAAAACTGTTAATTAGTAAACAAGTCAAGCTAAATGCAGATTGGTAGAAGAACAACCTCATTAAGCTTTAGACCCTGGATAGCCAAGAAACAAGAAATATAATTTGATTAAAAGAAGTCTAAAGTAGAAACAGGAGGAACACCTCTTCCACCTCATGGCAACAAGGAGTATACCGATGCTGATGCCAAGAGCCAGAAAAAATAAGAAAACCAGGGGAGGCTGAGCAATTAAGATCTGAAGTTTGCATGAGAAATGAATGGAAAGCTACTTTCCATTTCTGTTCATGAAAAGCCGGGTGGAGAAACTTCATGAAAAGCTGCGAAGAGAAGCCTCACAAGCATGCAGTGCCTGTGCGTTACAAATTCGAGGAACCATTAAAGCGTCAGAAGCTAGTGTAGCCAGTGAACATATGGCTGTCCATGCACATGAAGAGATGTATATTGTCGGCCAGTGTTAGTAATTCACTAAAAATCATGTTCCTATTAGACGTTCTTATTTAACCAATAAATTGCACAATAGCGGTATTTAATATAACACAATTAGCATAATTACATGGATCATTGCCATGTCTCATGCACTAAACAAAAATTATTTAGCAATTTCTTATCTATCACACTATAAAGTAAAGGTAAGACAAAAATAGCCAAAACATGTACATTATTGTCAAGTGCTATTATTCCACTTAAATACAATTTCCTGCAGTAATTTAATATAATATACGATTGTAATTAATAAATCACAGAATTGCAGTAATATGATATAATATTATTAGTAAAATTACATGGGCTATTGACATATTCTATAGCGCGGGCAAAAGTTATCAAGCAATTTCATATTTGTCACACTATAATTTAATATAACATATCATCGTAATTAATAAACGGCACAATTGATGGTAATTTGATATAATATTATTATTAAAATTGCATGGGTTGTTGACATATTCTATTATTTGGGCAAAAGTTGTCAAGCAATTTCCTATTTATCACACTACAATATAAACCCAAGACAAAAATACCAAATAGTTGTATAGGGACGGCAAGTTCTGGTAATTCATTCAAGCTCTATTATCTGCTTTTAATAGGAAGCTAATCATCACTTCCCTGCTTTTAACAGCTCGATAGAAAGCATTCTGCCTTTCCATAAGGCTCTTAGTAAAGATGTAATAATTGTTGTTGGGTTCCAAGGACAAAGAACGTTTGATGCCTTTTCTGGTTCCAAGGACAAGAGACGCATGACGCTGAGTCCTTACAACAATAGAAAGAATAAGACAAAAGAAAGAACAAGTATAAATACAAAAAAAAAAGAATTCCAGGTCACGGGCAACTCTCACAACCCGCACGTGAGGAAGACATGGAGGACGACCATGCTTTCGCACCCTCTTTCCAGTTTATATACATTCTTTAAATAATCTACCTATATAGTAAAAGCACGAATGGCTGTGTTGAAGGGGGTGGTTGTTGTGCTGACGTGGCTGCGCTTTATTGGCTGGAGTTTGGTCGTCATTCATGTGAGCCTCGCGTGCTTCCACCAGGAGGAGAAGTGGAATTCCTGCTGTTGTCCGAGAGAAGAAGGTGAGGACCTTCGGTCTTGAGAAGGAACCGTTTCTCTGTAGCATACCCACCATTTCTCTGGTCACCAGATTGCTAGCTCAGTAAGCTTGTGAAGGTTGTTGATAGTTTGATTGATGACAGGTGTTGGGTGATGGGCTCAATGTGGGTCGGTATGATTTGACGATATTGCCCTTCTTTTAAAATCAAATGCGCCGTTGCATCTTGCCGAGTTTCTTCCTTGTCCTTGCGATTTGGGAGCTCCAGCTCTTCTCTGGAGAACTTCCAAAGAATGCCTTTTCCCCTCTTTCCTTTGATTGACAAGACTGAAAGCTCTTTGTTACTCCGATGTATGCAGAGATTTCTATGCTTCTGATGCCTCCTTTTCCAGCTATCATCATCATGATCCACGGTAACTGTGCCTCGTTTTCATTGTTCTTTCCTTCCTCTTCAGTTGCTTGCTTCTTGGTTCTGAGCTATAGCCTCGTTTCTTTTTGCTACTTTCTCTTTTCTTTGTGAAAGCTGTTGTCTTGCTGCCTTCTTCCGTAAGGTTTAATTCCACTGTTATTCTTTGATTTTACCTCCTTTTTGGCGTATTGGTTGCATTGTCGTTCTTATTAGGTTTTTTCCCCCCTAAAATTTATGCCCCCCTGATCTGTTACTGTTGCATTGCCTGTTTGCTTAGCTATTCAACTCGGTTTGCTTTTTCTCTTGTTTCTCATGCGGTCTATTTAAATTTAGTTTTTTTCTGTGGCCTCCTGAGCTGTGTTTTCCACTTTCCTCCTATCAACAGTTCTTGCAGCACTATTTTTTGTCTTTGTTTTTGTAGCTTTTGTCCTGCTTTTCTTGCTGCGTACAGGTTATCTTGCCCCACCTTCTATTTTATGGTCTTTTTGCATTTACCCTTCACTTTGTTATACTTTTTCCCGCTTAGTTCTCTGCTACTTGCTGCTCTGCATTTACTCTTTGTTATTGTATGTTCTTAACCTTTGCCCCTCTCGCTATTTTGTTCGATGCAGAATCAGGTGCTTTCCTCTTCTCTGTTGCTCTACTGTTTGCTGATAAAGGCTTGCTATACATATCTAAGGTTAAGGTGACATTACTTATTCTCCTTTCTGTATGTTCTTTTAGCTTGCTACTTTCTCGCTTTTACATGTTACCAGCTTGACCCGAGCTTTTGCCTGTTTTTTGCTTATCTGCTTTGTTTGATGGTCGTGTGTGAGAGCTGTTCTTTAGCTTTTCTTATCTCTGTTTCTTTTTTAAAGTCTATTTACTGTGTTCTATGGTTCTGTGTGAGCATTGTTCTTTAGCTCTTCTTTACTCTATTTTTTTTTATAACTACTCAGCTTCATGGTATTGTCTTACAGATGCGCTTCCACTTTTCTTTTCTCTGTTTTTTTAAAAAAGAAAGTATCCATCTGATACGTGCCTCTGTTATTCCATTTCTTTGTGCTACAATTTTGCTTGGACTTTGGCCTCCTCTGTTCTGATTTAGTTAGGCCTATGGTTGTGTGCTAGAGGTGTACGTTAGGCTTTCTTTGCGCCTGCTAAAGTGTGTAGCGATCAGATGGATAGGAACGCTCTGCGGCGCAAAAAATATGCAGAAATGCCGCCTCTGAAGAAAGCGGAACTTCTGCGCTCTCGAAGAGAAGCTCGGTCTGCAAAGAAAGCTGAAAAAACTTTAGCTCCGCGTGTCCGCAAGATCCCTTTAGGCTATGTGGAAACTGGTGTGTCATTCCCAAATACTCACCATATCCCATGTCATGGTGAGGATCCTACGCCTGTGCATTCTCAGCTATTGGGAAACACAGAAGCTGTGTTTCCAGCTGATAATGCCTTTGCGATTAGAGAAGGATTAGAATTCATGTATTGCCATCCACCTGGTTCATTTACTGGTTATGCTTCCTGGTCCTTTGAAAAAGAAATTCCTGTGCAAAATACGCTTTCTCCTGGAGGTATATCAATTTTCTTTAACGCCCAATCTCTTGAACCATTTAGCTCCCGCTTTCTAACAGCGTACAACCTTATCTGTCTTTTTTGGCTGTCGTTTTTCCCTTGTATTTCTCGAGTTATGTCTACCTTTGTTCATAACTGCAGAACTCCTGTTCCGTGATAGCCTTTCACCAGCAAAATACCAGAGGTCATCTGTTGGTGCGAATTCAAAAAAAATCCCCATCCATTCTGCTGATGCCCAACTCAATGATGAATCAGCTAAAGAAAAACATAAGAACTTATCCTCCTTTCCGATTGAAAACGAACAATCTGTGAACACTACGCATTCTGAAGTCATACTAGGCTCATTTCCTTTCAATCCGTTTCTTATAAACCTTGAACGATCAGGCCCAAAAGAACTTGCTTGTGAAACTAGCTCTTCGTCTGCTGTAATTTCGAATCCTACTTTAGAACCGCCTTCCACAGGTACTGCCTTACTTTAGCGTATTCATTATATGTTGCAGAGCCGCTGAGCTTCTTCGGCCAGGTTATAAATAATGAATAGTCGACTTTATAACCTGTTTCTCGCAGCCTTCTTCCTTTGTTAGCCGTGTTCTTTTAAGGGCCTTTGGCCTCTTTTAACTTGCTTATTCAGTTCTGCAATTCGCAGACGCATTTCCTGCTTATAGTGAGGAGGCCGACAGGTGTTGGCCACCGGCTGGTTGCTTGGAGATAAAACGCAAAAAAGTAGCTCCTTCTATTAATCAATCTATTAGTCAGTCTCGCTTCAAAAAAAGCAGCACTCCTGAATCTATGGCCAAACAGACCTCAAATTGGAATTTTCTTCGGATTCACCTTGGCCATTGCTTGCTTTAAATTCCGGTTTGTCCAGATGCCCAGTCATAGTTCATTAAATCGTTCATCTACGAAATAAAATTGCAGCAATAAAGCGAACAACTGGTGGTTCAAACTTGTCTCGTCTTGCCAACATTCCTGCCGAATCTCTGGTTCTGCCTGATGCTCCTGCTTGTGAGCATTGTGGAGCGAAAAGGTTCCATTTGGAACCTCCTTCCTTTTGCTGCTCGGGGGGAGAAGTGTCTATTGTTGCTCCTCCAATGCCTTATGATTTGAAACGTCTGTTCGTCGGCAACGATGAGGAGTGTACTCAGTTCAGAAGCATTGTTCGCATTTATAACAACAACCTTAGTTTTACATCCTTTGCCGCGAAGTATGACTCTGAGTTAACAAAGAACACGAAAGGTGTTTATACCTTCCATGTTCAGGGTCAAGTTTACCACTTTCTTGATAGTCTTATTCAGTTAGGCGATAACCCATCTGGGATCCAATTATACTTTTTTGACACCGATGAGGAATTAACAAAGAGGCTTGATAACTTTGATAAGCTACGCGAAAGCACTTTAAAGTTGCTTATGCACGTACTTTCTGACAATCCTTATGCTCGGTTCTTTAAAGGCCTTAGGGATGTTCCAAACCTTGAGAATCTGAACATTGTCCTTAATTCTTATCCTTCACTTGACCAGCGAGTGTATAATCTTCCCTCTACCTCACAAGTTGCAGCTATATGGATTGAAAGTGAGGATCAGGCGTCCAATAGACACGCTCATATTCAGGTTTATTCTCGCTCAGCTGGTAGCCATAGGATTCAACACTACTATGGCTGTTATGACCCTTTACAATACCCTCTCCTTTTCCCTCGTGGTGAGTGTGGCTGGCACCATGGAATTAAAAGACTTTACAAAAGGAACCAAAGAGGTGACCCTTGCGAGGATGATATTAATGTTGATCCAACTTCAGTTAACTCCTCATCGGAATTAATTGACTTAGAACAGAGAGGCAAGTGCATTTCTCTCTTGTTATAAGTTGCTGAATCCACCTATTGCTTTATGTCAACTAATCATGTAGGTCGTATTTTCCTTCTTTATAGCTGCTGATCGGGGAAAAATAAAGGACGATACTGTATCTGCTAGGGAGTACTACTGTTATAGGTTCCAAATAAGGGACGATGATGAGTCAATGTTGTTACATACTCTTAGGTTACTGCAGCAGTTTTCGGTTGATGCTTATGTCAAGATTGAAACATGTCGGCTTGACTTTCATAGGCATCAACAGAACAAAGTACGCTCTGAAATTCTACAAGGAATTCTTGACAGTGTTTCTGTTGGCCAAACGGCTGCTTCTAAGATTGGTCGTAAGGTCATTCTTCCAGCTTCCTTTATAGGTGGTCCGAGGGATATGAGACGTCGTTACCTTGATGCGATGGCACTGGTACAAAAGTACGAAAAACCAGACATTTTCCTTACAATGACGTGTAATCCAGCCTGGAAAGAAATTCAAGAGAATTTGAAATACCATGAAAAACCTCAGGATCGTCCAGACCTTCTCGCTAAAGTTTTTCGAGCCAAATTTGAAATGCTTAAAGCAGAAATTCTGAATAAGCCGATCTTTTGTGAGGTTGCAGCGTGTGTTTACGTGATTGAGTTTCAGAAACGAGGCTTTCCTCATGCCCATTTATTATTGATCTTAAAATCTGGTCATAAGCTACTTAATCCAGAGTCGTACGACAAGGTAGTTTGTGCTGAGTTTCCTGACAGAGATCGATACCCTCACTTATATTCTCTTGTTGTGAAGCATATGATCCATGGTCCTTGTGGAGCCATCGATACGTCTTGTCCTTGTATGCGAGACGGAGCCTGCAAAAATCGCTATCCAAAGAGCTTTTGTGGTCAAACGACTCATGGTGAGAATACCTATCCGTATTATAGAAGAAGAGATGATGGCAAGAGAGTCAAAGTTCGTAGATTTACTCTTGATAATAGGTGGGTTGTTCCTTACAACCCTTACCTACTTGCTTTATTCGATTGCCACATCAACGTGGAAATCTATTCTACTCTTAAGCTCATGAAGTACTTGTATAAGTATGTTTTCAAAGAACATGATCAGGTGAGCTTTAAGATTATTTCCTGTGAATCAGCCGAAGATGTTGATGAAATAAAAGACTTCCAAAGAGGTAGATGGGTTTCACCTCCGGAAGTTTTTTGGCGCATTTATGAATTTAGGCTCAATGAAATGACCCCAGCAGTCTACACCTTTCAAGTTCACCTTCCAGACCAGCAATTCATTTCCTTTGACAAGAACTCCGACTTGCTGCAATTATTGAGTAAAATTGATTTTTCAAAAACAATGTTAACTCAGTTTTTCCACATGAACAGAACAAATCCTAAAGCTCAAAATCTAAAATGCTTGTACAGAGATTTCCCTGAACATTTTGTTTGGTCTGCTAAATATAAAGAGTGGACTGAAAGAAAGAGTCGAAAGGTCATTGGTAGGATGGTGACTGTTAGTCCAAAGGAAGGAGAAAGGTATTATTTGAGGTTGCTTTTAACGCACATTGCTGGCCCGGCATCTTTTGAAGCCGCTTTGTCTCTCGGACTTCTGCAGTCCGATGCCTATATAGAGGAGACTCTTCAAGAAGCAGTGGCATTTCAAATGCCGTCCTCATTGAGGTTATTATTTGCCACTCTCCTTGTGTACTGTTCTCCGACAAATCCTAGATAGCTTTGGGAAAAATTTGAACTTGAACTTTTTGCTGACTATCATCACCAGCAGCCATTCCATGACCTTTCTTCTCCTGAAATCAGGAGAAAGGTTTTGCAAGATATTAACGGGTCCCTTGAACAAATGGGCAAAAGCATTGGGGATTTTCACTTTGTTTCTGATGATCTTACATGTGGTTACACTGAGAGGTTAACAAAGGAGATTGAAAGTGAAAGAAACTTAGCAGTTGCACCTGAGGATCTGTTGTTACCTCAAATGTTGAATTCTGAGCAAATGCATGCCTATGATTTAATCCTAAAAGCATGTTTTTGCTTAGAAGGTCAAGCATTTTTTGTTGATGGCCCCGGCGGGACCGGCAAAACGTTCCTGTATCGGTCGCTGCTCGCGACTTTACGATCACAGAACCATGTTGCAATTGCAGTAGCAACATCTGGAATTGCAGCATCAATCCTTCCCGGGGAAAGGACGGCTCACTCGAGATTCAAGATACCTCTTGATTTCTCGAAAACTAAGAGTTGTCAGCTTAGTAAACAAAGCTCTACTGCAAAACTCATTTCTGAATCTAAACTTATTTTGTGGGATAAGGCTTCAATGGCTAAGCGAGCCACAATTGAAGCATTTGACGAGTTGTTGAAAGATTTAATGGACTCAGATTTGCCTTTTGGAGGATAAGTAATAGTTTTTTGCGGAGATTTTCGACAGACTCTACCTGTCATTGAGCAAGCGACTAAAGAAGTTCTCATAGAGTCAACTTTTCCCATTTCTCCTCTGTGGCCGAAACTGCATAAAATCAGGCTCACAGAAATATGCGAGCTATGTTTGATCCAGGATTTTCACAATTCCTTTTAAGAGTAGGGGAGGGAAAGGAGGCTGTCGATGATGAGGGTGAAATATCTTTATCATCAGATATAGTTATTCCTTATTACGATAAAGAGAAGTCTTTAAACAGGTTAGCTAGCTACATATAACCAAATTTAGTTTCCTTTTAATAGTTATTCTTCCTATTTCCATTATCAATGAACCTTCTTTTATACAGGTTAATAGAAAGCGTCTTTCCAGATTTGAACCTCTATTCGCAGGATCCTTATAACCTGATAAATAGGTGCATCCTTACTCCTAAAAATACCTCGGTTGATGAGCTCAACGAAATAATGATTAGGAGATTTCCAGGAAGCCTTCAAACTTATATTAGCTCAGATAAGACTGTTGATCAACGCCACCAAGCTGATTATGAGGACTTCCTCAATTCTCAAAATCTTAAAGGTCTCCCTCCTCATAGGTTGCTGTTGAAGGAAAACTGTCCGCTAATGCTTCTAAGAAATTTAAACCTAGCTGAAGGTTTATGTAATGGCACAAGGTTAATATATAAAGAACTCGGCCAGCACACAATTTTTTCTAAGATTGTTTTTGGCCATCATCGAGGAAAGAGAGTTTTTATTCCAAGGATACCTCTTCAAACGCCTGACAGTGACAAGAATGGGATTCCATTCATTGGAACACAGTTTCCTGTCTGACTTGCTTCGCTTTGACTATCAATAAAGCGCAGGGCCAAACTCTTGACTATGTCGGCATCTATCTACGAGAACCAGTTTTTTCTCACGGCCAGTTGTATGTTGCTCTATCTAGAGTTAAGACCGCTGCTAAAGTTAAAATTCTTCTTGTTCCGGGAACATTTGATGCCACAAAAACAGATTGCAAAACTCGAAATGTTGTCTTTGATGAAATTTTTAGATTAACTCAGGCCTAAACCGTTTTCTGCTTGAATTATGCTAAGTAAGATGATTATCCAACTTTTTTATTATTAGCTTACTGTATTCTTGCATCTTTTAGTTCCTGTTCAGTTATCCATCAACTTATGTGTTTATAGGATGGCTAACTTGCTGGCAATGCGAGATATTATGCCTCGCATGAAAAATTGGAGCTGCATCATCACTGTTCAGGAAAGCAACAGATCACAAACTCAATGGGAACACCAACGAGGAAGCAAAAATTTGTTTTCTATGATTCAGAAGTTAGTGAATCCTACTGCTAATTTCTTGATATAATCATTTAAGCCCGCTATTCTTTTGCTTTCTTAATCCTGTCTTAATTTCACCTCTTTAAATGGGGATCAAGAGTCAAAGGAATCATCTTCAATGATGACATTCCTAGAATGAGCCAGATCTTGCAGGTTTATAAAAAATATAAAATCTCCAATGCTGAGGTCAGGCCTATACCGCCAAAGTTCCAGACATCTGAGCTTACCATTCAATGGGTTATCAGTAGCAGAACTGTAATTGACGAAATTTCTGATGATGATGAAGTCATGCCTGTAAAATTCTGCTATTCAAAGTTTACTGACTTAGTTCAATACATGGATGACAAAAGTAAATCAGTAGGTGAGTCTTTCAATGCTTTGCTCTTAATGTGTTTACATTCTGAACAAAGTTCTTTATAATCACCTTCTCTGTATTATCCATAGACATGCTGGGAGTTGTGATTAGTGCACTTGAGCGGAAGACAGTTATCAAAAACTCGAGGCAGTCAGATATGCAGAAATTTGTCTTACTTAATGAAGAGTGAGCAATTTAATCTTCAGTTTAGACAAAAGTTCATGTTGTCTTTCCTTCTTTTTCTCTGCAGTCATTTTTTCCAGTCTCTAACTGTTACCTCTTATCCCAAACACAGATTGCAGCCGGTACTATTGTCTCTATGGGACACTTTTCTAGCTAATGAGGGGCAGGAAATAGTATCTAACCTTCACAGCTATCCTGTGATCATTGCTCGCAGGGTCAAAGTGAACAACTATAATGGTTTGTTCCTTCTTTAGTTTTCGAGATTTTTTCCATTAAGTCTTTTGTATTCATCTGTGGAACCTGTAAAGAGATGTTCCATTCCTTTTGGTCATATAGGGGTGGCACTTGGTACTTGGTTTGATTCAGCAATTCTTGTTGATCCGCCTATACAAGAAGCAAGAGAACTCAAGAACTGGTACAGTATATTTCCAATCATCATCCTCTGCACAGTTTACATCTAAATGCTGTCCCTACTTTTAGTCCTAACATTTTGTATGTCTCCTTTCACCCAAGGCATTGAGGAACACTAGGTTGATTAAAGAGATTGTCGAAAAAAGAACTATATTAGATATAATCCACAGCTGTCATTAAAATCAAACCAAAAAACCACCTGGATTTGTAACATAACTCCATCACAAAAGGTTTGGGAGTCAAACATGTTGCCCTGCTTTCACACTTTTGTCGTGTATCCTCGTCTTTTTATACTCATACTTGCTCATCTTTTAGACTATATGGGTGAAGGCACAGTTCTCTTTTGAACACATCTTCCAGAAATATTGGTACATGAGTTGTAAAAACTGTTGCCGAGCTACAGCAGCAGACTATCAAGTTGAGTTTACCTGTAACTCACGCAAAGAAAAACATCCTGCAGTACCTAGGTGCTAAATAATATATCTATAATATATTGGTTTCTGTTCATTGTTATCTAATGCTGGTTCGCATAAAAAAAAATAACTTCCTGCACATTGTGTGCCTATTTTCAGATGCCGCTTTGATGTTGATCTAACCGATGCCACTGGGGTGATACCAGCTTCAATATTTGGTGAATTAGCAGAGAATCTATTGACATTTAGTGCGCTAGAAGCAATGCAGCATTTTAATGAGGTTCTTACCTCCTAAATCTTGACAATAAAGATGTTCTATACTTTTTCCTCTTACTTTTTCGTTTTCTTAACAGAATGTTGAACTTCCCCTCGAGTTTGTCCACAAAGAGCTTAAATCAAAGACATTTTTGCTTCACATCAAACCTGTGCAAACGCAACTGGCAGATGCACGGCAGCGCTACACAATTATATACTACACTAAAATTAATGATGATGCTGATTCTGTCCAGTTAACAAGTGAACCAAAAGATGCCTCTCCTTTTCCAAGCAAAGAATCTGGCACTATGCACCTCGGGACTCCAGGTAACTCAAAAACACCTGTTTTTTTAGTTCTGCATTTTTATTTTGCTTCGCATAAAAATATGACATACCAAAAAAAAAAATTATGCTCGCAGGAGAGAATAGTGCTCGTTCAAAGGTTTGTGTTCGCCTTTGTGAAAGGTTTGATGAACCACAAAGCACTGAAGCAGATGAGGATGAAAATGCAGAGTGCAGCTCTAGCAAGAAGCAAAAAATCAACTGACTTGTTATTGTTGACTCTTTTGTCCACCTGATTTTTAGGTTCTCTGGCTGATACTGCTATCGTATATTTTTGCAACATTACTCATGCATTCCTAGAAGGGTCATTGATGTATTAATGAAAGGTGTGCTTTTGTTCATGGATACCACTTAGGAACTGGTTTTGGTCTGGCTCCTTTTACATTTGCTGATAACCTGCAATCAGCACCAGCTATGTATTTGAATTGATGCTTTACGGCTGTTATGTATTTTTACAATATCCTCTAGATTTGCCTTCTACTCTATTTAGCTCATTAACTGACCTATTCAAGTCTTCTCCTACACATAGCACTCTTATTAAATATCGCACCTACGGTTATGATCTCCACTTACTCTGCTCACCAGCTCATACTTGGTGTATCTATTAGCCTTAAATTGTGTGGTTGTGCAGGCTTCAAATCGTTTGCAGAAATGCAGCCTTTTCCCTCAGACAGAACTATGTTATACAGTATGCTATGCCCTTACTTGATATGAAACACAATAGATAAAATAGATGCACGGTAGTAACAATCACTGGATTCCTAGCATTCACTCCTTTTATTATTAGCCAGTTCTGCATCTTTAATGTGACAAATCATTAATCCCCTTAAATGTGAAAAAAAAAACAGCCAGCGTAACTATACAAAAAAATTATTAAAAAACTCTTTCCCATCCATTGTTTATATATATCTACTTCTTGAATAGATCATACATCCCACGCAAAGCACTCCAAGTTAAGTTTCCTATTTGCTCCCCTCATGTTATCCCTAACGTTCAGTGGTTTTCTTTGCCTTCATGTAATTACATCTTTAACACTTTTTTTTTTAACTTCTCCAATCAGACCAATGGCAGCAGGTTTATCTACCTATGGATTAACAAATTGCATCTCAATGGCCTGTTGTTTTCTGCTGAAATGCAACCACAGAGGAGAGGTCTAATTTTCTTCTGTGTGTTCGAAAATACTTCCTAACGATGTGCACTGCAGTTATATAAGTTCACTTGACATTTCCCATTTTTCTCTGCTAAACCGCAAATCCTGCCTGCTGAATTCAGACTATTACTTACTCAGCACCAGCGCAACACAATCATTCTCAGGCATGGAATTTATAAATGGCCTGTTGTAGTCGGTGATCGTTCATTTGAAGACGGTTGTGTAGACACCAAAATTTTATTAAATTCAATTTTGAACTTTAATTTTAACTTTATTTGTTTATTTAATTAATTTATTATTTTTATTTACTTTTATTTTTATTTTTATTATTTATTCTTGTTATTATTATTATTTTTTAATTAATTGATTGAAGGTTGCATATAGTAATTGGTGTTTATTTTTGGTACATTAAGATTCACCATTTTCTTTTCTTTTTAAAGCATTTTTTACACTAAATTTGGAAAAAGGAAAAATAGGAAAAGTAGAAGAAAAAGAAAAGAAAAGACAAAGAAAAATGACAAGTGGGACACATGCAATGAAACAAGTGGCACACATGCAATAGGGACAAATGTCCCTTTATTCATTTAACAACACAACACCTAGAAGGTGAGGTGTTGGGATACTTGGTTGGCTAAGGAAAAAACAGAGGGGGGAAGCTACGAGAATGAAAGCGAAAACAGCAAGGCAGAAAGAAAAAGGGGACGGATTGAAAAAAGAGCAACAAGAAAGCAAAAAAAAAATATAGAGCAAAAGTGGGTCACGGACGAGAGGAAGGCCGAGGTCTTTGGCTAAGAAAAATGGGGGAAAGGCTAGAGGAGGAGAAATAGAGAGAACTGAGAGAGGAGGCTTTCGGCAAAACAAAAGGAAAAACAGACGGCGGCAAAAAGGGGGAACTAAGGAAAAAGGAGAAAAACTAGGCTTGGGGTTAAAGGAAAAGAAACAGAAAAAATAGAGGGCAGCAGACGATGGAAAAAAGACAAGAAAAAGCCAAGAAAAAGGCAAGAAAGACTTCGGCAAAGGGGCAAAAAACGGAGAGAGCTTCGTCCAAGAGAAAAAAACAGACAGCTTCGTCTTTGGGGCTGAGGGAGAAAACAAAGGAAAGGAAAAAGACGGCGGACAAGGGACAAAAAGGAAGCCTCGGTTGACAGAAGAAAAGACAGAGCAAGGAAATTTCATTTGAAGAGCTGCCGGAACCGCTGCCGCTCATAACCGCCACCATATCACCGAAATCCTGATGCGGAGGATAGTAAAGACCACTGAGAAATACTCTCAAACAGGAGTTGCAAATTGGAAAAGACAACTCGAGTAAGAGAGAAAATGTTATTGTAGAGAGAGAACAGGGAATTGGAAATGAATACAATTGAAAGGGACACTTCAGACTACCCTTCCTCCCATCCCCCTAGCTCCTTTTATACTACTTCAGCTAACCGACTTCTAATTCGGCAAGCTTTCCCTTTTTGTACCAGACTTCCTGCACAAACTTTCCCTTCCTGCACAAGCCTTCCATTTCCGGCTACTAACTACTTAATAGAATAGCTGACATGGCGCAACTAACTCAACCACCACTCTGATGTGGCATAACAAACTTCTAGTAATACAATTCTAGCTGGCAGCATACATTTCAGACGTAACAATACTCCCCTCCCCAAACAGCTCTTGTCCTCAAGAACTGAAATGAGGGTATTGCTGGTGAAGATCAAACCAGTACTCCCACGTTGCATCCTCTGGGAAATTGTTGCTCCATTGCACCAAGACCTGCGTAGCAGCAGTTCGCCCCCTACGTACCAATCTTCTATCCAAAATAGCAATTGGCTCCATGAGAAGATGACCCTGATTAGTGACACGAGCAGGAATGTGTTGCTGCACAGGGTGATTCCCTACGTGTTTCTTTAAAAGGGAAACATGAAAGGTGGAATGTATCTTGACATCCGAAGGAAGTTGGAGTGTGTAGGCAACAGAACCAATCTTGGCAATAATCTGGAAGGGACCAAAATACCGTGGAGACAACTTCTGACAAGAATGATTCCTGAGTGAGTGCTGCCTATAAGGCTGGAGCTTAACATAAACCCAATCTCCTAGCTCAAATACTCTCTCAGATTTGTGCTGATCAGCCTGTTGCTTCATGCTATGTTGAGCTTGTTGCAAATTGTGCTTCAGTAAGTGTAAAGTGGCTTCTCTTACGATCAGGCTTCTGTCCACACTATCAACAGAAGAGCTGCCAGGCATGTAAGGAATGTGTAAGGGAGGTAGCTGACCATAGAGAACCTCATATGGAGTGCTCCGGATAGCTGAGTGAAAGTTGGTATTGTATCAGAACTCTGCCAGTGGTAGCCAAAAACACCATTGCTTGGGATGATCACTACACATACACCTCAGATAGTTTTCCAAGCAACGATTAACAACCTCAGTCTGGCCATCCGACTGAGGATGATAAGCAGTAGACAAAACACAGCTGTACCTTCAGCAGATGAAATAATTCCTTCCAAAAGTGACTAATGAAAGTTGCATCTCTATCACTAACTATAGATTTAGGGAGGCCATAGAGCCTATAGATGTTATCCAAAAATATCTGTGCCACCGAGAGTGCAGTGTAGGGATGCTTGAGGGCCATGAAATGAGCATACTTACTGAGCCTATCTACCACCACAAGAACAGTATCCTTTCCATGAGATTGAGGCAGTCCTTCCACAAAGTCCATGGAAATGTCATACCACACACGTTCTGGAATGCTTAATGGTTGTAGCAGGCCTGGATATGCTACATTCTCCCCCTTATGCCTCTGACAAACATCACAAGAAGCCACATATTGTTCAACATCCCTCTGCATATTCCTCCAGTACATCAACTCCTTAAGTTTCTTGTATGTCACCTGCACACCTGAATGCCCCCCAATGGGAGTGTCATGCCACAATCGAATGAGCTTCTGCCTTAAAGCAAGATTATTGCCTACTACCAACTTCTCTTTCCTCCTCAGTTGCTAGTGCTGGTAGGAATAGTGCCCCTGCTGAGAACTACCTGTAGGGTCCTGCAACTGCTGGATAATGCCTTGCAACAAGGGGTCCTGAGTGCAACTCTGTTGAATCTCAGTGAGCAAGGCTGATCGAATGACTGAGATGGGAGCTAATACTGCTACCTGGTCAGAAGGTTGCCTGGATAATGCATCTCCCACCACATTATCAACTCCCTTCCTGTAGTGAAACTCATAGTCATACCCCATAAGTTTAGCTACCCATTTCTGTTGCATAGACGTGGAAACCCTTTGCTCAAGCATGTATTTAAGACTCTGGTGGTCAGTCTTGATGACAAAATGCCTACCCAACAGATAAGGCCTCCATTTTTGGATTGCACTCACGATAGCGAGCATTTCCCTTTCATACACAGATAAGCCCTTATGCTTGGTAGCCAGAGCCTGACTATAATAAGCCAAGGGTCTTCCCTTCTGACTCAGAACTGCCCCCATACCATCTCCTAAGGCATCTGTCTCCACTTCAAAGACCTGGGAAAAATCAGGCAGAGCTAACAGAGAAGGTGAACTCATGGCCACCTTCAAAGCTGAAAATGCTGTTGTAGCCTGGTCTGTCCACACAAAGCTATTCTTTTTGAGCAAGTCTGTCAAAGGTTTAGCCAGTTTCCCAAAGTCTCTTATGAACCTCCTGTAGTATCCGGCCAATTCCTAAAATCCCCTTAACTCTTTCAAGTTAGAAGGTATAGGCCATTTCTGAATGGCTTGTACCTTTTGAGGGCCTGCCTGTACTCCTTCTCCCGAGATTACATGCCCCAAATAAGCCACCTGTGCTTGAGCAAAAAGAGCACTTGCTTTGCTTCACCTTTAAGCTGTGTTGCCTTAAGGTGTCGAAAGTGATCTCCAAGTGCCTGATATGCTCAGACCAGTTTGGGCTAAACACAAGAATATCATAAAAAAAAAACCAATATGAACTTCCTCAGATAAGGCCTAAATACAGTATTCATCAAACTTTGGAAAGTAGAAGGTGCGTTAGTCAGGCCAAAGGGCATTACTACAAACTCATAATGTCCTTCATGAGTCCTGAAAGCAGTTTTGGCAATATCATCAACACACATTCTTATTTGGTGGTAACCAGATCTGAGATCCAATTTAGTGAAGAAACGAGATCCAAACAGTTCATCAATCAGCTCTTCTACCACTGGTATGGGAAACTTGTCCTTCACAGTAGTTGCATTTTAGTTCTCGATAGTCAATACACATCCTCCACGTTCCATCCTTCTTCTTGACCAGAACTACTGGGGAAGAAAAAGGGCTTGTGCTGTGCCTGATGACCCCAGCTTGTAGCATCTCCTGAATCAGTTTCTCAATCTCATTTTTCTGAAAGACAGGATACCTGTAAGGTCGTACATTTACTGGTGCTGTCCCTTCCTTGAGTATAATTTGATGGTCATGGCTTCGGTGTGGAGGAAGCTCAGAAGGCTCTTCGAAAATGTCCTTAAACTTCATTAACAAGCTCCTGTAAGTCGCTTGCTTTAGGATCATGGACAAAATCTGCTTCCTGAGAGGTCCCCTCTAACTGACAACAGCTACCTGCTTGCCTCGCTTGCTACTGCTTGCACAGGCACAATAAAGCATAGTTGCGCAGAAGCAATCTGCTCAGACTTATGTAGGATCTTCTGCATGGTCTTTCTTTTCACTAGCTGAATGGCCTGTTGACCTTTTCCTCGCAACACTATCTTCCTTTTCCCTTTCAGAAACTCCATTTTCAACTCGCCAAAGTTCCACTTGATATCCCCCAAAGTTGACAGCCACTGCACTCCCAGTTCCAACTCGCATCCTCCCACAGGTAGCACCATAGCATCAACCTTGAACGTCTGGTTCTGCAGTTTTCCAAGTGAAGTCAGTACACAATCTGTTAGTGTTGATTTTGTTGCCATCTGCTACTTCCACCACAAGAGATGGTACTTCTTGCACCCTCAACCCCAGTTTGTTAACTAAATCTGGATGGACAAAGTTGTGAGAGCTTCCACAGTCAATGAAAATATTTACTGGAACCTTCCCCACATGACCAATTACTCTCATCGTTCTGAACTTAGGGACAGCAGTAAGAGTCATAGCATTTAAAGAAATGTGAGCCAAGTTACCCTGTGAAGCTTCTCCATCCTCCTCAGATTCTACTTCCAGTTCCTCACCATCATCCTCTGCACATACTTCTAATCGAAATAGCTGTCTGTTCTTACACCTATGGCCCACTCCATACTTTTCATCACACCAGAAACAGAGACCCTTTGCTCTCTTTTCATCCATCTCAATGGAGGTCAGCCTTTTGAATGGTCTCCTGGTGTAGCCTTCTGGAGCCTTTTCTCTCCTTTCCTGGCTAGGAGTGGGCAACAACGCCCTATCATCTCTTTTCCAACTTCGGTCAAGGTTGATTTCCTTCCTCCATGATCCTTCAGAGTTCTTTTCTCTCCTCCACTTATCCTCCACGCCGGAGGAGAAGCCATTTTTAAGTACTCCCTTCGTCTGCTGAGTCAAAATTTTGGCTTCCTCCAATTTGGCTAACGTCCTAGCATGTTGCAGCGTTTTAGGCATGAACATCCTTACCGCTAACTGTATCTCAATCTTCAAACCACTAAGGAAGCAGCTGGTGGCGTAATCTTCAGGAAGATCCACCCTATTTAGTAGTTCTTCAAACTGCTCTTGGTACTCCAGGACCGAGCCTTCTTGTTTCAAGGCTTTTAATTCCCCCATTGGATCATCATACAAACATCCTCCAAACCTTGAGGCCATCTCCTTGATATATTCTTCCCAAGCAGGTAAATCTCTTGTGACGCGTGATCTCATGAAGATCTGATGCCATTGGAGAGCCTTTCCCTCCAAATTCATCGCGACCATCTTCACTCTCACATGAACTGGTGTCTCATCCACCTCAAAGAACTGTTCGATCTTGAACAGCCACCCTTGGAAGTCCTCCCCATGGAATCTGGGAAATTCCAAGCAAGAAAAGCGCGTAGGGGCTTGGTAAGTCCTCCCCTGAGATACCTCATTTTCAGACGGCGAACTCCTTGCAGATTGTCCTCTTTGAGAGTGCAATTCCAGCACCAAATTTCTGAGCGACGCCATCTCTTGCTCAAACTGCTCCTTCTGCTCCTTCATCATAGCCTTCACGCTTTCCTCTAACCTCCGGTTATCCTGCGATCTAGTACCCTCCGCCATTGTTACGCGAGCTGGTCTGTCCCTAGCTCTGATACCACTGATGCGGAGGATAGTAAAGACCACTGAGAAATACTCTCAAACAGGAGTTGCAAATTGGAGAAGACAACTCGAGTGAGAGAGAAAATGTTATTGTAGAGAGAGAACAGGGAATTGGAAATGGAATACAATTGAAAGGGACACTTCAGACTACCCTTCCTCCCATCCCCCTAGCTCCTTTTATACTACTTCAGCTAACCGACTTCTAATTCGGCAAGCTTTCCCTTTTTGTACCAGACTTCCTGCACAAGCCTTCCATTTCCGGCTACTAACTACTTAACAGAATAGCTGACATGGCGCAACTAACTCAACCACCTCTCTGATGTGGCATAACAAACTTCTAGTAATACAATTCCAGCTGGCAGCATACATTTCAGACGTAACAAATCCACCGTCACTTGCGAATTTTCACAGAGGAAGAGCGCGGTAAGCTATCCTTTTCCCTTAAATTCTAATTTCTCCCCAAGCCCAGATTTTTGAATCTTTCAAAGCCTGTTTTCTTGTTGCAGTGTGTCTGTCGATTATGCATGATTTTGGAACACACATGATTATGTGTGTGGGTTGGACTGAAATCTCCTATGTCTCTGACAAATTTTTGGGCCGATTATAGTTTCAATTGAGTAAAGAATTACTGACCTTTTTTTATGCTCATTTGGTGTTTGATAAAATGTCTGATTGAAAGTTATACCTGAAAAATGACTTGTCTGCATTTTGAGTATGAAGAAACCGTATAGATCAGCAAGTTCATTTCCTCTCGATCAAGAAATTTTGATGCATTGCTGTTTTGTATTTCTCTGTTCTTTGTGCTTCCGATCGTGTGAATTTGAATTAAGGTTAGGAGAGGGAATTCTTGTGGTTTCCATTGTCTGATTGAGAGTGATTCGAATTGAAACCAGATTTCTGGTATTGCTTCGATTGCAAAGAAAGAACGAAATAGCAATCTAATGTTGAGCCGTTAGGAGAAGATGATTATTTGTCTAATTTACAATTTCAGTCCCATTGCTTTCTTTTTGTTTGTGATTCAGCCCCAGAGTGTCGAACCTTTGTAATTTTACCCCCAAAACTGTTATAATTCTTTCAATCAGGTCCCTATTTTATTGCATTTGACCCTCTCAAGTCTTCCCTTGTTCTGCTATGACCCAAAATTTGGAAAAATCTAACTTATTTTGCCCTTTTAAGTTTTTAATCCTCTTTTTACATGTTTTACGTGACTTTTTGGATAGATTAATTCTGGGATTTAATGCATAATCAGAGTTTAGTAATTTTTTTAACTGAGTCTTTGTCTTATTGGATTTTTCATAAAATAAGATGAGATTTGATTTGGAATTGTGGGTTGGGTTTTGACAAATGGATTGATGACTTATTTTCTGGGTTGTTGACATGGGCTTGAGGGATAAAGCCCATGTATTTTTAGTTGGATTTTGCTTGGGCTTAAAATGGGCTGGCCGGCTACTTTTGCTTAAACTTTCTGTTGGGCTTTGGAAGCTTTTAGCCCAAGAAACTAGGAAAAATGGCCCAATGGCCTGTTAAGTCAAGAAGTCTGATGATGAATTTTCATTCCAGTCCCAATTTTTCATTAATTATACTATGGCCCTAAAAACTTTGTTTACTTTCAATTAAGTCCCTAATTGAATTGCAAATAGGTCCCTAGACTTTATTTTTCTTTAATTGTGACCCCAAATTTTTGTGATGATTATAATTTGACCCCCAAAAACTTTGTTAGTTTTACAATTAAGTCCCTATTTGTTTTAATTTCTTAAATGTAGGTTGTTTACATGATTCAATTCATTCAATTACATGTTTATTTCCATTCTTTTATGATTATTTGTTAATTAAAGTGATGCCTTGACCCTTTTTGCTATTTTGGAAGGTAAATAAGTAAATTCGTGTCACTAGGCCCCCAACTCAAGGGAGGTACACTCGATCCCTTATTTTCTAATTTATTTGACCCTATGTGCACTTATGTGACTTTATGTGTTTGGTTGCATGCCGTTTGAATGTTTTTATTTCATTTCATTTATTCGCTTTATTTGTTTTAATTTTTACATATTTATTTTAATTTAATTTGTAATTATTTGGGAAGGTAATTAAATGCCACAATTGTAATAGTTAGATTATTATATCATTTTATTTAATTCTTTCCCCCTTTAGATTGTAGTAGGGCTCCCCGAATGTAATAGTTAGGGTTTTATTCGCTTTACTTATTTTGTGTGCCTAGCATGCCTATGTGTTACGTGTTTATCGCTTTTCTAGAACCTTGCATCTAGATATCATGCTTATTTGTTATGTGTTTATGTGAACTTCTGTGTTTATTTGCTTTTTATTAGTTTTACATGATTTATTTGGTTATAAATGAATGCATGACGTCACCACACTAGTTCAACGCTAGTTGTGGCCTCTTTTCCCGCTTTTTCGCTAGTCCAACGCTAGTGAAAACTTGTAGACATGGGTTAGTCCAATGCTAGACCCTTAGAAGCCTTTCGAGCATTAGATCATGTTTGTGTGGTAAAATCATTTCATCTCATGCATATTGTTCACTTTTAGAGTTTTCTTATCATTTTGCATGACATTTTTTACTATATGTATATCCCTTACCCCATATTGCCCCTATATGTATATTGCTTACCCCTTTTGTATGAAATACATGACATTAGACTTGCATTTCATTTAAGAGTTAGAATTAGGTTAGTACATTTGCATGAATAGATAGGAAATAACCCTTTAAATATGGGATATGGACGAGTTTAGCTTTCTAACCTTAGCACGCTCGTATTCCCTCTATTAAAGGGAAAATTGAGTCACGAACATTAGTCCCCCGTACCCAACATAATGCATTCCTTTAGGACATGTATATTTGTATAATTATAATTATTTTTATTATTATTCTTTCTTTTCTTTTGTTAGAGTTTCATATTTTTGCACAATTCGTGACTTCTTCGAAAGTTTACTTTTGGGCGTCACAACTAATGCGAATTGCATCAAATGGTTTCGAAAAAATATCTTGACCCCTCGATATCCCCCTTAGATCTAGGGTTTGCATTCATATAGTACCTCCAAAATGTGATAAATTTTTAGGTTAAAAATAAGAAAATTCTTGACTAAATCACGCAACTAGCCTTGGCTAGATTGAGATGGTGCCTTGGATTTTTATCCTTACCTTCCCTCTCTTCAAATGCGACTCCCGAATCTTTTTCTCTGATTTTCGTAGACTTAGGAGTCGTTTAAAAGGGGTTTTCATAATTTATTTAAAAAATTCATTTTAGGTGACTTGGTACACCTCAACTCAATACCAAGTGGCGACTCCGATTTTTTTATTTAAAAAACCCTTTTTAAACTATTATTTTGGGTCAAATCGTCGCATTTTCAAAGTCCCATTAAGACCCATTTTATTTTTCCTTTCTAACAAATCAAAAACACACTTTTTCAAATCACTAATCACTCAAAAATCCACATTTTTCTTAAAACCATTTATTTTTCCTTTTTTATTTTTCAAAAATGGGGCGCGACAGGTTGGGATGAATATTGCCATGAAAACATTACTAACAAACATGATGCTTTACTTCTACGCCATGCCGGCAATCTCATCTTTGATATCATCCATTTTTCCGAGCTCCAGAAACAGGTTTACCTATCTTGGACAGTTCCATTGCCAAATTTATTGCAGGTTGGTGCTGAACATGAACAAGGTCAGTTTAAGCTTACCTTTATATTCATGCAGTTACTTGTAGCGAAATCCTCTCTAATTTATTATATGATAAATTACTTTGGATTGTGCAGATTCTATGATAATTCAACGTTGGGTTGCTTTATCAATAAAACCCGATTTAACCCAAAATCTCACTGATTTGGTTTCCTTCTATCAAACCTTTAATACAGCAACCCCAGACACATTGGTAACGTATCCTTGCACCATTTCTTTTTGCCTCTCTCACTACATTCCTTTAAACCAAATCTATACATTATGCTCTCGAATCTAACTTTCGTTATTTTCTATTAGAAAATCCCAAGATTCGCCGATCACTTCGTTAATGGGAAGAGAACTCCAACACTTCTTATTAGGACTGGAGAGAAAATTACAGAAATTGGTGTCAAAGGGAAAAAACTAAAAACAAATTGGAGAAGCTTCGTTCTTCAGCATCAGTTGCAACACAATGAAGTCCTTGTCTTCATTCCAGAATCATCAACTACGTTCATAGTTTTGGTCTTTGATGATAATGGAGTCGAGAGAGTCTTTCCATGGTCTTGCATCTTCAAAGTTTATTCTAATTCTCCTGCTTGTGCCTAACATCTGCAATATGGTTTTCTCTGCAAACTAAATTCGCTTTTCTCTTGAAGCTCTTCACCGCACATGTTCCAATTTTTTATTTCATTAGAGCGCACTCTACATTCCTGCTAAATATTACTGCATTGCAATGAAATTAAGCATGCAGCAAGTACATTACAATCACTAACATCTATTAGTGCTGGTACTTTTTTCCGCATAATCAATAATTAATCAATAATTAATTTCATATAAATGGCCTGTTATGCCATGAAACTCAAGTATGCTAAGCATCCCGCCTTTCTATTTGTCAAATGGGAATGTTGTTTCTACCAACAATAAACTTCGGTTAGGGAACATTTCCATTGCCTGTGGAGATAGATTGTTGCACAGAGGACCCTTTTCCTAAAAATATTAACCCTTTCGTTCCCAGTGTACACCTACTTCATACCATGTATTACGCTTCCATTCTCCTGCCCAGAGTTCTCGCGTTAGTTGTTCCAATTTTCAAGTTACATACAAAGAATTGAATAAACAATACAGAAACAATTGAAAAACATCAAAATTAATGCTTGTTGTAAATTTAAAAAACACTACAAGTGATCAATCCTCCACAGAATAATGGAAAAAAAATAATAGTGTTTACTCATTGTTTAATATTTTTTAAATCAACTATTTACTTCTTTCAACACTCCGTCCCAACTCTATACAAAGCAAAATCATACTCATGCACTTCAATTTTTCTCACCTCAATTGTTTTCTTTTCGATTTTTTCTCAACACTGTGTTAAATGCAAACCTTTATTTGCTCACGTTTTCTTACAACATTGCTTATATAAAAATGTAATCATTTTATAATGAAATAACTTAGATGCAATCCATCCGATTCATAATATCTCCACTTAAGAATCTAGGCATTTTTTGGGCAACATGAAATGCGCGGTGATCCCTCCTAGTTTTTTTTTTTTCAACATAAGTAGATAACGTGCGAACACCATTCGGCCAAAAGTTTCGTCATCCTCTCACGTGCCGCGCATGTGGGTTGAGAGCATTAGTGTTGTTCGTGCATCGCGCGCCAGGTTATCATCTTCTCCTCTGCCAATAGCCCATGTGACTCCTGTTGCGTTGTCTGCCGCGTTGATAGACTTGTTTCTCTATCTGGCAGTATCACATGCCTCTTCTTCCCACTGCCTTCTCTTTCTCCTTCTTTTGGGCAATGTTGATCTGTTGCTTATCCGGCTGTTCTGAGCCTTGGTACAAGAGCATGTTTTCTCTTCTAACCACGCAGGTCTCATCAAGCCTCGGTCTCTCGCGTTCTCTGGGTTGCAGTGGTCCAGACGTTTGGCTCTCCTCCTCTTCTGCCGTTGTGAGTTTTCTTCTTCTTCCTTTTCTTCGTTTTTCCTTTTTTTCCTTTCCGGTGAGGTGCAGCCTTTACTACTGTGAGTTTTCTGCGTTATCTTTAGCCTGAAACTGATGTTTTTGTTCTTTGTTCTTTGTTCCCCTTCTCGAGCCGCGCAAGGACGTTCTCTGGGTTTCAGCTGTCCAGATCAGCTGCCGTTCGTTCGGTTCTCCTCCTCCTCCTCCGTTGTAAGTTTCCTTGTTCTTTCTTTACGTTGAGGTGCGGTCTTCTCTGTAAGCTTCCCCTGTAAGTTTTTTTTTGTTTCCTTTTCCTTTATTTCCCTTTTCAAGTGGCTCCTATTTTGCTCTCGGGAGAGGTACGATCTTGCCATCCGTTTGGTTCGCCTCCTCCTCATTCGTGGTACATCTCCACCATCCTTTCCGCTGAGGAACATGCTTCGTAGTGACTAGGAAAGTTTATCTTTTAAATTTTATCATTATTTAAAGAGAAATATAGTACAAAATAAAAAATGTAAAAGATCCTAGGAGTAAGAATTCCCACTTCATATCAAATTAAAATTGGCCTTGATTCTAATCTAGAACGTTGTCAATTAATCTGCTGTTTGCCTGTGTTATTGGTGTTGACTTGTTGGCTCAATAGCCACAATTGTTGACAATTGTACAAAGCCACAATTGTTGACAATTGTGCACAAATTATACATCTCACATTGCTAGTTTTGGTAGAAATCCTCTCATTTGTAAGTTATAAATAGATGGATCCTTTGATAGGATCAAACACACCAAGCAAGAGTTAATAACTTGCTTTCCTTCTCTCACTTTGTAATATTTCTTCTAGTAAAATATTAAATTGTCGGTAGTGTCCGAGGACGTAGGCAAATTAGCCGAACTTCGTTAAATTCTGGTGTTCTATTTTATTGTCTATTTAGTAGCTATATTTGTAGGTATATTTGTAGTGAGTTATTGTGCAATTAATTGCTTATATAGGTGATTCTGTCTAGGAAATTGGATACTTAAGCAGGCCAGTGTGCCTCACCAAATATTTCCTGGGAATTACCATTTTGCAATTTTAGGTACAATAATTTACTCGTTATACCTTAATTTGGTAGAGCTTCCGCAACAATTGGTATCAGAGCTCGAGGTTTCTTAGTATGCTCTGTGGTTGCAGCATAGTCTGATCTTTCACATCAGAAAAGATTTCTTGGGCTATTGTTATTCTACATTTAGGAGCTACTAAATAGAATTTGTAGAAATGACCGATAGTAGATCTTCATCTACAATGCAACCATCGACAAGTTCGTCATCATCTATTATGGCGAGAAATGTTATGATGAATGCAAAATTAAATGTGGAGACATTTGATGGTACCGGTCATTTCGGTATATGGCAAAGTGAGATTCTAGACGCGCTCTTTAATCAAGGTCTAGACATTGCCATCGAAAAAGAGAAGCCAGAAGAGATTGAAGAGAAGGAATGGAGGACGCTAAATCGTTTAGCGTGTGGTACAATTCGATCGTGCCTTTCAAGAGAACAGAAATATGTGTTCTCAAAAGAAACGTCTGCAAATAAATTGTGGACTGGATTGGAGGAGAAGTTCTTGAAGAAAAATTGTCAGAACAGGCTCCATATGAAGAAGCGTTTATTTCACTTCACTTATATTCGCGGCACAACTCTAAGTGATCACATCACTAATTTCAATCAGTTAATCACTGATCTAATGAATTTAGATGTGACATTTGAAGATGAAGATTTGGCTCTCATGTTATTGGGATCTCTTCCAGAGGAGTTTGAGCATCTCGAAACAACTCTACTCCATGGGAAAGCTGCGGTGTCCCTCAGTGAAGTTAGCTCTGCCCTGTACAGCTACGAGCTCAGAAGAAAGGACAAGCAAAGTAGCAGAGATGGAGCAGCAGAAGCTCTGGTAACTAGAGGACGCTCACAAAATCAGAGAAAGGGGACGAGAGGAAGATCCAAATCGAGAGCGAGACTAAGCAAAGATGAGTGTGCTTTTTGCAGAGAAAAAGGGCACTGGAAGAAGGACTGCCCAAAGTTGAAGAATAGACCTGACAAAGAAAAAGTTGTTGCGGATTCAAATGTAACTGAGTGCATTGATCAAGACTCAGACTTTTCATTAGCTGTCATGCCTACTGGTCATTCTAGTACATGGCTATTGGACTCAGGTTGTAGTCATCATATGACGTCCAATAGGGAATGGTTCTTTGATTTCAAGGAACAAAAAGGTGGAGTCGTCTACACGGCAGATGAGACCACATTAGCAACAAATGGGGTTGGTTCAATTCGGCTGAGGAATCAGGATGGATCAATTAGGATTCTAACTGATGTCCGATATGTGCCAGAATTGAAAAAGAATCTCATTTCTGTGGGAGTACTAGAATCAATGGGTTACAAGGTGTCGGCATATAATGGAGTGATGAAAATCATTTCAGGTGTATTGGTGCTGGTGAAAGGAATTCGGAAAAAATAATAACTTGTATTACTATCAAGGTAATACAGTTATTGGAGTAGCGGCAGTGGCTTCCAATGATGATCGAGAATTGAAAATAACCAGATTGTGGCATATGCGCTTAGGGCATGTTGGAGAAAAATCCTTGAATCTTCTGATGAATCAAGGACTATTGAAAGGAGCCAGTGTTTGCAAGTTAGATTTTTGCGAGCATTGTGTCAAAGGGAAGCAGACAAGGGTAAAATTTAGCACTGCAATTCACGATACCAAGGGTATTTTGGATTATGTGCACTCTGATGTGTGGGGACCTTCCAAAACAACTTCTTCTGGGAGGTAAAAATTATTTTGTTACCTTTGTCGATGACTTCTCTCGAAGAGTATGGGTGTATACTATGAAGGCGAAAAGTGAAGTATTGGGAATTTTCATCAAGTGGAAAAAGATGGTGGAAACTCAAACAGAAAGAAAGATCAAACGCCTTCGAACAGACAACGGAGGTGAATACACTAGCGACCCATTCATGGAGGTCTGTGAAAATGAAGGCATTGTTCGGCACTTCACAGTCAGAGATACACCACAGCAGAACGGGGTGGCAGAGCGTATGAACCGGACATTGGTGGAGAAAGTTCGGTGTATGTTGTCCAATGCTGGATTGGGCAGACAATTTTGGGCTGAGGCTTTAGCATATGCAAATCACCTCGTCAATCGTTTACCATCAACTGCTATTGGTGGCAAAACGCCCTTAGAGAAATGGTCGGGAAAACCTGCTACAGATTATGATTCCTTACATGTGTTTGGCTCTACGGCATACTATCATGTTAAAGAATCAAAGTTGGATCCAAGGGCAAAGAAGGCGCTTTTTGTGGGGATCACGACAGGTATTAAAGGTTATCGCCTTTGGTGTCCCGAGACGAAAAAGATAGTTTTCAGCAGGGATGTCACCTTTGATGAATCTACCATGTTAACAAAGGTAGATATACAGCAGAATGATGGTACTCCACAACAGGTGGAGAGCACTCCAAAACAGGTGGAGTTTGAAAGAAGCATTATCAGACCAGCGGTGGATATAGGAGCAGATGAAGAGATTCCTATGGTAGACGAAGAATCAACTGAAGAAGATGTTCCAGTTGGAGAGTCTTCGCAACAACTTGAATCAATTGCATTGAGTAAGCCAAAGAGGAATATTAAAGTACCTGCTCGGTATGTTAATATGGTGGCTAATGCATCTGCAATTGCAATAGATGAAGTTCCTACCACTTATCTTGAAGCTGTCCAAAGTTCAGAAAAAGAAAAATGGAGGACAGCCATGGAAGAAGAAATGCAGTCCCTTTATAAGAATCAAACTTGGCAACTTGTCAATCTGTCAAAGGGAAAGAAGGCAATTGGGTGCAAGTGGGTATATGCAAAGAAAGAAGGATTTCCTGACAAGTCTGGTGTTCGCTACAAAGCACGATTGGTGGCTAAAGGCTACGCTCAGAAGGAGGGAATTGATTACAACGAAGTGTTTTCTCCAGTCGTGAAACATTCCTCCATCAGAATTTTATTGGCTTTGGTAGCACAATTGGATCTGGAACTTGTCCAATTAGATGTAAAAACAGCGTTTTTACATGGTGATTTAGAAGAGAAATCTACATGACTCAACCAGAAGGATTCAAAGTTGCTGGTAAAGAAAAAATGGTGTGCAAGCTTGACAAATCATTGTATGGATTGAAGCAGTCTCCAAGGCAGTGGTATAAGCGATTTGATAAGTTTATGATGGGACAGAGATACACAAGAAGTAAATATGATGATTGTGTATATTTGCGCAAGCTACGAGATGGATCCTACATTTATCTTCTTCTTTATGTTGATGATATGTTGATAGCTTCCAAGGATCAAGGTGAGATTGAGAAATTAAAATCTCATTTGAAGTCGGGAGTTTGAAATGAAGGATCTCGGCGAAGCCAAGAAGATTCTCGGCATGGAGATAAGCAGAGATAGAAAATTGGGGAGACTTTATTTGACTCAAAAAGAGTATCTTAGTAAGGTATTAAAGAGGTTTGGCATGAATGAAAAGACCAAACCTGTTAATACTCCACTTGCTCCTCATTTCAAGCTCAGTGCATCATTATCTCCAAAGAATGGTGCAGAACGAGAATATATGGCAAAGGTACCATATGCAAATGCGGTGGGTAGCTTGATGTATGCTATGGTGTGTACAAGACCCGACATTTCACAAGCAGTTGGAGTTGTGAGCAGGTACATGCATGATCCTGGTAAGGAGCATTGGCAGACTGTGAAATGGATTCTACGGTACATTTTGAATACCGTAGATGTTGGATTAGTATTTGAGCGGGATGAAAAGATTGGTCAAGGCGCAGTTGGATATTGTGATTCCGACTACGCAGGTGATCAAGATACACGTCGATCAACGACTGGTTATGTGTTTACACTTACTAAGGCACCAGTCAGTTGGAGGTCTACCTTACAGTCAACAGTTGCTTTGTCTACTACAGAGGCGGAGTATATGGCAGTTACGGAGGCTGTTAAGGAAGCAATTTGGCTTCATGGGTTGCTTGATGAATTGGGAATTGGACAGAGGTCTATCAAAATTCATTGTGATAGTCAGAGTGCTATTCATTTAGCAAAGAACCAGGTTTATCATGCAAGGACGAAGCATATCGACGTACGGTATCATTTTGTGAGGAAGATTTTGGAAGATAGTACGATACTACTTCAAAAGATTCAGACCAAGGAGAATCCTGCTGATATGCTTACGAAGGTTGTGACAACTATCAAATTCTAACATTGTTTGAATTTGATAAATGTTGTGCACAACTTGAAGATTGGCGCTTGACAGCGCATTTGAAGACACCACCGAATGTTGGAGAAGAGTGAAGCATTGAAGATGCATTAGAGATTTCGCCAAGGTGGAGATTTGTTGACTTGTTGGCTCAATAGCCACAATTGTTGACAATTGTGCACAAATTATACATCCCACATTGCTAGTTTTGGTAGAAATCCTCTCATTTGTAAGCTATAAATAGATGGATCCTTTGATAGGATCAAATACACCAAGCAAGAGTTAATAACTTGCTTTCTTCTTCTCTTTGTAATATTTCTTCTAGTGAAATATTAAATTGTCGGTAGTGTCCGAGGACGTAGGCAAATTAGCCGAATCTCGTTAAATTCTGGTGTTCTATTTTATTGTCTATTTAGTAGCTATATTTGTAGGTATATTTGTAGTGAGTTATTGTGCAATTAATTGCTTATATAGGTGATTCTGTCTAGGAAATTGGTACTTAAGCAGGCCAGTGTGCCTCACCAAATATTTCCTGGGAATTACCATTTTGCAATTTTAGGTACAATAATTTACTCGTTATACCTTAATTTGGTAGAGCTTCCGCAACAGTAAAAGCATCTGCTGTTGATCAAAGTCATGATAACAGAGTCAATCACGAAACGTTTGAGAGATATTGATGGAGGACAAGAAGGGAAAAGGAGACAATTGAAGAAGGGAAAGTTCTGGCAATGAATATGGTGGGGTTTGGGGAGGGGGGAGGGGTGGGAATGGAAGGAGGAGCAAACTTGGACATGTACAAAACTACGGAGGGTCAATTTTGATTTTAAACATATTGTCAGGTGACAAAAACTAATTTTGCTAAGGATCCACTTGAAAAGAAATAATTTGCTAGTAGGGGTTGAAAAACAAATCAAATTTTTTGATACCCGAATCGAGTTCGGTTTGATTAGAGCTCGTTCGAGTTTGATTTTGCCAATTATTCAAATCAGACTTAAACAATATTTTGTGTTCGATAAATTATCAAACTCGACTCGAACTTGATTCTGTTAAAATAAAGTATAATTTACATGTAAAAAGCTTAACCTGCTAAAGTTCGACTTGAGTTTGATTTGATAAAAGTTCATTTAATTTTAGCTCTGTAAATAAACAAGTCAATATTAAGCACAATTTCAAATTCATTAAAAATAAAAAAAATTTGAACATTAAAATGCTTGTTTGATTAGACTCATTTATCCTCTAATTTCAACTCCAATTTTAAAATTTTAGCAATTGGTGGCCCCACCTGCCACCCCATTCTCCACGTTGGTGCATTGTGACAGGAAACAATCGGGGCAACGCATCTTTATACAAAGAAGACGGGGACAGAGCAAGAAGACCTCTGAAGTCTTGAATGTGCATTAGGATAAAAACTAGCTTTATTTGTGGTGCAGAGTAACAACGTCTGCTAACTTGAGTTGAACTTGAAAGCAATCATGGGTTCCTTCAAAATAATCTCCATATTCATTCTTGTCATCCTACTTGTCCCATCTTTTCACCCCAGATATGGAGCTTCAGCTTCTGCTGAAGAGGCTGCTGCTCTTTTGAAATGGAAAGCCAGTTTTTTGAACCAGAACAATAGCTTCCTAACCTCATGGAACCTTCAATCAGGCAATGCCAATAATTCTTCTACACTTCCTTGCACTTGGGCTGGTATTTCCTGCATTGATGGAAGTGTCAACAGGTTGAACCTCTCAGATTGCAGTATTAAAGGTAGCCTCTACGATTTCCCGTTCTCATCCCTCCCAAATCTTGAATATCTTGATCTCAGCCAGAATCAGATCTTTGCCAGTATACCTAAACAAATAGGTAACTTGTCGAAGCTCATTTCTCTTAATTTCTATGCTAATGAATTGTCACAAGAAATCCCGCCTGAAATTTGCAACTTGAGAAACTTGAGTCATTTAGATTTTGGAAGTAATCAACTTTCAGGTCCCATTCCCGTGGAGATGGGGAATCTGATCTCACTTCAGTTTCTTTACTTGGGTCAAAATAATCTTACAGATGCAATCCCAAAGTCACTAGGTAATTTGATCAATTTGATTGAACTGGATCTCTCTGACAATCAACTTAATGGTTCAATTCGTACTTCAATTGGTAACTTGAGTAAATTGGAAGCAGTGTATCTGTATAACAATCAATTTTCTGGTTCAATTCCGGTCATTTTTGGTAATCTCAATAGGCTGGTGAATCTAAACCTTTACCAAAATCATCTATCTGGTCCCATTCGTCTAGTGATAGGGAATTTGAGCTCACTTCAGTTTCTTTACTTGTATCAAAATAATCTCACTGGTGCAATCCCAAATCACTAGGCAATTTGACCAATTTGATTCAACTGGACTTCTCAGGCAATCAACTTTCAGGTTCAATTCCTGTTTCAATTGGTAACTTGTGTAACTTGGAGGTGCTGTCTCTCCAAAAAAATCAATTTTCTGGCTCAGTTCCGGCTACTTTTGGTAACCTCAATAGGCTGGTGAATCTACATCTCTCTTTCAATCAACTTTCAGGTTCAATTCCTGTTTCAATTGGAAACTTGAGCAACTTGGAACTTTTGTCTCTGGGACAAAATCAATTTTTTGGGTCCATTCCACAAGAGCTTGGAAACCTGAATAAGTTGGTTGATTTGAGATTGTTTAGTAATCAGTTCTCCGGTCCATTGCCAGAACTATTATGTCAAAGTGGAATTCTCAAAAACATTACTGTAGACGAGAACATGCTTACCGGTCCAATCCCTAAAAGTTTGCAAAACTGCTCAAGCTTAGTTAGGGCCCGTTTCGACCGTAACCGTTTCCAAGGAAACTTATCAGAAATGTTTGGAATCTATCCAGTCCTGGATTTCATAGATCTTAGCAATAACCAATTCTATGGGAAACTCTCCAGCAACTGGGGTAAATGTAAAATGCTGAAAACTCTTGTAGTTGCAAAGAACAACATCACGGTGGTATACCTCCAGAAATTGGAAATTTGACTCAACTACACAAACTTGATCTTTGAATTATTTGTCAGGGGAGATACCAAGGGAAGTTGGGAAGTTAGCTTCCATGCTTAAACTAGATTTACATGACAACCAGCTTACTGGTGGTATACCTCCAGACTTGGGAGTGTTAATGGAATTTCTAGACCTATCCACAAATTCCTTGAATGGAACTTTACCCGAACTTCTGGGAGATTTGAAACACTTGTTTCACATGAACTTGAGTAATAACGTTTTAAGTCAAAAATTCCATTGCAGATTGGGAAGTTAACCCAACTTTCTGAACTGGATTTGAGTCAAAATTTCTTCACAGGAGAGATACCATCTGAGTTTCAAAATTTGCAGAGTTTGGGGACATTGGATCTCTCCCAGAATAACCTCTCTGGTTTGATCCCAAAGGCTTTGCAGAATTGCCTGGTTTATTGCACATTAATCTTTCTTTTAATAATTTGCAGGGCCCAATTCCGAGGGGTAGAGCTTTTATGAATCTAACCTTAGAAGAAGTAAAGGGAAATAAAGGTTTGTGTGGCAATATTACAGGGTTACGAGCCTGTGAAAGTTCCCAGTTGATTAAAAAGCATGTCAAGGATAAAAGGAAGGAATTTGTTCTCATAATTGTATTGCCTCTTCTGGGATCATTCATACTTCTTGGTCCATTCTTTGGTGTTCTCCGATTGAGTGATTGGAGAAAACAAAATTCTCGAGTGGAAGAATGGAGGTGAATATGGGCGGTTTATTTGCCACATGTGCCTATGATGGCAAAGCATTGTATAAAGAAATCGTGAGGTCTACAAAAAGTTCAGTGAAACATATTGCATTGGGAAAGGAGGCTGTGGAAGTGTTTACAAAGCACAACTTCCATCAGGCGAGGTAGTAGCTGTAAAGAGACTTCACAACATACCTAATGTGGCAAAGGATAGAAGTTTCTTGAATGAGATCAGAGCCTTGACAGAAATCAAGCATCGAAACATTGTGAAACTCTTTGGCTTCTGCTCAAATGCTCAGCATTCAATTTTGGTTTATGAGTACCTCAAAAGAGGAAGCTTGGCCAAAAGCTTGAGTATAGAAGAAGAAGCTAAGGAACTAGACTGGCAAAAGAGGTTGAATATCATCAAAGGCGTCTCATGGTTTATCTTACATGCATCATGATTGTTCACCACCAATTGTACACCGAGACATATCAAGCAACAACATTTTGCTTGATCCAGAATGCGAGGCTCATGTTTCAGATTTTGGCATTCCAAGTTTCTCAGAAGAGACTCATCTAACTGGAGTTCTCTCGCAGGCACATATGGATATGTTGCACCAGGTAATAAAAATTTTTTTTTTCCTTTTCCTGTCACTAATTTGCTAACTAGTAAATTCTAGTATGATCACATAACATGAAAAATTATTTTCCAACTGTCTCTTGCAGAATTTGCTTACACAATGAGAGTTAACGAAAAGTGTGATGTTTATAGCTTTGGAGTCCTGACAATGGAAGTAATCAAAGGAAAGCATCCTGGTGACTTGATTGCTAACCTTATGTCTTCAAAGCTTGAAGAGATAGAACTAAAAGATTTGCTAGACCAAAGACTTCTGTATCCCAATCAACAAATTGAAAAGAATCTGATATCCATTCTCAAACTAGCAAGAGAATGTCTACATGTTGATCCTCAATGTAGGCCAACAATGCTCATTATTTCCAGGTTGATATCTACATGTTGATCCTCAATGTTGGCCATGTGAACCTCTTGTCCATTTCTTTTCTTGTTAAATTAATAGATGAATCAGATATGTTGAACTTGGATGATGTTTTTGGTTTTTGCAGGTATCTTGCCGCCTATTAAATGCAGACTGCAGTGCCCTACCGCTCCCCTCCCCCCACCCCCCCCAACGCAGCACTATCAGGCATCAGCAGAAGATGATATGATGCAGAGTATGTATTCTGTGTAAAAAAAACTCTGCCTAGCCAATAGAGTTTTATGGAATCTTATCCTGAAAGTAATAATTCTATGACATTGTCTTCATAGTCTTCGGTCTGAATAGTCTTCGATCTACATTTATTATCTCCTTGAAAATCAAGAGTTTCTTAGTTTTCTGCCACACTATGCAAACTAATAACAAGTAATTTTTAAAATTGTACAGTGAAAAGTAATAAAGAGCTCCATACAACTGATCTTCTCAATTTAGCTTAATTAAGAAATGCAAATTGAGAGCGATTAATTCTTGAGAATTATAAAACTAAGTGTGTTGACCAAAGACCAGATTATGTATATGTGATGACAGTTGACCATTGACAAATTTCCCTAAAATAAATAATGAGGGTGTAAATAATAAAAAATAAAGTGCAAATACCATTTCTTCTCCTTGATAAATTAAAAACACGAATGAATAAATTAGAAGGCATTAGTCACTGCATGAGGTGACGGGAACAAGACACGTTACCGCATCCAACAAGTGCCAACGAATTCTCAATGCCTTGGCTGCCAGCCAGCCTGCCACTCGGCCTAGCTTCCCCAGGCAGAATCCTTTCCTCTACCTGTCGATCCATATTTCTTTCCCTTGACCCAACATAGCATTTTCCACCGTCAATAACGTTTCAACAACATTAAAGACCCACACCCACAACATATTTTTCTTCAGCAGCGAAATAAATAAAAGTTGAGGAAATGAATCGTGCAGATGATGATACCAAAGAAACTGTTACGTTCAGAGCCGTAAGCAGAGACGAGGAGGGGCGAAAGCGTGCTGAGAAAGCGGAGGTAGACAGTCACAACGTGGACACGCTTAAGTACATAGAAAAGAAACTGATTGACAAGGGCGTGCAGAGACAAGACCGTCGTCCTGTTGATGGGATTCCGTTGGGCCGTCAGCATAAGTCCGGTCACGGGGGAAAGCATACTTGGGAGGGTCCCAGGGACACTGCGGAGAATGAACTGGGTGCAGCTCCTCCTGCCATAGATGAAAACGATCCAAACTATGTGGATGAAGAGGCGGAGGACAGGATACTTAGGGGGGAGGTTAGTGGGGTCGTCGGATTGGTGGTCGGAGAGTTGGAGCTCCCTAAACTTGCTGAAGAAGGTGTGGCTAGGATTGATGTTGATCCTCAATTGCAGACCAATATTTAGGTTTTTTTTTTTTTTGTTTTTTCAATTGGAATGATTTTATGTTGTAACTGGGGAGGTTAGCTTGTAGGCATGCAAACTTTGTGCTTTTCTTTTTATTTTATTTTCTGGGTAACTTAAACTCAGGCTTTTCTGCCTTTCTTTAGCAGCCCTGCTGTCCAGGTAGCAGTAACATTTTTTGTGGTCGCTTTTTAGTTTTTTGTCCCCTAGTAAAATCAGCACTTCTGAGTTCATTTCTCAATTGAATGCTGTAATTGAATGCTTGATGGAATAAAGAAACATCTTTCCTGTTGAATTTTAGTGTTTCCAATAAAATTGGGAGCAAATTATCTAGTAGTCATTAAACCTTTGAATAGTTGAGTTTGGGTAATTCAAATATTAATAGTATATTTTAACTCATTGAACTATTAAAAATATAAATTTTGAGTCATTTCGTATAATGTCATTGTTAATTATGTCAGATTTAATTATTAATAATGTGCCTTGTGAATCGTTCATACGTTCAAATTTGATAGAGATAATGATGAAATCAGACGAAATGTCCTAAAATAAATTTACATTTTGATAGTTGGATAAGTAGAAATATAATATTATTTAAATTCACACAATCGATAGTAGAAATGTAATATTAATCATTAAGTGATCAAATTTTGACTATTGAAAAAATTTAGTGACTATCGAAAAACTTTACTCTAAAATTGGAGTTTCGACACTTCTGAAGCTACGCGAATCTTCCAGCAATTTAAATTGCAACTGGCGTCGGTTATTCTCGTCTGCGATGATTCTAGTCTGTCTAATGTTCAGTTCTCACAAGGGATGCGCGAGGGGATGTAGCTCAGATGGCAGAGCGCTCCACTACGGAGTCATTATTACTGCCAACCGTAAGTTATGGACCGTGATCACGCTGGCGCTCCATGGTTCTTACTGCCTTTTTCTCCCGCCATCACAAACAGAACAAGTCTTCTGATTTCCACAAAACGAGTGACAGTAGAGGAACAATTCCTTTTTCCCAACCAAAAATCTTTTTACAACTTACAAGAGTACCCGTAAGTGGGGGCAAAAAGGATTTGTGTATAAAAATACTCTTATTAGTTGCATATTTTTTAGAGTAAATTTTATATACACTAACAGTGTATATACTATCACCGTTAAATTCATGATATGTGTGCAAAAGTTGAAAAAAGATACAACTTTTTTCTTTTTTTCCTTTTAAAAAAAATCTCTTTTTTATAGTTTGCCAAAAAAATTCATAACCTCTTCTTTTCTTTTCTTTTCTTTTCTTTTTTTCTCAATAAAAAATAAACTTCTTATAACTTCCATTGGTTTTAATAGAACAATTGTCTGGATTGCATTTTTCTAGATTTTTTGTAGAAAAATTACTGTCGCGATTTGATATATGTGAGATAAAAAAGTGATTGGAAAATATATTCACGGAAATTATAACAATTTTTCTTTGAAAAATGGCTGTCTAAACAAGGTTATTTCCCCCCCCCCCCCCGAATAGCGCAACGGGTCCTCTGTGTCACACCCTATATCACACCCTGTCACACTCTTTATAATCTTGCCAAGTGTCCCTGATAAACCCAACCCCCAAACAACCCAACTCGAACCATGTTAAAATGATTAATCGATTAACCGGACAGAAAACTTAATCTCTTTAACCAAAACCAAGTAAAATAAAAATTCTTTAACCAAAATCACAATTTATCAAGGGAAAAACCCTAAACCCAAAACAACCTCTGTCCTCTCTTCATCTTCTTCACCGTTCAAACAGACCCAATCGACCGGAAAATTGCGCAATTGACTATCTTTCTGACGCCGTTTAATATCTTCTTCACATGAGGCAAAAGTTTTTGGCTTTTATGCTTTAGTAGTATGCTTCACGAAAGCTTCACGTTCACTGGAACAACTTTATCAAAGGTTGTTGATGGTGTCTTCTGCCTATAGTAGGTCTGTACTTTATTTCTCTTAAAAGCAAGTTGTAATTCTCTTGGACCACATGTTAAAGTTTTATTGCCGCTGCATACCTGAATTGTTTTTTCTCTGTGATGTCAATGCGTAGTATGTCTTGTAAAGAATGTAACCAAAATCTTACGTTGGGAAAAATCAAGAAGAAGTGAAGTGATGGAACAATGAGCACGATTTAACAATGGAGCAAAACAGGCTATAATTTATATTTTGCAGATCTTAAATGCCTTTCTTCTCGTTATACTGCACTTGATATTCAAACATTGTTATAAATTTTGTGGAAGTAATAAGCAGCAATATATCTCAACATGTTGAGTAATTTTTTCTCAATTCTGAACATTTTTTTTGTTTGACTTTTTGTGTTTTTGATTTTCCTTTTTCTTGTGGCTGCATTGTTCTCAAAAATTACAAAGGTTATGTAACCTCAGAAGTAGATGTCTACATATAAAAAGAACATAGCAGTTGTGAATATAATGGTTTTGTTCAAGATCTTCTCCACTTTTTCCTGGATCTTTGCAAGGTGACTTTTTTTCTTTTTATTCCTAGCTGTTGTTTAGGAACAAACATGGCAAATTTTTTCTTGGAATTTGTATTCATGCAAATAGGGCTGTAATGTTCTTTAGTTGCATGTTGAATGATGGAGGAATAGTATTGGTCTTATTCCAGTTTGAGAAATTTTTAGGATATGTACATGAATAATATGACAGAACTCATATTCTAATATGTTTTTGTTTTTACACTGAACACAAATTGTAGACATTGTGCCAAAACTTGCACGTCTTTATTTCCTGGAGAAGCTTCTTGTTACGCTGCCATATGCCCAGGCTTCTGTTTTGCTTTGCATAGGCTTGTAGAGAAAGGACATATCTGTTATTGAGGTTTGCTCTCTTGATCAACCATTTCTTTTCTTAAAAATTGTTTGTGAATTACTAAATTAATAAAAAAAAAGCTTCCATTTATTGGTTCATAATTAGTAATTTCAACAGCCTTATATTTGTAGGATCATATTTTTTTCAAGTGTTAAATAGAATTTTGCATATTTAATTTGGGTAATAAATTTCTTATGTTGCTTTACGCCTTTGTGATTGGAAAGATATGGAGAATGATTTGCCAACTCATGAAGTCCAATCATGTCGTAAATTGGACTTTGAAGATGTTGACTCGCAGGAGATAAATGATAATGCCTTACCTCTTTGTATTACTGATGACAATCAAGGACATCAAATTTTTCTTCCTTTGGCTATACCAGATGACTTGGTCCCGAAACTTGGCATGGAATTTGATACTGAAATAGCAGCTAGAAATTTTTACCAAAAATATGCCAAAGCATCTGGGTTTGGAACTCGATTGAGTACGGGACATAAAGACAAAAATAGTGATATGATGTTGGATAGGATTTTTTGCTGCTCCCGTGAAGGAAAAAGGCCAAAAGACAAACGCAATATGATTGTTAAGTGTCCGCGTCCAGAAACAAGATGTGATTGTAGTGCAAGGATGAAAATCAGTTGTAGACAAGCTGGAAAATACCGTGTTGTGCAATTTGTTGCTGAACATAATCATGGCTATCAACTCCAAGCAAAACTCATTTATTCAGATCTCATAGACACGTGACAATGGCACACGAATGAAATAGATATGGCCCGAAGTTGCGGAATTACACCAAAACAATCGATTGAACTGATGTCGAAACAAGTTGGTGGACGAGAAAATCTTGGATTCATTCGAGATGATTTAAAAAACTACATACGATCCAAAAGATCCATACCAATGATGCAAGGTGACACAGGAGGAGTCTTAGAGTACTTACAAAGGATGCAATTAGAGGATCCAAATTTTTTTTATGCCATTCAAGTAGATGAAGATGACTTGATAACTAACATATTTTGGGCTGATGCAAAGATGAGAACGGATTTTGCTCATTTTGGTTATGTGGTTTGTTTTGATACAACTTACCGAAGCATAAAGATGGGAGGCCAATTGCATTATTCGTTGGTGTAAATCATCATAAACAAACTACTGTTTTTGGGGCTGCTTTATTATATGATGAGACAATTGGAACATTTGAATGGCTGTTTGACACATTTGCTAAGGCTATGATGGGAAAAATACCAAGAACTATTCTTACAGACCAGGACGGAAGAATGGCAACGGCTTTGGCTTCTCAATGGCCAACAACGTATCACCGCTTATATATATGGCATATCTATCAAAATGCAGCAACGCATCTAGCTGATGTCTTTAAAGATTTTCAAAATTTTACGACAGATTTTAGCCACTGCATATATGATTATGAAAATGAGAATGATTTTTTTGAGGGATGGAGTGAAATGTTAAGAATGTATGGTCTGGAAGACAACAAGTGGTTGAAGAAAATGTTTGATATAAAAGAGAAATGGGCTTTAGTGTATGGGAGAGACACCTTCTGTGCTGATATGACCACGACCCAACGAAGTGAGTCCATGAACAGTGTCATAAAGAAATATGTAAGTTATAAACATGACTTACTTGAATTTTTTGAACACTTCCAAAGGCTGTTAGATGATCGTCGCTATGATGAATCCATAGCAGATTTTAGAGGCAATCAAAGTACACCTGCAATGACATTCCCTTGTAAGATTTTACAGCATGCAGCATGTATATATACACATGAAGTGTATGAAAAATTTAAGGACGAGCTATGCAAAGGGATTGAAGAGATGGACAAAAGCAGCTAAAATAGGAAATGTACATGTTTCCAGTGAAAGTAGCCCGGAAATAGAGTTAAAGGCAAAATTAAGTTTTCGTTACAAAGAACTATCCCATCTATATATGCAGCTGATGACAAAAGCTTCTGAATGTGATGAAACTTATCAAATTGCTAAAGATGGATTTTGGAAAATGTCAGAACAAATGGATGCATGCTGTCAAGGGAAAAAGAAAATGAAAGAAGTGCATATTGAAGAAAATAAAAGTGTGTATCAAGATGTTGACACTAATCCATCTGAAATCGCCTGTAATAAAATAAAAGGCATCAAAGTGAAAGAAAGAGTCACCTACAAGTTGAGCAAGAGACCAAGAAGTGCACTAGAAATGGCTACTAAGAAACGCAAGTACAAGGTGAAAGAGAAGTCTTCATCGAAAAGATTACAGGTTAGACAATTTATTTAGTTTATGTGAACAATGCTATTTGATTGTTTGACTATTACTCTTTTTTTTGGTTCCTTAGTTCTATGATGAATAATGAGTATAGAAATAGTATTAGGATCCTTATTTATAATTTGGATAAAAATGATTGTAGGGATTTGAAAATAATGTTGTTCATTCAAGCATGGATTCTGCTACAATTCAAGGTTTTGTTCGAGAATTACCACCACAGCAGGTATAATTATTCATCATTTTTGTCTTGTAATGATTTATTCTTTAGAAGACTAAACTACATTAACGATATGTTTTTTCAATGAAAATTTTAATTTATGGTCATCTCTCTTTAATTATATCAGCAATTTGGAATTCCAATAGAAGACATCTACAATAGGCGAAGTGCTAAAAACATGACACAGTTATTGCAAGTAAGTAAATAGTATACTTTCTGTAGATATTATGTCAACCATTAGTTGCATGTTGGTTCTTATTTATATTAATTTTTTCTAGTATTAATTTGTTATAATGAAGGGTAGTCTTCTATTTCTTATTTTTCGGCAGACGTTGGACCCTAACTTCTACCAAGGCTATGATTTGATGTCTTCAAATTCAATAGCACACCAGCATGCATCAATGAGTTTTGTCCAAGTAAGAAAAAACCTCGATTAATTACTTAATCTTATATATATTAGTTTGATAAGTTACAATTACAATTCAATACATTTGTTAACTTAGCATTTGTTTTTGTAGGCACAAGAACTCGAAAAAAATGATACTGATCAACAAGTTGATAAAGATGAATGATCAGTGCAAAAACTTGGATGGTGTGAAGTTATAAATTTACTTGTATTTAGCTGGTGCCCTGTTGATGCAATGGTTGCTAGTAGATTTTTGTGTTTTAAGAATTCCCAAGCAATCGACCTCCATCCTTTATTTTGACCTTTGCTCTGAGTCTTGCTGTTACTATAGTTGGATTCATCGTTGGTTGGATTACTGTCGGAACCTTTCCACTCTTTTCTTCTCGTTCCCTTGTAGAAGAGTGATCATAGATTTTTATACACATCATTCCATTTTTTGTTTTCCTCATTCTGAGGTTTGAGCACAATGAAATTGATGATTATGCTGCCAAAATTCAAATTATGCTAAAAGTCCTGGAGAAAATGAACTAGAATGAAAAAATTGCTCTACAAGATTTATATTGAGGCGGAGGACACAATGAAATAGAATGGGCAGGCCTTGTATGATTACACCCTCTCTCTCTCTCCCTCGCTCGCCTTGTAGTTTTATGCACAATCGATTATTTTACAGCAAGGGAATGAGTATGATCGTTCAAGTACATGGCATTGTGGAGATTATTCAATAGCCAAAAGCGTATCTTAAAATAACATTAGACAGACGTTGCAAGAACATGGCATTCTTCCCTTGCTTAATTCCAGAGATGGAAGAATTCCAGAATCAAACCATAACGCAAAACTTTAAAGCCACAAAAGCAAGTCATGGAGACCAAAGCCAATAATTTTCAACTTTGACATGAAAAAGCATCTTAGCTGCACTTAATCAAACCAGGGGAATATCCACAACACCTTCCCAGGTATTTGGGATTTCACTTATCATCTTACAATCAAAGCAAAAGGCTGACAATCTCACACACAATTAACTTGAGTCTGATAGCTCTAGTCTATTTATTTCCTGTCAAAGATACTGCAACAATATATGCTTAAAACACGCGAACACTTAAGGGAGCATGCCAACCCCTTATTCAGTAATAGTAGTGGATTGAAATAAAATGAACCCCTAACAGACCACCACTTGCCAGTTTGCTCACTCATCATCATAGTCTTTGCGGTGGTGGTGGTGGTGATGCTTGCAGCAATGTTTCTTTTCCTCATCATCGTCAGAGCACTCGCCGCCCTGCCAATGTAAAAGCATGAATTGTAAATCAAACCAATCACAAAGAATGATAATCAGTGTAAAGAGAATCGTAAAAGCATGACATCATCAGTGTAATGGGTTAAAAAGAATCACACTGCTACTGATATATTACATGATAATAAACTATCTTAAAGATGTATATAGAGGGAACAGTATAGACGGGAGTCAGAATTACTAAATTTTCAGAAGGGATTGTAATTTTTGTGAATGCGTCGTGTTTGTCTCAATGTGATGAAGCAAACAATTTGATACAATGCATACCTACAAGTACACCAAACAAGAAGGAATAAAGGCCAGGACAAACTCTTAAATATCCATTATGAAGCAAATAAATGTAAACAAAACTCTTGATCTGCAGTAGGCAAAGCACATTCTCAGAAGCCTATTTAAGTAACTTATGATATACTAAAACAGTCTTCTATTGACCTCCTACGGCTAATCTTCAAAAATATATAAGTCAAGAAACAACTACGAACCATCTGTAGGTTCTACAGCTCAGTTAAAGGCACTCAAGTAATTAAGATATTGAGGTCAAGGTATGTAAAAGAACTACTTAGTCAATCATGACGTGCTAATTGTAAATGTATCAATTATATGTAGAAATGTTCTCTATCTGGAAAAAGAATTCAGCCGATAGCATTTGGATAAACAAAGGGACAAGGCTATAGCTTTATGTACCGAAGTATCATGCAACCATATAGTATTTCTGTTCGCCGTTGGCCACCAAAGCATATTGCCAAGTGTAGCCAATTAATATCATGAGTTGCAAACACAGGCAATGGACCTATGTTTCTTCTTGATTAGATGAACTCATGGCCCATTTTAGGTAAGGCATATTCTTGTAGCTAATGAGAATGTCAATATGAAGACGGAATCATCATAAGAAAAGAGGGTTGGGGGGGTGAGGGATAAGAAACTAATACACCTAGAAATTTGGGAATACAATTGTGAAAATTAAAAAAATTTCCTCCTCTACTCCCTCAGTATGCCTCCTCTTCCTCCCACTCGTATACCGGCATATATAAAATGCAGCTAGCAGGTTTCAGAACAGGTTATGAAATGAAAATGTAATTAAAAAATAAAAAATAAATTACACTTATAGTAATCAATCAGAACTAATAGTTCATCAAAATGAATAGAATTAAGCGGAAATAATAAAGTCTTGCAACCCAGAACTAATAATCAATTCAAAACCTTTTTTTATTAATTTGAGGAAAAAGAAAGCAATAAAATCCAAATAAATCATTTTTATTATTTTAATTTTTTACTCACAAAATAAATCTAAAATGTCAGCTTATTTATTCAGTGAAGAATTTCCAACGAAATGACATATACAACCTTCTAATCTTGGAATCATGTCCATCACCATATGGCAATTCGCTCCAATTGAGGGGAATTCAGTTGGCCATATAGCTCAGGGATTTGCCAAACGCGCCGCCCCATACGATTCACCTTCACAACCCCAAAGGGGGGAAAATGAGTGTATCCGTTGCCGCAATTATTCACCGGCATGTTAGGAGGAAATAGCCAACAATTTTCGTTTAAAATGATAATAATAAGAATAGCAATAAAAAATGAAGAGATCAGAAAATGTCAGTAGTAGTTAACCAGAAGAAAAGACGGTAGAGAAAATACGCTGATCAAAAGGGCAAGAAGCGAGGTCCCAGATCTTCATTTGGGTGCGAAAACAAACACTCGCAAATCAATTCATTACCATCTGAAGAAAGCCTAATGAGATGCACCTACGAGAGCATCACAATTTGAAACTGCGTCTCCAGTAAGAAAATACATTAGGAATGAAAAGCAATTAGGAGTAGTTTCTCCAACCTCATTTTCTTCTTTGACACTGAGAGTGGCAGCGAGGAAGGACGTGTGGTCGGTGTCTTCAAAGATCTTCGAGGAAACCCACCAATGAAAAAGGAAAATCAAACTTGGGTTCCTCTCAAAAATCGTGGGTTTCCTACTAGATTTTAGTCTGCAAAATTTGTGTGTGTGAATGTGGGAGAAAGATAGTCAATTGCGCAATTTTCCGGTCAATTGGGTCTGTTTGAACGGTGAAGAAGATGAAGAGAGGACAGAGGTTGTTTTGGGTTTAGGGTTTTTCCCTTGATAAATTGTGATTTTGGTTAAAGAATTTTTATTTTACTTGGTTTTGGTTAAAGAGATTAAGTTTTCTGTCCGGTTAATCGATTAATCATTTCAACATGATTCGAGTTGGGTTGTTTGGGGGTTGGGTTTATCAGGGACACTTGGCAAGATTATAAAGAGTGTGACAGGGTGTGATACAGGGTGTGACACAGAGGATCCGTTGGCGCCCAAATAATTATTATAATGTGAGAAGTTTTTGCGAAAGTTTAGTACTGTATTCAGAATGAACACAAGGTTAGTTCTGTTTTCCCATCATTTTACTCATATTCCCCATCATGGATTTCTTTTCTTCTTGTTTTGGCAAAGAAACAAGAAACCATATGAAGTAGTAATAAGTATGAATCCATTGATGCCAGAACTAGAAAAAGATGTTTGAACTTTGAAGTACTTGGAACACATCCTACTTCCGAGTTGTGAAGCATTTGATGAGACATGTTTCTTTAACAATGGAAACAATGGCTATCTCCGAACTGCTTTGTGTTATTCCCATTCTTTGCTTTGTACAGTATCACCGGATGTTGACTAACTCAATAGTTTGTCGGTCTGTAACAAGAAAAGAGGAGTTAGCTGCTGCTACCCAGTTTCACTTGCCATCACCCTCCCAAATTATAACAGTTGGGAGGTCGTAGTTGTAGTAGGTTACTTATGTGTCAAAATGAGTGATTTGAGCGAGTTTGGGTTGGGTAAAATGGATAATGGATATAAGTGAGTCAACCTATTTATACCCATTTAATTAGATGAGTATAAATGGATAAGTCAAAAAATGAATTGGATAACCCAATTACCCATTTATAACCCATTATTTTAACTTTTTGTAAATTCATTTAAATTCATTTTTACAAACTAAGTTATCAATTTATACTATCCTTTGCACCCATCATTAGTTTTAAATATTTATTTATAATGTTCAATAAATCTAATTATCAATTTTTTCCTATATGTACTCTATGTCTCAAAATTACATACTATTTGATAATTAAACAATAAGAATATAAAAATTTGAACTAAGTACTATAAAAGTTAACATAAAAACTTAATCCAAAAATTTTGAACCTCTAGCATTTTTCGTGTGTAAATTTAAATTTCATTTTGAAAAAATAAGAAAAGTGGCTAAAACTTGTAATAAATTGGTAATGGGTGAAAAATGAGCAAGTTCATGGATGGGGGAAGAGAAGAGATTTGAGAGAAGACAATTCTAAATGGTTTAATTGGGTTTGATGGGTTACCCAATAATACCCATTTAATAAATGGGTATTATTGGATAACCCATACCATATGCAAAAAGTTAACATACCCATACCCATCTATTCATAGGCGGGTATGGATAAATTTAGTTAAATGAGTTTGTTTAACAGCTATACTTATGATTAATACGTTTTAACACAAACCACTCAACTTTTAAATACATCATTTCTTTATCTTTTCCCTTTCTGATGAATTAATTTGTCTTCATTCAAAGTTTCGAACGCACAAAAGATGATTTAATTTGATTAGATAGACATTGTTGCGATCATTTATTTGATTTGCCAAAAAAAAAAAACAGTTTTCCGTAATATCCAGCATTTCTCAAGTTTATGGTGTGTTAATCAATAATCATCAAGCTAATAATTTTCGGTAACATGTTTCGCCTGTGCACGGGTCTGTAATTCTAATATTTATGTTCGCTTTTTCAGTTATAAAATAAATAAGGGGCTGGCGGTTTGGCCAAAAAAAAAAAAAAAAAGAAAAGCTAATAATTGACAATCTCAATTATTTTGCAGTACAAGAATTGCATTTGCATTCTCAATTTCGGCTTCACTTATCTCAAACTTTCCTTACGAGATTAAAACGGAATGATAGACTAAATGCACCCTTACTTTAGAGTCTGATTCAACCTCCAAATGCTTAATCCCCAAATTGCAGGCTTATTGAAGTTCCTTCTAAGGAGTCCATAGTTCCACCACTAAACTAGTACCATGACTAATATAAACTACAAAACCAAAACCCAAAAGCCCTGGGTTTTCTAGTGCGGACCTATCAGCATTACATTTGGGAAAATCCCATCCAAGCAATATTGGCCGTCGAGGATGAACATCAACTCTCTGAATGCATCTTGAATGATGGACCTCCGTCTTTTATTGTATAGACTATAGACATTTCATGTGGCAAACAAAGGATATGGTCATATTTGAGAGGACTCAGCTATTGAGCATTTGGGCCAATGTCACAAATACAGCATTGTTACTTAGAACGTTATTTCCCAATCAAGATCCAACCACAACCAGACCGATATCACGTGAAGAAGCCCAATCTATCCATTCCTCCAGCCAAATCTCAACCACGTAAGAGATTCTGAAATGTGGAGATGACAATACTTTGCTTGAAGGACCCTTTTCCAAGACGAATCATCCATTGTGAGCAAATTCCATCAGGCTTTTGGAAGAGTTGCTTTACTTAGAGTAGTCGGATTGCGAATACTCTTTGGGTGATAAATAATTTATACGTCTGAGATGATTAATCAACTGTAAACAAAATTGGTTTTAGCATATTCCTATTGGACCAAGGTTCTAAAACATAACTCGTTGAATGAATGCTCTGTTAAAGATTATTGATTCAACAATTGGTTTAACCGTTATCAAACTATTGTTGACCCGTGACATCATAAATATGTTAAAAATAATTAATATGTTACTTTATTATCATATAGACTACAAAAATGAATCTAGTGAATCCATACTTGGTTCGTTAGTGTGTTAGAATTAGAATATTTCGGTTCATCCATAATGCAATTTAGATTGAATAAATCAATTTTGACAATCACAACTAATCCAAAAACAAAGAGGACAATTACATTGTACCACACATGAGGCCAAATGGAAAAGAAAAAACAAAAAAAAACCTGACTATAGTAGAACATGATATATTAATAATATAAACATGGAATACTTGTAAGTTTATAGAATAACTATTGGAAAGTCATACTAATTAAGCTCACCATGTCAATATTTAATTTAAAAGAGATTTAGTGATAAGAAACATGAAACTTAGCAAAAAGAATTTGAATTTTCTAAATAATTTTGAACTAAACTGTAATTTTATAAAGGTAATATGACACAAAACTAATATTGCACAAAAGTGGGGTAGCTTTAAAACCTTAAACAAAGTGCGAGGATTTAATAGTAAAAGATTATCACAAATCTTGACTATCTTGCACCGTTTGTCTTCTTTTGGGACAGATGTCTAATCTCTTCTTATTCCTCTTGAAATTTTTTAAGAGCAACAAGACTCGGAAAAACTTTGTGTCCATAGTTCAAAAACAATTGTGTCCATAGTTCAACTGTGAGGTACAAGTTCAGTTTTAAAACATTATGTAAAACGTATCTGTGTACATATTGTTTGACCCTAAAATAAAAAAATTCCAAAGATAACAAAACCCATTAGTCAATTAACATAATAATAAAGATTAAGAGAGAAAGTGATGAATCGGTCAAGAAGTCTATAAGCAGATAAAGTTTTCATCTCAAAAAAAAAAGCTAGGATGAGTTGCAGGTGACCATGTCAAGTTTGGATTACCAATGGCATTCACAGTTTACAATGTTGTCATGGGGTGTTATTGAATTTGGGGAACAAATTGAATTAGGATGAGTTGACAAAGAAATGGGGTGCTACAATATTACAGAGAAATGGAGCATGCTCTTGAGGCAATCAAATGGGGTGCTGATTATTTCATCAAGGCACACACTAGACCTAATGTCAATTATATGCTTCATGCTTAATGAGTGTAGTAGATGTAGTCTAGTACCATTCAACAAGAATTAGAATTTTTTTTTTTTAAAAAAAGACACCAAATGATGTCACTATAACAGAATTTTAATCCATTTTCTATGGTTGTATTTAATATATTGTAAATAAAAATTTTCTTTTAAAACTCATCATTGAAACACAAGTGAAAATTTGTTTAAGATGAGAAAAGATCATTAGATGAGTTAACAAATATTTCAATTTATTGTTTAAGGGAAAAAATTACTGTGTAAAAATCTTCGAAAAAAGATTGTGAAGAATAAAAAAAGAAGAGCACAAATTTAACATACATAACCGACTTGCTCAGTCGCAAAGACACTATATGTAACATAATCTAGCTATCAGGTTTTAGTTTTATAAGTTTTCTTTGGAATGTTAATTTTGTGCTTCGTGTTTTTTCTTTTTTCTTTAGCACTATTTTCAATTAGCTAGCGTGGAGGAACTTACATTGCTCATTGATTATGAATGCTGCTATGTTAACATGCGTGATAAGCTTTCAAGTTTCTTCTAATTCTGTGAAGCAAAATAATTTGTGTTAGTATAGGATATAAAATCATCAACAGTTGTATACTTGAAACGATTCTTGAAACATTTGTGTATTCCCACAATTTTGTGTTTGTATTTTTCTACAAAGCAAATTATCTTGGACATTCTTGAACTGTTTGGGCAAATAAAGTTTTAGAATTCCATCAACATAATTAGTCCAAAACTTCTTGAATTTAATCAAATGCTTCTCCTAATCCTGGCAAAAAACTAATCTCACTTCTGATTTAATATAGAACTACAACATAAATAAATCAATTTATAAAGACTCATTGTAGTTTAGATGTCAAGTAATTAGTGCTCTTCTCCAAGATTTACTCAAGTTACCTTTTTCTATAGATTCATTCAGACAAATAAGTCATATAAGATAAAAATGGTCAGTCTCATTAAAACATTCCAATATTGCTTTAAATTTCCAGGACCATTGCTTCTCAAGTGTTCCGTTCTCAAAAGGAAAAGACAGTGAAGTACGGAAGGATAAAGGGACAGAATAAGAAGACCTTTGAAGTCTTCCTTGTGCTGTAGGGATAATCATGGGTTGTCTCTAAATATCTCCATATTTCTTTTTGGTCCTACTTTTCCTATCATTTTCAAGACTTAATAAAAGTAGGTTACCATTGATTAACATCACGATGACTGAGTCAATCGTCAAATGTTTGAAACACGAATGTACTGTCAGCAATTAGCTTTCTGCATTCCTTACATCAGCAATTAGCTTTCCGCAATTTCTGACTTCCCTTGCATTTCATGAAAATGTACTGTCAAGTAACTTTGCATAATACATGTCAAGAAAATATAGAACTATAACTAATTTGCTTAGCCAATAAGTTCATCGTCATTAAGGAATCATGGTGACAAGTGTCCTTCTCCAAGAGGTACACGAATCACTTTTCTATAGATTCAGCAGGAAAAATTAGTGGTAGAAGATAAAATGGTTAAATCTCATTGGAAGATTTTCATTGCTTTAAAATTCTTGGCCCATATTCGTGTCTTGTCGTCCTACTTTCCCATCTTTTCATCCCAAATGTGGAGCTTCAGCTTTTGCCTGAAGAGGCTGCTGCTCTTTTGAAATGGAAAGCCAGTTTTTTGAACCAGAACAATAGCTTCCTAACCTCATGGAACCTTCAATCAGGCAATGCCAAGAATTCTTCTATACTTCCTTGCACTTGGGCTGGTATTTCCTGCATTGATGGAAGTGTCAACAGGTTGAACTCTCAGATTGGAGTATTAAAGGTAGCCTCTATGATTTCCCGTTCTCATCCTCCCAAATCTTGAATATCTTGATCTTAGATTTAACCAGATCTTTGGCAATATACCAAAACAAATAGGTAACCTGTCGAGACTCATTTATCTTTGATTTTTGGGCTAATGAGCTGTCAGGCAAAATCCCGCCTGAAATTTGCAACTTGAGAAACTTGAGTCATTTAGATTTTGGAAGTAATCAACTTCAAGGTCCCATTCCTCCGGCGATGGGGAATCTGATCTCACTCTAGTTTCTTTCCTTGGGTCAAAATAATCTTACTGGTGTAATTCCAAAGTCACTGGACAATTTAACCAATTTGGTTATACTATATCTCTATGAAAATCAACTTTCAAGTTCAATTTTCAAAGAAGTGGGTGATCTGAAATTCCTTACTGATATGGAATTATCTGACAATCAACTTAATGGTTCCATTCCTATTTCAATTGGTAACTTGAGTAACTTGAAACACTGTATCTCCATAACAATCAATTTTCTGGTTCGATTCCTGCTACTTTTAGCAACCTTAATAGGCTGGTGATCTATCCCTTCAGAAAAATCACCTATCTGGTCCCATTCCTCCTGCGATTTGGAAATTTGATCTCACTTCAGTTTTTTACCCTGTATAAAAATAATCTCATTGGTGCAATCCCAAAGTCACTAGGCAATTTGACCAATTTGATTAAATTGGATCTCTCTGGAATCAACTTTCAGGTTCAATTCCTATTTCAATTGGAAATTTGAGTACTTTGAAAGTGTTGTATCTCTATAACAATCAATTTTCTGGTTCGATTCCTGCTACTTTGGCAACCTCAATAGGCTGGTGAATCTATCCCTTCAGAAAAATCACCTATCTGGTCCCATTCCTCCTGCGATTGGAAATTTGATCTCACTTCAGTTTTTTTATCTGTATAAAAATAATCTCACTAGTGCAATCCCAAAGTCACTAGGCAATTTGACCAATTTGATTAAATTGGATCTCTCTGGGAATCAACTTTCAGGTTCAATTCCTATTTCAATTGGAAATTTGAGTGACTTGAAACTTTTGGCTCTCCATTACAATCAATTTTTTGGGTCCATTCCACAAGAGCTTGGAAACCTGAATAAGTTGGTTGATTTGAGATTGTTTAGTAATCAGTTCTCCGGTCCATTGCCAGAACTATTATGCCAAAATGGAATTCTCCGAAACATTACTGTAGGTGAGAACATGCTTACCGGTCCATTCCCTAAAAGCTTGCAAAACTGCTCAAGCTTAACTTAGGGCCCGTTTCCAAGATAACCGTTTCCAAGGAAACTTATCAGAAATGTTTGGAATCTATCCAGTCCTGGATTTCATTGATCTTAGCAATAACAAATTCTATGGCAAACTCTCCAGCAACTGGGGTAAATGCAAAATGCTGAAACCCTTATAGTTGCAAAGAACAACATCACGGGTGGTATACCTCCAGAAATTGGAAATTTGACTCAACTACATGCACTTAATCTTTCTTCGAATTATTTATCAGGGGAGATACGAGGGCAGTTGGGGAGTTAGCTTCTATGCTTAGACTAGATTTACATGACAACCAACTTACTGGGTGGTAATACCTCAAGAATTGGGGAGTGTCAATGGAATTTCTAGACCTGTCCACAAACTCCTTGAATGGAACTCTACCTAAGAATTTGGGTGGTATGAAACACTTTGTTTCACATGAACTTGAGCAACAACATTTTAAGTCAAAGGATTCCCATTCCATATTGGGGAGTTAACCCAACTTTCTGAACTAGATTTGAGTCAAAATTTCTTCACAGGAGAGATACCATCTGAAGTTTCAAAGTTTGCAGAGTTTGGGGACATTGGATCTCTCCCAGAATAACCTCTCTGGTTCAATCCCAAAGGCTTTGGCAGAATTGCCTGGTTCATTGCACATTAATCTTTCTTTTAATAATTTGGAGGGCCCAATTCCGAGTGGTAGAGCTTTTGTGAATCTAACCTTAGAAGAAGTAAAGGGAAATAAAGGTTTGTGTGGCAATATTACAGGGTTACGAGCCTGTGAAAGTTCTCGGTTGATTAAAAAGCATGTCAAGGATAAAAGCAAAGGAACTTGTTCTCATAATTGTATTGCCTCTTCTGGGATCATTCACACTTCTTGGTGCATTGTTCTGTGTTCTCAAATTGCATGATCGGAAAAAACAAAATTCAAGAGAGGAAGATATTGAGGTGAATAAGGGCAGTTTATTTGCCATATGTGCTTATGATGGCAAAGCATTGTATAAAGAAATCGTGAGGTCTACAGAAGAGTTCAGTGAAACATTTTGCATCGGGAAAGGAGGTTGTGGAAGTGTTTACAAAGCACAGCTTCCATCAAGCGAGGTAGTAGCTGTAAAAAGACTTCACAACGTACCTAATGTGGCAAAGGATAAATGTTTCTTGAATGAGATTAGGGGCCTTGACAGAAAATCAAGCATCGGAACATTGTGAAACTCTTTGGCTTCTGCTCAAATGCTCAGCATTCAATTTTGGTTTATGAGTACCTCGAAAGGGGAAGCTTGGCCAAAATCCTGAAGCATAGAAGAAGAAGCTAAGGAACTAGACTGGCAAAAGAGGCTGAATATCATCAAAAGGCGTCGCTCATGCTTTATCTTAACATGCATCATGATTGTTCACCACCAATTGTACACCGAGATATATCAAGCAACAACATTTTGCTTGATCCTGAATGCGAAGGCTCATGTTTCAGATTTTGGCACTTCCAAGTTTCTCAGAAGAGACTCATCTAACTGGAGTTCTCTTGCAGGCACATATGGATACGTTGCACCAGGTAATAACGTTTTTTTTTTTCCTTACCATGTCACTAATTTGCTAACTAGTAAATTCTAGTATGATCACATAACATGAAAAATTATTTTCCAACTGTCTTTGCAGAATTTGCTTACACAATGAGAGTTAACGAAAGTGTGATGTTTATAGCTTTGGGGGTCCTGACAATGGAAGTAATCAAAGGAAAGCATCCTGGTGACTTGATTGCTAACCTTATGTCTTCAAAGCTTGAAGAGATAGAAACTAAAAGACATGCTAGACCAAAGACTTCTGTATCCCAATCAACAAATTGAAAAGTGTCTAATATCCATCCTCAAACTAGCAAGAGAATGGCCTACATGTTGATCCTCAATCCAGGCCAACAATGCTCATTATTTCCAGGTTGATATCTACATGTTGATCCTCAATGTAGGCCATGTGAACTTCTTGTCCATTTGTTTTCTTGTAAAATTTCCAGGATGATTTTTTGGGTTTTTGCAGGTATCTTGCCTCCTATTAAATGCAGACTGCGGCGCCCCATGCATTCCCCCCCCCCCCCCCAACATAGCACTATCATGCATCGGCAGAAGATGACATGATGCTGAGTATGTATTCTGTGTAAAAGTAAATTCTGTCTAGCCAATGGAATTTATGGATTTTTTCTTTTCTTTTTTTAATTTCGAAGGGAGTTGCACCTCATCACATTGGATAATAAGGAGGACTTATTTTGCATCTGGTGAATTTGCAAACTAAAACTAATCTTACCCAAAATATTAGCACAAGAATTGCATTTGCACTCTCAATTTCTGCTTGGGAAATCTCGAAACTTTCAATAAGAGACTAAAATGGCGTAAATGGACCCTTGCTTTAGAGTTTGACTCAACCTCCAAATGCTTAATCCCCGAATCCCACGTTTGTTTGAAGTCTCTTCCAAAGCCCAATATTAATTGCAAAACCAACTCAATACCGAATTAAGTTTACAAAATTCCATCCAACTTGTCGAACATCAAGAAGCCCAATTATTACACCAAATTCACATGAAAAGCCCAACCTATCCCTTTAAGAAAGCCACAAGATGAGAAAGCAAGCCTAGAATCCTCTTAGCTTGGGGAGATGACAATGTACATCCCCCACAGTCCATGTGTAAGGGAAAATAATTGCATGAAGGACACTTTTCCAAGACGAATCATCCACACTTTTGGAAGAGTTGCTTCAATTAAAGTTGCCAGATTGCGAGTGCCCAGTCCTCCCAGATCCTTTGGCTGATAAACAAATTGTAAATGAGAGATAATTAATCAACTGCCAACCAAATTAGCCTAAAACACAATCCGTTCATTGAACTGGAAAATTGTTAAATCAAGACTCAATGGTTCAACAACTTCGACTAATCATTATTAAGTCGTTGTCGACCCGTGACATCAGAAATCATGTGAATCCCTACAAATTGTAATTTTAGTTCAAATTAGAGTACTTTAGTTCATCACGATGAAAATAGCTTACAAATTGAAACAACAATGCAATATAGATTGAATAATTCTACTTTGAAAATTACAACAAATCCAAAAACAAAGAAGACAATTACATTGCACCAATCATGACAAAAAAAAAGAAGAACCTAACTTTAATAAAACATGAAATTCTAATGATATAAACATAAATTTTTGAATAACTATTGGAAAGTCATATAAATTAAGTTGCTACTTAGACAAATTTTTTTTTGAAAATGATTTAGTGATAAGAAACATGAAAGTTTGTAAGAAATTTTAAAATTTATAAATAATTTAGAGCTAAATTGTAATTTTAAAAATGTTGAAATGACACCAAAATTAATGTTGCTGATAGGTTGCAATTTTGTCATTAATTTTATAATTATTTTCCTCTTTATCTTATCAAATATTACGTTAATTGGTAGATTTTATTTACTTTTGGTCATTTGTGTTGGTTGTAGAGATTTGAATAAAAAGGAAGGAAAGACGTGAGTTTTTCATTAAATTTGCTAATCGGCGTAGTGATTTATCATGTCAAAGTTAAACTCTGCTCGTCCTAAGAAGCCTTGGGAGTGGACGCATATTATCCGGCCATACATTGAAGTCTTGAAGTGGAGTCATAGATATTTCGTCAAATGATTGTTATTTTAAATTGATTTGAATTAGCAATAGTGATTTAGTAAGAATAGGAAACTAATCAATTAGATACCTTTCCGTTCTTTTTGGCGGTGGATGACTAGTCATAAGAGAAGTCAACTTAGAATGGTTTGTATTATCTTTTTTGGTTGTTGTTTTGGTTGTTGTGGCGGCTCCCCGCCCAGGGGTTTGGGGTGGGCGCGGCCGCAACAGAAGGCAAGAGACGACTTTTTCTTTTTCTTTTTCTTTTTCTTTTATTATTCATCGCAAAACTTTCATCCGAATGGGAGACGAATGCTTTCAACAATTAATTCTGCAATTTTGCATGGGACTTTCTTAACAGAGATGAACTAGACTTCTTTTCTAATCAAGGAACAACAAAGGATTTCGTTTATTTAAAATTGTAAAATCAAATTAAATATTTTTATTTCTTTTATTTACTAGTATTCGTATGTTCTCTGATTTAATTTCTAATGATTATTTTTTATTTGAATATGAAGGGCACCCGATATTTAATTAATCAATAACCTAAAATTAGTTAGAACAATTAAATCCGTAATTGTTTAAATTGTTTTAAATTAGTGGTGACTGACATGATTGGGTTTGTGTTAGGGGGAACATATGAGCTAATTTAAAATAACTCGCATAGTGTGTTATTTGGTTAGAACAAGATTTCTCTAATTCTTAAGACAATTGAGAAATTGAACTCTATGGTCTACTAGAATATTTCCAATGTTTTAAAACCCGGACCGTTAATTGAACCGGTGAAGTTGAAAGGTCGAGATTCAACCGGTCGGATCGGTTCAACCCCGGTTCAATAAATAAATAATAAATAAATAAATATATATATATATATACATACATACTTGTGCTCAGAATAAGATATAAATGTTAAACCACAATTAAACATAGAGGCAATATCATAATTATGCAACTTACCATGTCCAATTGTCTAAATATTAGAATTAACAGAAAGACAATATAAGTCTAGAAAACACTCAAAAGGTCCAAACAAGTCCAATTTCTGAGGCTTCTAATCTTCTTCGTCATTCTGGGACAACAACGCTTCAAAAAAAGGCCATCTGACAAGTCGTCATCACCATCCAGACCATTATATGAACCATTGGCAAGTGGTAAAAGTATAAAATTCATATTAATATCATCACACCCATTGATACAAATCTTAAAAATAAAAATAAAAGAGTTCAACAATTCTATACCAATTACAATTTGAATATTTAATGCCAATCATCATCTTCATTATATACACATTCAACTGGATATGATAATAATTACAATTTCAGCTTTTTACAATAACAGGGGATCTTCTTCGACAAATTAAAAACACAGGTCAGGTGACAGATTCTTTTATCTGATTTTTCCAAACAAGTTGGCAGATCCAGTTCAACTAACTGAACAATCTCTATGCACTTTCTTCAAGGTGAAAGAACAGCCCTTGTGGAGAACATGGGAGTGGGTCTTTGTTGTCTAGATATACATGAAGCTAAGGTAGTTGGCCTGGACGCCCTTGGTACAAGGAAAGGTGACCTTCACTTCTGGCTATTGACCATTAGATAACTACAAAGAGCTCAGCTTATATATGTTAGGATAAGTAGACACACGGATACCATTACATCAAAAGAATTAGAACAAATTTGTGAATCTCTTTGTTTTCAACCTCTTAAATAATAAGAGCAATAATTGCATTGCATAAGAACAATACACAACAACGTCACCTTAAACTCCAGACAGTAAAAGCAATCTCTAATTCTTAAAAATAAACTCTATTGAATACAGATGAAGGGATTCCAGTGGTACACATCCATATTCATTCCTAGCTCACAAGAATTTCCAGCAAAAAGAGATGCACTGTTTAGTAATATCAAGAGTTTGATCCTGTGATGACTGCCTTCATGCAAGAGGACACTGACAAAACACGCCCGAAGGGAAAGCCAAAGAGAATCGAAGTTGAAAGAAAATTAAAGAACCCTGACTGAGTAGAGGAACTAAACCTTGTAAAAAATCAACAGGCAATAATACTGATCATGGTCAACAAATAAGTAATCATCTTTTCTTCGTTTTCTTTCTGTTGCTGATCATAATCAAGAAAACCAATCATTTCTTTATGTAGTTATTCACATTTTGCAAGCATGCAATCATCCAATGACAAAACCTTCGTACTCCAAGCTCCAGCACTCTCTGTTTTTGCCCCTATCAAAACTCATAAAGAATTTCTTTCAGATAACAAAAACCCATAATATGACAATCATATCCAATTTTACGGTTCTTCTGCTCCAGGAATCGTATTCCAGAGATCATGAAACATCCTCAAGAACTAGCTAGTCTCGAGATTATTCTAATAAACTGAAACAGAGAACAAAACTACCCAACTAATAAAAATTCCACTACTATTTTCCTCCATAAATTCCAACAATTTCCCGGCAAGATAATCTGGCAACTTATTTTTTTGGGTAGTAGTGTAAAATTTTCAAAAAAACCCAGAAAAATAAGTACAGCAAGATCAAAAATAAATTTAAAAAAAAAAGAAATTGATGATATATATTCAGAGGGCCGAGAGGATCAAGTTTACTTGCTTCGTGCTTCCTTCGTGCTGATTGCTATGGATCAAGTTTGGAGTTTGGACTGAGAAGCCGAGAACGAAATAGAGACGGCAACTCGGCAACGACGGCAAGTAGGCAACGACGGCAAGTCGGCAAGAGCGGCCAAGCAGGAAGACTGAAGAGGCGAAGACTGGAGTGAAGAGTAGACTGAAGACTAGGTTTAGACGTTTAGTCCTTAATTTCGGTCAAAATTCAGTCAATTTTGTGAAAAATTAAAAAATCGCGGTTCACGGTTCAATCCGAGTTTAACGGTTTGAACGGTTTTTTACGAGTTTGACCGGTTCTAGAATCAAGTCAACACAAGCTATGAACCGGACCGGACACATGGCCGGTTTGCGGTTCGACTGGTCCAACCGGCCGGTCCGGTCCGGGTTTGAAAACATTGATTATTTCTTGATTAAGGAAGTGATTAACGGTCATACCTTGGTTACCGATACAATAAGGAAAAGTTGATTATCATCGCGTGTTGGCGATTATAACCTGTTTATCAACGAATAAATGAAATTATCATTGCATCGATGATCAATTGAGTGAACCATCTCCGAAATTATTTCTTGGTTAGAATTTATTTATTCTTGATTCAATCTTAATAAATTGTCATTCAGTTTTTATTTATTTATTTTATTTGAGTTATTTGATTATTCTGGATTCTATAAAAATCCCTCATGCTTTGAACTCAAGGAGAAATGAATTTTTCCAATCCCTGTAGATTCGACCCTACTTATCACTATACATAAAATTTATACTTTATTTGAGCAAATATTTATTGTTATACAGGCTCGACACCTGTCAATTGCTCAAATATGGGATAGTTTTAAAACCCTAAAATAAGTATGATGATTTAATAGAGAATGATTTATTACAAGTCCTGATTGTCTTGTACTCCTAGGCGCCGTTCTTCTTCTCTTGGAAGAGAATCTAATCTCTCTCCCTCTCTCTCTCTCTCTTCAACTTTTTAAGAGTGGCAAGGCTGGCGGTAGTTTAGCAAGAACCATTTCAGTTCGATGATTCATTGGTTCGAACAGGCAAACCAATTCATTTTCATTTGTAGAGGCTTTTTTATTCCTCTATGTTTGGAGTTCAACCCGACAAAGAAATAATAGTGTTGATGCTTCAACCGGATGGTCCAAACCAGGCTTTAAACATTGCGTAGAACTTACCTGTGCATACTGTTAGGCCTAAAACAAAAAGGCCCAAAAGATAATTATTGTCATAAGTGTTGCTGTCAAATAAACCCATTTAATTAAGTTTATCCATATCTGCCCATAAATAGATGGATATGGAGATTTTAAATTTTTACATATGAGTATAAATGGGTTATCCAATAATACCCATTTAATAAATGGGGTATTATTGGAAAACCCATCAAATCCAATTAACCCATTTAGAATTATCTTCCCCCAAACCTCCTCTCTAACCCCATCCATTAACTTGCTCATTTTTTACCATTACCAATTTATGATAAGTTTTAGCTTCTTTTCTTATTTTTCCAAAATGAAATTTTAAATTTACACACAAAAAATGCTAGAGGTTCAAAATTTTTGGATTAAGTTTTTATGTTAACTTTTATAGTACTTAGTTCAAATTTTTATATTCTTATTGTTTAATTATTAAATAGAATGTAATTTTGGGACATAGAGGACATATGGGAAAAAATTGATAATTAGGCTTATTGAGTATTATAAATAAATATTTAAAAATAATGATAGGTGCAAAGGATGGTATAAATTGATAATTTAGTTTGCAAAAATGAATTTAAATGAATTTACAAAAAGTTAAAATAAATAGGTTATAAATGACTAATTGGGTTACCCAATTCATTTTTGACTTACCCATTTATACTCATCTAATTAAATAGGTATAAATCGATTGACTCACTTATACCTATTATCCATTTTACCCATCCCAAACCCGTCCAAATCACCCATTTTGATACCTCTAATCATAAGGGAAAAAATGATGAATCGTTAAGGAGTTTATAAGGAGATAAAATTCTCATCTCAAAATTGGAGGCAAATTCATTGATATGTTCGTATAAAGACTGAGAACGCGATCAGAAAGAGAATACACACTTGTCAACAGCAACAACCACTCATTCTTCATATTATTTTCTCTCTTTTAGTCTATAGCAGTTTTCAATTAGTTTCTTTTTATTTATAGTTTAGTTTGAGTCTTATTTTAAGTCCATTTAGTTCATAGCGGTGGGAATAACACTTTGTAATTGATCTCTCTGGAATGCAACTTCAAAACAGGTATTTCTAATTCATGGAGCTTTTCTTTATAATTTCATTGGATCTTTTAACGATTCGTTGGATCCTTCTGTTGACTATTTCATTTGCTTCTGCTTAATGAATGTAGCGATGCAATTTAGTACATTCATTAAGAACTATAATAAATTCAAAAAAAAAATGATG